>CM053762.1:63177861-63272325 GCA_028658305.1 Pachyuromys duprasi | reverse complement strand
GAAATGGTCTATAAATGAGGAGTTGGCTGCCTCCCCCTGGCAGGAGGGAGTTTGTGGGGTGGGTGTGGAGGGCAGGATCTCAGACTCATACTGAAGCAGCTGCCCCATGAAGCCAAAGTTGGGAGAGATCACACCCCTCCTCTGCTTGACGTAATCAAAGGCCTCCTTCAGGCGAAACTGCTTGGTCTTCATGAGGTAAGCCATGCAGATGGTGGGCGACCTGGAGACCCCAGCCTCACAGTGGACCAAGATCTTGCCTCCTTCTTCCCTGACGCAGTCTGCAATGAAGCAAAGAGGAAGGCCAGAAGTTAGAACTAGTCTAGAGGCAAATGCAGGATGCACACAGCATAACCTGTGTGACCTAGCTGTCCTTCACTATGTAAGTTGTTCAAGGGCCCCGGTCTTTAAGCTGGGTATTGGGCTATGTACCAAGAGTCTGTGATCACAATATCTGTAACAGATCGGAGGAACACAAGTTCAAGGCAACCTTTGGCTACATGAGACCCTGCAATAGGTCTTCTGCGATCCCAACAATGTATGTCCCAATGGAGGACATTTATAACCTGAGAAGCCATTTCCCAGGACACCTGCACAGATCCTTCCACTGTACCGCCAGACCTGGAAACATCCTCTCTGGGAACAGCCTCTTGACTTGTGTTCTCGGATCAGGTTCAAAGGAGCACCGAGAGCCTCAAAACCACATGCAGGTTTCCTTACGGGGTATATGTAATTTCCTGGGCGTTCTAGGCTTAGAAACTGACCTGGAGAAACAACTGAGTCTCTCCAGGCTCCATCCTGGAAGAGATCTTCTGGAATCCCCAGGCATCTTGTCTTGCCGTGGCGGGGCAGGATGCTTGGTGAGGTTCCAGGGCTCTCCCCACCAAACACACAACAAACAGTGCCCGGCCACTAATTACAGCCCTGCCTAAGTGACGCTGACTTGACGGAGGATCTAAACGGCTTTCGCAAACTCCATCTTGCTCAGCAGTGGGGTCACTCCCGCCAGTCAGCGTTCCTTCATTGCTATGACAAAGAGTAAGTGTGAGTGTGTGTCTCTGTTCCTGCTCGGAACCCTTTCCGAAAAACTGCTAAAAATAGGAGATACCAAATCAAAATCACACAAGGCATCTCCCAGTTCCCTCTTGATAGGGAGGAGATAATTACCTCACAGGAAGTTAGATAGAGCCATAACTGGTGCTGTATTTAAAGAAGATGAAGGGGAAATGCTACTCCTCTTTCCACATGGGTGGAGACCCATGTGCTTAAAGTTCAAGAAGTCTGAAAATGAATCTGTATCTAAAAGATCAAATTTCTAAGGGGTCAAGGAGAAACCTTTGAGATTTCCAATCTGAACAACAAAACCTCAAGGCATGCCCAGAATAGCTCACTGGAGGCAACTCATCAATCCAAAAGGAATAATAAAGAGTCCCTGTAAGTCAGCTTAGAGGAGAGACACCAAATCCCTGGGATTACAGGTTTGAGGGTGATTATGGAGTTGTCTCTCGTCTCCCCTTGCTCCTCCACTGGCTTTGGACACGTATGGGCCACTGCCATATTCAAGAACCCAAAGATTGGCATTGCTTCTGGAACTCTTTTTAAATCTTAGGCTCTTGCCACCCTCAGCACCATCCTTCCTCAAAAGGGGCCGTTGCTAATTTGAGTACAGGGCCACTGGGGAGACTCAGCTTTTCCTTCCATTAGCAGGGCACGTGTCTGGGTTAAAAACACACACACACACACACACACACACACACACACACACACACACACCAGGTGCTTTTGAAACACTGTAGGTCTGTGTGACAGTCTACAAACACAGACACAACATACACACAGGATGTGGAGGGAGGTTTCTCAGAACTGGATGGGGGCAGGATGCATGACATCATCCAGTAGCTATCCAGGTAATTAAATAACAGGCTAAGAAGGGCAGAGCCCTCACAAGGGCTCCAAGAAAAGTCAGGATTTCCCACCTAGAACCCATCATCTTGGTTGCTGTTCTCTCGGCCTAGAGACTCAGGTGACAAGGATAGCCTCAGTCTGTGCCTCTGGTGAGTTTGTCAAGATTTCCTATGACATTGTGTGTGGTGAGCACAGGCCCTTCCACGTGGCTGAGGGGGCCCTTTAATTGCTACCTGTGCTAAGTAATTTACCCTTGTGCCTAACACTTACCTTTAACAAGAAAATGGGAAATTGAGGTCTCAATCCCAGCAACTATGCATGTTAAAGAGAAAGAAGGAAAAGGGGAGGAGGATCACAAGGTTGCAGAGTGTACTTGCACATCTGAGACAGAAAAGTCAGGCTCTAGCCACAGGGCAACTAGAGGCCAAGGCTTACAATGAGAGATGCCTCATAGGAATACAGAATGATGCAAAAGATGCCAAATTTTCCGTGCACAAGGCAGGGGGCTTGAAACAAGTGCTATCTTTAATCCAGAGTTAGTCGAAAATGCAAAACAAACTGCCTCCAGAGCCGTTTCCAGAACTGTGCAAAGCTGCCGGCCCTCAAGGCTTCGTGCATAAGGATTGCTCCCTCGGTCCTTCTGTTTGTTTTCAAAAATAGCCTAGTCTATGTGGAAGAAGGCTCCCCTGCTCTCCCCCTTTGTAGCATCACACATGGACGCACTGTTCCTGCCCAGCAAGAGCAGCAAGGCACTGTCATAAAATGGAATTAATTCATGTATCTCGTAAACAAGAACTAACTAACACTAACTCAGCCCTCCACCCCCTAGCTTTTTGATGGCTACTCCTGTTCTTGGCCCCAAATTTTGGAGCTGCATATACAATACACTTTCTTAAGCTGGGCATGGTGGTAGACTCCTGGTCCCACCACTTAGGAGGTGGAAGACCTGGGGTTCAAGGTCATTCCTGATTACACAACAAATTTAAGGACAACCAGGTCTACAGAATTTGCTGTGTACCAAATCAACGGACTCCTTTCTTTCTGAGAAGGTGACCAAACCAAGATACCAAAAGGTAAGAATACAGAGTCCACGCCAACGAGGTTCTCCAACCAGTGGAGTGGGGTGGCTGAACCTACCGATAAAATCTATTGCTTCTTGAAAGTGGGAGCTAATGTCGGCCGTGTGGCTGTCCTCCACCGGGATCCACTTGTAGTGCAGGTGGGCGGTGCAGGCCTCAGAGGTGCGGCGGGAAACGTTCAGCAGGGCTGTGATATGCAGGTTGGCGAGGAACTCACACTTGGATGCATGGTAGGCACTTCCAAGGTAGAGGAAGGGGAGGATTTCCACTGGGCCACCCTAGACGCAGGACAAACAACCAGGAAACAGTGGATTAGCTTGCTCACTCTGGAGAACAACAACCCTGACCTATTTGTTTCTTAAGGTGGGAGGTTCCCTTTCTGGTTTCCAGGTAGAGAGAGGTCAGAGCCAGGGCAATTCAGCCAGGAGTGTGGGAGGCACTGCCATCGTGGCAAACTCTCTACCCTCGTGACTCAGTGACAGCAAAACTCCCAGGGACTGGAGTTTCATTATTTTGCACATACTGAGGAGGTTAGAAGTCCTAGCAGCCTTCCCAGGCTAACCGAGATGGGAAGTGGAGGGAACCGAAAGAGCTCTTGTTAAAGTTCATGCTCCCCTGAGAGAAAGAAGCTACCGCACCTCAAGGCAGCTTCCTAGTTAATCCATCCATAAAATGGAAGACGGTTTGACAAAGCATTCTCCTTTACAGTGGGATATCTTATAGCACGTACTGCAAAAGCCCTGACACACCGTTGGTAAAGGTGCCATCTCCCCCTCCCTGGCAAATGTATGTTTCTTAGAACTGAAAATAACCACTGCCTACCCAGAATCCAGACTCAGAAAAGCTGTTAGACCACACGCAGAGGGGCTTCCCCATCCCCAACCTCCTCCTGGAGCGTAGGAGTTAGAGGGGCTGAGGTCATCACCCACATTCCGGGTCTCTGAAGCTCCAGACAAAGGAAGAGCCAAAGAACACCGCCCCCCCCCAGGTGAGAGTGAAAATGGACCTTGTAAAAAAGACTTTGTAATCTGCACATTTAAGGGTTCTAAGGTGCCACGGGGAGGCAAGTGACTGTTGGAGCCCCCATTTCCTGTTTTTCCATTTCCTGTCCCAGAAAGAGTGGAATGGAAATTCTTAGCCAGACCCACAGTAAGGAAAAGGTAAGGGATCAAGTGATAGGGGTCAGCAGCAGGCAAGTCAAACCACCCAGCACGTGAGAGGTTTAAGCAAAAGCCAATTTAACCACATAGACAAAACTAACAGATTTACATAAGGTTAATAATAACTGCCATGGGAAAGAAGGAATGAATGAGCACACACACACTCTTTGAGATGACTCATGCATCTCAGGCTGGCCTCAAACTCTGTATGTAGCTGGGCATAATTTGATATTCCTGCCTCTAGCTGCCAAATGCTGGGATTAAAGGCATGTGCCTCCATGCCCAGTTTATGTGGCACCGGAGACTGAACCCAGAGGTTCAGTGTGTGGTAGGCAAGCACTCTACCAATAGAGTTACACATCTATAACCATTGTTTTTATTAGCACCTGCAATGGTGGGGACTTGACACACCTATAGGTACTAATCTTGCAACAGATCTATAACTGAGTCTGTTTTATAGCTCAGGATGAGAAAAAAAAAGGCTGTTTCTGTTTTACTCCTCTCTGAGATAATGCTCTCTGTGTACAGCCATGCTGGCCTGGAACTCACCCTGTAGCTCAGGCTGTCTGAATTTACGGCAATCCCTCTCCTTTTCCTCACAGAGCGCTGGTGTTATGGTGTGAACCCAGCGTAGCTATCAATGATGCCAGTTAAAACAGGAGGGAATATTTGCCTTCTTGCTTGCAGTTCTCTAGAAGTAAGTTCACTTGCACCCTTCCCCTACTCCACACTCCGGGTAGCCTTACACAGGCAAGTGTGGTGCAGAGGTTAGGATGGGGAGCTCAACAAAGAAGAGCTCTGGAGTTTGGGCAGCTCTGGCAGAAGAACTGGGAACAGTTTCTATGCTCCTGGGGTAACTGTTAAGCTAGAAAAGGGATAATGGATGCACTATTATCGTGCACATTATTCAGCCTCCATCATTCAGGTGAAGCATGAATAAACAGAATACAGCTTCTCTCCTTGGGGAAGGTACAGGGCAGATACTAAAGTTCAGCAATCCCAACAGGACTGGTCTTGGCCTGAGTGCAGACAATCCCCTAGGCCCAGCCCAGTCCAGGCTCCCCACGGCTTAGAAAGTGGAACAATGGTACAGAGGGTAGGCCCTTCTTCGGACAGAAACCAGAGTCCAAGACTCCACTTTTTCAGCTTTAGCCCCATGCCCCATGGCACCAACAGCCACACCCTCAAAGAAGCAGGCTGGACTCTGCCTAAAACTTCTCCTTTGAGTGCCTGGAAAATGTTGATACACAGCCTGGGACACCATCCAACTTCCCCTGCAGCCTGGCCCATCACACCCCCGAAATTCTATTTCTTTCCTTTTCTGAATCTTCTGTTCAACAATAAAGGAAGACACCAAGCACTGTCAGAAAACCCAGAGGATATGACAGCTTCGCCTAGCCTTCTTAGTGTACCAGGGAATCCCCGGTGAGTGTTGAAGACATATGAGAGCACCCCACCCCCCAGTGGACCAAAGGTCTACAGAGCTTTCACAACCTGCTGCCAATTCCTACTGCTCTTTCACTTTCTGCGAAACAGGCAAAACACAACCCAAATAAAAAACAAACACAGGCATCCACTTTAGATGGCTACTGTAGCTTCATGCTCAACCCACATGCTGATTTTCCATGAAAGAAAACAAACAGAACCCAGGACTTTGGCATCTGGCCAGGCTAAGAGGCTTCCAGTGATCAAGGATCTAGTAGAAACAAGGTCCCCTGTTTTTATTTAGAACTCTGTCCCCAGGGGCTGAATTCTGCCCATGGTGGGGGTCGGCATTTTCAGCCAGATCTAGAAGGCTCTTTATTAGGCTTTGCTATGTTCTTTGTTTGGGAAGAAAGTCTGAAAACCTCCTTCCAAGTTAGATGTCTAGGCCAAAGGGCAGAAAGAAAAGAAGGTCCTGAAGGAACAAGAGGGGGGGTTTGAAGAATGGTCACCTCAGCCTGGGGCTGCCTTGAGCCAGTGCTTGGAGTCTTTGCAATTGGCCTTACAGTCAGCCATCCCACTAAACAATGCATTAGTACCTTGACCTCTGTGAGATGGCAAGGTCAGGTCTGAGCCCTGGTTTCTGTCGGGCCTGTTTTCCCTATCCTCCCACATCATTTTAGAGGTATCTAGCCTCCTAACTGTTGGTGAGTTGTAGAAAGCATATCTTTTTAAAGGAAAACCCAAAAGACCCACAGGCTTAGAGAAACATCTAGCCCTCTAGTATCTCCATTTCCTTTAGTACAGGAATGAAAAGTGAGTGCCAGAAACCTGAGGGAGACAGCCAAGAATGGTGGCACAAGCCTAGAACCCCAGCCTTTGACAGGGCGATATTTAAGTCAAAGCTAGCCTGGGCTATGTAGCAAGCATATCCCCCAAAAAACACGGGAGAACAGGGCTGGGGGGATGGCAGCTAAGAGCGCTTATTCTTACAGAGGACCTGGGTTCAATTTCCAGACCACATGGTAACTTATAACCCTCTGTAACTCCAGTTTCTGACCTCTGCAGGCAGGCATGTGGTGCACATACATACATGCTGGCAAAATACACACACAAAATAAAACAAACCTAAAAAAACAAAACAAACAAACCAAGGAAACCTGAAAGTCAGCTCTGCCTGTCTTCAGGGAAACCAAAACCAGTATTTCCAAGCTTCCCCGAACCTCCCAAGCCAGCTAATAACAATAATGTTATCTTTCACTTCCTCTTTTCTCCAGAAGCTGCCCATGGGCGTCCTGCGGCCCAGGGACTCTAGTGGACTGTGTGTGCTGGAAGAGTGCCCGTTTACCCTTGGATGGGGAACCCCTGTTGGCAAGCCACAACAGCACTCCAAAGGGCAGTGTTAGTTCCCTTATTACAGAGAACCAACCTCAACCTACGGCAGGATGCTGAGAAAGGTACAGAGACGGCAGCCGAGAGCCAGACACCTACCTGGTCATAAGCTGGTCTGCAGGTGACACTGAGAATGGGCTTTCCACACTGGCTAAGGAGGCCTCTCTCACTCTCAATCTTCTCTTGTGAGATGGGCTTCACATCCACACAGCACTCAGGATATTGCGAGTAGAAGGTCTCATAACCCCCTTTAAAAATAAACGAACAAACAAAGAGTGAGATAGGCAAAAGCACTGTGTTCTCAGACTGTCAGATAATACCCACCCGGCTGTGTGAGAGGTAGAGAGGTAATACAGCTTCTAGTTATATATATATATATATATAAGCATATGTAAACATACATACATATATAAACTGGACAAGGGTGAGCAAGATGGCTCAGTGGGCAGAGGCAGCTGACCACCTGGCTCGGGAAAGAAAGATCTCCTGCAGTCTGTCTTTTGGCCTCTACATGTGCACTATGACACATGCATGCAAAAGAAATAAATCAGGGGGCTGGAGAGATGGTTCAGTGGTTAAGAGCGCTGTCTGCTCTTCCAGAGGACCTGGGTTCAATTCCCAACACCCACATGATAGCTCACAACTGTCTGTAATGCAATCCAAGGGATCTGATACCTTCACACTAATGCACATAAAATAAAAATTAAATAAAAAAGAAATAAATCAGTAAATAAATGTCATTTTTAAGAAAACTGAACAAAACCACCAGTTTTGGAATAAAAGATGGCGTTTACTCACAAACACCCACCCCTAAAAGTCTGTCCTTTGGAGCTAGAGAGACGGCTCAGCAGTTAAGAGCACTGACTGCTCTTGCAGAGAACCTGGGTTCAGTTCGCAGCACCTACATGGCATCTCATAACACCTGTAATTCAAGCTGGGGGTGTCTAATATGTTATTCTGACCTTCTTGGGCTCCAGCACACACAGTGCACATACACATATAAATAAATACATAAAGTCTTTAAAGGTCTCTCAAAGAGAGACAATGATTAACCTTTTATGTCTATTAGACACAGCTTATCTGTCATCTGGTAAATATTAATCCTACCCCCCCCAAAACAAAAGTTATTTCTCTCTTGCTTACATAAAATAGTGGTGTGATTATACAAAATTTCATTGATTTCTAAGGCTCCTAAACTGGCCTTTTCCCTGTCCCGTTGCTCTATACAAAATTACAGCTGTATCATCTTCCACTCATGAAGGAGCTTGCCCCTCTCACATGAAAGGTCCTAATGTCCCTGACAACCCCTTCTCTGGATCCAACTTACTAATAAATCAAGTTAACACATTCTAAACCAAATGAGGAATGCAGACTTCTGGACAAGTCAGGCTGCCGGTATCACATTTCAACTCCTGCAGAAGGCTCACTCTGAGCATGGTAGCACATGCCTATAGTCTTAGCATCAGGGGCTACAGCAGGAGGAGGAGTTGACATCTGTCTCAAAAAAAATCGTAGATGGACTTTCTTGCTTAGGTACCTTCTGTTCTGACAGATAGCAACCTGAGGTACTTCAGACAGGCCCCAGAAAACCCACTTGTCTTTCACTAGCCTCAAGGATTTACTCGGTGTCACCAGTTAGTAAGCATCCTAAGACAAGGTCCTTTCTAAAATGCTTCCTCTTTTCTATCTTTCGGTACTAGACAGTCCAATAGTGGTTGGAGGGCTTACTCCTGCAGTTAGCAAATGGTTAATGGATTACTCGCCATTCTCCAACTCCCTCCCTGGAGCTGCAGCCAGTTCCTAGAGTGAGTCATCTTGTCATTCTGGCTTCCTCTCAGCTTCTGCCACCCCGGCCCCATTTAGTGCTCCCAAATCTCCCCTGTGGTCACTTGACAAATAGCTCCCTGGCTCCCTGGAGAAACTTCTGGTCTTCCACAAATGGTCATGTTCCCTGGTGAAGACAGGGTGCCTGGCTTCTGTAGACGGGGCTAGGGAAGTAGTTCCCTCCGGCAGCCCCCTTACAGACCTACACAAACCCACATATCCTTGAGGGCAGCAGTATTTCCTAGTCAGTAAATACAGGGTTAGGCCTGGGTTCAACAGTTTAGGTTCCAGGAAATAAAATGAGAGGTTTGCAGTCATTTGGAGAAAGACTAGCCCAAGCATTCCCAGACTTGAGGATGAGGCTCTGGAAGGGAAGATTTTGGGTCACTCATCTCTAGGCTTTAAACAGACCATTAAAGGCAAGTGGACAGGGGCCAGAGAGGTGCTGGTTAGGAACACGAAATAAAACAGGCAGAGTGTCTTGAGTAGCTAAAGGACAGGCAAACAGGCTTGCCTCTTCCCTGCTGGGGTCAGGAGATTAGGTCTCAGCCTTCCGCCCACTCCCATCGGAGGTGTGGAGAGAGAACATTCCTCTCTGGTGTCTCACTCGGATTGCAAGAGTGCTAGCAATTCCTTCTTCAGAGTGAGTCTACTTTCAATCATCACTGTATAGCCAGAGGAACAGAGGCAGCACCCCAACACTACGTACAAATAAGCACCAGCCACCCAGTCAGTCTCCATCATCTCATTTCAGGGGGAGAGATAACTGGAGGAAGTATTCAGGGACCTACGCCAACACCTGACTGCCACCATGCTAAACCCCGAACGCCCATCTGCACATGGTCTAAGATAAAGGAAGTCTCCTCTGCAACAGTTTGAACTTCAGCAGTGTTATAAGGGTAGTGATGTCCATCAAAATCCCAAATGCGCATCATTTTGATCTCCGGTTTTCCTGGTTTGAATGAAAGACAAGACTGCACGTGCCGGGGCACCTGACAAGGACATCTACCCTCTCCTGAACTGCTTCGCATAGCCAGGGTGGAAGCATGGAACAACATTGTGTCTCCAAGATACAGTTGGGTTAAAGAAGCAGGATCTGGAAATACAAGGATTCAATTTGTTTTTAAAAGCTATCTATGAGAGAAATTACCTAACAAGAAGTCGGTGTTGTTTCTGGGGAGAGGAACTAGTTATTAGGGTGTGAGGAAGACAAACATTTGCTTAAACACCCTTTGTGCTATTCAGATTTTTTTCACCTGGATAAACATTACTTCTTTTTTAAAAAGTGAGAGACCTCTGCAGTTTAGAGAAGGTCACCCTTCCACATGTGGCTGGGGCTGCAGCAAGGCAGTGGTCCACCTCTGTTATCTCCCAGAGGGATCAACAAAGGACGGTTAGCAAGAGGTGTTAACAGATGGGCAACCTCTGCATCCTCCTGGCCCACGTGCCCAAATTGCATGGCTTTACAACAAGGTCTTAGCTCACTGCACCTGAATTCTGAACTGTACAAAGTTCCTAGACAAGGGGTTTAGTGAGAGTTCTGGGGCTATCCGAGCTCAGCTCTCACTCTGCACCCAGGCCAGGGTTCCCACACTTTTGAGGTTAGAAGGCAGGAGCAGTCACAGGAAATGACCCAGAAATCAATGATGTGGGGTTTCAGAGTAATCACCCACCCACAACCGGAAACCAACTTTATCTCCCCAGCAGGTGAAATGGTCGGGCCTGGAGGCAGCTCTAGAGGGCCTAAAATCAAAGGCCACAGAATCTCCTCCGTATCTTACAGCCCCTATGGGCACCTCTCCTAACTGGGCTGGCCGGTTTGTAGTCTCTAACTGAGGCATTCCCAGTGATAATCCCTAGCTGGGGAAGAGAGGATGAAGGGGTGGGAAAGCTGTCAGCTCTCAAATTAAGCTTGAGAAAGGCCGAGGATGGGAGGAGGCTGGAGGAAAACAATAAAAAGCAATAAAGAGAGAGGAAGGGGAGGGCCTTGCCAGGGTCAAAAAGGCAAGAGGCCCACCAAGACACAGCCTAACGCGCTGTTAATAGTCTAGGCGGGAAGAAGGGGGACACCGCGGCGCCTCTCTCCTGGGGGAGGGTCTCGACCTGCCTGATGGCGCCAGATAAGTAAAGAAAGGTTCCGACCCCCGTGGTCTGCAAACGGCGCCAGCGACCAGCACGAGCTCCAGGCCCCCGGAACTGCTACCAAGCACCGCCCGCTGCACCTTTCCAGCCCACCCAGCCTAGAGGACAGACAGGCTGCCAGGACGCTTTCGAGGAAAGGCGGGTGGAGAGAAGGAAGCCCCGGGCGCTGACGTTCGCAAGGACCTCCCGAGCGCACGTCAAACCCCGGGGTGCATACTCCCGCAAGTGGTGATTCTCTCCGGTCCGGAGTTCCCACGCAGGGAGGGAACCCTGGGGCCCCGGTGTCCCGGCACTGGCTGGGGGAAGGAGGGCGGGTGGCAAGGGACCGGCTGCTCCCGGGACGAGCTCACCTTTAAGGAAGTAGACCCGCGGGCCGGCGGGCAGGCAGGCCAGCAGCGAGGTGAGCACGACGCGCGCGGCGCTCTCCTCCCGCAGCTTCTGCCAGTGGCGGCTGCCCTGGTCCAGCACGACCACCGCTGCCACGCCGCCGCCGCCCTCCTGCAGCAGCCGAGCGCGCGCCGCCTCGTCGGGCAGCACGTAGCGCGCCGACACCGCGCCGCCCCGGGCCCGCCGCAGCACCACCGAGTTGAGGTTGACGTTGAGCGAGCCGCGCACGCTCGAGGCGGCGAAGGCCAGGTAGGGCCGGCAGTCGAGCACCACGCAGCGCGCCTCCGCCTCCTTGCGGAGCATCTTGCGCAGCTGGCGCCCGTCGAGCGACGTGACCTTCATGCCGCTGCCACCCAGCTGCCCAAGGCCAGCGGACCGGCGGCCGAGGGCGGGCGGGCCGCCCTGCAGGGCTGTGGCCTGCGAACGGAGCCCGGCGCGTGGGGCCGCGCGACGCTCTTCACGCCCCGCGAGCTCGGCACCCAGCGCGGCCACTCGCTGCCCCAGAAAGCCGGGGATTCCGCCGGCAGCGCAGCGTTTTATGTGAATGAGTGCGCATCGTGTGACGTGAGTGCCCATATAAGGCCAAATATGGGTGTCTCCCCGCCCCCCTCCGGGCAGACCACGCCCCTGGGCGGGGCGTGCGGGGTCCCGCCTCCACCCCAGGAGCGGGATGTGGGGAAGGTGTCTTAGTCAGAGCGAGGAGGAAGTGGCGGGAGCTGCTGCGTCTCTCTCACGCGGCACCCGGGGCTGGTGGGGTGTCAGGAACGCCAGCAGGCCGAGGTGACCCACGCTGAGCGGGAAGAGGAGGAAGCACCCTGGGTTAGAAGCTGGCCGGGCCTCGAGGGCCTCCGGGTGAATCCCGGATTCCGGTCGTTCTGCGCGTCTGCGGCTGTAAGGGGATGTCGCCTGACTTGAGCCGAGGTGGGCTTGGGCACCCAAGTGCTGGAGGCTTCTAACACGTTTCCCCACTTTCCTTGTGTTTCACTTTTCTGTAATAAAAGTTCCCGAAAGTTAAAAAAAAAAAAAAAGGTGTGTGTTGGGGGTAGTGTTGTGAATGAGCAAGGCAGGAGGGGCAAGCGGTTAGACTTCAGATGGATTTTTGCCTCGGATGGATTGACCACCCTCTCTCGTCTCCCTCCAAAGATAAGAACAGTATTCCACCAGAGTTAAATGCTGAGACCCTGCCTCAAAAAACAAAAAGAACAATGCGTCACCTCGGGAGCTCTGTGGTTCTGGGAAGCAGCAGCAGGGCCCACATGCACCCAACAGTCGGCTCAGTCCAGTAAACTATTGTCCAGGTGGCCTCTGGATTGGGGGATTATGGTGGATAAAGTGTAATCCCGGGCTGTCTGCCCCCGCCATTCTCTCTGGAGCTGATCCTGCCATTCCCGGAAAACTAAGTGTGCTCCGTCCCCTCTGCAAGTATTTACTGAGGGTTCTGCTAGCTCTCAGGACATGTGGGATACGAATGCATCTCTGCCTTCTTTGCCAACTATTTTACTGTTATCTTGTGATTAAAAAAAAAAACAAAAAACTTCCTTCCATTAGAGAGGGGTTAGTTTAAACCAACATACCAGGATGAGCTTTTTAGGCGAATTCTGAGATCCAATCAATCAATCCCGACAACAGTTAAGAGCAGGCTTGCTTCTGGGTCAGCCCTGCGCTGAGTATACTGGGGCTGGCCTGTAGTCCCAGCATTTGGGAGGCTGAGAGGAAGTATTACAAAACTGAGGCCTGGTCTAAGATAAAACAAAACAAACAAACAAAAGTGTAGCCAGCAGTCCCCACCCCCAGACAAGACAGTTCACTCCAGGGCCTCACAGATAATGGGGTCTGGGGACTCACAGCGGCCAGACTGTTAGGTGCCAGGTAACAGCACTCACCCACAGCCCCAGTCCGGAGAGGAGGCCTGGCCTGTGTCAGGCCTCTGTAAGTCTCTGTCTGCACATCCACGGTGGGTGGGGGGTGGAAATGAAGGCTCGAGAAAGTTTCTCAGGGATGAGAGTTAGGACAGCCTCTAAGAATGAATAGAAACCACTTGATGTGGAGGAAACAACCTCCCCAGCATGTCACAGCGCTGTTCAGAAGGCTGCTGCAAAAACTCAATGGAGAGGAATTAAGGCATGTGGCCTTCTGTGCTTGCTTGGACCCCAGCCTGCCTGCCCGTGCCACCCTGGTCATGGCATGAACCCTGTTTTCTTTTTTTCTTCTTTTTCTCTCTTTGGTTTCATTTCCTCCTTGATTTTTCTTTACAGTGTTTATGATTTGTTAATTGTATTTGCTATCACTATTTTGGCTGTTGAGGCAGTGTCTCAGTTCAGATTCCTTTTTCTTTTCTTTTTTCTTTTCCCTTCCTGACAGGGAGAGATCAGCTTCCCTTGAATTTAGGATGCTCCAACCCCACCCAGTACTGACTTCTGCAAATACATGGTTTTGTTTGTGCTTCATTGCAATACTGTTTATTCACCTTGCCAGCTTGCATGTGTGTCAGGGTGCACATGTGGAGACCAGAGGATAGCTAACGAGGGACCCTTTCTTTCCTTTCATGTGGAACTAGCACCTTCACCCACCACCATCTCCGCAGCCCATGAGAACCCAGGCTGCCCTGGAAGTCGTGATGGTGGCCAGGCCCGGCTAGAATGGCACCACAGAGCTTCAGCCTAGTGCCGGGAGACCCTCCCCTAGGATCAAGACTGTCCTGATTTGCACAGCAGAGACTGTTCAACTGTAAGTTAAATTCATGGTGGATCGAATGTGCTAGAATTGCACACCAGCCAATATGGACTGCCCTCCTAGTGGCATGAATTACATGCCCAGAAGTGACACACAAGATATCCTATCACTTTGCCCCACTGGGTCCAGTGTCTTAAGCTGCAGGTGTTACTCTCCATACTGCCCCTACACAATGAAAACGTGTCCCATTCTTATCAATTAAAGAGAAGTTAGGACATTTGGATCTTATCCATTGGGTCTTGGTGACCTGATTGGAGTAGCATTTGGGGTCATCAGGGAAGCACCACTGGAACGCAGAGGATTTCTCTGAGCGTGGGAGTGGGAGCCGGACTGAGATCAAGGAGAGGGACAGTAGGTTTCTGTAGGTAATCCAGGCCTGAGCTGGTAAGTATTTCCTTAAACTTTGCAGTGGTCACAGCTGTGAAGAAGCCACACAATGGGAGAAGATTTAGAAAGTAAATGGCCCAAAGGAATGTGATGGAGACAGAAGGGGAGGATGACGCCCATGGGAGGGTGATCTCAGAGTTTGTAATGAATGACTGAATGGATGGTAGTACCATTAGAGACCCTGCAGCAGCAGGGGTAGGGACTGAAGGGAAGGAGAGGAATGGAGAGGAATGAGGAATAGACACACTAACAGGTTAGAGCTTGTCTCAGCTCCTCTGGGGGTGTCCAGTAAGCAGTAGGGTGGCCTAGGAAGAAATGCTAGATTGGTTCTTCTCTTCCCAGGATCTGAGGCTGCTGCGTAGGCCTGTCTTTTGACCTGCCCTCTTCTGTCTGTCATGTCACCAGGGATGGCTTCACCAACATAGCTGATTGTCCCATACAGCCTTGTATTTAAAAGTGTGCCCCAAAGTTTTAATCCTATGCTGTCATCTGGAAATGTTCAAGATTCGTACAAAGGACCCTACATTTTCCTTTTGCAATTGGATCCATAAATTAGGTAGCTGATGCTTCTCAGAGCTGGGATTAAAGAGTCCTGCTGCCCTCCCCAGACCCAGTGGGACTAACATTCTGTGTCCCAGTTTTCAAGCCTTTTGGATAACTTATCCTCTGTGGCTTGGCTTCAAGAAAGAATTTGAACAGAGGCCGCCTGCTCTGCCTCAAAACCTTTGATGGCATGCAGATAAAAATCCAAATTCTATGCCATGGTGGTATACACCTTACATTCTAGTGCTTGAGAGGGAAAGGCAGATAGGTCTCTGGCTGTGAGAGGAATCTCATCCACAGAGGGAATTCCAGGCCGGCCAGAGCCACAAAGTGATAGCTTGTTCCAAACAAACAAATCCAAATGCCATCTAACCTTTCCTCCTCTTGTCCTCGTACAAGAATCTTTTACCTCTACACATCTCCAGCCGCTGTTCCTCTAGGAAACCACAGCTTAGCTCTCCCGGCCCCCAGCCTGAGAGGGAGTGTCATCATTCTCGCCTGTTCCCTGAGTGTGGTCACTCAGGGCCTATCTGATGTCTTTGTCTCTCACAAAGGGTGTGGGTCAGTCAGTGCTGGTGGAATGGAATTCACGCTTGCTGAGAGCCGTGGAGCAGCTGGCCCTTTAGGGGGCATACAGAAAGCAAGCCAGAGACATTCAGAAGGAGGCAAGGTGGAGGATCCGTGGTCCACAGCCACAGGTCTCAGTGGAAGGGAGGAGTGTCTTGCACAGGAGAAGCTTACCGGCGTAATTACCATGACTGCCCCCTCCTGCTCTGGAATGAGATGAGGATAAAAGAGTTTACAATGATGAGTCCACAAGGCAGGATCTTGTCCTAGTTCTCCCCTGTGCCAGTTGTCTTCAGAGAGAGCTCATGTTTTCCGAGGGTTTCTGGCCTTCCTTTGAGCCTCGTTCTTTGGTCATCAATGTTCTACACTTGGAAGGCCTTTGGGCCTCATGGGTCTCGCTTTAGAAAATAGCACACAGTTTTCAGCTGACGCTTTCAGGGAGCTCACAAACTGGTGAGTGCTTATCGCACCCCCAGTACGAGCCTCAGGGCCTCTTGCCTATCCCTATGTGGGCCAGGCAGATGGTAGGAAAGGATTACAAAGTGTTCACAGTGCAGAGCTCAGGGTGAGCCCAGAGCCTCTGCGAGCCCCGGCGCTCCTGG
This sequence comes from Pachyuromys duprasi, assembly GCA_028658305.1. Classification (NCBI taxonomy): domain Eukaryota; kingdom Metazoa; phylum Chordata; class Mammalia; order Rodentia; family Muridae; genus Pachyuromys; species Pachyuromys duprasi. The sequence goes on along the minus strand of CM053762.1, from coordinate 63,256,185 downwards.
AAAGATGCAGTTTGCCTTTTGCTCCTCTCTTAATTCACTTGTTTGATGCTCATTGTAAGACTAATTTGTGCTTGCCAATGAAGTGGAAAATTCAAAGAAAGGAAAATGGGTGGGATTTTGTTTTAAATTTTTGTCACTGCATTTACTGTTTACTGGTGGGGGATGCGCACAGGCATGGTACAGGAGCTGTGTGGGTCTTGGGGGTTGTCAGGCTTGGTGGCAAGCACCTTTACACTGAGCCATTTCGCCTGACCTTGTTTTGTTTTTTAGGGTGCAGCTTCTTTGAGCTAACATATCCAGACCTGACACTTGCTTTGACCTTAGAAGGAACAGGAACTGTGCCAGGAATGGAAGTTCTGGACTGCTTTCAGGTCTCTGACACCCAGTGTTTCATCATTACCCCACTATCCATGCTATACTGTTCCCTCCCTGTGGCATCCCCATCTCTCTTGTGCCCTGGATCTTAGATTTGAACAGAGATAGTACTCGTTCCAGGATAAAGACAGCAGTTGTATCACTATTGTGACATGGTTCATTTTCTTAGAAACATAGTGACTTGCTCACTGTCACGGGAGACATTCAACATATACAGCCAGACAAACTAACACCATCAAGCTGAATGACCTTCTCTGTTCGGAAATTGTGCCCAAGGCTCTGTCCCTCAAAGTCATCATTACGCCTCACTTTCTCCCACTACCCAAGGAGTAAGGCTTGTTAATCACATCTTCTGTCCCTTAGTAGTAAGGCCCTTTGCCCAAGGAAAGCACAACGTGTGGACAAAGCAGGAGACTTGGGTCCTGACCTGGGAGGGCTGGGAGAAGGGTGGAAACCCAGGAAGGATTTGCTGATGCAGAGAGAGGAAAAAACTGAAGGAAACACCATCCCACCAGGAGTGGGAGGAAGGAAGCAGTCCTTTGTCATTTCCTGGGAGCATGACACCTCCTTGGTGGGGGCAGGGAGGATCTAGATTGCTGGGGGTGGGGTGAGGTAGACATGACACCCTGAGTGCCGCCAAGCATTATGCATACAACGGCTAAAATCTTTATTCCCCTTTCACCTAGTAATTTCACTTCTGGGAAGTAATCTTAAAATCTGAATACGAGGGAGGTAAGAGTATATCCACAACAGTGTTTATCACAGAGCTATTTATAAGAAGGTAAAATTGGAAGCAGTCAACACATTTAAAAGAATGTCAAAGGAAACAGTATACTCAGCAGCCCTTAAATGTGACACTCTCAAAAACTGCATAACACTCCCAATCAATTATGCTAACACGGGGAGGGAGCTGGCAGCTTACGGAAACAATAGTTATCCTTCATTGTGTGCTGTTGCTCTGCGCGGGTGGGTGCTGGCCATAAGTTAACCCATTCACATCACCGCCAGAGGGGTGGGGTCACTGTGTGTAACAGATTTGGAGACCTAGGCTCACCCAGGCAGGGGATGCTCGCAGTGGGATTTGAACCTGAACTTCCAATGTTCTGAGCATTACTGGAGGACCACAGGCAGCAGGGATCCGGGAGAAAAGCATTAACTACAAGAACGGCTCTTTCTTAGGCATGGGAGGCATGGGGGGGGGCATAATTTCCCACCAACCTCTATTTTTCATTTTCTAAATTAAAAAAATTTTTTTTTAAGTTTTATTTCTTGGTCATTCTTTGGTGGTACACACCCTTAATCCCAGTACTTGGGAAGGCAGAGGCAGGCAGATCTCTGTGAGTTTGAGGCCATCCTGGTCTACAGAGAAAGTTCCAGGACAGCCAGGACTACACAGTGAAACTCTGTCTTGAAAATTAAAAATAAAATAAAAAAAACAGAAAGAAAAAGAAATTGTGATATCGTCTGTGTCCTTTCCCAATTGTTAGCTATCCATCGTACTTATCAGTCTGCAGCTGGCTCTTTTTTCCTATCTCATTTCCTGTAGGTCTTGGTGACATTATCATCTTCGGATGCCTCTCATCTTTTGGTGGGAGGAGGGTAGGGGAAATCCAGACTGTTTCAAGTTTGGATTTGGCAGAACGTATTTACCTTGAACGGCATTTAGAAGGTTTCTAAATTGTAATTGATTTAATCTGGATTTTTGAAATAAGGTCCCAAGTAGTCCAGGCTAGCCTTGAATTCCCTATGTAGCCAAGGATGACCTTCAGCTCCTGATTTGTGTCCACTTCCCAATGCTGGAGAGGTACAAGCATGTGGCACACACCCTGCTTAGAAGGTTTCTAATCCTTCATTGACACAAACAGCTGAGCAAGGAGCATACTCACACACCTTTGGCCAGAAGGAATTGCTTGCTTTTTACAGAAAAGATGGGCTTCACAGATTGAGGGTTTGGAAATTTGATTGCCAGATCCACATGGAAAAAAAATATGGTGCTCTGAGGTACATCAGTGGATCACCATGTACCACCACCAGGTCCAACGGAAGTGCTGCGGTGATTGAGGGAGAAGTTTCTCTAGAGGCAGCCACCACCATGGCACCTACTGCCTTACCGTTCCCTCAGAGCATCCCCACAGGCAGGTGCAGCTTTTCTCTTTGAGCATAGTTATAGATTAGATTCCCCTATCCCATCCTCAAGAGCTGCCCCTTGACATATTAGCATGTGGTTCTGGAGTGCTTGCAAGTGTGTGTGTGTGTGTGTCTGTGTGTGTGTGTGTGTGTGTCTCTGTGTGTGTGTGTGTGTGTCTGTGTGTCTGTGTGTGTGTGTCTGTATGTGTGTATGTCTGTGTGTGTGTGTCTGTGTGTGTCTGTGTGTCTGTGTGTGTGTCTGTGTGTGTGTCTGTGTGTGTGTCTGTGTGTGTGTCTGTGTCTGTGTACAATCTCAGCACACACGTGTGTAATGGTAAAAGCAGGCACAAACAACCCAGGACCCTGTGCACGGTAGGCAAACATGTTCTGAGCTACATGTCCAGTCCTCCCACCCCCACCCCGCCACCTTTTTTTTCTTGACAGAGTCTGGCTGTTCAGCCCTTAAAGCTGGCTGAAACTGCTGGCAGTCCTCCTCTGCCTCCCTGGTGCTTTGGATCTCAGGTGTGTCCTCCTCAGCCCCTGAGGTGCTGGGATCTCTGGTGTGCACCTCCAAGCCTGGCTAAGCAGCTTGACAGTTAAGACCACAGGGGCACCAGCATGCAAATGTGATTCTACCTCATTCACTTCCACTCTATCTCTGGAGATGTTTCAAATGCAAATGTCATTTGAAAATCTGCAAACCTCAGCCAATTCCTCACACCTGTTGTGTGGCCTGCAGCCAGCTTTGTCAGGGCCCTGCACTTCTGTGTTTCAATTATGTGAGGGAAAGGTCTGGAGTTAGATTTTAAACTTAGGCCATTGGCTATGATTCCTTAGACCCTGTAAGACACAGCTCCACCCTTCACTGGCCGCGGGTCAGGGGTTGGTCTGGTGCTGTATGATATATAAATGCTAAATTGTGGGCCCCAAGATCTGGTTGCAGTCTGGACATCGGCATTGTAACGAACACCAAACAAGGTTGTGTAAACTTTGCTCCCTAATTTTTCTCTGATTGGTTAATAAAGAAAGGCTGGACAGCCTGTAATTGGGCAGAAGAGAGGTAGGTGGTTCTGGGGCTTGGGGTCTCAGGTAGAGACCACGAGGCAGGAGGACAAAAAGAAAGGAAGAAGATGGAGAGATGATATGGCCCGGTGGCACAGATCCAGCCTAGACAGGACGAATATTGACAAGTGACTTGAGAGTGGCTAGGTAGTGACAGGCTAGCTAAGAAAATAAGTTTAAATTGTACCTGCCCAGTTATTGTGCTAATGGTTATTAAATAAATCAATAGGTCTCTGTCTCAATTATTTGGGAGCTAGCTGGGCTAGGAAAAAAAAAACGTATAGAATTTTATAAATCTACCATAGCTGTGTAATTCTGGGCAAGTCAGTTTCTTATCTGTAATTAGGGGTCCTGGAAGCAGCTTAATAAGGTTGTATGGAATAAATGGACTGTGGTTGTGAGTTTAATGAGTCACGGGCACAATTCAGCAGGGTCCTAAAAGGGAGGCCTTCCTTTGTCTCCACTGAGAGCTTCGCTACGAACCCTTGATCCAGGATGGAAAGCCTATTCATTTCTCAGCCAATGAGAAATGCTTGAAGCCACCTTAGCAAAAAGACAAAATCAACAATAAGCAAACACTTTTCTGTAGGCAGCTCCTAAGCAAATAAGAGTCTAACCCTGTCCTGCTGCTGTTCTGGCCAGCACACTGTGTCCAGCCCCCTCTCACTTTTATCATCATCAGATCTCTTCCTCTTGGCATCAGCAGCCTGCGTCAACCTCTACTGCAAGAGGAAAGACATCAACTCACTGAACTTTAAAGGTTGTATTCAAAACATGTTTAGAGATTGAAAACTGGATGTCAGAGTAATGGCATTCACCTGTATGGAAGACTGAGGCAGGAGGATTACCTGGAGTGCAAGGCCAGCTGAGTTTCATATTTAAAATTTATCTTATAAACAAAAGGGAGGGGCTGGAGAGGTGACTCACTGGGGAGGAGCACTGGCTGTTCTTCTAGGGGACACAGGTTCAATTCTCAGCGCCCACCGGGAGGCTCACAATTACCTGTAATTTCAGGTCCAGGGAATCTGATGCCTCTGGCCTCTGGTACTCATGTGCACACACCACCACCCACACACAGGCACATAATTGAAAACAAAAGTAAATCTTTAACATCAACAAGAAAGAGATTTAAAGAACAGCTAGCAGGTGATTTGTTTCCAGCAGATATAACTATTGTTTACCCCATGATATAAAATGTCTGTAGCATGAAAGAGAAGTCAGAAGTTCTGCCACGGGAAGCTGAGCCTTGCAGGGCAAGCAAGTCCATCCATTCACTCAACTTCTCCAGTCAGTTTCTGATGGGCGTTGTGAGTACCTGTTTTGATGACGTCATCTCCATCTGCCCTTTGTTCTCATGCTTGGAGACCTCACCAGGTGGGACAATTCCCGATGTCCTGGGTTCTCTCTATTGAGAACTCCTGCTGGCTACCTTATAGAGGCTTTTCCATTCATCCTGCTGGATGTTTTGAGCTCCTGATTTGGTAATGTTTTGCTATCTATCTATCATCTATCCATGTACCCATCTATCCATCCATCTATCCCTTGCTCTTTAATCTTTTACTTTGGCTTGCTGCATACTTAATAAACTCACTAATTCATGACCTAAAGTATAGCTGTGGTGTATACTATTTGCTGGACTGTACAGAACAAAGCAAGATGACAGCAGTAGTAAAACTGACCTCAGAAGGTTTTTTTGTCAGGCTGAAGAAGTGGATTTGTACACCTAGCACAATGTTTGCCATTCAGTAAACACTCAGAAATGGGCTGGGTAGTATTTGTATCAGCAAATAAAATGTACATCAATATCAATATAAATACATATACAAATGCTGTATATGAATATATACATAGATATGTATAGCTGGGATGTATAGCATGGTAGCATATGCCTGTAATCCTAACACGTGGAAGGTAGAGACAGGAGGATCAATAGTTAGAGGCCAATTTAGACTTCATTGTGCCATCAGATTTCAAAAACACGAAATCTACAGGACTAGGGAGCTGGCTTAATGAAGTTTAATGCTTGCAGTATTAAACTCAAGGACTGAAGTAAGGCTCCCAGCATCCAGGTAAATGGCGGGCAGATGGAGTGCCTGCCTGTAATCCCAGCTTTCAGGAGGCAGAGTCAGGGGATCTCAAGGCAATCTGGACAGCTATACTAGCCTAATCATTGTGCTTTGAGTTCAAAGAAAAGAGACTACCTCAGTACATAAAGTAGCTGAGGAAGACACCAGGTGTCAACTTCTGGCACCTGCAAACCTGTGTTGATGCATGTGCTGACATGGATATACACTTGCGCATAAATACAAATGTGTGTGTGTGTAGGTTTGAATGAGGATGATCCCCATAGGCTGATGTTTGAATGATTGGTCCCCAGATAGTAGAACTGTTGGGGAAGAATTAGGAGTTGTGGCCTTGCTGACATAGGTGTGGCATCGCTGGAGGAGATGTAGCACTGTGGGGAAGCTTTGAGTTTTCAAAAGCCCATGCCAGGCCCAGTCTGTGTCTCTGTCTCTGCTTCTCTGTCTATCTGTCTGTCTGTCTGTCTGTCTGTCTCTGTCTCTCTCTCTGCCTGCTGCCTGAGAAGCAGGATGTAAAAGTCTCAGCTACTGCTGAAACACCATGTCTATCTGCTTCCTGCAGTAATGATCGTGGACTAGCGCTCTACAACTATAAGCAAGCCCCTAATTAAATGCTTTCTTTTTCTAAGAGTTGCCTTGGTTATGGTGTCTCCTCACAGCAATAGAACAGTAATTAAGACAAGCACAAACACATTTAGACAGCTTATAGAAATCAATGAACTTTAGGTTTCTTAAGAGAAATGCTCTCAAAAATAAGATGAAGAGCAACTGAGGAAGAGAGCCTTCATCAACCTCTACTCTCCACCTGCACAAGTGTGCACGCTCCCTCCCTCTTACGTGCACACAGAAAAATAGACAAGGTGGGGTGGTGCACTCCAGTGATGGAACATCTGTTTAGTGTGCCAAGGCCCTAGCTTTGCTTCCTAGTACTACACTGAAGAGAGGGAAAAAAAGAAAGAGTTGGAGCCAGGTGTGGTGGTGCACGCCTGTAATCCCAGCACTGGGGAGTCAGAGGCAGGTGGATCTCTGTGAGTTAGAGGCCAGTCTGGTCTACAAAATGGAGTCTAGGATAACCAAGGCTACACAGGGAAGCCCTGTCTCAAAAAACAAAAACAAACAAACAAATAAACAAACAAACAAATAAATAAAAGAGTTGTAAAGGAGGGAGAAAGGAGGAGTGGGTGGGTGCTTGTGAACACCAGCTGTGAGAGCCCTCATCCTATGATGTTCCATGCTGTTCTCCAGAAAGACAATTCAGGAAAACACTCATGTTGGAGGAGATAAAGACCCAGCAGACAGTCTTGTCTCCCAGTATGGATTGGCCTTTGGGAAGACTGAAGAAGGGACAGGTTTATTTGCCTTTTCTCTTGCCCCAGAGCATCACAGGTAGGCGGGGTGAGGGTGGGAGGAGGTGTTCCATTCACCCGCCCTCCAGGGATGGTGAACTGGGTGCCTGTTAAGTCTCAGCACAATACATGCTGGGTGTGTGTGCCTCCAATCCCAAGGCTTTGGGAGGTCTCTGGAGGCAGAAGGATCAGCAATACAAGGTCATCCTTGGCTACATAATAAGTTCAGAGCCATTTTGGACTACATAAGACCTTGCCTCAAACAAATAAATAAATAAACAAAAGCTGTCTTGTTAGCAAATTGCCCCGCTTATTCTGAAGGCCTAGATCTAGTGCTGACATAGCATTTTACACACCCTCAGGCCTTGCAAAGCAGAGGCTCTGGCAGGTGGAGTCATGCACCCAGTTTTGCACTGTGCTCTGAGAAAAAGAAATCCCACGCTGAAAGGCAAACCCCAGGAGGTATCGGCTTGCTGAGCTCAAGCACATCAAGCACAGGTATGACTCAGGTGGGACTAAGAGAGCCTCTGAACATAAATGTGTCTGACTTCCACCACTCCCCTTCCATTCCCAGTCTCCTGGATGGGGGACAGGGTTGCTGGGCTGTGGGCCATACTGTGGGCCTTCGGGGAGCCTGTGATGAAGATATCCACTTTTGGCCATACTTGCACCAGCCTTCAGGCCCTACAATTTCAAAAATTCTAGGTGTTCAGCCTGGTGTCACATCTATTTATTTTATTCATAATAGCTGTCTTTATGCTGGAATGTTCAGGTTGATAATTTTACAGTTATTGTTTTTTTCTTTAAGCTTCAAAACAAGCTGATGAAGAAATTAAGATCCCTATAAGGACATTAGACCTGTGGAATGAGGCTAGACCTAGGTTTATCTGACCCCAAGATCACACTTTATGGCAGTTGCCTGAATTGCTTTGACCCTGATGAACTATTAGACCTTCTGTTGCTTGTCCTTGCCATTATATTACAAACTGCTTTGGCAAAAGTAGGGTTTGTGGCTGTATTCTTTAGATCAAAACTCCTCGAATGAGCAGGGATTGCCTCCCAGGAAATGCACTGTGCTGAGCCCCAGGTCCTCTGCCCTCTGCCCTGTGGAGCTTCTGAGGAACTTTCCAGAAGGTCCTGGCATGTGGACACTCAGTTCTCCCTTCCTTTCTGGGCTGTGTGCTTCTACAAGCAATGAGGCCTGTTTCTCATAGCTCTATGCCCTAGAGCAACACACGGCAGGCTCATGGGAGCTGGTTGATAAGTGTTAAGACTTTCGAAGCTGGAGAGGTGGCTCAATGACTAAAGCCCTTTCTGTACTAGGATGAGGATCTAAGTTCAGATCCCACATAAAAAAATCAGGCATGGTGACACATGATTATGGTCCTAACCCTGAGATAGTGGAGGCAGGCAGATTTATGGAGCAAACTGGCCAGGCTAATCAAATTGGTTCAGAAAGGAACAAAAATTAAGGCAGAAAGCAGTTGAGGAAGATGTCTGAATTGACCTTTGACCTCTGACCTACACACACACACACACACACACACACACACACACGCATATGTGCATACTTTTGCATACACATAAATAACCCACCCTCCCCCCAAAAGATTCCAGACTTCTTTAAACATAAACCAAGGACCATGTATATATATTTTTTCTCTGACTCACATACATCTGTAATTTAATTTGCTGAGTACAACTAGGTGTCAGTCTCAGGTGCTAGGGATTCAATAGTAAACAAGGCAACTGAGTTTCTGGATGTCATGGAGCTTCTGGGTGGTGGGAAAGACAGGAGGAACATACTTAGCAAAGGCAGTTGCTGGTCTGGGTCTGTGGAAGAGGGCCCGTTAGAATCGGAGGCCACAGACAACTTTCTGAGGAGTCAGCTTCTTAAACAGCCATGGATTGACTGATGAGCTCCCAGGTCCTCAAATCTGGACCAGTGTGGCCTATTTAGGATTCATGGATACTGATATGAGTGCAGTTCAGTGGGAGAGAAGGGATGGGAGGGATGAACCAGGAGATGCTAGCCAGGCTGTATTTTATATGGTCTTCCTTGCAGACCATAGTAAAGAGATGAGACTTGATTCTAAGTAAGCTAAGAAGCCATTAGAGAAGTTTCAAAGGGTGAACAATGAGCTAGGGACACAGTCCAGTCAGTAGGATGCTTGCCTAGCATGTTTGCAGGCTAGTGATCAATCTCAGTGTGGCGTAAGACTGCCATGGCTGACAGGTCTCTAATCCCAGCACTTGGGAAGAAGGGACAGGAACATAAGCCCAATGTTTTTGTTCGTTTTTTGTTTTTTGTTTTGCCACATAGAGAATTTGAGGCCAGTGTGGGGGTACATAAAAACAAACAGAAAGCAAAGCAGAAAGAATGATGCGGAAGCAGAGACCAGTTAGGAGAGCACTGCGTGTCCAATGGTAGCTTGGGCAAGAGTGGAGGAGGGAACTGAAAGAGCTGGACTGCACGCATTTCAGACACAGCAGTGACAGGCAGGGGCACTAGGGAAGGGGACAGATCCCCAAGATTCAGAGGACCCAAGTAAAATTTCTGAGACTGAGAAAAGAAAGGCAGAATGAGGGGGAGAGAAGCCAAGAGTTCCAGTGAGCTCCTGTTGGCAGTGACAGGCTGAAGAATGGCTCTGAGGAGCGTGTGACCTTACCTAGAGAAAGCAACTTTGCAGGTGTGATTGAGTCATGAATTTGGAGAACAGGACATTATCTTGGATTATCTCAGTGAGTCACTGTAAACACAAGGGACTTGAAAAACCAAAGCGGGAGGGACAGAGTCAGAGAAGGGTTGCACTTGATTTGGCTTTGAGTTTACTTAAGATAGAGGGAGGAAAGCCAGGTGTGATGGAGCACTTGGGCAATTTAGGCCAGAGGATCCATAGTTTGAGGCCTGCCAGGCAGCCTGCTTGGTGAGCTCATGTCTGAAAACAGGGATGGAGGAAAGGAACCAGAAGGCAGGATGCAGACATCTTCTAGGAATAGGCAAGAACACTCTTTGCCCTGAAACCTGCAGAAGGGTACTCTTTCTGGGCCCTTGCTTTTTAGCTAAATAAAACCCACTGGATTTGTGACCTCCCAAACTGTAAGATAATGTGCTTGTGTTGTTTTAGGCCAATGAGTTCACAGCCTTATCACAATAGTAGTAGGAAACAGGGTTCCATGTGAGTGCCAGGGATGAGTGAGCCTGGAACTCTAGAATCAGCGGACAGTGGTGATTCCAGAATTTTCTTGAGAAGGGCTGCCAATCACTTAGAGGATTCTGTACTTTCCAGGTAGAAAGCAGATGCTTCTAAGGAGAGAACCCTTGGCCCAGAGGACCAGAGTGGGACCTGAGCTGATTGGCCTTCTCCAGAATCAGGTCCTAGGGCAAAAAGTAAGAAAGAAATGTATGGTTAGTGCCAGTTACTGTGCGTACAGGACTATTTGATCTTAGTTGTCCCTCTGGAGAAGGTGAAACACCAGAGGTGGTGTGTTTAGTTAGCATCTGCTAGGTGCCAGGAGACTGATCTGGCAAATCTGGACTGGTTAAGAATCTGTATTTCTACACCTGCAGAAGGTCTACAGGACAAGCAGTGGCCACCAGGGAGGTGGCTGATCAGCAAACTGGATTATGACACCACCTGTGAAATCAGAGGTTGTTATTGGAGGTGTCATAGTCAACTTTTCTGTCGCTGTGATAAAGCACCATGACCAAGGCAACTTATACAAGAAAGCGTTTAATTTGGTGCTCACAGTCCCAGAGGGGCAGAGTCTATGACCATCATGGCAGGGGGCATGGCAGCAGGCAGGCAGGCTGGCATGGTGCTGGAGCAGTAGCTGACAGCGTACATGTGGAAACAACCATAGACAGAGAGAGCTAACTGGAAATGGCATGAGCTTTTGAAACCTCCAAGCATGCCCCAATGACACGCCTCTGTCAACAGTGCCACACCTCCTAATCCTTCCCAAACAGTTCTACCAACCTGAGACCAAGCCTTCAGATACATGAGCCTATGGGGGACATTCTCATCTAACCTCAGGCTAGACACTGAGCCACTGAGCCACTAGGTAAATGGCATGGAGAAGACAGCACAGCCAAGGAGGGCACCTGTGTCCGTAGGCCCTGTCTCCACCAGGTCACAACAGATAGTCTCCAATGACAGATGTCATACAGCCTCCCTTCATCTTTAGTCCCAGGGTGAACCTGCAGGAGGCTCCCTATGATAAATGCAATGAGAGAGAGGGGGATTTTTCTAGCCACTCTGCCCCTGCAGCTGGCTAGTCCCAACTCTATAGAAAGGACCTAAATGGTCCACATGAACCCAGACTGGGTAGAATGAGGGTCTTGGAGGTGGTTCCCAGCTCTGGTGACTGGAACAAGGACTTCACAGCTAGAAGCCTAGAGAATTCAGATGCAAATGAGGCCATGGCAGATGTGAGTGGGGGTGGGACAGTGGGTAGGGGTAAGGGAGCAGGGGTTGGTTCCACAGTCTGAACAGACTTCTGCTCTGATCCTGGCTTGAAATGTAAGGCCTTCATAGTATAGGCCATTGCTTTTTATGTATTTACATATACGCAGATTGCAGAGAAATTCAGCTTCGTGGCCACAGGATCATATTACTTGACTTTGTGCTGTATAACAATAAAACTTTATGTAGATACAAACAAAGTGAGTACTGAGGCAAATAGCATAAGCCTAGCCAGGGAAGTGATATATATATATATATATATATATATATATATATATATATATATATATATAATGGTAAGAGAGGTCTGTACTTGGGGAATTCAGACAATGGGGCAAAATACGGAATTAATTTTAGAGGTGATGAAGGAAATATAACTGAGGAACAGGGCAGAGAACAGGGAGGTTTGTAGCTTATCCTTGCAACTTTGTGAGCTCTTCTTTTTCCCACCCTTATCCCCTCTCCCCATTTCACTCCTAACACTAACTATATAAGAAAGAAGGATCGAGTGGGGAGAGAAAGTGAGATTTCTGATTCCAACTTCTTTCTTCTTTGAGCATGACTACTAACAAACCAACCACAATCTCTACCTATCAGGGTCCTAGCGTTCATATAACCTCTAAAAAGTTCCCAGAATTCCAAACGTCATACAATTGCAGAAACTCAGCAACTGGCAAAACCATGCCACTGCTAGAGCACAAGACAAATCACAGCTGCTGTAAAGCAGCCTCATGTAGGATTAAAACAAGAACATATCCGCATGATATCTGTGCTCTTTAAAAAAAAAACCCAAATTTCAGAATTTTAGTAAGGATCACTGAGTGAATATTCTTTTTTTATCTCAAATCTTTTTCTCTTTAAATTTTCTTTATTTTTTATTTATATAAAAATATTTTTATTTATTTATATTTTAATTTGTAGTATCTATAAATATATAAAATATATTTATTTATATAAAATAATATTTTATTTACATAAAATAATATTGTTTTAGTGGTTTATTGAATAATGCTTATTTGAATTTATTTTATTAAAAGCAGATATACATGTGTGTTTTTTCTTTTCTTTTGAGACAATGTCTTACACCTCCCAGACTTGCTTTGAACTCACTATTTAAATGAAGATAACCTTCAACCTTCTGATCTTCCCTTTTGCCCCTGAGTACACATGACTAGGCCCAGTATGTTATTAGCATATATTATCCATATGAAATTACAGGTTTTTTCATATCCTCACATATGTATAAAATGTACTTTGATAAGGAGAACCAAAAAATGTGGGGACAGGGGTCTTTTCTGAGACTGAGGCTCCAACCAAGGACCATTCATGGAGATAACCTAGAACCCCTGCACAGATGTAGCCCATGGCAGTTCAGTGTCCAAGTGGGTTTCCTAGGGGAACAGGGACTGCCTCTGACATGAACTTAGGGGATGGCTCTTTGATCATCTCCCCCTGAGGGGGGAGCAGCCTTGCCATACCACAGAGGAGGACAATGCAGCCAGTCCTGATGAGACCTGATAGGCTAGGGTCAGATGGAAGGGGAAGAGGACCTCCTCTATCAGTGGACTTAGAGAGGGCCAGGGAGGAGAGGAGGGAGGGAGGGTGGGATTGTGAGGGACTGAGGGAGGGAGCTACAGCTGGGATACAAAGTGAATAAACTGTAATTAATGTGAAAATAAAAATTAAAAAATGTACTTTGATGATATCACCCCTCCCCCTGTCCATCCCTACTGGGATGTTTTTGCATCCCACTAGGTCCAGTACACCTTATTTAGTTTCTTGTCTCTTTTTAAAAATCTTTTTATGCTAACTCCAGAGGAGCTGAAGTGGGAAGATACTCCTAAGCAAGAGGTGAATGTGAACCTATAATCACGAAATAGTGGCTGGGACTGTGGCAAACTTCTTCTTTTTTGAGATAGGGTTTCTCTGTGTAGCCTTGGCTTTCCTGAACTCACTTTTGTAGGCCAGGGTAGCCTCGAACTCACAGAGATCTGCCTCCAAGTGTGCTAGGATTTCAGGCGTGCACCACCGTGCCCAGCTGTAACAAGCTTCGAAGGAGAACCACATGCCAACATAACTCTATCTCACTTGAGCCTCACAGTGATTTTTTTCTTCTCTTTCATTTTTTTTCTCCTCTTCCTCCTCTTCTGATGTAGCCTAGGTTAGCCCCAGGCTTGCTATGGCTTTGTGGCCAAGAAAAGCCTGACCATCTGAGCTTCCTGCCTATGCCTACCTCGTAAGTGCTGCTGTTGCTGGGGTGTGCAGTTTTGGGTGGTGCTGGGGATCCAGTCCACTGCCCTGTGCATGCCTCGTGTCCGCTGTGTCAACTGGTCTACACCCCTGGCCCTCCAGGCACTTTCCCGCTTTTATTCGGCCATATCGGGTGCTGTTCACAATTCAGGCCGGTTCTTCTGACCTCAGTAAAGCTCTCTGTAGACACCCCAGAGGTTGTGTCCTCAGTGGTTCTAAATCTCGGCAGGCTGACAGCAGGGATTAACCCTCTCAGAATTTTACTGACTGGCAGGCTGAGACACTGAATAAAGCGCGTTGCCCCCAGCCACTTGCTTGTCAAGTAGCAGAACATGGACTGGAGTCCAGGGCAAACTCTCACCTCAGTAGTCAGTTGGTAGCTGATTCAGTTGGTTTGATATGATTTGTCATTCCCTACCCATCCCCCAATGCTACTTTTCTCTTGAGCAGAAACTGTTGGTCCTGGAGGCCACAGAGTACTCTTAGGCCATGGGAGTGACAGCTAGGCCTCTGGCTGCTGGCTCCCACAGTGAAGGCGCCCCCCACTGGCATGTCTGCTGAGTGCGCACTGCTGAGGGCTACGGCGTGGGGGTGGTGAGCCACAGCAGCTCAGCTGGGCAGTTGCGCTAGAAGGAACAGTTCCCTGCCCAGAGCTGTGTTCTGTTCCCATCCTGCCCCTCCACAGCCCGACTTCCGCTTGAGTCAGCCTAAGGCCTGCGTGGGGGCGTCCTCTGGTCTTCGGCAACATCCTGTGCTCTGCTTTCTGCATACCTATTTTCCATCCCCAGGGAATTCCTCCCATCAGAGTTCACTCTTTTTTTTTTTTTAAACACCCAGGGGCCAAACAGCCCACAGAACAATTAAAATGGCTCCCCTGAGGTACCCTAGAGCCATCCCTGTATTACACAGTCTCCTGCCTCCAGAGTCTGGCAAGGGCCTCCCTTCTTCATCCCCAAAGGCTCCAAGCTCTCCTTCAGCTTCTCCTCCTAGGAGTGACTGTACTGACTCCACCAAGCTGTCTGAACTACTAGGGCACAAGCCCGCCATATTGTTTGGCCAGCATCCCTCCCACCCTATCCAATGGCAGTATTTACTTGCCCTGAGACACTGTTCAGCCTCAATTCCGAGGTTAGGTGGGGCCACCAAGCACACATGCGTTTTCTTTCTTGTGATTGATCTAAAAAGAGACACGTGACTTAATTTGGCCAATCAGAACTGGCCTGGGATTTGTAAGCGCCACATAGGGACAAGAAAAGGTCTCTGTCATTAGTTTAGATTTATGAATGGCAGGATACAGGTTGCATGTTTCTTTCTTTTGCTTTGCCAGGGAGGGACTGCCATCACCAGTAGGAGAAATTGAGACCAACACAAAAAGAGAGGCAGAAAGAATAAAAACGTAAGCTGTTTATTTTGGAGTTTTTTAGCATCCACGATGCCATGCCCCTCAGTCACTGAGCCAGATTAATGTGTTACTTTTGCTTGGACTATTTTGGTGTCAGTCACTTTCAACCAAGAGTGCCAACAGGGATCGTGCCTTTAGTGTGATCTCTTCTTAAACAGACACAGCCCAATCACAAGGCATCATGAAGCATTTCTTTAAAATAGTTCTTTTGTTGTTTTTATAGGTCTCTTGATTGCTTTGTTTTTGTTGTTGGTTTTGAGACAGGATCTCACTTTGTAATCCTCCTAAGCCTGGACATTGCTGGTATATGCCACTATTCCCAGAAATTGTGCTTTTGGGTATGGAAGAACATAGGTAATTAACAAGAAAAAAATTTTATCATGTTTGTTCACATCTGTAATTTCAGCAGTTGGACAGTTAAAGCAGGAGGATTCCCAGAATTTGGGGCCAGCCTGGCCTACAAAGTAAGCCCTTGTCTGGGGCAGGGGAGGTCCTGTAACTGAGTAAGTGGCTCAAGATCTAGAACGTTCCAGATCATTACCAAAGTGTTTTGCACATTATTGCTTTCTATAAAAAGTTTTAAAACAATCTGTATGATTTTCTGGGAGTTTTCGGGTCGGCTTGTCCCCAGCCCCTCTCTTAGTCCAGGTTGGCCTCAGCCTCTTGATGTGTGCTATGAGTACTCACAGATGACAACATCCCCTCCTAGAAGCTGTGTTTCAGACGAGCATCTCTCAGCAATGTGGTGTGAGTTTCTCACTGTGAACAGTCATGTTCACACACACACACACAAGCAATGTGGTGTGAGTTTCTCACTGTGAACAGTCATGCTCACACACACACACACACACACACACACACACACACACACACACACACAGTGGGGTGGGGGGAGAATAAGCTTATGTTTTCCCTCTCTCACTCTCAAGGCCTACATTCTTTCTGTCTTTTTACTCCAAGGCCTGTAAGAAGAATTTTCTGTGGAAGGTCAGTAGCTTTGATTAAGTTTCTTTATTTAGAACATTCTTTTTGCTGATGCTCATTCCATTACCTTTGAGTGTGCGGAAGTAGAGCCCATTAGAAGAACAGGCTTTCAGGAGACCTCCAAACGGACTTGGAGTGCTGCTGAGCCCAGGCTCATTTAGCCAGTGCGGTTTATTTTATCGACAGGCTCCTCTCTCTCTTAATGCTTCCTGCATTCTCTTGGTTTGCCACTGCCAACCTGTTTATGGTGAAAAGAAACTTGGCTTTCAGTGCTACCTTCAGCATCCATTCTTATCTTTGCTCCTGCTCCTCCGGCTGCTGACCTACTTCCGGTGGCCCTCATCTGACTTTTGGACACTCACATGCAGCCCTCCGGCCGGCCCACACAGAAGTGAGACACCTTTTCCGTGGTCCTGGTGGGGGGGTTTTACAGACCTGCCCTGACTCTTGGCTTATGGCTTGTGTGCCTTCTGCTCATCTGGACAGCTGGGGTCTTCGAGACAGCCACCCCTCCCTGCATTGCCTGTTTTTTTTCTGTTCCTATGGTTTTCCAGCTTGTGGCTTCTGTCTCCTCTTTGTCGTTTAAAGTACTGTTGGAGTGCTGCTCTCATGTCCCCAGCTTTTGGGGTGCAGAATTGAGGTGATAGTGCTCACAGCATCAATGCTGGTGTCCTTACACTAAAAAAATGTGAGTTGTAAGGTCATGGGAGTGGCATGCATACATGAGACATCTGCTCAGGACTTCCGCTGACACAGTGAGGGCCTCTGTCAGCAAGGGGAGGGAGAGAGCAGGCTCTGGGTCAGCACTTATCAAGGCAGAAAATACATATATAATTATCCCGCAGCAAGGAATTCTGCTTCTAGGAATTTAGCCTGGAGGGAGAACAAAGACCCACACGTCCTTGCTGCAACAGTGTTTGTGACATCCAGAAACTGGAGACCAGCTAAACGTTTATCCTCTGACAGGGTGGGTGATTGCTGCCTGCTGGTGAGTTCAGCCCTGCGGTGATCCGCTGGACAGCTGTGGGATGATGGCAAGTGAGTCTTCAGGAAATGCATACATACATACATATATGTGTGTGTGTGTGTGTGCATATATATAGGGGTGAAAAAATACAGAAGTGTGTGTGAATCCCAGGCATGGGTTTGAACAGTGAGAAACTCATATCACATCACTAAGAGATGCTCCTTTAAAGCACAGGCTATTTCTGGAAACAACTAAAAAATAAGCAGAAAGCAGACAATGTTTCCAGGGAGGAACACAGAGGTGGAAAGACTGTTTTAAAGTGTGTTCCCTAGTACAATGAATCTTTTATCATGCAGATATATGCCGTGTTAACACAAATTTGAAACGGAGAAAGAGGGTAAGCAGGCCTGGTGTGCTGGTGTGTACCGGTAATCTCAACATCCATGAGATGGAGGCCGGAGGACAGAGAGTTCAGGGCCAGCTGGTTTCACAAACAAGCTGTTCACAAACAAACCAATATTTAAAAGAAAGGGAAAGAAGAGGCATGTAAGTTATTTCCGTCCTGACAACTCCCTGTTTATTTCTAGAACATTCATGTGATACAGATATTGGCTCTGACAGTGACCTATGAGGAACAGAAATGTGCCGTACACTTTTGGGACATACATTCACAGATTGTGCTCATGAGTGTGGAAGCCAATCACTCAGCCCCTCATAGCCACACGCAGCCTCTAGCGCCCCTCCTCAGGCTGCCAGCTGCACTGACTATCTCTTCAGGCCTGCTGCCTTCCTCCTTTCCCACAGCCAGCATAGTAGCCAGACCACCAGAGCATCCTAACAAACATTTGTACTTGTCTGTCCGTTCTTCTCACAGCCGCCAGTGTGAGCTACCGAAATAGTAAGCAGTAAGGGTTAGTGCTTCATTCCTGACCATGCTGGCCATAATAGCACACACCTGTAGTCCTAGGACTGGAGAGATGGAGGCAGGGACATTTTCAGGTCTAAGGCTAGCCTGGGCTACCAAAGGAACTCTATCTCAAAAAAAAAAAATGTGGGGAATACCTGTAATACCAGGACTTACTTGGGAGGTGGAGACAGGAAGGTCAAGAATCCAAAGTCAGCTTTGGTCATTCAGGGAATTAGAAGACAGTCTGGACTGGAAGATGGGGAGAGGGAGGAAGGAAGGAAAGGAAAAGAAAGAAAAGTTAAGTTCCACCTCGTAGATCTATTGGAATAAACACAAACTCAGCCCCATGACAAAGATGCATGGTCCAGCCCTGACCCACTTCTTCTTGAGTCCCTACTGCCCATCACTTCTCTGCTCTAACCATCTTTGCCTTCTTACTGCCCCCAGAGTCTTTGAATTCTTTGTCCTGGTAGTTGAATGCCTCTTCCTGGTTCTTCTCATAACTGTACCTCACCACTCAGTTCTCAGCTGAATGTCGCCTTTCTGAGAAGCCTCCCTGGCTACGTGGGTACCGAGGATGCCCCTTCCGTAAACCCAGCTGCCACTCTGCCCTAACCCCCGCTACCCAGACTTAGCTTCTTCATGGTGATATCACTTTCAGTAGTTGCTTGGCTGACTTATTTGAATTCTGATCACTTTCCATAGAATGTCAGGGCTAAGAGCCAGGGGCATTGCTCATGTTCATCTCGCCTGTGTGTCAGTGCCGTGCCTGTGCCTGGAGAGGGATGTCACTGGCACGGGCAGTCACCATGAGGAGTATCAGCAGGTGCTCCCCTCTGGCAGCCTGCTGCTTACTTGTGTGCCTCTGGGGGAAGTCACATGTTCTGCAGCTGGGAAGCAAGGCAAGCTGCGGGCAGCAACAGCAGTTTTGCTAGAAGGCTGTTATTCTAGAGTCCTGCAGAAGCTCACCCTCCAGCTCTCCAGCGGGGGCTGTCTTCTACCCACCTTCCTGTTCTGGGAAGCAACAGCGTTCTTGGGAGAGACTTTCCCTGGAGAGAGGGTTGGCCAGGAAAATAGCCCAGTGCTTGGGAGGAGGAAGGGGAGAGGCGGTGGGGAGGGGAAGGAATGCTTTGGGGAGAAAGGACCTGTCTCCAGGAAAATTCGAAGGGCTGGACCAGAGATGATGGATGGCAGGGAGGTTGGTACAGGGGGAATCCTCAGCCTTGTGCCCAAACTCACTGGGTATACACAGAGGGCATAAATGGATACTCACCATGATCATACCATAGAGGGTATAAATGGACTGTGCCCATTTTGAACAAACCGGACTACCTCAGACTGAATTCTGCCTCGTTTACCTTCTAATACCTTCAGGCTAATTCCATTCCCCCTTACTCCTGTTCCCTGCCCATGACATGGTCTAGCTGTGTTACCAAGGTGGTCTTGAACTACTGGGCTCAAACAGTACTGTCACCTCCGCTTCTCAAGTAGCTAAGACTATAGGTATGTGTCAGCTTGCCCAGCTTGGGCAAATACTTGTGGCATGCTCTTCTGGTTGAGGAAACCTGGGAACAGGAAGGGGCCTTGCCAAGGTCCCACTCAGATACAGGGCCTGGCTGTAAATATATTTAGGCTTTTCTGCTACCATTTTGAGGCTTCCAGGACCTTCCCAGGGTTCATTATTTTGGTTAGCCCTGTCTTGTTTCCTTGTGGTTACCAGAAATAAAACAACCACAAAGAAAAGAGAAAAAAAGATGTTGTGGGTCTGTTTGGGGACATTAGGGCTAGAAGGAAATAGGGCCTACAAGGTTTGTGAGGGACTCTAAGATGGACCCAATAAAGGATGCCCAGGAAGGGAGAGGAGCAGGCCAAGGCACACTGCTCTGTAACCAGGGAGTGGTGTGACTCTTTGTCCAGCTCAAGAGGCCTCAACTCTGGAAGAGGACTCAGCAGGTTCCTGCAGGGCAGGGATTGTCCTCACCCTGGGCTTGGGGCCTGGCCTCTATTCCTGATCTTCCAAATGCAGGAGAGTCCCAGCCTGCAGGGTTTTCCTGGAAAGTCAAACACCCTGAGTGGAAGCAACAGGTGCAGAGAACATCTGGCTCAGGACAGACTTGGAGCCACTTCCCCAGGATGCCAGATAGATACCAGATAGAGACACAGTTGGTCACACCATTGTCAGGTTACGGAGCAGTTTGAGATTTGGCCTGCTTCTCTCCCTCCCCAGGTGGCTCCTACTGGGTGCTCTTGCCCTGCCACTGGGGTGGTGGTGATCCTCTCAGCCTTCACTCCCATTTTTCCTTACACAGATGCCTACAGCCTCACCGTTGCCTCCTCTGAAGTAAGCACCGGCGTGAAGCATGTCTCTAGGGAGCTGGCATGGAATCTGTGCATCCTTCTCAAAAAAACGTGTGGGTGGGCTGGGTGTTGTGGTACACACCTCTAATCCCGGCAATTGGTAGGCAGAGGCAGGTAGATCTCTGGAAGTTGGAGGCCAGACAAAGCTACTCAATGGGCCGCTTAAAAAAAACAAAAGGCTGGTGAATATGCTTCAGGAGCCGAGAAGAATGCAGGAAGAATCATGAATTGAAGGAAAGGAGAAACTTAGCACTTAGCTGAGGGCTGGGCCTGGCAGAGGCTGGCTGGGGTCGGGTGGAGAGGTAAGAACTTCCTTAGGGTCTGGCATGTGAGAGTTGGTGTGCTTAAAACTGGATGAAGGCTGTACTGTCAGGGCCTAGTGCTCTGGGGTCTGTGCTTGTCTCCTCCCGTGGCCCATTGCTAGCTCAAACCCCTTCCCAACCCTCCTCCCCTCTTATTCAAAGTTCCAGAGTGGCCACCCACAGAGCAGCTCAGGCTGGGTGCTGAGTCATAAGACCACAGTGCCTACCAGGGGCTGAGAGTGACAGATGGCTCTATGAGGGCACAAGTGGGGGGTGGGGATGGCTGCTGCAGCGGCAGTAGGCAGATGGAGGGGGCAGTGGCTTTGGACCCAGCAGGGGTTCAAAGAGGTGACCTGGGAGGTAGGCCGAGTCCAATGACACCCAGCTCTTCCTTGTCCTGTCCCACTCCCAGTCCAGCGAAGCTTGTCACTGCTGCAGCAACCAGCCTCGGCCAGATTGGCCTGCAGCCTGAGGCCCAGAGCTTCCTCCCGCCAGGCTGGGTTGGCTGTGGGAGGTAGAACCTGGCTCTGTTTATCCAGGCCACGCTCTTCCAGAGCAGATGGGTGCTTGTCAGTGCTGCCAGCCAGGAACTGGACTGAAGCCCTTTTGCTGCCAAGTGGCAAGTGACCTGAGGGCTTGGAGGGGAGCATGTTTGGTTTGGCTGTTCAGGAGGGGAAGTCTGTCCAGCTGGGAGCTGTCTGCACACCTGAGTGAGCATAGCCTCCAAGGAGCATGGGCCACAGGACACAGTATGGACTCTGTCCTAATGAGGACCAGTCTTTGCAGTGACTGAGAGCTGGCGACACAGGAGACCTCAGCTTTCTTAGAAGTGCTGTTGGTGTCTGCCCTTTGCCACCTAAGGGGTTTTCTACAGTAACAAGCTGTCTCAAGCTGGGTGGCTCAACACAGTAGAAATACCCTCTCAATTCTGGAGGCTAGCCTTTAAACCAAGGTGCAGAAATCCTTGGTTCCTTTTGGAGGCTGGGAAGAGTATCACCACTCTATCCTGGCTTCTAGTGGCTGTGAGAAATCTGTGCTTTCTTGCTTGGAAACACAGACACGCCGAATCTCAGCAACTTCCTTTCTTTTTACTACATCTATCTATCTATCTATCTATCTATCTATCTATCTATCTATCTATCTATCTATCAATCATCTATCTATCTACCGACCTATCTACCTACCTCTCTCTATATCTACCTCTCTATCTATCATCTATGTATTCATCCATCTATCATCTACCATCCATTTATTTATTTATATCTACCTATATCTATATCTCTCCATCCATCTATCATCTGTCTGTCTATCTAGTATGTGCTGGGAGGATGTGCATGCCAGGGCAGCATGTGTCTGCAGATCAGAGGACATCTTGATGGAGTCAGTTTTCTCCTTCCACCGTATGGGTCATGTGGATTGAACTCAGGTCCTCAGACTTGGCAGCAAGCTGGTAGGAGATAGGGAGACTTGGCAGCAAGCTGGTAGGAGATAGGGACAACTGTGGATACCGGGTGAATCCCAAAAACTCAGCAATATTCATCAGGCTCTCTGCTCCCTGCATCTCCCCAGCCCATCATGTCCAGCTTTTCCCTCGTTTTCTTTGAAACAAGGTCTAAGATAACCAAGGCTAGCTTCAAATTCACTATATAATTAAGGATGACTTTGAACTCTTGATACTTCTGACTTACAAGTTCGGGGGCTGTAGGTGCACTCCACCACGCCTTGCTTACATTAAATGATACAGTGCTACCTCTCCTTAGTGTAGCCTCCTCCTCTTCCTCCTTTTCCTCCCTTCCCATCATGACCACCTTAAAAGGGTCTCTTCTTTAATAATGATCCCCTTGAAATATGAATTCAGAGGGCAAATATCATTAAATAATGTTGTGAACTTAAAGCTGAGTAATTTTGGGTGAGTCCTTTCATATTCTAAACTCAGCTTCATCGGCCACTAAAACAGCTTCTGGCTTATCCTTTAGGGCTAATTCCAGAGCCAGGGGGAATGGTTGCCAAAGGACTCATGGAGCTCATTTTGTCAGCTGAGATGGTAAAAATGACTTAGCATTGTATCTGAAAGGTTGTGTTGGGATTACAACCTAGAGTAGAGCATTTCATCTCTACTCAGGAAATTCCAAGGACCAATACCACACCACCCTTGACTCTGTTTCCTGACCCTGTAGCTCTGCTTATATGGCTTCTTTGGCATCTTGACAAAGGCTTTGGCCAGAAGAGGTCCTTGATGTTAGTGGCCCGTGGTTGCAGATGGTGTGTCCCCCTGAAAGGAGAAGCACCGACCCATGTCTGGCTGCATGCTCAGCTGAGCAAGAATCATTTGCTGGGTCCTTTGTATGTCTTGCTGTTGTGGTGTCTTATTCATTTTGTTCTTCTGAGAAAGGCCTCTAATATACAGCTAAGGCTACCCTCGAACTTGCTGTCCTCTCTCCTTGCCTCATGAGTGCTAGGACTATATGGCTCAGGCCCCACCGCACCCAGCCTTCCCTCCAGTCTTTCATTTGAAGGTAAGAGTAAAATACCGACTAGTTTTACGTCAACTTGACATGAGCTAGAATCATCAGCGAGGAGGGCGCTTCAGCTGAGAAAGCCTCTGTAAGATCAGGCTGTAGGCAAGCCCATAGGACATTTTCTTAATTAGTGATGATGAGGGAGGGCCAGACCATTATAGACGGTCCCTGGGCTGGTGGCCCTGGATTCCATAAGCAAGCAAGGTTGAGCAAGCCATGGAGAGCAAGTCAGTAAGTAGCACTCCTCCATGGCCTCGGCATCAGCTTCTGCTTCCAGGTTCCTGCCCTGCTTGAGTTCCTGTTCTGACTGCCTTCAGTGATGAACTGTGATATGGAAGCAGAAGCTGACTAAACCTTTTCCTCCCCGAGTTTCTTGGGTCACGGTGTGTCATCACAGCAGTAGTGACGCTGAGTAAGATAAACACCTTCCAGAACTGATAGGTACATGAAGCAGAAAAGCAAATGTCAGGAGAGGAAGGAATGCCGGAGTCAGGAAGGGCCTCAGCGAGAAAGTGACTCCAGCCTGACTGAGGATGGGCATCTGTGCCTGTGGTTGCCCAAGTGCTCGAGGTCAGGAGGAGGGGCCAGGCGGCCAGCAGCCTCTTGAGGAGCTGAGATGGGCAATCAGGAGGTAGGACTCCAGCCTCCTCTCCAGGCCTGCTGGTCCTGCCCGGTAACCAAACCCCTACCTCAGCTAACTGACTGTGTCCCCTCTTGGGGCGACCTCTTCTCACCTGGCTCTCTGTGTCAGTGGCTACTGGGGGAGATAAAGGAATGATTGCTGCTCTTTCTTTGGCCTCAGGGAAGATGGAGCCTCTTAGGACCACATGCAGTGTTTGAAAGGCAGGCTGTAGACTCAGCCTGAGGCCGGGGCTCAGGAGTATGTGGACAGCACAGAGCACATGAGAGGAATTTAACCCTAGCAGAGGCTGTGATTAGTGGGAGAAAAGGAGCTCTGGGTAGTATTTTGTAGATCGCAGGAACTCATGGGCTGGAGGGGTCCAGAGAACAATCCCATTCTAGACTTTCACTCATACCAGAGTGTAAGGCACCAGAAATAACTACACAGAACCAGGAGATGCTAGGACAAATGAAGGAGATGCTAACTTTTTAATAAAAAGTAATTTATTTATTTTTATATTAATCACAGGTTGTGTACTTTGTATCCCAGCTGTAGCCCCCTCCCTCATCCCTTCCTACTCTCCCCTCCCCATCCCTCCCTCCTCTCCTCCCTGCCCCCCTCCAAGTCCACTGATAGGGGAGGACCTCCCCCCTTCCATCTGACCCTAGCTTATCATGTCTCTTCAGGGCTGGCTGCAATGTCCTCTTCTGGGATCTAGCTAGGCTGCTCCTCCCTGGGGGGGAAGGAGGGGTGGTCAACAAGCCAGCCATTGAGTTCATGACAGAGATAGTCCCTGTTCTTACTAGGGTACCCAGTTGGATACTGAGCTACCATGGGCCACATCCGAGCAGGGGTTATAGTTTATATCCATACATGGTCCTTGGTTGGAGAAACAGTCTCATAGAAGACCTCTGTGCCCTGATCTATTTGGTCTTTGTGGAGCTCTTGTCCTCTCCAAGTCTTACTAACTCCCCCTTTTTTCATATGATTCCCTGCACTCTGCTGAAGGCTTGGTTGTGAGTCTTAATATCTGCTTTGATACATTGCTAGTTAGAGTCTTTCAGAGGCCCTCTAGGATAGGCTCCTGTCCTGTTGCTTGTTTTGATGCTAACTTTTTAATCTATCTGTCTGTCTATCTTTCTATCTAATCTGTCATATCTCTCTCATCTATCTGTCTGTCTCTCTGTCTATATTTGAGATAGGGTTTCTTGTAGTCCAGACTGGCATTGAACTTCTGATCATCCTACCTTGCCTCCTAAGTTCTGGGATTGCAAAGCTGTGTTACCATGATTGTTTTACCACTAACATTAGGAGTGGTTACACTGAGTGAACACTGGTGAGCATATAAAACCCCATCTTGAAGGCA
This sequence comes from Pachyuromys duprasi, assembly GCA_028658305.1. Taxonomy (NCBI): domain Eukaryota; kingdom Metazoa; phylum Chordata; class Mammalia; order Rodentia; family Muridae; genus Pachyuromys; species Pachyuromys duprasi. The sequence goes on along the minus strand of CM053762.1, from coordinate 63,231,051 downwards.
CCAGGAAGCTCTCAGGTGTTTCAGAACCATGCAGGAAGGAAAGGCCTAATGAAGTGAATAGATCTCAAGCAAAGAGATACAGATGACTCAAATATATGAGCAAGTGTTCAACATCTTTAGCCATTAAAGAAAATTTAAATAAAAACCACATTGAGAGACTATCTCATCTCAGCCAGAGCAGATATCATCAAGAAATTAGACAGCAGCAAATGCTGGTAAGGATGTGGGGAAAGGGGGGCAGGGCCACCCCACACCCACAGTTTTCAGTTGGTTTGTTTGTTACAAAGTCTAATTCTGTAGACTAAGCCAGTCTAAACCTCATAGAAATCCTCCTGTCTCAGTCTCCTAAGAGCTAGGATTACTGGTATGAGCCATCATACTCTGCTAAGAAAGACCATTGTACATTACTGATGGGAATGGTGCTGTCACTGTGGAAATCAGCATGGGTATCCTTAAAAAAATAAAAATAGAACTACCATTTGGCCCAGCTATACCACTCCTGGATAACTGGAAGGATTCTAGGTCAGCATGCCTACCCATCCATGTTTATTGCCAACTGAGATATGGAGCCAGCTTAGATGGCCATCAGCAGATGAATGGATCAAGAAAATGTGGGACATAAATACAGTGGGGTTTTGTTCAGTAAAGGAAGAAATGATGGCATGTACAGGAAAATGGATGGAACTGGAGATCATTATCTTCAGCAAATAAACCATTCAGAAAGACAGATAACATGTGCTTTCCTTAATATGCAAAGTCTACGTGTGTGTGTGTGTGTGTGTGTGTGTGTGTAGAACATGAAAGTAGAACTAAAAGAGGGGAATAGGCCTAAAGAGGTGGATAAGAGATGTTAAATGAATTTATATGTCAAGAAAATAGGGGGAGAACTATTGAGGAGAGGGACTAACAAGCAGGGGCAGAAAAGTGGGAATGAGTGAGAACAGAGTATATATAATTTTATATCATAGGTATATGAGAAAATGGCAGAGTGAATCTCATGTCTTTGTATTAAAGCCAAACATTTACTTTTGAAAAGATAAGATAGGGGTGGCTGGGGGGAGCTGGAAGTCATCTGATTAAAGGAAAATATCACCACCCCATGGAGAAACATCACCCTTGAAGGGTGCTTGCCATGTTCTGGCCAGTGTCTCACATCCTGGGTCTAAGGGAAGAAATCCTTTTGGGGGTGGATGCTGGCTTCTAAAAAAAAATATGTTTGGAACAGTTTTATCCCTGGCTTGGCTCGCTTCTGCACCTAGGAGGGTAGGAAGGCCAGATAGGGTAAAAAATGTTCCCATACCCTCTGCATCTGGCAGAGGAAACCCCTGCCCATGTTTGCCACTTCCAGCCCCTCAGCAATGGTGGCAATCAGGTCTCCAGTCACCTGTGCCCTGGGGTGGGGGACAGGCCCTCAGTTTCACAAAGATGTTTCTGCTCCTGCCTGTGCTCCCAGCTGGTGTTCAGCAATAGTACCATTTGGTTACTGATTTCCGTTACTGAGCTTCGGGATCCATGAGAGCAAAACCAAATTGTCCATTAGCACATTTTGGGCATTTACTGTCGTCAACACTCCACATAAGGCACAGAGCTCAACGTCAAATTAACTGCTCCCTTCCAGAACCCACACTAAGCTAGGGGTTTTTTTTCCTCTTTTAAATTATTGATAGTAGTGTGTCATACAGGTATCACAACTGTCTCCTTCCGGTCATGCAGCTCTTGTTTGAGCCTGGCTTCCCATAAAGATTTGTTTTGTTGTTGTTGTTTGGAAATTTTGTTTGTTTTTCAAGACAAATCCTGCATAACAGAACCTGGCTGTCCTGGACTTGATTTGTAGGCCAGGCTGTCCTTGGACTCACAGAGATACCCCTGCCTCTGCCTCCCAAACACTGGGATTAAAGATGTGAGCCACCATGCCTGGCTTAGATATCTTTTTTTTTTTTTAAAGATTTATTTATTTATTTATTTATTTTATGTATATGAGTGTTCTATCTGCATTTACACCGGCCAGAAGAGGGAATCAGTTCACATTATAGATGGTTGTGAGCCACCATGTGGTTGCTGGGAATTGAACTCATGACCTTTGGAAGAACAGACAGTGCTCTTAACCACTGAGCCATCTCTCCAGCCCCTAGATATCTTAATTATATAAATAAATGGGTTCTTGAGAAGTTCTTGAGATTAGTCCACAGCATTCATCATCTTCTCAAAGATGTGTGTGTGTGCACACGTGCTCACACCTGTGTGTGTGTTCATGTAGGCGTTTGTGCACGTGAGGGTGTTTAGAACTCAGGTTCAGCTATCATTGCTTAGACTACTGTCTACCTTGTGTTTTGAGGCAGTATCTTGCTGGGGCTTGCCAGTTAGGCGAGGGTTGGTTGGCCAGAGCAGTCCAGGGGTTGTCCTGCCTTCACTCCCCAGTACTGGGATTACAGAGCGCCATGCCTCTTATTTGTGGGCCCTGGGGCTTGAGCTCAGGTCCTCATAGTGTGTAGCAAGCAGCTTACTGGCTGAACTTTCTCCTCAGCCCATCTGAGGATTAGGGTTTTGTTGTTGCTCCTTTAAGCATATTTCTTTTAGGGCTGGGGCTTTGGCTTAGCTGATAAAGTTCTTACCACTCAAGCATGAGGACTTGCGTTTGGAACTCCAGCACCCAGGTAAAAGCTTCAGTGTGTATGTGTAGCTGGTGTCTACCATCTCAGCCCAGCCAAATGCTTGAGTAGCAGGTTCAGAGAAAGACCAGATGTGTGGCCTGTGCTGGTAGAGATGACCCTCCTACCAACCACATAAGCCCCCGTTTTTATTTTTCAGATGCATCTGAGAAACAATTCAAGTGAAATGGGAAGAGCATGATGGGAAGCAAAGCTTCTCTCATTGCTTCCGCTCCATCCTGTCACTCTTCCAGGTTCCTGCTCTTAGTGGTTTCCTATACAGTGCCCTCCAGAAAATACTTACTGCGTTTGCCAGCATTATAAATGTATGAGGACTTCCTATGCTTAAAAGGTTCTTCCAGAATGTCTCTCTATGCATTGATAATGCATCTTTGCTTTTTGTCCTGTCATGACTAAACCTGCCAACAACAGCAGGAGAAACCACTCTGTGTGGCGACCTGCTGCCTTGGACTAGCTGGTACTCAGCAGTAGGCTTCCTCACCTCCTGAAGTTTTCTCATTGGGAAAGTCATTTTCAGGAGCTCAGAGAAGGGGGCATGGAAAGGCCTGGCTGCACATCGGCTCTGGTGCTTGGAGCATTGCCCTTCCCCCTGAAGATGAGGGAGGGACTGCCAGCTCTAAATAGATGTCATGGAATGGCTTGCTGATAGCTGTCCCTCAGAGTGACACGCCACTTGTAGTTTTCCGGCTATAGAAAGGGAAGTATAGAGTCCCCTAACTGGAGATGATGGGGTCACATTAATTCCTCACCCATGGCGTTGACTCCCACCCCAGATGCCAAGCCTTAATTCCATCTGTCCCTGGCTTGGACAGGTCCCTATGCGCCTGGTTACCCTTTCTCCTCTTTGTCTCTGGTCTCATCTTTTAACACCTGTGTGAGCCCAGCATTTGGAGCATGTGCTCATAGCAAAGGTCTTCAGCATTTTCTGCCAGCCAAGCTGTATCCAGCCCTACAAACTCAAAAAGAAGGATCAGATCTCAGCTGGAGTGCATTGGTGCAATGGGGACTGCAGAGGTGGCCCAGGTTGGATGAGGCCATTTGTAACATGGTGGCAAGCGTCAGGATAATGTTGGACTTTGGGGGAACCACCAATTTGGCTCTGCCAACTTCACTTCCCCTTAAAAGATGAAGACACTGAGGTTCAGAGAGGAGAGCCAACTTGTCATGAACAACAGAAAGAATGGCTGGCCTACCCTGTAGGGGATTGAGCCTCCCTAAACTGGCCATGTCCTCAGGGCTTCGTGGGAAGGTCATGGTAGGCTTTGAAAAGGGCTTCTGGCTCCACTTTATTAATGTCAGGTTTCCTGGGAGGGAGGGAGAGACAGAGACAGAGAGAGAAACAGAGAGAGACAGACAGAAAGACAGAGAAAGAGAGAAAGGGGGAGAGAGAGAGAACATATCCAGTTAGAGTTGCGGCCAGGCCCAGGCCAGCCACTTCTTACTGGCTAACCTTGGTACCACTTCAGCACTTTCAGCCTGCTGCTTTTCATGGTCTTTGGCATGCTCTGGAAGATAAGGGGGCCCGGAGGCTCCTGGAGCACTGGCTGGCTGTGGCTCAGAGCTGGAGCAGAGAGGAGGTATGGGCTGAAGGTCATGGTGAGCCTGCCCTGGCTCCCATACGCCAAAGCATCAAATAGATAGAACAGATGTCCACGGCTTCAGTCTGTGAGGAACACGCGTTATGGTGGTGCTGGAGATGGAGCCTTGGGCTTCACAAACACTAGGTAACTGCTCCGCTGTTGGCTTATACCCCAGCTAGGAGCACGAAGAAACAGCAAGAGCATCAGAGTGCCCAGTGGCTTTGTAGGTACTGATCTCATGAGATGCTCATAGCACACTACTTGTAGCGGAGAAAACAAGGTGCCAAAAAGTAAGGACATACATAGAATGGGAACCACAAAGCCTGTTTCTAGAGCCCCTGTGTCTGGGCACAGGTACCCCCAGCCATTGCCACAGCCATGCAGCCTCCCCAGTGAGCTACACTCTGTGCCCTCTAAGAAAGACCCTGTCAAGTTGGGGCCCTGACTCCCTGCACCTTGCATGCTAATGGGATGTGTGCAGAGCTGAGGAATAAGTAGCAAAAGCCAGTTCTGGGGGAGAGTCAGGAAAATGGAAGGTGTTGGCTAGATGAACATTGTAGGAAGGGCATTCTGGGTAAGGGACTAAGGCACAGAGGTCTAGGCTGTGCCTGGGAGCCAGAGTGGACAGAAAGCCTCTCTGGTGGGGAGGGCTCTCTAGAAGCTAAGACTAGATAAGGGCAGCAAGGGCTGCTGTCTCAGACACAGTAGCATGAGGGTTAGCAGGTGCTCATAGGGTGGTTGGATCCTGAGAGACACAGGCGTGCCATCTGTCCTCCCGAGCCACCTGTAAGACTAGCATGGCTACTCTTTCTATCCAGGCCTCAGCATTAGGGCCTGGCACTGTCCTTGCAGAGCCTGGAGCTTCTGGGTAAGCAATGCGGTCCCTCTGCTGAAAGACCTGTGTGCAGAGCATGCAGCCTTGGTGGAAGGGCACAGAAGGCTATCCATGCCATGTTCCAGTTGAGCCCTGGCCTGAGCTGGCCCCTCAGCTGACCACACTTTAAAGCAGGAAGACCACCCAGAGGACAGCACATGAAGCAGAGGTGAGCTCACAGTGTACACGGAGAACCAAGAACATATGCTTGCTTGAAGCCACAACACTCTGGGGTGTTTTACCGAAACAGCTGATATTGGAAACAGAGGAAAAATGGCCTTGGTGATGCTCAGTGAATGAAAGCAGCCATTGAAGGAAGCCAGAGTTCAAGTAGGCCTTCCTACGTGGTTTCTCTGGCTCACCCTTGCCAATCTTACCACTCTTCTTTGTCCAATCCCATTTTTAAAAATGTGTGTGTGTGGTGTGTGTGTATGTATGTGTGATGTGGCTGGGAAAAGTGTGTCAGAGTGTGTCTGTAGAGGTTGGAGGATAACTTTCTGGAGTTGAGTCGCTCCTTCCACTCTTTTGTGGGTCCCAGGGATTGAACTCAGATCACAAAGCTTGTGTGGCAAGCACCTTGAAATGCTGTCATCCCATTGCCTCTCAGCCACTTATGTCTGTTTTCAGGGCTCTAGTGGCAGGTTCCCTGGGTAGAGGCAGCTGCCTCTGACACAGTATTTCAATCTAAGCAAGGTGAAGGTGGACAACCACATAGCCAAAGTGCCTGGTTCAAACCTTGGACACTCAAGCGACTTCTCTGAGCCTCTTATCTCTTTATTTCTAAAAGGAGAATCACATGCTGGGCTTTGTGGCAAAGGCCTGAAACCTTAGCACTTTGAAAGCTGAGGCAGGAAGATGGCAAGTTTGAAGGCAGCTTGGGCTACCCAGCAAGTTCAAGGCCAGCATATATGTACTGAGACCCTGTCTCGGAAAACAAACTAAAGAATAACAACCAACTTTATAAAGATGAGAGAAATCCCATTCATGAAAAACCCAAAACACTGCCCCATCGGTATATACGTATTCCCACATGCCAACACATTGCCCTTTTCTTACCTACAAGCAGGGTGGGCAACCCCAGGCTCCAATTAATGACTAAAGCCTTCCCACAGGTCAAGTGTGGACCTTAAATCCAAGCTTCAGTCATTGCTATTTGCTGGACTCCCTGGTTGCAGGGCAGGCAAAAGAGTGGGGGTCAAGCTGAGCCTCTAAGTCTGGAGGCCTGAGATGTACTCTCGGCCCCTCTTCCTGCTGTCTGTCTGTCTGCCTTGGATGACCTGCCTGTGTGCTGTGCAGTAGTCTTGCCTTGCCCTTGGAAGAGTCACTATGACGTTCCAGTGACCCATGGACACAGATGGGCTTTGTCACCAGCAGATGATGACATCATTGATAGTGTCTTCAGTGGGACCTGGAGAATCCAAATGAAACTTAGAGTCCAGTTCTAGAGTCGCCGGAGACACATGTTGTATATGCGGAGGCTGCATGTGGCTGAGGGCCATCACACTGACTGCACAGACTGCGTCTATTGTCACAGAGAGTTCAGGCAAAAGCACGGACCAGAGTTTCTCCAGTGGGAACTGGAAGGGAGAGACAGAAGGGAGAGAAGAAACCTGAGCAGAGCAGAGTGGGCACCACAGACTGTTCTTCCTTTTTCAGCTATTAGAAGAGTAGGCGCGGTGGCCGCCAGCTTGGTCATCCCAGGCAGGTTCTGAGAAAACAGCCCTCTCCTCCTCCCCACAGAAGAGGCCACTGCACGTGGTGGGCAGGCTCAGCCCTGCCCACGGCTTTGATGGCGTGGCTACCGGTGGACAGGACGGCTCTGGAGTTGACAGAACACCCCTGCACCCACTGCAACATGAGCCGAAAGGGCACAGCAGGGAACAGCCACCACAGCGCCAAGGTGATGATGCCCCTCAGCAGTGCAAAGGGACCAATTAGCTAGACACGAGCAGCCTCCTGCTGAGGCTCCCTGAGCCCCAGATCCGCTCTGGACTCTAGGCCAAGGCACCGAGAAACCAGCTCTCTCAGAGCCCCGAGGATCAGCGAGTACAGCTGCCCATCAGACAGTGAGGCAGGGGTTCTCAGAGCAAACCGAGTCCTTCTGAGAGGTCACCCCAGATAATCCGCATTTTCTGACCTGCTCCATCAAATGTCCCATGCCCACCTCATCAGACACACAAGTCACATTCACACATGTGCAGATATGTGACTCACACAGCAGACGCTCACATATGCACATACAGACATGCACACCAAAAAAGACACAGACACACAGGAACTAGAGTGTCCAGGCAGATGACCCTTAGGGGCTGTACAGGTACTCAACCCATACCCCCGACCCAAAGACACTGGAAGGTTAAATTTGTGTTCCTGGATATCAGCAGTCCCCAGAAAACTTCAAGGAGGCCAGTGAGTGAAACTAAACACCCTGAAGTCCTACCAGGAAACCCTACATTTGAACCCATTGTGGGGAAGATGACCCTGCTAGACATATGACCTTCTTACATTCAGCCAGTAGCTGTTTTCAAATGGGGCAATGGGGGCATGAGTGCAGAAATTGCTCGTGGGCCCTCTCAGGCCTCCTGGCCCGAGAGATGCTTCTCCTTCTTTACTCTCTTCAATATCACAACAACTTCATCTTTCTTATGGGACTTCCAGGTCTCCTCCAGTTCCTTACAGCGGGCAGGCAGAAGAGCAAATGACAAATCGAGTCAGGGCTCTGTGTGCAGCTAAGAGTGTGGCTCCCACCTGCAATCTCAACACTTGAATGGTCAAGGCAGGAGGATCAGCAGTTCAGGGTAGCTGAGGTCAGCCTGGGCTATATGACAGCTTATCTCAAAACACCGAACTAAAACAACCAAAGGTATTCTCTCTTGCACTAGTGTGTCCCTTGTCTTGGAGCAGATCTGAGAGGCTAAGGCCTCATGGGAGTTCCTAAGAGGCCGTGGGGTGTAATGGGTATGTGGCTGGCTTCCCATTCTTCCCCGGCCCCAGGGTCAGGTCTGCACTCTGCTTTGCCCTTACGAACTTCGGCTGCTTCCTCAGGGCCAGGCTTTTCCCCCAGAACAGATTTTTAGAGGACTCTGAGAAAATGGCATCTTCTCATAGGGTCTGTAGAAGAGCCAGACTCCAGCCACCTTGTCTTAGCCCGTTTCCAGGCCTTCCTCCCTTTCTGTCATCCCAAGGCTGTCTCGAGCATCAGCTGCCATCCTATACCCGTGCAAAGTTAAAGTCTCTGTATCTCTGAAACTACAGAAAATATCGTTTGGTCAATTCTGAGTTAAATACTCCCTGCTTTGTGCCCTTGACATCAACAAGATGATTTAGTAAGTGGTGACCGACCATTTTCAATCATACTTTTCATTGTTTTGAGATGGGGCCTTACGCTGTTGCTCAGGCTGGCCAACTGTAATTTTAAACCACTAACAGCTAAGACTACTTATATAATAACAGTTTACTTAAAATAATTGCAGCACAAATCACACGAGGGCAGGCACCCAGGTATTTTGTTGATTTCTTAAACCAATATAATCCCAGTATCATGGATCAGTGGCTGGTATGTTGTTGGCAGTTGCTGAGTATTTGTTAAATAAAATGTTGGCTATGGAGGCTTTTTAAGTGTTTAAAAAATGTGTGTGTGTGAGTGAGTGTGTATAGTGTGTACATGTGTATGAATCTGTGTGTGTGCCTCTGTGAGTGTGTAGAAAGGTTTCCATGTGTCTCCGCATGATCATAGGATAATCGTATAGAGGCAATTTTCACTTTCTGTGTCTGTATGGGTTCTAGTGATCCACCTCAGGCTCACAGTGCTGAGCCATCGTGCTGTTCTGCTTTTGAAGTATTAATTCATTCAATCCTTACAACAATATGAAATGGGTTAATAGTCTCACAGAGGCTATAAACAGAGGCACAAAGAAACAAATTAATTGACTTCAAATCTAATACCTGTTAAAGGGAGGCTCTGGAGCCAGGGGTTTGGTCAGCAAGCTCTATTATCTCATCAGCAATGACACGCTGTAGCTGTCACTAAGCTTTGTTTGGGACAGAGGAGGAGGATTTGCTGGTGATGTAACCAGCAGCCATGGGCATGCAGCTAAGAGTTCTGTCACTGTTACGTCATCAGTACTTTGTTGTAGTTCTTTATTGATATCAGCTTCTCTCTCCAGGCCATAATATCTCTAAGATCAAGAGAGAATCAAGAGGTGGGATATGTGTATGCCAAATACAGGGAATGCTTGAAAAAGTTCTCAGAATGCACTGTGTGTCCTTCCTTTTCTTCAATAACATATGTCAATCACCCAAATGAAATGATCTAGGGTGACAGGAAGGAGTCAAGGGTTATCAGCAAAAAGCACAGATTCAGGAGTGTGGATGACTGAGTTTGAATCCTCATTTTTATCCCTCGAAAACTGTGTGACCTTAGGCAACTTGTCCAACCTTCAAGGCCTCAGTTTTGTCATGTGTGAAAAGGGTATAATAGTAGCTTCTACCAGACGGAATTGTAGGGGTTAAATGAGAGAATGCTTGCTCAGTGCTTGGTATACAGTAAGGATTCCATAAACGGCAGCTATTACACTCTTAATATGATGTTGGTGTGACTTCTGTTTGTCACGTATCTGATGTAGAGCCAAAGCACCCTATTAGCTCTCCCACAGGCTGCAGCCCGCAGCTTGTTGGCAGGTGCCTGAAGCAGGTGTGACCCACGCCTGCCCATCTGCCAGGGTGAACCCTCTGCCGCTTCCGGTCAGAGTGAACAACCTACTTATTAGATTAATTAGATGCAACATTTTCCAAAGATACTATGGCTCCAATGCCAGCGCCGCCGTCTGATGAGGGCTGCAGGGAATTGGGCAATGGCAGGTTCTCACCAGCCTCTGGTTGGAGCAAGCAGAGCAGTGTGAGGTAGAGGAAACAGCTCTGTCTTCTGGCGTAGCTGGCTGGCTCCTGGCGTCTCTGCTGGGTAAGGCTACCAGAAAAAATTCAGAATTTCCTTGTACATTAGGATTTCAGACAAACACCGAATAATTATAAGTATATATGAAATATTACATGGAACATGCTTACCTTAGAAAATGTTTGCTGTGTATCTGAAATTCAAATCCAGCTATTTGTTTTCCTCTTAAATCGATATTCCTAACTCTGGGCATGTAGGAAGGGAATATGGGATTGGGGTGGGGAAGAAGAAGCCCAGAGTTTTAAAGGACCAAGACCCGGAGCTAGTGTTACTGGGCCTTGCTGGCCCTCCATGGTTCTGGCACTGGCTCTCAGGGCCTCGTGGATCTTAGGTGAGGTTGCCAGGGGACTTGCTGGAGCCTTTTCCTCAGAGGGAGGCCTTTCAGGAGGAGCAGGGCACTACTGCCAACTCCAAGTTGTTTGTAGTTCCTGAGCTCCCAGGGGCCCAGGCCCCCTTCCTGGATAACATCCCGGATGGGAGGTCCAAGAACAACAGCGCCTTCCCCCAGGCACTGAGACAGTCCCAAGAGCACTTTGGTAGGCATCGTCCTCTGAGGTGAAATGCCCCTGGGACTTGTAAGGCCAGCCCTATGTTCCAGAGGAACCTTGAGAAGGTACAGGGCCAGTTCAAGGCCACACAGTGTGGCAGGAAGGACCTGGATGCTGCCATCCCAAAGTCCCATTCCCAATCCCTTCCTGACCTCTTAGGAGAGGCACAGCCATGGCCCAAGGAACTGGCAAACACACCTCGAAAACTCAACACGTTTCGTACTTTGCCCGTCTTTTCCCTCCTCCAACATATTCTCAAATCTTGATACCTCGCCCCCACCCACCTGGCTGTGCAAACAGACACCCAAGCACCACGCATGGGATAGGCCTGGTATGTAGCCTTGATGAGACCACAGGCCTGGCTAGATTAAACAACAGAAGTGTGTTGTTATCTTCAGGAGACTGGAAGTCCCAGGTCAATGTATTAGCAAGAGGCTTTCCCCTCTCCTCTCTCGGCTTTTTGACAGCTCCTTTTCTGTTGCATTCTGTAGTGTTCCCTCTGCACATATGTATCCCTACTGTCTCTCTCCACCCAAACTTCTAGCCATAAGAACAGGAGATGAATTGGGTGAGAGCCCAGTAACAGCCTCATTTTAATTTAACTGTCTCTTTAAAGCACTGTCCCCAAATGCAATGGCATTTGGGGCCACTGCAGATTAGAACTTCAGTTGTGAATTGGGGGTGGGTGTCGGGGCTTGGGTATGAAACACTCTCCGCAAAGGCTCGTGGTTTGAAGCTTAGTTGCCTCGCAACATAAGGGATTGGCCTTATTCAGTGGACCCAATGACGGGTTCAAAATTCGAATGCACTGTTAGGGGTGATGGCGGAAGCACGTCACTGAAGGCATGCTGTGGGAAGATATACCCTCTCCTCAGTCCATTCTGACACACTCTCTCTTCTGCCACCATGATGGCCTGCCTCACCACAGGCCCACAGGAGCAGACTTAAATCTCTAAACTCTGAGCCAGAATAAATTCCTCCCTTTAAGCTGTCTCTCAGGTATTTGTCATAGCAATCGCAAGCCTGACTAACACAGAGGACATGCTTCAGCCCACAGCAGTGGACACCCCTGCTCTACTTCTTATCCTGTGAATCACTGCGGCCTGGGCACACCACTTCCTCTGTGCCTTGAACTCATCTATGACCTTCCACTGTCGCACAAGTTCAGGGGCCCCTCATTTCCTATCTAGAGACCTTCCCCAGAGTCCTAATGAGACCCTGCCTCTACGTTCACGCCTGGTTTTCACCCATTAGCAGATGAACTTACAGACTGGCTCAAGTCCGTCTCTACTCACCCATCTTGTAAGTCTACCCCTGGGTGCTTCTGCATTTTAAGATTAAAGCTGGCCTCCTTAACATGCATTACAAACCCTGTATCTAGCCACCCCCCACACACGAGGCTCTTCTTACCGCCATGGCAGGTAGTCTTAACCCTTTCACTCTTACATGAATCCAACTGTTTCTCATTTGCTTTTCTCTTGTTTATTTTCAAATAATATATTTTAATCATATTCCTTTTCTTCCCCGAACTCTTCCCAGATCATCCCCACCCCCTTTCCCATTCAGCTTCATATCCCCCCTCTCAACAAAAAAAGAAAAACAACAGCAATAAAACCATAAGGAAAACAAATCAAAAGCAAGCTTAAAAGGCAAAAAATACCAGATCAAAACAAAAAGTGCACAAAACAATATGGAGTCTACATTTGCGTTGGCCTGCCCTGGAGTGGGGTGGGCCTGCCCAGTGACACTCCTTTGCAGAAAACTGGATTTCCCTTTTCTGGCAGGTGTCAGTTGCAAATAGCTTCTTGGTTAGGGATGGGACTGTGCCTACTGCCTCCTCTCTGTGCTGGGATTGCTTACTTTCTTTTATCTGGAGCTTCCCACTCTCCCCTCCGCTGCTCCATCCTCCTCCTCCCCAGGCTCAGCCCCACAGCCCCATCTGTTCATCTACCCTCCATTCAGACTCCCTGTCTCCAGGAGCTTCTCCTTTCCTGCTGCCCTCCAGGGTCTGAGGTGGGGTCTCTTCCCAGGCTCTCCTATGCTGTGATTACAATTTCTTGTTTCCTAGTCCATCTTCCCAGTAGCCATTGGCTTTTGTGAAGTCAGGGCTATTCATTGCCAGATTTGTAGGCCCTGGATAATTATTAGCTGTGGTTGTTATGATTACATTTGTGGGGTCATCAGACTGCAAGCATTAGGAGGCAAAGGAAGAAAAATGGGGCCAACCAGGCAGTTTTTCAACTACAGTCATGCACTAGAATCCCTTGTGCTGTGTTAAGGAGACACTGAGGTGTAGCTACCACCCGGAACTCTGGCCTCTATTGCTTGCAGGGGTGTGGCCCGAGCACAAACCTGAGACAGTCTACTATGTGAGGCTGGGCTTGAGATAATGTGGCAGAGCCCAGAAACAGACCATCTGGTCTCAGCTCAGTGGACCCTTGACGGCTGGTGGCCAGCTGCCAATAGAGAAGGTTCCTCAGATTTTCACTTCTGCCCCCCAGCTTTCTTTCTTCATAACATGGCTTCCTGGGCTGAGGACTCTCTGCCTACCCCTCCACAATGAACACTCAAGCAGCCTTCTTGGTTCTGTGGGGCCACACCCAGGCACAGAGGGAAAAGCAGGTGTTGGAACCTAGGGCTAGCCTGGGTACTGGGTCTTCTGTTCAGAACTGGCCCTTTGGGAGTTCAGTGGGTTCAACAAATACTTACTGGTATCAGTGATTGGCGAGCCAGGAGTGCTCTGGTGACACAGGCTGGCTACTGATTGGCCAATGCTCAAGAGAGCTGAGAGAGGAGCAGAAGTGGAACTCTTGTTGAAGTTTATGGTTCACCCCCATCGCTCTTGAACAAAGGGGAGGGTGTGGGCCTCCTGCTCCCAGCTCAGTTGCCTTCTGTGTTTTCCTACCTCCCGGTGTGACTTGAGCTGTTGCCTCAGCTCCCTCCTTCAGGGCTTATCTAAAACGAAGATTCCTGCCCTGGCCCACTGAGTACAAGCGCTTGCTCTTGCAAAGGACTGGAGTTCAACTATTAGCACCCTCATGGTGGCTCACAACCACCTGTAACTCCAGTTCCAGGACACCTAATGCCCTCCTCTGACTCCCTAAGATACTAGGCATGCACATGGTGTGCACACAAGCAAAGTACTCATGCACATAAAATAAAACAAAACAAAATAAAATAAAATAAATATGTCTGGTTTTTAAATGCAGCTTCCTTGGCCTCACTGATGAAAATCTGATTCAGAAGGTCTTGGGTGGGTCCCAGAATTCTGCATTTCAGCAAGCTGCCCAAGGGAATCTGATGCAACACATGACCTATGACCCTAAGGCTTAGCCACCTTTAAGCTCAACAGCATGGTGGCACACTCCTGTCACCCAGCCTTAGAAGGCAGAGGCAGCTCCAGACAGGAACTCCCAACAACCTAATTTCCCTAGGTGGGTGTCAGGCATTTGGGGAGGAGGTAAATGAGGAGCACTGAGTTTCCTGGGCTCGGTAGGCCCAGCCACACCTGGTCCTAAATATTGCCTCTCACAATCATTACTTCATTATTCTCCTAGTGTGTACTTGAGGCATAGAGCTGGGTGTTTTCCTTAATCCTCACCAGCTGAGTAACGCCCCAGCTTTACAGACAGGAAAGGTCAAGTTGCTCCCCAAGGTTATAGACGAAAGTAACCAAGTTGACATTCCAACTGGTCTGGATTTCTGAAGGCGCTCACAGATAGGGGTGGGGAGGTGGAGAGTAGGCGGGGGTGAGTGAACAGGACTGAAAACTAGCTTGGGGCAGAATGAACTGGAAGCATCAGGAAAGAGCAAAGCCCTCCACAGGTGCAGAGAAAGGTGCCCAAGTTCTAGAATAAAGGAGGAGGCAGCGTTTGAGCTGGATTTGGGTAAATTATGTTCAGTTTAAACACTGAGGAGTAGGACACCAAGCAGAGGACACGACTTGAGGGAAGTCATGGGGTGGGGGAGGGAATGTGGGAGGAACAGCAGGTGGTCTGATGTGTTTTGGGACCCAGGGCCAGTTTGTGTGGCTTCTTGCTCAGTGGGCATTGAAAGACAGCCAGAAAATCCAACAGGGAAACAAGAAGGCTGATGTGGCTTTAGGAAGGCCTTCGGGACAGAGGGCTCGGACAGATCCCGTGGAGGGTGACTTAGGAGCTGACTAGGCCCAGGAGACAGCACAGTGAGTCACTCTACTTCTATGGGTCAATTTGTTCATTTTTAAAAATGGTGACCATTGATTCTCCTTAATATCTGCCCCAGGTTTCTGTGAAGACAAAAACAAAAGAAATGGGAAGAGTGTTGGTGAGCTCCAGGTTGGCAGAATCAGAATGGGAGTGGGTGGGTGGTGGGTGTGGCATTACTGTAAGGCACACGAGCTGAAGATCCCAATGGCATGGCTACAAGACACCGGGGCACTACGGAAAATATATGTGCAGGGGAAGAAGGGGGTTTCAGTTCCCCAGGGGCATTCGTATCTGAACTGAAGGAAGAGGCAGGGAGACCGCTTCAAGATGCACGGACCCATCTGCTTCCCCATCTGAGGGGCCCAGTGGACAGAATCTGGTTCCTATGCATCCTCAAGGCACCTACCCTGAGCCTGCACCGTGTGTTTGTCTGATCCAACCCATCCCAGCCTCTTCTCCAGGACAGGAATGACATTGCCAGAAGGGCTCAGGTTCCCTGCGCTCCGGAAACAAGAGCACCTTCAGCGACTCATGGGCTATTCAGTCCAAATTTATTCCTTGCCAGGAATTCTGCCTGTGTCACCTTCCTACAGTGTCTCGAGACTGGCTGTGCTCCTCCAGACCTATGAGGACCAGACGTCCACCCACACACATCAGGACAGAGCCCTGGGCTCCCCTTGTTCTCTTGCTGCATAACACTCAGGCATTGTCCTCTTTCCCCACGAGGTCCCAGTTGAATCCAGAGCTCCCAAAGAAGGAATTCGTGTGGGAGGAATGAACTGGACTCTCCCTCTCCAGCAAAACCTGGACCTCTCTAGAAAAGCCACCCCCTCAGGAATGAGCAAGCCCCCGGCCTGGACTACCGGTTCCTCCAACAGGACACTCCTCTGCCAGAAATGTTTCCTGGTGAGCTCGCCAGCATACACCTTGCCCTTACATAACGCGTCTCTTAGTGTGCTGAGCTCCAGATGCTCTATCTTAGAGGACATTTCAACTCCTGTCTGAGGGAATGTGACATAGTGAGGACAGAGACAGCCCTTGGCATCTCAGGCCTGGGGCCTAAAACCCAACTTCTCTACACCCTAGTGTCAAGGAACAAGACTGCAGCAGCTTTCAAGATCTTGACTGGCGTGGTGTTGTGATTCTAGAGTCAGGCGAAACTTGATTCCGTAGACTGGAGTAAGGGTTCTGTTGGGATGGGCACAGTGGGGAGATAGAATGGCTGAAGAAGCAGAGACAAAGAACAAAGACCGGATTGCTCATCTGCAAGTTACCTTCCTTGTAGGGCTGGGACAGGAAGGCAGAACAATAGAGAGCTGGATGATTATTATTTGAGACATTTTGTAAGGATTATAGGATGAAAAGGATTAAAGTTTCAGCAGTGGGGACTCGTGGCCATGCCAGCCAGCCATTGGGAGAGTCTGGCCTTCCCATTCTCCTGTTTTCTTGGAAGGCCAGGTGATAACTGGGTTTTCATGGAACACAAACTCTATTAAGCCTGGGTAATCTCATTTTTATTTTATTCCAGTTTGTCAGGCCCAGTGCAGGAACCTAGTATAAAAAAGGGGCCTTTGGAACTAGCAAGAAGGCCCAGTGCAAAGCACACAAGCCTGCTCGGATGTGGTCCATGGTAGCTCAGTATCCAACTGGGTACCCTAGTAAGGGGAACAGGGACAATTTCTGTCATGAACTCAAAGGCTGGCTCTTTGACTCCCCCACCCCCACCCCTGAGGGAGGAGCAGCCTACCTAGATCCCAGAAGAGGACATTGTAGCCAGCCCTGAAGAGACATGATAAGCTAGGGTCAGATGGAAGGGGGGGAGGTCCTTATCAGTAGACTTGGAGAGGGGCAGGGAGGAGATGAGGGAGGGATGGAGAGAGTGGGAGGGAATGAGGGAGGGGGCCATGGCTGGGATACAAAATACATAACTTGTGATTAATATAAAAATAAATAAATTACTTAAAAAAGCCTAATGACCTGAGCTCAGTCCTCAGAACTAACAGTGGAAGGAAAGGACTGACTCTTCAAGGTCTCCGTGGCATGCTTGTGAGCACATGTACGTGCATGTGCACTTTCCTCCATACAGATACGTACACAAGGACAGACACCACATTCTTGCCTCTCAGTCCCCAGTTTGGGTACTTTGTCCAACGTACCCAAGCGTGTGTTTGACCAGCCATTAACCTTGCTCAAGGATAGCCCAGTTTTCAGGAGGAAACTGCTCCTTGAAGTGGAGATCACTCTTTTGTTTTACATTTGTGTGCAAAATGCCCCACTTGGCTATGTAGATCTCAAGGAAGTGTGTCCTTGGCTCTGGAATGATCAGACCTTCTTTTCTCTCTAATTGATTCTTCTTTTAATATCCGCCCCCCCCCAACTCTCATCAGTTCCAAGGGAAGCCACCGTGTATGTGTGTGTGTGTGTGTGTGTGTGTGTGTGTGTGTGTCTGCTTGCTTGCTCGCTTGTGTGTGCATCAGGATCACATAGTCAATCAGTCTCTATCTTAGTTTTTGAGACAGCATCTCCCACTGGGCTCTCTGATTTGGCTATTTGGCCCTAGGGATCTTGTTTTTGCCTTCTCAGCTGAGATTTCATCGCTGAGCCCAGCTTTTTACACGGCATTGTGAATCAAAACTCAGATTTTCCTGCCTGTGCAAGGAGCACTTTGCCAGCCGAAACAGACTTGTGTAGTCCAGGCTGGCCTCAGATTTACTATGAATCCAAGGACGACCGTGTAGCCTGTACTGTTGCCTCCACATCTCTAGTGGTGCTACCACGCCCAGCTTTATAAGATGTTGGGGTTTGAACCCAGGAGGACCTTGTAAACGGTAGGCAGACACTCTACCATTTGAGCTACATTCGCAGCCCAGGAAATCACTACCCTAGTGTGCTTGCCACCAATGCCAAAGCTGGTTCAGGCAGCTTTTCTTTGCGTGAGGAACAAGGAGGCCACCTCCTAGGTCTCCATTCTCTTGACCACAGCCATAGGCCTTCCTCCTTGGGTGGTGTCAGAATTCTTTTTATTTTTACTTTGGATATTTGCTTACTTGTAAATCAAAATTATGTATGAGCATAGATCAAAGTCACTCATAGATGACTGATCCTTCTCCAGAAGTAGCTACCTTCAACTCTCTGGGTTGTTTGCTGTTTTAGAGAGTGTCTAGAGAGGTAGCTTAGACTGGCCTTGACCTTGGGGTCTGACTTTCTTCCTTCAGCCTTCGTGGGACCACAGTTACAGGCATGCACCAGCATGCTTGGCCCAGTGCTGACCTTTCAGAACCATGAAAACCATGATGAGCTGAGCTACATGGTAGACTGGAATTTTTTTCACCTTTCCTTTCTATTTAGGTAGCTGTGGGGCCCATGAGATGACTCAGTGAGAAAAGACAATTGTCACCAAGCCTGAATCTAATAGCAGAGACCACATGACTGAAGGGCAGGACTGACTCCTAAAAGCTGTAATCTGATCTCCACATAGGTGTTATTGCATGAACGTTCTCTTTCTCACACACACACACACAACACACAACAAATAAATGTTTAAAAGCCGAAATCTGTTTAGGCAGTTGCAACTCAAAGACAGTATCAAGTACCCCACATTAGTATTAATAGGGTTTCTCTGCTGACGTAATAAACCAATTCAAGCCAAATTAAAACTATAAAAGCAGGTTTATTTGGGGGCTGCTCTCTGGTGAGTTGACTGGTCTCGGAGAATGAGATCGGGGAAATTGCCATGCAGACAGAGAGAGAGAGTGAGGGCAGAGAGAGAACTGGCACGCACAGGGAGAGAAACACAGGGAGGGAGAGGGAAACAGATTGCAAAATGTGTGGAAGACCCTCTGGAGTGGAGCCCAGCCCCTGGGCTGGAAAGTTCAGGGTAGAGAGCGTGGTCGGGGGGGTGCCAGCCATACCCTGTAATAGATAGGCACTAAGGAATGCTGGGAGATCCTGAAGGCCAGGTCCACTTTGGCTGAACCCCAAAGTATGGCTCAATTGATTCCAATCACAGGCATCGCAATTCCCTACTCTTCTGGGCTCCTCTCCCCTCTCCTCCTCTTTCTCTTCCCCTCTTCCCCAAACTCTTCTCAGTGTTAGAGTGGACCCTAGCAATGATCTCTTAATGCGAGCCCTTTATCACTGACCACACCCCTAACTCCTTAGTTTCTTCCTAAGAAGCATTTGTGGTCAGGCTAATGGTAACTCAGGAAGAAGTTATGGTCTAAAAGCTTTGCTAGTCTATCCTTGCCGTATGTGTCCCTGGAGACCAGTAAGTGGTGGCTCCGAGGTGAATTCCAGAGTCAGGGGGAGTGCTGCGTGTGAGCTTGCCCTCTGTGGCTATGTGACCTTCAGCAAGCCTCACACACCTCCTACCCCACCCCAAGCCTCAGCTTCCCTGTTGACGAAGCAGAATTAAAGGTCAGAGCCACTTCACAGTGCTGGCTGAAGTAGCGCAAGAGGACACAAGCCGTAGAGGACATGGAAAGATATGCCAATCTGGGTATTAGCTGTGGGGTTCCTTACTCATAGGTTCTTCCTTAGGGATTGTCCAAGATGCACAGAGTATGCCTCAAGATGTTCAGGATTTCCAGGGAAGTCATCCGTCCGTACCTGAGAGCCCAGCATTCCAAAGCCACCTTCTAGCATCGTAGATGCTCAGGCCTTAGCCAAGCACAGGACGGTAGATGTGTGGATGAAAATAGTCACTGGACACTAGGAAAAGGGACTGTTCATCCTTGTCACATCTCGGTCTTCACAGATGTATTTGGGCCACCATCTGCACCTTGGATCTTTGTCATGGATCTTCGTCAATTTCTTCTGGTTAGTCTAAAGAGAAAGTGGTCCTTTGATTCCTTCAACTCAGATAAAATATATGCTAAGAAAGTCAAGTGGTGCAGAAGTATAAAAAATAAAAATTCACATTCCTATCTTAGAGAAAAATACTCCTAACCAGGGATATGTACCTTTCCAAGATTGCATTTTTTTCTTAATTAGATAAATTAATTAAATAAAGATTTGAAGGGGTTAGGCATTATGGTGAACAAATTTAATCTCAGTGCTTGGGAGGCAGAGGCAGGAGAATGTCTGTGAATTCAAGGCCGTTCTGATCTGCATAGTGAGTTCCAGGTCAGCCAGGTTGCATAGTGAGACCCTGTCTCAGAAAAATGTATTAACACATATTGACTTCGCATAATAATTGGTTTATTACAATATTTTCATACATTTATTTATATAGTGTGTCTTGATGATATTCACCCTATTTCCTACTCTTGCTCTTTTCTACTCAGCAATTACCTCTTCCCTCTTCTCTTTTCCTCTTGTGTGTGTGCATGCATGTTTGTGTGTGTACATGTGCAGGCATCACAGGTCAGAGATGACATCATGATGTCTTCCTCAATTGTTCTCCCCTTTATTTTTCTGGACATTGTCTCTTAGTGACTCTGGAATTGCCTGTGTAGCCTAGACTGTCTGCCCAGAGACTTTGGGGATCTGCCTGTCTCTGTCACCAAGCACTGGTCTCACAGACACGTGGTGCACTGCCTAGTTTTCACATAAGCATAAGCGCTAGGATTCTGAACTCTGGACCTTGTACATCAAGAACGTTACCAACTGTTTTGGTGACCCAGTAACTAATTTTTTTAACATTTTTATTTTATATTAATCATAGGTTATGTACTTTGTATCCCAGCCGTAGCCCTCTCCCTCATTCCCTCCCTATCCCCCTCCATCCTTCCTTCATCTCCTCCCTGCCCTTTTCCAAGTCCACTGATAGGGGAGGACCTCCTCCCCTTCCGTCTAACTCTAGCTTATCAGGTCTCTTCAGGACTGGCTGCAATGTCCTCTTCAGTGGCCTAGCAAGGCTGCTCCTCCTTCCGGGGACAAGGGGGTCGAAGAGCCAGCCATTGAGTTCATGACGGAAATAGTCCCTGTTCCCCTTACTAGGGTACCCACTTGGATATTGAGCTACCATTTGCTACATTCAAGCAGGGATTCCAAGGCAAATCATATGGTTCAGAAACACGGACCAATGGAATTTCATCACCTACCCCAGTAACTAATTTTAACTAGACCTGCTAACATGAGCATGGGTAAGGGGTCATTTATACATGCAAAGGCAATTTAAGATTTCCACTTCTATGCTTCACAGTGCAAACATTACATTCACCTGCAGAACATGTACGTGAGGCATGAGATATAATGAGATCTGTAACAGCATGATCTGGTGCTTTGTATTTGATTGTTAATTAATTTGTTCACCAAGGTCTGCTTGCTGTCTTTTAGGAGCAGAAACTCACATACCCCAAAATGATGTTTGTAACCCTGCCTAGAAACTTATTCCTGTTTGACCAATAGATATCCTTCATACCTGGGCAGGGCAAATGGGGTGGGTGTGGCTAAGGTTTTTGGCTTTGGGAGAAGACAGTAGAGGAGGAAGAGGAGGAGGAGGAGGAAGGAAGGAAGGAACACTCGGCCTTGGGTTAGCATGGGAGAAACATGTGGCCAGCATGGATGAATTGGCCAGATGAAGAATAAAGAAGTATTTATGGAATTATGATTGGCAGGTAGCCTGGGATGGGGCTGGGAGGTAAGGATAGTTTTAGAGAGTTAATATCTGCCCTGCTCCAGGAGAAATAAGGCCATTATAAAATCTAGCCAGTGTCTGTGTCATTTATTAATTGTGATAGCAGGTTATGTATACTGCCGTAATAATCATAGGGCAAATAATAAACATTATTAGCCCTCTATGGTTTGTTGTTTTTTTTTTTTTTTTTGAGACAGGGTTTCTCTGTGGAGCCTTGGCTGTCCTGGACTCACTTTGTAGAGCAGGCTGGCCTTGAACTCACAGAGATCCGCCTGCCTCTGCCTCCCTGAGCACTGGGGTTACAGGCTTACAGAGATCACGGCAGGCCTTGATTTGGTTTCGGCACCACACGTTTCTACAGAGCTGCAGCACCCTGTTTGTCTCCGCAGGCAGCTTTCCGTTTTCACCCAGGGCCTCAGTCTTGGGATGTGGATGTTCCAAAGCATGTCTTTTAAGTGCTTGTGCTGGTGTTTTTGAACAGAGACCTAGAAAGATTTCTTCAGCAGGAAGAGGACAGTTCAGAAGTTACTCCTGATATGTCTTTCTCAGTGGTTCTCAACCTGTGTGTCACACCCTGTTTGGCAAACCTCTATCCTTAAAAGTGTTTACATTACGACTCATAACAGTAGAAAAATTACAGTTATGAACCAGCAATGACAATAATATTATAGTTGGGGTCACTACAACACGAGGAACTGGATCAAAGGTTCTCAGTGTCAGGAAGGTTAGCGGACACTTAGCCCTCCAGACGATGACTCTCCTTGGTCTCCTCAGTGTCCCCAACCCTTCTGCTAACCTCCATCTATCCTCAGGTCCCTGTTATGTCCCATCCTATGAGGCCTAAACTGCTAGTGGGTCTGCAATGGCTATTTTTCCTGCCTTTAACCTTTATACAGAGGCCCCAGTTTTAGAAAACAAGGAACCTGAAATCTAGAGAGGGAAGTGACCTACTCAGAAACTGTTCCCTGGCCACTGCGGCTGATCTGGATCTCTAGATGTTAGGAAAGGTGTGGGTGGAGTGGAGGAGAGGCAATAGGTCACAGAGGTGGGGGAGGGGAACAGGCGCTGAGCCGTTCTCCCGTCCATTCCCAGCAGCCATGGTGAGAGGCAGAGGCTGTATCATCCCACTTTTTCCCAGGTGAGGAAACTGAGGCAGATCCAAGTGTGAAACTCGGTCTTGAGATGTGTAAAGGCTCCCCTGCACTTCTTTCCACGACCCGCAGTGTCTGAGACCTGAACTGTCCTACTACTGCCTGCTTGGGGGCCTCAGGTGACCAAGCCTATCCTACCTAGAGCACAGGTTTTGCTGGACTCCTCCCACTCATCCCGGTGCTGTAAGGGAGTGTTGGCTTAGGTCCCCAGAGGACAACATATTGACGTTGCTGGCCATGAGATCCAGGAAGAGGACGCCCGTGGAGCCCACTCTACTCCGTCTGTGAAATCACCAGGGTTGCTCAACAGCAGGTGCGGAGGTCGGTGCCCTGCAGGTCTCCATGGGTTGAAGGCGACAGCAGTCTTCCTGGCAGGGATTTGGAGCACCCTGCTAAAGGGCGGGGTCTAAGGACAGGCCCAGCTCTAGATTCCCATCAGCATTACCTCTGAGCCACGGGTCTGCAGACCTCCTGGGCAGAACCTTCCTCTTGGGGACTCCAATCCCCTGCTGAAAACCCAGTCCCGGTTGCTGGGCACTGTCAACAGAGCGTTCCCCGAGCCTCAGAGCTCAGTGACTGAGCGCGGGGCTCCCTGGGGAGAAGCCTCGAAGGCCAGGGCCGCTCAGAGAGGGGGTGAGGCTGGCTGGAAGGTGGCTCCTGTTGATTTGGGGCTGGATCAGTCCTTATCCCCTTTCAGCCCCTCTCTTCCCTCAGACATTTTGGAAGGTCAGGTTCCCCAAGAGAAAACACAGAGGTACCCGCCCACAGGAGAGAGGCAATGGAGCATAAATGCAGTTTAGCAAGCCCCGAAACCCAGTTCTGCCCCGCAGCACCTGTCTGTGCACAACTCATGCTGACAGGGGCTCCCAGGCCATAGGGCAGGAAGTCTGCCTGTGTCCTAAGCCGTTCTTTAGTTTAATGATCCTTAATAGCTTTACAATCATATTTTTGTTTTGGGACAAGATCTCAGACATCCCAGGTTGACCTCAAACGCCTTGTGTACTTGAGTACTCAAACGCTTTGAGATGACCTTGAACTTCGGATCCTCCTGAGTACTGGGATTGCGGGCGGCACCGTCATATTTAGTTTATGTGGCGGTAGGAATCGAACCCAGGGCTTCGTGTATGCTATGCAGGCTGCGTCCCCAACACTAACTCTATCACTTTTCCTAATGGTAAAAACGGAGAACTCACTGTTTAAAAAAGTCCAGGGGAGGTGCTGGAGAAATGACTCAGTGTTTAAGAGTGCTGTCTGTTCTTCCAAAGGAAGAATTCCCAGCACCCCCATGGCAGCTCACAACTCTATGTAATACCAATTCCAAGGGATCTGACACCTTTACACTAATGTACATAAAAATTTTAAAAATTAAATGACTTGTTAAAAAAAAAAAAAGTCCAGGGGTCGGAGACACAACTCAGAGGTTAAGAGCACTGGTTGCTCTTCTAGAGGATCCAGGTTCGAGTCCCAGCACCCACGTAGTGGCTCAACAACTGTCTGTAATTCCTGTTCCAAGAGGATCGAATGCTCTCTTCTGACATACTTGCACTTTGTACACATGGGAGGCACAGAATACTTGCAGGCAAAATATCCATAGACATAAAATAAGAGCAAATACATCTCGAAAAAATGATTTTTAAAATATAAACAACAGAAGGTGGAAGGTAGCCCTACAGCTACAGCTCTGTGTGACAGGCTCACACTGGCTGGGACAGGCTCATACTGGCTGGGACTGACAGGCTCACACTGGCTGGGACTGACAGGCTCACACTGGCTGTGTGACTGGATTACACTGGCTGTGTGACTGGATTACACTGGCTGGGACTGACAGGCTCACACTGGCTGGGACAGGCTCACACTGGCTGGGACTGACAGGCTCACACTGGCTGTGTGACTGGATTACACTGGCTGGCTGGCTTGTCTCAACAAGAATTCTTGGAAACCCAAACCAGCCACTCCACCTCTGTGTTTGAACAGCTCCAGTCCTTACCTCTGCTCTCACTGAGGACAATTTCTCTTGGCCCTAAAGGCCTTGGCTGCCTGTATCTGCTGTGTCTAGAGACAGCTGACCTCAATCACAGCACCTGGCCCCTGTCTTTCCGCCGTAAACCACCCTCTCCTCTCCCTTTACCTTCTGCCTTTGCACTGGGAGCTATGTTCACCTAAGACCCTGTTCTCTCCTTAGCTCTGGGCTCCTGCTTCAGAGAGGCCTGAGCCCCCCATGTGAGAAGGATCCCTCTCTTATACATGTGATGCACAGACCTACATGCAGGCAAGCTATGCATTTATGTCATGGGCTTGCTTTCCAAGACCATATAACTCAAGCCCAACAACTAGAGAGGAGCAGAGACCTGATTCTCTCATTCTGTCTCCCACTGTTGGTTGACACATTGTGATGCTCACTGATGGGTGGACATTAAGTATCAAGTTTCTGATTGCTCACAAGGCAGGGAATGGAGAAGCAAGTGGAATCACTAGACACTGACATGCTAGAGGCTGTGCTGGCTGATCTCCTGCCACCTTAACACAGGCTGGTGTCATTTGGGAAGAAGAAACCTCAATAAAGAAAATGCCCCTACCAGACTGGGCTGTGGACAAGATGACGGGACATTTTCTTGATTAGTGATTGATGTGAGAAGGCACAGTTCGATATGTGTAATTCCACCCCTAGGGGTGGTCCTGGGTTGTATCAGAAAGTAGGCTGAAGCCAGGCATGGTGGGGCACACCTTTAATCCCAGCACTCAGTAGGCAGAAGCAGGTAGATCTCTTAGTTCGAGGCTAGCCTGGTCTACAGAGGGAGTTTCAGGACAGCTAGGGCTACACAGAGAAACCATGTCTCAGAAAAAAAAAATGAAAGAAAAAGAAAACAGGATGAGTAAGCCATGAAAGCAAACCAGGAAGCAGCACTCCTCCGTGGCCTCTGCATCAGTTCCTGCCTCCAGGTTCCTGCCCTGTTTGAGTTTCCGCCCAGGTTTCCTTTAGTGAGGTGGAGTTCTATGCTTAAATAAACCGTTTCCTTCCCAATTCGCTTTTGGTCATTGTGTTTTATCACAGCACTAGAAGCCCTAAGACAGAGGCTAGGAGACTCAGTCAGGGATAACGCAGATAGGTGGTTGGGAAACAGGACGCTATTTCAAAGGGCTGCAAGTATTGGGATGGCCTTCCCTCACATTGAGAAGGTGTGTCCCTGTATTTTCATTTGTTAATTCTGTTCTGAGAGAGAGCTAAGAGCTGGCAGGATTTTGGTATTTGTCATTCTATGGCCCATCACGAAATTTTTTCCATTTGTAAATGCTTATACTTCCTCACTTGCAAAAGGGCAACCAATAAGAAATGGGTCAGGCATTGTCTTGTTGCTCATTGGTTCCGACTGGAAGGTGGCTTTTTGTGTAATAAAGAGCTGAGGGCAAGAACTGGTACAGGAAGTACAGGGGCGGGACTTCTGGGCAGGCAGAGCGAGTGGAAGAGACATGGAGACGGATGAAGCTGGACATAGGAGAACCACAAGGAGAGATGGTATGGCAGAGAAATCAGGATAAGTTCAAGTAGCTAGCTAAGAGACTGCCTCAACAAAAGGCCAACAGCTTTAAACTATAAAAGTCCCCATGTCTTAATAAAACCACGAGAAGGATTTGCAAAAGCCCTGCAGTATGCGTGGACATGGCTTTGGGGGGTTCTTTTGGCGTTTTTTTGGGTGCTGTGGTAGTCTGAATGAGAATGATCCCCATGGGCTCACATGTTTGAACACTTGGTCCCCGTTGGTTTGGGAAGAATTAGGAAGTATGACTTTGTTGGAAGAGGTGTGTCACTGGGGTGGGCTTTAAGCTTTCAAAAGACTAATGCCAGCTCGGCCGGAGAAGCTTCTGCAGCATATGGGAACAAATACAGAGACGCACAACTGGACAGTGCAGAGTGAGAGGCCGTGGAACACTCAGTCCTAAATGGGCTGTCTCCATCAGTCCCTCCTCTCAGGACTCAGGGAACTCTGTCAATGTTTAGAGGAGGTCAAAAGGTCCTGACAGCAGTGGGATGAAGGACACCAAGGAAACGAGCTCTTCCAGGTACAGCAGGATGAATGCATACATCACAGAGGGCATGGCAGCACACATAGGTCTAAGCCAGATGAGGTCCACATGCTGAGAGGGAAGTGGGGACACAGGCCCCCTTCAAAAACCCAGGAGCTATCCAATTGGTAACTGCTCTCAAAGGAAAAATCAGTTTTCTCCAACAGCGTCTCACTGGGTATACAAGCCACGCTTAAGGGCAGGTCTCATGCCCAACAGTAATGGCCAGCACAAAACAAACTCCACGCTTTGTCTGCCTGGGCTTTTTCTTTCCTTACAGATCTTTTGCTTATATATTATGGTTTCCAGTTTTGTGTTTTTATGGGATTTCTGTGTGTGCAAAAAAATGTGTGTGTCTCAATATCTCTGTGTTTCGTGTGTGTGTGTTTTGGTTTTTTTTTTTTTTTTTCTGTTGGTTTGCCTGTTTTTTTGTTTTTGTTTTTGACGCCTTTGTTTCTAATGAAAGAAAAAGAAAGGGTGTGGATTTGGCTGGGTGAGGAGGTGGGGAGACTGGGAATGATTGGGGGAGGGGGAATAATGACTAGAATATATTGTATAGAAAAAATCTATTTTCAACAATAAAAAGAAAATAAACAAACTTGGCACAGTGGCACACACCTGTAATCCCAGCACTCAGGGAGGAGAGACAGGCAGATCTCTGACTTTGAGGCCAACAAAGCAAGTCCAGGACAGCCAAGACTACACAAAGAAATCCTGCCTTGAAAAAATAAAAGAAGAAGAAGAAAAAAAATTAAAAATAATAGTAAACAAAGGCACATGCCTCTCCTGCTGTGCTCTCTGCTTGTTTGTGGATGGGGATGCAAACTCTCCGCCATGGTTTCAGTGCCATGCCTCCCTCTGTGCTCCCTGCTCTGATGGTCACGGAGACTATTCTGCAACTGTTAGCCCCAAATAAACCCTTCCTTCTGTAAGTGGCTTTGGCCATGATGTTTTGTCATAGCAATAGAAAGGTAAATAAGACAGGCATAGCAACAACTTCAGTGAGTGGGGATTTATTGTGGCTCACAGTTTGAGGCTACCGCGGCTGCAGCTGCTCTGTCTGTACTGATGGCAGCTTCCAGTGTGGCTCCCATGCTGGAGAATCAGGAAGTACGGCATGGAGCCTGAAGCAAGGCTGGCCTCTAGTAGCCTATGTCCACTAGCTAGGTCCACCATCCCAAATGTACACATGCTCCCCAAATAGCACCAACCAGTTTGAGGTCCAAATGGTCAAACACATGAGTTTATGGGGGTACATTTCATGTCTAGGCCACAACATTTTGTGATGTTGTTACGTCATTCATTACACGATACTCTTCCGGTTAAACACAGGCCCTGAAGTGGTAGGAGGTAGGTTTGGCTCTTCTCACTTCTTCTTTGCATTTCTTTAAGGCCTTCCCTTTAGCAATTAGCCCAGGCCTAGAGGTCTAAGGAATATGTCGTAAAATGATGGGGGGAATGACAGATGGAGAGAGTAAAGGAGAAAAAATTGGATGGGTGGATACACAAGAATTTCCTGTCAAATGTTTTTTGTTTTTTGGGTTTTTTTGTTTGTTTGTTGGGTTTTTGTTTTGTTTTTTGTGGGTTTTTTAGCAGTTTTTGTGTATCCCAGGCTGTGTGCAAACTCTAAGAATCCGAGGAGAACCTTGGACTCTGAAACCCCTGCTTCTCCCTGCTGAGTGCTGAGTTTGCAGGCATGCACCACCATGCTGAGTTTATGTGGTGCTGGGGATCACACAAGGGCCTCCTGAAACTAGACAAGAGTCCAAAATTCAGCTCTACCCACTCCACCTTCTGATTTCTAACATAGGGAAAGCAGAGATGGGCACACCTTCAGTCACCTCATCTGCTCCTCTCAGCACTTTCTTCCGCAACCCTGTCCCTCTGCCTTTCTTTATTCTCATTCTGTATCCCCCAAACATGCCAGGGTGGCCTCTGTGTGCCAGGCACCTCATTTGGCTCTTACTTGTGCCACTTGAGAAACTCCCATACTGATGGCTTGTAGGTGTATCCACGTCCTCTGCAACTGAAGATGGGGAAATAAGCCCCTGGAAGACTGCACAGCTGGTAAGCGATGTCTTCAACCCTTAACCAAAATCTTGCTATTTCTGTGTTCTTCGATCCAGAGCCGCCTCTTTCTCAGTCATGCTACGCACACCGAAACCTCATGTCTCCCTCTCCAAACATGTCTGGATTAGATTTGTTTATTGCGTGTATGTTGGGATGTGGTCTGCCGCAGCATTCACGTAGAAGTCAGAGGATGGCTTGCAAGATTTGGTTCTCTCCTTCCAGCATGTGGGATCCTGGGATGAATCTTGGGCCACCAGGCTTGATGTATAGACTCTTTATCTGCTGAGCCAAGAATATTAACTCTCAAGGTAATATTCTAGAAATGACCTCTTCTGGGTCTCCTGTATTAACTCTTCCATAGTCCTGATGCCTTTTTTTCTTCTGTGTTCTTCTAAAATCCTGAGTCTGTCCCCCTTGGATCTGTTGCAGGGCTGATCTTATCATTCTGAACTTCACTGTCCGCTGTGGTTCCAGGAACTTGTGGCCAAGGGGTAACCTCAGGCTCACCTGTGACCTCACCCTATCCTGATGCTCCCCTGACTGCTCCTGCACTGAGCCTTTCTCCATTCTCAGAGCCCAGGCTTTCTGGAGTTCCCCTCAGCTTGGAGAGGACCCCCACTAGATGACATTCTTGCATGTTCCCTTGGCCTCTACTTACCTTCTCTTTTGTACCTAGAAAAATGTATTGGCAGAAGTTCTAAACGTCATTAGTAGATCCCTCTGCTAGGTTCCAGATGATACTATATTTGTGTGTGTACCCTTCGGGTGCTGAGACTCGAACGTGCCGCCACACCAGTTTTCTGGCACAGTAAGGATAGACTAGAGGCCTTCGTGCCCGCTGGGCCAACTCGCTGCCATGAGCTCCAGCTCCCGTCCCCAGGGAACTTGCATTTTCACATTTCCTAGGAGATTGTTCCATTTTATAATCAGAATAAAGGTTTTAAAAATAAATCCAAATAATGAATCTTACTCAACCATGCTGCCCACATCCTTTTCACAGAGGCCCCCCTCAGGTCCCTGTGGGGTTTCCTTGGCTGCCTGAGAACTAGGCTTTCAGAAGCAAGAAGAGTAGCATTAAGATAGACATTTTCACACCGATGTTCATCAAAGGAGCTGAACACTGGAGAGGCATTAAATGCCAATCAAGAGGGAGCAACCTAGCAAACAGGGTGAAAAATATTAAGTCAAGGTTTATCCACAGCGCTCATGTGCCCTCCCTCCTTCTCTCACTGCCTGCGGCACTTGGGAGAGTGGGCCTTGCACCTCACCTGATTGGCACCATAGAGCTGGTGGGCTGACCAGACCAGCTACCACCCAGACCCAGACCCAGGGCTTTGAGTTGGCCCACCCCAACATCTACCCCATCTTTGATCTGCTGGAGCACGTGAAAGGGCCAGTCCTGCAGATCCAAAGCCTCAGGATCTCCATGACACAGGGCAACAGCAGGATATCTGAGAGGAGCCCAGTGAGGATCCAGTATTGATGGTGCAGCAGAAGCCAGAGGCCTCAAACCACACAAATGACTCAGCGCAATGAACATTTGCAAGCAAAAATGTGGACAAATGGGTAAACTGCAGTTTCCATGGAAAGATGGTTTTTTGTTTTTGTATGTATGTTTGCATGTATGTGTTTATTTATTGGTTTATATTTTTGGTTTTTCGGGGGGGTTTCAAGAGCAAAGGGTGGATTTGAAGACACAGGGAGGTGCGTGGAATTGGGTTACATGATGTGAAATTCACAAAGAATTAGTTAAAAGTTAAAAAATAAAAAAGGAAGACAGGTTTCAGTTACCGATATGATTGAGTTTCCAAAGTACAGTATTAAATGAAAAATAATAGTGCCAGGAGAAATGTATATACTATGTTCACATTAATGTAAAAAATGGGAGATACACATGTACATACATATATAACACGTACATACACATACATACATACATACATACATACATAGCAAAAGTAATTGCTTTGAAACAGAGGAACCTGGTAAAAGACATTAGAGGAGATTTGAGTGTTGTTCCTGTTTGGTTTTTTAAAAGGTGCTTGTGTACCATTTTAAAGTGGGGGGGGGAGTGTGCTGCTGCAGAAAAGCCTACACAAAACAGAATTGACTTAGTGAGCTCAGAAGCTGGTGGTCCTTAGTGGAAGGATGATTAAGTACTTTGAGCCATTTTCTGAGGCTTCCCCTCCCCCCCCCACTTCCCTCCTAAAGAAAGCTTCCTGAGAGAGGGAACTAACAATATCCCTTTATGCCATCTCTGGATGGATCTTGGACCCTACTCCAGCTGGGGCCTTGCTTTACTGAATCATATTGTTCTGGTTCCCAGAAGGAGCCCGCACCAACAACCCGCCCTGCTGGCTCCTCACACAGGGTAGGGTGGCTACTCCCCGGAGAAGGTGGACCATCCCCAGGCTGTTGGCATAGGTCCCTGGGGACCTCTCTTAGGGTGAGGAATGCCTGTTAACCCAGGTTGACTCTGCCTATTGGTTCTGGTCAAGACAAGATGACCATTGGCACCTACTTTTTGTTGGTTTTCACCAAAAAGGTAGCTCTGGCTGAAAGATGCCCTGAAGGGGTCTTTGACACTGGATCCAAGTGAACCCCTGATCCTTCCTCCATTCCCATTTTCCTATCAAGAAAGTATGTGTGTGGTTGGGGTTAGAGGTTAGACTTAATGACATGTAGATGTTCCTTCTGCTTTGACATCCCAGGAATCAATGCCCTGCCTCTGAGGCCTGGGCAGCCGTATATTTTAGAGGAATTAAGGATGTGGCCCAAGTCAATCACTATATGGTCAAGCCTGCCTTTAAGCAGGCTCCTGTGCTCCAGGGCCACCATGGTCTTAGCTCCCGAACAGTGGTGTCCTCCAAGGGCATAACATGCAAACGACCACCCAGACGTAATAAGAGAGGTCTACAGGAAAGCTACAAATAATAACGAATGAACTAGAGCAACGCCCACACAAACCCAGCAGGGCGGGCTGCTTCCACTGAGCCGTCTTGGTGGTGTCCCCATGGTGCCCTGCCACCACACTCTTTTATGGCCATGTGAGTAGGTGCAAAGTAACCTACTCTGAGAAAGGAAATGAGAAGAGAGGGTACCTTGGTTGGGGGAGGGGAGCCTCTGCTATGTGGTGTTCATCCAGTCATACTAGCCAGAATGAAAAAAACAAAAACTCAAGAGAATGTGGTCTAGGTAACGGGAGAGTTCATTACCTCTGGCTGAAAATAGGTGTGTTCCCCCCAGCAGGTGACTCAGCAGGCCCAAAAAGTTCCTCTGCTAGGAGGAAGTGGGTGCTCAAGGGCTCTGGTTTCCCCTGGTGCCACAGCAACAGGGAGGGCTGATGACAGACATGCTTGCTTTTCACAGCTTCCTGGGCCCGCTGGCTTTCCCGTGCTCTCCTCCCCGGAGCCAACAGTTCCAAAGCCATGAGATTTCTGCCTCTGCCAGCCCACAGCTGAATGGTCCACCAGCTAAAGGACAGCTTTCTCTCGGGCTTTAAAAAGGAAAATAAGGAAGCATGCCTTCGTGTATGTACTTGTGTGTGTGTATGTACAGATCTGGCTGGTGAGAAAATAAGCAACTTGTGCAAATGCCCATCCTGAGGGCTGCCTTGGTCTCTGATCTCCCTCCCTGTCTCCCACCCACGTGCACTGGGGACTGAGGAGGGCTGCTGCTCTGAACATGCTCTGGGCTGTTCCATGCCCCGGGGAATGAGAAATGCTCTCTTCTCTTTGCCCTGGGCCCTTTAGACAGCAACACAGTCTTAGGGTACCAGGTAGTCTCTGGGGACTCAGTGGAAGCTGAAGAGCAAGGCAACTGTCTGGAGAACAGAGCCTCACCTGAGGCAACTGCCTCATCAGGTTGGTGTGATGAGACGAGGCAATGCTGAACACTAAGGGACCTAATTTATGGTCCTAACTTTGTTACTTCTTCATGTGACCTTGAACAAGACAATTCTTTCTGGTTTCTCCTTCGTTTTCTTATTTATTTATAATTTTCCTTTCCTTCTCTGTACCTAGGGAGCAAATCTAAAGTATTGTATACCACCTGCCACTAAACTAAATCACATGCCCAGACCTGTAATTTTTTTTGAGACTCGTTCTTGATATGAGCTTACCTTGACCTTGAGCTCAAGATGCTCCTACCTCTGTCTTTCAAGTGCTAGGATTATATCTATCTCTACTTATTTATTTTTTTAATAAGAATAAATGTAATGCATGCTGAGCCAGGCACCTCTGGTATATATGCTAGAAACAGGAAAACACAGTGGAAGACTAAAGAAACAGCCACGTGTAGCGCCTGAGAGATTGCTGGGCAGTACTGCCTTCTGACAAAGCCTACCACATTTCTTCTTTGGTCTCTGGGCTGACCTGCTCTGACTAATGCTGTGAACGTGGCACTTGACTTTCAGGATTGGCCTCCTCCAGCTCAACATGTGGAAGCTCTAGCTAGCCTGCTGGAGAGGGTACATGGAGAATGGTGGTGTCTGAGTGACACCCTCACCCAGTGATCAGATGAGTGAGTGAGACCACAGTCCCACAGACAAGCCAATGAACCAAAAATCTGACTGGGTTCAGCCTAAATTGCTTGAAGCAGAGATGAGCCACTGTGGTGAGCCTTGACCAAGCTGTCACCCATAGAACTGTGAAACAGTAAGTGAATAGAGTTTGTTTTGTGTGTGTGGGCGGAGGAGAGTGCGAACATGCTGCAGACGTATAGAGATAACAGAACAGCCTTAGGTGTCGGTCCTCGGGTACTTTGGGTCTTTCATTGGCCTGGAACTATGCCAGGTACATCAAGCTAACTAGCCCATGAGCAACCAGGGCACTGCCTGTCTCTGTCCTCCATCCTGCCATTCTAGGATTACAGGTGTGCTCCACTACACATGGCTCTTTATGGGGATTCTAGGGACCAGAACCCGTATCCTCCCCTGACAAAGCAAATGCTTTATTGACTGAGCCATATATCCAGCCCTGTTATATGTTTCTCTCTCTCTTATATTTTTGGTTATGAGCCTAGACTTTAATGGCTGAGCTATCTCTCCAGCCCTTGTTTGTTTATTTCTTGTTTTGTTTTTATTTACTAAGTTTTAGGGAATGGTTTCTTTTGAGATTTTCTCTAATACCTATTGACTATTTCCTATGAGCCAAGGACAATGCTAAGTGTGAGTACGGTGTCCTTAGTTCCTTGTGCCAACCGTGTGATATAGTTATAAATTCTAATCAAGTTCACAGTTCATTCCCAGCTCTCCTGCCCAGAATCCAATAGGTCCTGTTCTCACCTTCATCCAGCTTATGATTTGTTCAGGAGACAAGTAATAAAGAAAGAGAAATCAATACCAACAGATACGGCACCCTTGGATAAACAGGTGTTCCGTGAGGTCATAGGGCCAGAAAGGTTGAGCAGTGAGCCAAGAATGTTTCCCTAGAAGGTCTACAAGATCAGGGTCGGGTTGGGCTTCAGTCAGCAGGAAAGCCAGGCAGTCATCGGGCTGGACCTGTTCCAAGGCTTGGGTGGTCCAGAGTCCCCCAGTCACACCCTGGAGCTCCTGCGCTGGAGGGCGAAGGTACTGGATCTGAGGCTGACATGTGCTTCTGCTTAGCCACCACCTCCAAACTGAATGGCTTGACCCTAAAAGCCTCTTCTTCATGGCATTCCCTCCCTCGTGGGCTCCCGTGTTCCCTTAGTTTTTGTTTATTTTAAGATAGTTTGCCTTCAGATTTGATCCACAACTTCAAAGTAAAGCTGCTATAACTGTAGCTACAATAGTGTACATTCTTTCAAATGCAGGTAGAGAATTACTATCTCCTGTGGGTTCCTGCCCTGCTCCACAGTCCCTCCAGTTTCTCTCTCTGACATCCTGCTCAGGGCCCTGGGGCAGGGTACACAGAGCTCCCTCGTGGTGAGTCAGCACTTGCTGCATGGCCAGCCTGTAAGCACAGGTAATCTGCATCTGGATTCCTACTCTTCTTCCAAATATGGCTGGAGTCTCACTGTGGGACAATCAAGGCAGTTTGATTTAGACCTGAAAGAACCAAAGAATTTATGTTTGGCTGGTGGCCCGGCAGCCTCCAGCTTGAGAACAGTTTTCCTGATAAAGGTAGAGAGAGGGAACTGACTGGACTCTCCACTGTCTTAGCCAAAGTTCTTGGGGTGGGTGGGCCAGGGATGTAAACAGCCTGGGCCTACTCACCCTGTCAGTTCTGGCTGGTGGCTAACCTTGCTGCAGATTATGACCAGAACTCAGAGTTCAGGTGGGGTCTGTACTCACGGGCATTCTCAATTTTTATTTCTTGTCTTTGGAGTAGAGAGAAATGAAGATAATACCTAGGGGAGAACATGAGGCCGAGGGATGTCCCCCTCTTTTTTTTTTTTTTTTTTACATCAGGGATGAATCCCAGTAGCCATACTGTTCAGGCCATAGCTCCGTCAGGGTACATTAGAAACTGAGCTGTCTCCCTCCCCAACACATCCAGAGACACTGACTGAGTTGGCCGTGGGAACAGCCTGGTGTGTACACAATAGGGACCCACAGGAAATGCCGGCCAGGGGAAGATGCTGAACAGTGTAACAGGAATGAAGAGAATGTGGGCCTGAATCACCTCCATCAAGACCCCGCTCAGGAAGGAAAAGGGTGTGGAAAGATGAAGTGAGGTTAAAGTATGCAAGAGGCTTCTTAGCTCAAGAATTAATCATCCTGGGCCAAGGGCCAATTTAAAAATATCAATCAGTAACAAGCAGCAACTTGGGCAGTGGTCTCTCCTCTCTCCCAGGTCAGCCTTCCTAGGTACTACAAGGACAGGGTCAGAAAATTAAGTCAGGTGGAAGCCTTTCTCGGCTGAGCATGGTGTGGGCACCATCCTTCCAGAGACACAGAATTGCATGGCACTCGGAATCATTTTGCGTGGGGGGATGGGAGGGTGTCAGTGTTTGCTGCTGGGCCTGTTCTCTTGACCCCCTTTCTCACCTCTTGCCTTTTCTCTCTTCACTAATTCAGATTTTGCCTGAATCCTGGATGAATTGTTCTGTCTAGTACAAAGCTGTTCCCATACAAAGATGCTAGTCTTGGGTTCCCCTGGACATCTGTTTTACAAGTTAATTTGCATGTGGGTAGATGGGCCTCTGAGGAGGAAGTTTGGTGAAAGGGCAGGGATGGTGTGGGAGGAAAGGGAGGGCTCCAAATCTTATGCTCAAGAATCACTTTTTGTTTGTTTATTTCCTGCAACAACAGAATCTATTGGCCTTGAAACTGAAGTCCAAAAAGTTGGCCAGTGGCCAGTTTCAGATAGAGCTTCATCGAAGTGTCTGAACAATGTCACCAAGACCCAATGTTCCCTGTGGCCTTTTATTTCAGCTCTTCCCAGTAACAGCTCTGTCTCAGGCTATCTCCACCCCACGGGTACCTACAAAGGTGCAGGCTTTACACCCATTTGCCAGGGTGAAGGTCTGAGTCACTTCTGTGAGCTAACTCGGTGTTCTGGGGCTGTTTGGTTGACCTGACTTCCATCTCTCCAGTCCATGGCTGTAGGCAGATGCTGGGTGGTGTCTCCTAATCTGCCTCCCCTCCCTCCCCTCCTCGTGAGTGCAAGACAGGTGTTATACAGCAGGAGTTTAATCATGGTGCGTGTTAGAACTGAGCTGAGGCTTTTACCTCAGTTGTATAAGCAGAGGCAGGCTGACAAGAGATAGCCCTTTCCTCCACGCCATCGCAAAGTGGCTCCTTCGTCCACTCTCTTAGAGAGGGGTCGGCTAGGAAAAGCGGAGGGGCTTCTCTGGGGCCTGGCTGCAAACTGGGACATAGGCAAAGTAGAGAGCTGTCTCTCTCTGGAGAGAGAACTTACCTGTTTTACTGTGGCAAGGGCCAGCCACACCAGCCAGCATGAGGTATCAACTCGAAGAAGCAAGGACTGGAGACATAGCAGACTGTAGGCAGGGAACCACGCAAAGGTCCCTGCCTCAGCTGTTCACAGAGGACTTGGATAAAGAGTAGAAGAAGCAAGAAGAAGCCTGGCATGGCCATGAGACATGCCAGGTGGCCAAGGGGCTTCCAGGGCTGGTCAGGCACACTAAGGGTCGGGGAAGCTGAGGGATCTTCCCAGATGCAACGCCCACGTACTGCCACAGAAATACTGCCACAGGCGTATTGATGGACTCCACGGAAAAAGCCTCAGCCTGGAGTTCCAGGCTTACATACCAAACATCCCAGAGAACTTCCTGCTCCAGATCTTGGGCAATCTTCTCCAGGCCCTCACTTCTCTATGAAGTGGGAGTACACCTCCCTCCTGCTTGGGAACGAGGCTGAGCCACAGCAGTGGAAGCAGTGACAGGCTCAAGGGCTGCTGCCCTCACGTCAGGCTTGCCAGCTCTCTTCACCCTGGTTCCGGTGGGCCACACACCTCTGCATGCAGAGACACGCAGGAGAAGCACAGAGGAACAAGCTGTCTGGTGTGGGGAGACCCTGGGAGCCTAGCTCCTGGTACCGGTGGCTCGTTGGAGCATCCCTCATCTTTCCTGAGTAGAAGGGAGCAGGCTGGCAGAGGCTGTGCAGGCCCTACCAGTTACTGACAGTTAAAAGGAGACAGAAAAGCTCGCACAAACCGCAACACAACCTCCTCCCTCAGGCGCGCACAGATCCGAAGACTCTCTTCCGTCCTTGGGAGAAACGCTCTCACATCTTCCAACATATTCCAACCTGGCCTCTCCTTGTAGCCCATCCTACAAGGCACAGCATATGAGGATTGCATGTTTACCAGAATGTATGTGTCTCCAAGACCCTGCTCTGTCCAGCTTCAGTGGGTGGCTCGGACTCATGACTTCCCATTTCCAGGATTCCTCTGTCCCCTTCCCCCTGGAGGGTTTTGCATGACATCAGACTCTGCATCTTGGAAAGCTGAGTGGCTGGAGAGCCTTTTCCCTGCCATGCTTGGCCTCTTGTTCATACATGACACACTCCTTTCCATATTTGTGTGGGTCAGCTATTTGCCCTTACGTATAGCCTTTGTGCTCAGCTGAGAGAGATCCATACCTCAGCCATGGTGAATAGCCACAGTGGTAGGAACAGCATGTGTTTGGAATAACCTGGGTGGGGGTGGTAGCTCTGTTTGTTGCCTCTGTGATATTGAACTGGTAACTTTCTCTAAATCCTAGTGCGAAATATCCTATATGGTCACTACGAGGACTGAGAGAAGAGGGACAAAGCCCAGAGATGGGCTCAGATCTTCCCAACTGTTCATCAGACCTTATCCTCCTCCACGAAAGTGATTGGCTGTATGTGCAAGCAGTCACATGTCGGGAGTCACTATCCCCTAACACTGAGGACACTTCTTAAGCTTCAAAGCCTGTGAGGTTGACACCACTCATTTCACATGACTCAAGAGCCATCGAGGCTACGGGGAGGGGATCAGTGTTAAAAGCTACTGGGCTGTACAGTGGGAGGGATGCCCACCACCGGGAACCTTGAAATGGCCTTTCACCTGCAAAGTCCCTATAACCCTCTCCCTGGCTCGGATTCCACGGATGATCATGAATCTTTTCCTTCACATCTCCTCCAGGACACTTTCTGAACAGAATATGACATTTTTCACTTGCAAGTACAAGAAACCAGCTGGGCATGATGACGCACACCTGTAATCCCAGCACTCAGGAAGGCAGAGGCAGGTGGATCACCATGAGTTTGAAGCCAGCCTGGTCTATAAAAGTGAGTCCAGGACAGCCAAGGCTACACAGAGAAACCCTGTCTCAAAAACAGAACAGAACAGAACAGAACAAAACAAAAAACAAGGACAAAAACAACAAAAGCAAATACAGGAAACAGACTTAAGGAAAATAAATAATCAGTGAGTACATAAATAAAGACTTTGGTTCAAACCCAGGTGATCTTGTATTATGCAAGGCTGGCTTTAGAGCTCAAATAATGCAAGGCTGGCTTTAGAGCTCAAATAATGCTATTACATTATTTCTCTCTAGACCTCAGTTCAACAAAAACGAACGTTCTCAGGCTGGTGCTTTAGGCTATGCATTGTAACAGGGCCCCAGACCTTCACCCAACTGACTCCATGATGGAAGTACTATTCAGGTTATAAAATTCAGCATGTGGACAGCACTACCTGCCAAAACTAAAACAATGGCCTAATCCACTAAAGTCCATATAGCTATGGAATTTTTTTTTTAATATCCTAACCTTGCTTTTTAGCTTCTGTAGTTCCACCTCTGGAGAACTGATGTTGTTAACTGAAGAATGTAAATCTAGAACATGGTTCTTGTGCTTAAAAGCTCAAGCTGAGAAAGGCTTGGGGATCTTGGGATCCCAAACACCTAGTGTAGTCACTGGCTGGCTAGTAAAGACTTTCCACTGGCTGAAACCCATGGCTGAATAGTCTTCTCTGATGGATAACCCCTCAACGGCATAGCGGCAGAAGGGCATGGTCTTCAGCTCTCAGCCCTCCTCAGTAGCTCCAGCTTAGACTTGGGATAGAGTCACATGATCAACTCTATGAAGCAGTGTTTATGGGGTGTGTGGCCCTAAGGACAACCTCACTAGCTTTATTGGATGAGGAAGAGATCAGGAGAGCGTACATTAGCTCTGGCTCACCTTGGAAGGCTTTCTGCGGTGTTATGAAGCAGCAAATGCCCTCCAGGTGCTGTGATCTGCTGTCTTAGCCCCCTAACCTTTGACCCATGAGGCAAGTCACCTTCTATTTATAAACTGCCTACTCTCCAGTTTCTTTCCTTCCCTTTTTCTTGAAAGGGTCTACGTGGCCCTGGCTGTTCTGGAGCTCTTTGTGTAGATAAGGCTGGCCTCAAATTCACAGAGATCCTCTTGCCTCTGCTCCCCAAGTGCTGGGCCTAAAGGCATGTACCAGCACACCCTTCCCTACCCTGTTTTCTTTTTTCCTTTAGAGTAACAGAAAATAGACTAAGACAGGAGGCTTGCAGTCCTGGGGTGCTAAAGAGGAAATTGAGGCTCACAGAAACATTAGCCAGATTTGATGAAAGAAGGGACTCAGAAATGACTTCAGCTTGAACTTGTTTAGCACTGGCCAAGTGGAACACTGGGATCCTTGACTCGGCGGCAGTGGCTGTGGAACTGGCCAGTGCAGTCATCTCTTCTTCCTCAGAACTGCTCAGCATACCTTTGCCCACACAGTCAGGGAGGCACCGTGTTATGCGCTGTGGTTGGGCTTCTGTTCCAGGAATCCATGTAGAATAATCATTTCCTCTATCCGCATGGGCATATCATTTCTCAGAATGAACCCTGCATTACTTATCAATCCACGTTGTCTCAGTTACAATAACTCTTCCATCTTTCCACTCAGAGGTGTGATCCAAGCTTGGAGTCTGGGTGTCCCCAGTTCACTTCTGTCACACACTCTTGGAAGTCTCTTGAACTGGGGTGTTTCAGGAGATTCATGCGTTCATGTAGCTAAGCATTTGGGTATTGTTTGTTAAGTGCCAGGTTTCAGAGATACACAGGTGAACAAAACTTTTGAGGGACCTGGACCAGAAAAGTGGTGACATTAAATCCTTAGCTTATGCAGAGGACTGTGGGGAAGGGGCGGGGAGAAGCCTGGCTGGACACTGGGGAACAATGGAGGGATAGGAGATGATGTGACCTTGATAGCGTGCTGGGCACAGAACTGGAGAGTAGGGAATGGATCAGATTTGAGGAGGTAAAGTCATGTGACTTTATGTGTATATCTAGATAGAGGCAGTAGGTGACAAGGTCCTTCATTGTCCTTCATCTCTGTGAGCCTCTGAGAGCCTACCTTGTCTATAGAACAGTAAGTAATAGAATTATAAAATTTGGAGATCAAGCAAATATAATTTCTAGCTTCTTAGACAGTGGGCACTACTTCTGAGCTAGGATGCAAAGGAAGAAGAGCAGGTGGATTTAGGATGCGAGATGCTCCATTGCATTTGGGGTTCTTACCCTGAAGAGCATCTCCCCAAAGTTGCTCACTAGGCACTTGGAACCCAGGCTTCGAGGGAGGGGTCTGTTCTAGGGTTTTCCATTTCGTCTCAATTTTTTAAAAAGAAGCGGGGCTGTGCAGGCTACAGCCTTCGAGAGGGATGAAGTTGGGGCTTTGTCTCTTGTATCCTACGTCTTTCCACATTACCATGCTGTAGCCCATCCTCTTAGGGTCACAAGGGACTCTTGCCATATCTTTCTTTATCCATCACTGTACAGGGTGAGCACACACCTGGGTTGCCTCCTCTGGACTCCATGACTCACTGAAATAGCTACTGCTCCAGATGGAGAGGCCAAGGAGGCTTCAGGAAGCCAAGAGAGTTGCCCAGAGCCACAGACCATCTGTCACACTTCCACGTCCATGCTCTTAAAACTTGCCTTCCAGCAGAGCACCATCCAGCAGAACTTTCTGGGAAGAGGATGTGTTTTATCTGTATTCCCTAGCACAGTTGCCACTGGCCACATAGAAGCCGAGGAATTGAGATTTTTATTTTATTCAATTTAAATTTAAATTCAGTAGCCATGCTTAGCTAATGGCAGCCTAGTCCTTTAGAAGGCTGTAGAAAGACACAGACATTGCAGCATCTCATTCGGAGCAGTTAGCAAAGGATCCAGAGATCTTGAGTGAAACACGGTTTCCCCAGTGGGCTGGCAAGCTCCACCAAAAAGATGTTCTGGCCCTTGAGGGTTAACTAGCTATTTCCTGCTGCTCACAGTGTTCAAAGACACCAGATGGGAAAATTGGATGGTATTGGAGGTGTGAAGGCCCCTGGTGGCTTCCGAGATGGGAAAAGGAAATGCCCTTTTGTAGCATCCTGGAATATCAGCTTCCAGGCTGGCATCTCAAGAAGTAGGACTGTTGCCTGGGAGACGAGGAATAGGAAAGAACACCCAGGGTAGGGCGGGGCTACACGAAGAACTGTCCTCAGTGGCTACACACCAAAGAGAAGATGCACAGGCTGCACTGGACATGGGGCAAAAGGTGAAGGCATGCTGACGTGGCGCCAGGCTCCAAAGGTGCGGGGGGGGCCCATGAAACGGGAAGAGTAAAGGAGGGGAGGCTAAAGCAGCTGTAGGGTGGGAGTGAGGCAGCCAGGATCCACACAGAGAGCAGAGCAGGAGGCACCAGTTCAGGAACACAATTCCTTATTGCCAACCACCTGCTTTTGCAACACAACTGTTAGCAACAGCCACGTAACAGTAAGAGACAAAGGGCTTGGACGTGACCTGTTTCCATGTAAGCTCAGCAGTCACCATCTGCCTCTCTACTGTCCCCTCCATGGCTATGGTAATGGCTTAGTTACTCCTCTTGCCCAGCAGGACAATTTTTTAATTACTTCTAGCCAGGCTTACCAAGTGTGCTTCCTCCTGGATTTCATTTCCGGGCCTGTTGAATGCCAAATTAATTTTTAATCACCTTCGAGGTGTTCAGTTTAATTACCTAGATTGAAAGTGACAAGGAGAACAGGATGTACAGGGAAACTTTGGTGGTACTTCCCGGGAATGAGGAGCATTTCCAAAATGCTGTGGGGGAGGGGATGCCTGACTCTCCATCTAGGGTGCTGGTATGTCTGAGAGCCTCTGTGTGCCCAGGGACGCATACCATGGACACTATGAGAAAAAGGTAAGTGCAGGATCCCTGGGAAAGCCTGAGCTTGAGATAGTCTCGCTTAAGAATGAAAAACAGAAGTTGGGAGGAATTCCTCCGTAGCTGAGGACTACAAGCCTGTGCCACAAGCCCAGTGTAAGTGAAACTGTGGTCGCCCAAGTCCTTGTGCATTCCAGATGCACACTCTCCCATCCAGCTATGCCTCACACCCTGAAAATAGATTTTAAAAAAATAGAGTTTTTTTAAAGTGTGTGAGTGTTTTTCCCAAAAGTATGTACGTGCACCATGGGTGTGCAGTGTCCTGTGGAGGACATCAGGTCACTGGACCTGGAGTTACAGAAGGTTGTAGGCCACCAAGCAGGGGTTGGGGATACAGTGCAGGTCCTCCAGAAGAACACAGCGCTCTTGACCATCAGCCTCTCGCTAGTTCCAGGAAACAGATTTTTACCATTATTTGACATTTTTGAAGAAAGTTAGAATAATATTTTGTGGCACATGGAAACTACTAGGCATTCGGGTGTGTAAACACACATAAGCGCTTTTATTGGAGCACAGCAACCCATGTTTACAT
Organism: Pachyuromys duprasi; assembly: GCA_028658305.1. Lineage (NCBI taxonomy): Eukaryota > Metazoa > Chordata > Mammalia > Rodentia > Muridae > Pachyuromys > Pachyuromys duprasi. Next base: position 63,188,225 of record CM053762.1, on the reverse strand, counting down.
ATGGCTGTTGCCAACCCCTAGAGGCTGAGATGAGCAGTTGGGACCCACAGAGTGGACCTGTGACCTAAACCAGCTGTAAGACTCTTCTCTCTCTTTTCCCCCAGGCTTCCTTGAAGCTAGGAGTGGCCACTTGTTCTCCTTCTGTCCCCAAAGAACTAAGCAAAGAGTTCTTTGCGGGGGAGACTGGGATAAAGCCCTGCTCTTCGGGAGGGAGGGGTGGAATGTGGCGGGGAGCTCCCCCACCTAGGTCCTCTCTGAAGTGAGAGCTTGCCCTGGGGAGCCCACCCACCTCTCTTTTAGAACCCACCTCCTGCTAAGAGACAGGAAACACAGAATTGTGGGCTCAAGTAAGAGAGCTGAGTCCCCATTGGCTGTGGTCGCAGAGAAGGGCAATATCTGCCCTGAGCACCTGCCCAGAGGCTAGGCTACTTGTAGCCTAGATCCTAGGAGCCACTTGTCATCTGGGTTTGACTGAAAAAGGGTCCGTCCCTGCCAGGAACTTGTCCAGTGGCTTCTGATTGCCCTACTCACATCAACACACAGAAGGGTGTAAGGTAAATGAGGTTTCTTCACAGATGGATTCTGGGGTCCTAGAGGCAGCATTTCTCAGTGTCCCCTCATCCCTTCAATGCCTTCTATAGCTCCCAAAAGATAGTACTCAAAATAATGTTGGATGGTGAGGGGGATGTTTGAAGGATAAATGGATGGACGGATGGATGGATGAATGAACAAATGAATGAATGGTTATTAAGAGGCAGCTACACAGAGTTGAAAGCAGCCTGGAAAATCTGACCTAGGTTTTATGTTACTTAATAAAGGAAACTCAGTTTCCATGAGGATAGTTGGCTTTCCTATAGTCACGAGAGTTAGAAGAGAAAAAGTTGTGTTCCCAGCGCCAGGGCTGGCCCAACTTCCTGCGTACAGGCCCCTCCAGCCTCAGCTCCTTGAACACTCCCTGAGGCCCAATCTGTAGGAGCAGGTGAAGAGTCTGCCATTACCTAGGGGAAAGCATGAAAGGAAACGTCATGAGTCTGGGAGACTGCCAGCCACTGCCTCTGCCTCACATCCTCCAGTTCTGCTCCTAGAATTGCCAAGAACACGTCACCTCCTTAGCAGGCGCTCAGAACATATTTGGAGGATGAATGAGTCGCCTTGTATCAGTGCAAATTCCTCAGCAAAAAGTCACAGGCTGTAAAACTTCAATAAAGCAGGTAAAAACCGATGTCATATCTCCTAGCTTTGCAATAGATTGGAATGAACATCCTGGCTTGCAAGTAAGTGTTCTGCCATGCTAAGCAACCCCAGAATATTCATCACTTGCCATCATAGAAAAAATGATACATGTGCTTGAGAGAGCTGCTCACTACGAAAGCATGGTGGCATAAACGGTTTCATTTGAACTTCATCACAGCAGGATGGGGTGGACATTTATGGCCGAGGCTCGAAGAGACTAAAGCCACTTCACAAAGACCATAGGACCAGTTGGTGCCAGGGCCAGGATCAAACTTATGTCTGTGCCTGCGTTGGGTAAGAGGGGAAGTAGAATGTTGGAGATGCAGCTCAGTTGGTAGAATGCTTGCCTAGCATGCACAAATCTGATCCCCAGAACTGCATGAACTGGGCACGGTGTCCCATGCTTGTCTTTTGGCACTCAGTGAGTGAAGGGAGAAAGACCAGAAGTTTAAAGTCATGCTCAGCTATATACTGAGTTTGCAGCCAGCCTAGGAGAGCCAGGGCAGGGCCAGTGAAGACCTGTGGGCGTGAACCACAGAACTGCAGTAAGGAACAACGGCTGCCCCTGGACTCAGCGAATGCTGTAGTCAGAGTGCCGACAGGAAGAGAGGAGTGTGGCACGAAGAGGAATGGAAGAGGCTCCGCATGCCCACAGGACATGTCATTTCAGCAGTTTCCTGGGCCTGGTTCAGGGCAGGGTGGCTGCTCAGCTGATGTGTGTGTGTGCTAAGGGGTGGGGTCCACGTGCTAGGAGTGTCTGGGCTGGGCTGGTGTGATGTGTTTCCCATGAAGATGCTGGTGATTCACCACCCTTCCCAGCCGGGCCAGCCTCTACATGGTCCAGCTTGTAGTGAACAAGTCAGAAAATGACATCTGGGTGAGAAGGAGACAGGGAGAGAAGGGGGTGGCTTTCAAGGGAACCCTCAGTCTCCTGCCAGCCCCAAATCTTACCTGGAACTACATACTGGATTCATGGTGCTCAGACTCTCCCTCAACTGTGGCAGAAAACCCTTCTGCATCCAATTTCTGAACCTTTTTTTTTTTTCCCTGAAAAGTTCTAGGATCTCTATTCTCCCGTGCTGGCTCTGAGGCTCAACTACTTCAGCCTGAGCTGGGGGTCTGTTGTCCAGAGGATATCTGTCGGGGTACTTCTGGGAGGTGTGTCTCAATAAATCAATGTGTGTGTGCCATTTAATCAATAGTTGCCCCAAGTCTGGCCAGGCCAAGGCAGGCTTGTTGTCTAAGTGAGTAAGCCTGGGATTCTCAGACCAGAGCAAACAAAAGACATAGTCCAGCCCTCAAGACACGTAAAACCGCATTCATAATAACAACACAATTAGAGAAACAATTGGGTGTCAAATGGTGAGAGTCTCCCTTGGTTCAACAGGACTTTCAAAATGACAGGCAAGACAAACAAGTTTGAAAAAAAAAAAAAAGCCAAATAAGACTAGAAGGGCTGAAGACCAGAGTGAATTATCTCAAAGCTCTGGAGCCTGGGAGGCTCCAGAAGGCAGAATCAGGTCTGGTTCTCTCTGAGGCTGTGGATGGAGACTATTTTTCACTCCTGTCCCACTTTCTGCTGGTGACTAACATTTGTTTCTGTCATTTTCTGCCGTTGAAACGTTTTGTTAATGAGAAACACTGTACCCTCCCAGCATCATCTTCACTCTGCCTAACCACATTTGCAGAGACCCTGTTTCTAAGCGGGGCTGCATCCTGAGGTGCCGAGCACTAGGAGTTCACGCGATGAATTACGGCGACACAGCAAGTGGGGCTCTGCCTCCAGAAACGGGCTCTACATCTGAGTCACGCCCGTGATCTTCTGCTGCCAGTCCATAGATCCCAGAGGAGCTGCCCTGCCCTCCGAGGTGGTAGCAGGCCCCACTTTATCTTACTTGCAGCACCGTGTGATGGCCCCACCCTGGGTGAGAGGTAACTGTGAAGAACCTGCTTTGGGAGATCAATGCAGAATGGACGAGAGGGGACATAGGTTAAAAACAGCCCCAGCGGCAGTGGTAGGCGGAGCGTGCCTAGATGACTTTGGCCTTTGCCACTTTCGGTTTCAAACAGGACAGCCAGCTCTGGATGATGCAGCTCTCTCCTTGGCACCCCGGAAATTTCCAACCCTGGGGAGGTGTGACCATACATGGCGGTTCAGTTCTCTTTCACCTTGCCCAGCAGATCGTATGACCTTCTGGAAGCCTGGAGAGGGTCCCAGGAGGACTTTGATGTTAGTCCTGGGTGTCCCTGTAAAGGGGGTTGCACCTGGTCAGACATCCCTAACCCTCTGCCCACCTCATTCAGGTGGTCACTACAGAAGACCTGCTCTTTAGATCTTACAAGAATAGAGAAGACAAGGGTTAGTCTGTGGAGAGGACAAGGCTGGAAGCTCAGAAGTGAGCAGGAGGCATTTCCTCTGTCTGCTGCACGTGCCAGCAGAAGTGGGGTCAGGACTGAGCTATTTTTCAAAGCAGCTGGGTGACTCAGAAAAGCCACACACTATATTCCCGCCTCCATTTTCTCATCTGCACAGTAAGAATGAGAAAGAACATTTGCCCTGCCTGTCACTACCCAGTGAGGACCAAGCTAAGAGGAGTGAGTTGGCCTTGGAGTGCACGAAGGCTTTTGTGGCACTGAGTCCCAGCAGTTCCTTCCTTTGTCCTTACTTATCCTTAAATAATATCCTTAACAAATATTCTTAAGGAGTGTTAAGGATATTTGGGAAGAGCTATTAACTATTGTCAGAGCTTGATATCCTGAATGTGTTTCCCAAGTGGGCAGTGACGGCATGGAACGGTGTAAAAAATATTCTGATTCTTGGGGGCTGCTGAGATGGCTCAGTGCAAAAAGGCACTTGCTGTCAAATTCAATGCCCTCAGAGCCATGAGGTAGAAGGAGGGAAGTGACTATGGAGAAAGTTGCCCTCTGACTTACACTCACGTATGTACAACCAGGCCCCCAAACCCTGGCAAATAAATGAATAAATGCATAAAAATTTCTGACTCTTGGGCCTTGTCCCAGAACTGTTAAACTAAACTATGTGTTTTAATGAGAGCCCTCAGAGATTTGTGCACCCATTAAAATTTGATGAGCACTACTTCCGGGCCTTGTTCTGGCTGTTCTGGGTCCATTCCAGTCCTCTGGTGAGAATGATCTTTCTCTGGGATAATCATGCCCCTCCCCCAACTCTAGCTTCCGGACTTCACGGGACTGATGGGCTCAGGTAGTCCTTGGACTCACTTCCAGAGGCACTGGCTTTGTGCATACTCCTCCTTGGCTTCACATGGGAGTCCTGCAGGTTACAGCAACTCTAGGAGAAGTTCTCAGAGAGAGGAAGGGAACCCCCGAATGCACTTCTTCTGAGCTTCCAGCCTTGTCCTCTCCACAGACTGACCCTTGTCTTCTCTATCCTTGTAAGATCTAAAGAGCAGGTCTTCTATGGTGACCACCTGAATGAGGTTGGGGGGAGGGTTAGGGATGTCTGACCAGGTGCATGATGACTAAACCTTCAAAACCCATACTGAAGTCCTGAGGTGGGGCAATGGGCAATGGACAGCCTTTGGGGCAGGAGGTCCTGTTAGGGCTTCCTTCAAAGCAGACATGGAGAAGTGTTTTCTGGAGTCAGGTTCTACCTGTCTAGGTGTTTCTGCCCACCCCTCAGGATTTGTTCTGAGAGCTCTGGATCCACTAATTTAGGGATAAGCGCCATCCTTTTCCAGGTTGAAAGCCTGCTGAGAGACGAGGCAGTGACGGTGGCTGAGCACAGTGGCCAGGGCTCCAGGGTACCAGTTATACAAACACACACAGCCCCAATGCTCAGATCAGGGACAACCTCAGAAAACAGCTGCCTGGAGGCATGAACTTATGATACGATATGTGTTCATTGGCTAGGGCCAAAATGAGTTTCTTTGATGGTAATCAACTTCTGGGTTTCGTCAGGACTAAAGAGGTTCTAGGATGCTGGCATCCAGATGAGCCGGTTACCCTATTCTGTGAGGCTTCTGGAGCCTACACTCACATCAGTGTGAGGCTTCTGGAGCCTACACTCACATCAGCAGGAATGGTGGACAGGGAGGGTATGCTGCCAAGGAGGATCAGAGCATCTCCTTACCCAAAGATTGGACCTGAAGTCTTGTGAGGGAGGGCCTGGGAGGATGCAGGCCTGGTGTGAATAGGGCTGGCGTGCAGGGCTCTCCTCCATGTGGCTGTGAGGAACTGAGTGAGAGGGCACATTCCATATGAAGCAGTTGGGTATAAACCATGAAAGCTGTCTGTGGGGAAGAGAGAGCAGGTGTTAACGTCACTTCTATGAATCCACTATGTGAGTGTGCTGTGGACGGCTTGAGCAGAGAGTTCTGTTGCCTGTGGTACTGTTCTGTGTGCACATTCACACAACTGTGTCAGCTATGGGGGCTGAGAACGGCAAGTGTTATCTCCAAGAGTCTGGGAGGTTGTTGTTTTAAGAGAGGGTCTCACACACCCCCGGCTTCCTTGAACTTCTGTGTAACTGAGGATGACCTTGAACTTCTGATCCTCTTGATTTCACTCCCCAAGTGCTGAGATTACAGGTGTGCATCCAGTTTATTTCAGGGTTCCCTCATGCTAGGCAAGCACTCTACCAGCTGAGCTACATCTCCACATCCATCAAGAGTCTGTTTTGGCATAAGTGTGGTAAATTGGTGGTCGTGCTCCATGTGAGCAGTGAAAGGGTGTTGCTATTGGTGAGGCTGATGTATACATCGAGGTCCTATAGAAGTGAGTGCACCCAGTAACGTGATAATAGGATGTCAAGTGTGGGCCCAGTAAGCAGATGGGAAAATTGAGTCCTTCTGGAGTCAGGCCCTTGTCTCACTTACTATCTGCCCTGGGAGTAGGATTTCCTGTCCCAAGACTCTGATCTTCCTTTGGTTAATTCCCACTTCATAACCTGTAATGCCTGTCCTGAAGTCCATTTGCCCCCGAGGGCTCCTTCCCCCATATCAACTGTTGCCTCAGAGCTGAAGAGGCTCCAGCTGCTAGGCAGCACAAGGCCCCTGGATTGCACTTGCCTGTTTTTTGCGGGTTTTTTTTTGTGCACCCAGCCAGAGACAGGGAGATAGGCGCATGCTGCCCACAGATGAGGCAGGGCTGTGTGTCTCCTCAGCCTAGGGAAGTGGAAGAGTTTATACACTCAAGCAGGGAGCCTCCACCATGACAAGGCAGGCAAAGAGACGTTGGCCACCTGCATCAGACTTCTAGATCTGCTTATCTTCTTGGGACCAGCAACACTAGAATGAAAAGTTCTGCTGACATAAGTGTGAGAATGCATGCCTCAGGTTTTCCAATGTTTCATCCCCACCATGTTCCATTTCTTCATCTCCTCAGCCTGGGGCAGATCTCTGTCAAGAAAGGGAGAAGAGGGTCTCACCTGGGAGGGATGGTCAACACCCAGACAAGAAATGCTACTGTGCCTTAAGGGATTCCATCTACATCTCGTAACACACAGGGCTCAGTTTTGCAAACAGGGCTGCTTGCCCATCGCCACTGCTATGTTTCTGGGCAAAGCGATGCCAAACGCCTTTCTCCTCTCAAGTTCCACTGAGGAAAACTGAGGAAATAAATTTCTTCTCAATACCCTCGGCCTAGCTTTTCACACCTATGTGCTTTTGGGCAAAGCGCAGTGGGACAGAGCTTAAGGAGCAAGGATGCTACCATATTCACTCCTTAGGAGAGAAAGCAGGAAGCTCTCCCAGGGTCACAGATACCTGGGAACCCTGTGCTGAGGCCAGCACCTCAGCAGCTCACTGCCAGGGCTCTGGCATAGACTGCCCACCTCTTGGGAAAAAGCAATTAGTAAGATTCAGCCATAGTTTATCCTCTGGATTCTGGGCCACAGGATGGGTGTGTTTGTGAGACTTGAGCCCAAAGCACATGGTGAGCTTTCTGAGACAGTGTAGCCAGGATACTGGAAAAGCAAGCTCCAATTCAGAGTCATGGAGGAGAGAGCAAAACTCAGCTTGTCCTGCAGAGAGTCAGGACAGAAGCCAACGGATAGACAGAATAAGAGGAGGGGACAGGAGCTCCACAAGGAGAGCAACAGAATCAAGAAATCTGGGCCCAAGAGTCTTTTTGAGACTGATATTCCAACCAACACCATGCATGGAGATAACCTAGACCCCCTGCACAGATGTAGCCCATGGCAGCTCAGTGTCCAAGTGGGCTCCCTAGTAAGGGGAGCAGGGACTGTCTCTGACATGAACTCAGTGGCTGGCTCTTTGATCACCTCCTGCTGAGGGGGAGCAGCCTTACCAGGCCACAGAGGAAGACAGTACAGACAGTCCTGATGAGACCTGATAGGCTGGGTTCAGAGGGAAGGGGAGGAGACCTCCCCTATCAGCAGACTGGGGGAGGGGCAGAGGAGGAGAAGAGGGAGGGAGGGCAGGACTGGGAGAGGACAAGGAAGGGGGCAACGGCTATAATACAAAATGAATAAATTGTAATAAATAAATTAATTAAAAATGCTGGGGGAATAAAAAGAGCAAGCAAGACTCAGTTCCCACAGCTGGCAGGCAAGGTAGTGTCTGTGTAGCAGCAACTGAGCCAGGCTGCAGTCCCTGGGCTTCTAGGACCTCAAGGGTCTCTGGGTCTGTAGACAGATCTGTGCCCTGACGGACTGCAGAGCTTGTGGAATGCAGGACAGCTGTCCGGTTTGCCCCCACATCTAGAGTCTGTCCTTGATCTTATTCCTCCTGATTTTGTCCCAGTGCCTGCTGCACTGAAGCCTAGAACTCACAGTACCAGGCAAGACAGAGAGCCATGTCTGTGTTGAAGGCAGGGCCACTATCTTGGGAAGGCATGCAGCAAGCACCGCTGTGGTGGAAGGGTCGTATAACCCCCACAGGCCAGCAATCAATGCCTCCTTCACCAGCGAGAATGTGCTCTCTGGAAGTGGGCAGGAAGCTCCTCCATACTCCCCATGATAACCCCAGCCTCCTCTGAACAGTAAACAGAGCTGGTCATTAATATGTGTCTTTTGGTCAGCAATCAATCTCAAGGGGGTTTTAGTTTATGGTCTGGAGACAAAACAGGGGAAGCTACCACTGTCCCTCCGGTCACTGAGGAGGACATAAAGGGCCCTTTAATCGCACCCAGACATCTCTAGGCCAGCATGACAGTCAGTCTCCTCCCTGCAAACACTCAGGCTCCTTAAGGAGGAATTTTATTACCAGTGACACAATAGAGCTTTGTTTACAGTTGTTAAATGGTCACAGGAGGTGCATGGTGTCTTAGACTCCTTCCTACCCCTGTCTGGGGTTGAGGAGAGGGGCAGTCACTCGTGTGCTACCCCTCTATCCACTCTGCACCTTCATCTGTTATGCCTGCTACCCTGTCAGATTTCTCTGTCCAGGACCATGTCTCTATCTTGCCTAAGATCCCCACTGTTGTGCCCCTCAAAGTGCAGTGTAGTGGGGGAACCCTCAGCCCAAAGCAGATATGCCACAGGTTGCTGGATAAGGGAACCCAGAACCACTGCATCCGCTCTGTCTCAACACTGGGGTTTGTGAGGATTACCTGTGCCTCGTGGTATCCCTGGTCTCCACCAATAGCAGGCTGCCCACCTGCTGGACAGCTGGAATTGTCCCTTCACATTGCTCTGGGACAAACTACCTGGCAGAGAACCAGAGCCACAGTTGTGTATGGCAGGAGTCTGTGTGTAGAGTGTTGAGAGCTGCCTATGACAGCTCAAACCAGTAACCTAGCACTCTGGGGGTTGAGGAAGGAGGATTGTCTTGAGTTCAAGGCCAGCTTGGGCTACATTGTAACTTCGAGGCTAGCCTAGGCTACAGTTTGAGACATTTGTCTCAAAACTAAACAAAGTTAAAAAACAAAAAGAATGATGTGTGAGGTTATTTGAATAAGAATGTCTTCCACATGCTGGGTGGAACTGTTTAGGGAAGGATTCGGAGGTGTGACCTTGTTAGAGGAGCTGTCAATGGGGTCCACGACAGGCTCTGAGCTTCTGTTCCAGTGCCTGCCTGCCTGATGCTATGCTCCCAGCATGAGGATAATGGACTAACCCTCTGAAACTGTAAGCAGGCTCCTAATTAACTGCTTTCTTTGTAAGTTTCTTGGTCACCGTGTGTCTCCATGCAATAGAAAAGTAGGCAATGAATAAGTCAATGAATAACAATAAAACCGAGAACTGGCACTTATAGAAAGCAGAAGTGCCAAGCCCAGTTCTGAGTTATCTCACACACAGTGGCTTCAACTTTACAGTATCCCCACTGTCTGTGTGAGAAAACCAAGACATGGGAAGTTTCATTTGGCCAAAGTGACACAGCTGGAAACTACAGTGATGCTAGGAACACTGTTAAGAGAAAGAAGCCGGTAAGAAAATGATACTCCCAGCTATACCACTCTTACACATATATCCAAAAGATGCTCATGTACACAACAAGGACATTTGCTCAACTATGTTCCTAGCTGCTTTATTTGTAATAGCCAGAACCTGGAAACAACCCAGATGTCCCTCAGTTGAGGAATGGATACAAAAATTGTGGTACTTTTACACAATGGAATACTACTCAGCAATTAAAAAGGAGGAAATCATGAAATTCGCAGGCAAATGGTGGGACCTGGAAACAATCATCCTAATTGAGGTATCCCAAAAGCAGAAAGAAACATATGGTATATACTCATTTATATAGACCTATATCATGCTGAAATCTATACACCTAGGGAAGATAAACAAGAAGGAGGACCCAGGTTGATATGATCAATGCTCGTTTAGATGAACAAATGGGATGGACATTGAATGGAGGAGAAAACAAGCAACAGGACAGGAGCATACCAAAGAGGACCTCTGAAAGAACCAATATAGCAATGTATCAAAGCAGATATTAAGACTCACAACCAAGTCTTCGGCAGAGGGCTTGGAATAATAATGAAAAAAGGGGAAGTTAGTAAGACTTGGGGAGAACAAGAGCTCCACAAAGACCAAATTGAGCAGGGCACAGGGGTCTTTTAAGAGACAGTTTCTCCAACCAAGGACCATGTATGGATATGGCCTAGAACTCCTGCTCAGATGTGGCCCATGGTAGCTCGGTGTCCAACTGAAGACCCTAGTAAGGGGAACAGGGACTGTTTCTGTC
>CM053762.1:63122728-63177361 GCA_028658305.1 Pachyuromys duprasi | reverse complement strand
TGAGGAGACAAGATGAACTGGGGTCAGATGGAAGGGGAGGAGGTCCTCCCCTGTCGGTGAACTTGGAGGGGGTGGGGAGGAGATGAGGGAGGGATGGGGAGAGTGGGAGGGAGGGGGCTACGCCTGGGATGCAAAGTACCTAACCTGTGATTAATATAAAAATAAATTACATTAAAAAAAAAAGAAAATGATACTCAACCAGGTCTGGTGGCACATCCTTTACTCACAGCACTTGGGAGGCAGAGGCAGGCAGATCTCTGAGAGTTCAAGGCCAACTTGGCCTCCTACGAAAGATCCAGGACAGCCAGGGCTATTACACAGAAAAACCCTGTTTCAAAAAAACAAAAAAGAAAAAGAAAGGAAGAAGTAAAGAAAGAGAGAAAGGAAGAAAGAAAGAAGGAAAGAGAAAAAGGAAGAAAGAAAGAAAGAAGGAAAGAAAGAAAGGAAGAAAGAAAATGGTACTTACAGTATGGTTTCATTTTTAAACACATATATGCATACATGTAGGTATCACAAAACATATGTATTAGTGGTCATGGGTCAAGGGATTGCAAGGGAATCTTATTTTACCTTTTTAGAGAGAAGCTGTGCTATTTACGTAGTAAGAAAAATAAGGACTCATCCCTAGTCTTCAAAGTAAAGTATCTATCCCAGTTACTTCCTGTTGCTGTGGAAAAACACTCCAACAAAAGCAGTTAAAGAAAGGAAGGCCTTTTCTGCCTCACAGTCTGAGGTACACTCTGTCACAGTGTGGATGTCAAAGCAACAGGAGCTTGAAGCAGCTGGCCACACCGTATCTGCAGTCAGGAAGCACAGCGTGATGAGTACTTGTGCTCAGCTCCCTTTCTCCTTGCTGTGTCACCCAAACTCAGGGAGCAGTGCAGCCCACAGTGGACAGGCCTCCCCATCCCCATTAGCCTAATCAAGATAATCTCCCACATGCCCCAAGTGTGTGCAGAGGTCTGTCGCTCAGGTGATCCTGGATCTCACTGAGTTGACAACTGAGGTTAAACCCTCACAGTCTCCAGTCTGGAGTGGTAAATAAGGATGCTCACTCTGAACCGAGGCAGACACGAATGGTTTGGGATGTCCACAGAACCTTGTCTGGAGATGAAGGTGGGAATGTGGTGGGTAGAGGGTACCTTCCTGGCAGTCTCTATAGGGAAGCTGTCATTCCTTTTTATAAGGTGTTAGGAAAAGGGGGTTGCTATGGACACCCATGGCATTTTATTATTTTCTCTTGGAAAGCCCGGAAAGCCCCAAACCTGGCTGAGCTGCCCTCTTGAGACAAGTCATGGAGATTTGATGACTGCTCAAGGTGTCCAGGAGGCAGGGACTGGGGTAAATGCATCAGCGTAAAGCACTGACCTGAGTTAAAACTATGGCAATAGCACGCATGACATTATTTTATGAGAAAACTATACGATAGAGGGTGTATCTTTTTTTCCTTTCCTTTCTTTTGTTTTTTGAGACAGGGTTTCTCTGTATAACCCTGGCTGTCCTGGACTCTCTTTGTAGACCAGGCTACCCTTGAACTCACAGAGATGTGAACGCCTGCCTCTGCCTCTGCTGGGATTAAAGGCGTGTGCCACCACTGCGCATCTTAGAGAGTGGATCTTACTGTTCCTAAAATACTCCTCTGATTTTACATTTGACAAAGGAATTTGAAAATATATAATAATTATTTGGAAAGCTTTAAAAAAGTATAAGTAGTAAAATCAATGGTCTCAGAATCCAGGCTGATAAGGACTTTGACATCAGACAGATCTGAACTGAGTAGGCTGCACTGGTGCTAGCCCTTTCTTGAAGGGCTCAGGGTCCTTGCCCGGTGTGGCTGAGGAGGACTGTGGGTGGCTGGCTGCGGTTCTCTTGGGGCACAAGGAACCTTTTTTCTGCCATAATCTTGTTTAATGAATGATCAGTGTTAATGTTTTCCTTTTATACTTAAATCAGTTGGCTACAGGCATATTTCTTTTCAGAATCAGGAAAAAAAATCTCATGAAACAAAATAAAGGTGGTGAAAGATTTACAGGGAGCAAAGGGCAGAGAGGGAGCCTCTCTTTAGAACTGGCTCTGGGGGCTGGGTTCTGACCTACCCTGAGAAGAGGCAGAGAGAGGGCCCCCCCCCCCCCCGGGCCGGCGCTCGCTCACTGCTTTCCCAACAGCGTACTTCCTGCCTTTCCAGATCTCAAGGAAACCCCAGAGCCATCGTGCCACACACCCCCCACACACCCACCCACTCCCGGGCCCAGGTATCCGGTTTCTTACTGGGACTTGAAATAGCACACGTGGTCTCTTGTTCCCAACTACCGCATCTCATCAGCTGGGGCTTCCCCAGAGCTAAAGATGTCGTCAGCTCAAGAGGGCAAACACGGAGTTCATTTTCTTATTGTTATTCCTGTTGTTTTTCTTTCATCATCTTTCTTTTGTTGCTTTTTATTTTAAATATTTTGCGCCCTTCCATTAGATGAACTGTATTTCATTAAAATGTCACCTTTGTATATTTGCAAATTGTACATCTGATAAAGAGCTAATATCCAGGATATATACAAAGAACTCCTACGAGCAGCCACCATCAACAGCAACACAAACCAAAACAAGCCAATTCCAGCAAAAGCAATGACTTGATGTTTTTCTCTAGAAGTCATAAAAATGGTCAATAACCATGAACTCAACACATGAGTCACTGGAGAAATGCAAATCAAACCCACAATTAGATACAACTTCACACCCATCAGAGCATCTACCATTTGAAAAAGATAACTAGTGTTGGTAGGATGCCCTGGGCGCTGTAGGTGGGAAAAGAACAGGACTACCTCTGTAGAATACAGTATTTTTCTTGGAGAGAGACAGAAAGGAGAGGAGGGGAGGTTAAAGAAACAGAATTATTGTATGGTTTAGCAATTCCATTTCCAGGTATGAACACAGAAGAACGTTTTAAAGATCAAGGAGGCTAAGGATGGCGGAGGGGCATCCCAGCTCTGTCTCCTGGGTCGCCTGGCAGCCATTGCAGCCAGCCCGGTAAGCTGTGTGGAAGGTGGCAGCTGTGTACTGCATCAATATTTTTGGCAATTTCTGCAGAAACAAGTTAAAATGCGGATGGACACCAGCCCTGCTGGGGCTGTATCCGTCTTGGCCTGGAGCAGCCTTTCTACTTCCCACCAGCCCCACCAAGGAAGAGGAGAGGGGAGCCTGAGCCTTGGAGGGAGGGGGACTTTCCTTGGGTAACATGCAGGAATATTCCAGAATTCGAACTTTTGAGGTTAGACTCTGCTTGATAGCAAAGCCACCAAGGGTCTCCACACAGAGGTAACCTGGAGACATGGGCGCTTAGAAAGGCCTCGGGAGAGAGCACGGGGAGAGCTTCAAAAGCCCAGCGTCCAATCCACGCGTTTGCGTGGCACCAGCACACCGCCTGGCCCAACAGGAGGGCAGAGATCTGAGTGCGACCCAGGCGCCACCCACATTTGAGCCAAGTGTTACAGGTGAAAAACGATCACAGAACAGTGTGGAAACGTGCGCACAGAAAACTGAACAAAAAGTTAAAACAAAACTGGCTCAAGATCAAATATGCTTTCCCCGAAGATATACAAATGACCTGTGAGTATGTAAAAGGAGGCAGGCGTTATTACTCAGCAGGGGAAATGCAAATCTGAGCCGCAGTGACAAGCCACTTGAGGCCCACCAGGTTAAGAAAAAGGACCTACACTGAAGTGTTGGGAAAGGTGGGGACACTGGAATTCTCACCCAGAGCTGGAGGCCGAAAACACAAAGCAGCTAAATTCAACAGTTACTTTTTTTTAAATGAAAGTTTAAAAAATAGGAAATGAAAGTTACAAGTGAGCTAGGGTTCCGTAATGAAACAAAATCTAAGACTTTAAATTCAAAATGCATTGTTTTTCTTTCTGGCAGAAAAAAATTGTAGTATAATCCTTGAAATTCGCTTTTTATTCAATTTATAAGCTAAATACATGTAAACCGCATTGGACTGTTTTTATTATACTTCTAATTTATTTAAATATATTTTGAGAATAAACAAACAGAAGAACAAGGAATATCAAGAGACTTTACCCATGGTGATTTCCCCCTTAAATCTTTTATTTAAATCAGTGCTTCTCAGCCTGTGGGTCCCGACCTCTTGGGGATGTGAACAACCTTCTCACAGTGTCACCGAAGACCACTGGAAAACACAGGCATTTACATTATGATTCATAACAGTATCAAAATTACAGTTAGGAAGTCACAATAAAAATAATATTATGGTTGGGGGTCACCACAACATGAGGAAGTGTTTTAAAAAGTCGCAGCATTAGGAAGGTTGAGAGCCACCGCTGTAAACGCTTCATTTTAAAGGGCCGGAGCAGCTTTGTTGGTAAAGTGCAAAAATGCAAGGACCTGAATTTGCATTCTAGCCCCCACAGGAGCTGCGAGTGGCCGCTGTGCCTGTGACCCCAGCACCACACCGGGTGGCAATATGCGGAGCCCAGACAGGGTGACCACCCTCTGAGCCAGACTGCTACCATCTTCAGACTCTGGCCGGGCCTGCTTGACAAAGCTCCTCACAGCTGTGTTGAAGGAGAGGACAGAGAGAGTCACTGGACCCTCACCTGAGCACCCAGCCCCCACCCTAACCAACCATAAGAAATTCTCCCCTAATTTCATGTGGTCTTGTGGTCTTTGGAACGGGTTTCAGGATCTGGGTGGGGAAGGGCAGGGAAGGGTGAGGGGTAGACTCCATCTCTCTACACAGAGAAATGGGGGAATCATTATCCCTGCTGTGTGCAGACCTTATGGAGTGACTGCTTTAAGGTTACCCATGTTTTCCCTATAACCTCTCACCCATGCTCTGTAATCACACACACACACACTAAACCCTTTGTAAATATAACATGGTAGCACATGTTGAAATCCCAACACAGGGTTTAGAGGCAGGAAGATCAGGAGTCCTGATCCGCTAGCCTAGCCTACACAGTAAGGTGGAGCCAGCCTGGATGAAGACCCTGTCTCAACAACCAACCAACCACCACCATCAACAACAACAAATAGATAAATAATGTCTGTCCTCAGGGTATTAGGAGAGGTTGGTACTAATATTTTTTCCTCTCTATTCTTTTGATAAACAATGGGACTTCAAAGTCATGTTGGGCATGCAGATCCTTCCAAACAATGAAAAGGACTGACTTTTCCATGTCCTCTCCTCTGTAAATCCTGCCAGGAAAAGGTGGGTTCAGAAACGTATGGGGAAATGCTGATCAAGTACCCAGAACTAGATGTGTGTAAAGGAGATGCTGGGTTTCCAAGATGACAAACAGTTCCATCCAGACTGCACACTGCTTGTTAACAATTTCACCAGCTTGATGAACAGCAAGACAAATACATAGAAACTGAATGCTTACCTTTGTTTTAAAAGGGTAACAGTGTGAAGTAGATACATAAACTTACTTTCGATGTTCAGTTTGTCTACAAAAGTAGCACATGCTAAATTAAGAGTAATTGTTGTTTGATAAGAATGTAATCTTTTCCTTTTTTCCCTTCTTTTTCTTCTTGTAGTGTTGGGACTAGCGCTTCCAGCCTTGCTTGTGCTAGGCTGGAGCCCTATCACTGAGCCACATCCCAGAAAGCAATGACTGGTGTTCTATGGTGTGGTAACTAGGTTATCTCTTAAAATGGTTTATATACTGTCAAATCTTTAAAATTTGAAAGAATTACTGAAAAATGTCTCATATACATATACAGACACAAACACTATACTAAGGGCTACAAGCATACTCAAAAGACTACACTTTGCACTATTCCATTTACATAAAATGCCCAAAATAGCCAAATCCTAGAAAAATAAGTTAGTGGTGACTAGTGTCTATGGCTGAAGGAGAAAGGGGTGACTGCTAATGGTAACTGGCTTTACTTAGGAGATGACAAACCTACTCTAAAATTAAATAGCCATAACAGCTGTGCAAGTTTTGAATATGCTAAAAACACTGAACTGCATACTAAAAAGAGCAAGCATTATCTTCTATGAATTGTATCTTAATGCAAAAGAAAAAAAAAAGATACAAGTAACTGTTTGGAGATAAAGTAGCACAGAGAGTGGGGTGCAGGGTGTCTTAGTCAGTGTTTCTACTGCTGTAATAAACACAATGACCAAAGCAACTTGGGGAGAAACAGGTTTATTTTGCCTTACATGTCCTGACCATAGTCCATCCTGAAGAGAAATCAGGGCAAGAACTCAAGGTATTAGCTGATGCAAAGGCCATGGAAGGGTGCTGCTTACTGGCTTGCTCCTCATGGCTTGCTTGACCTGCTTCCTCCCTTCCTTCCTTCCTTCCTTCCTTCCTTCCTTCCTTCCTTCCTTCCTTCCTTCCTTCCTTCCTTCCTTCCTTTCATTTTGTTTTTGATTTTCAAGACAGTCCTGGCTGTCCTGGACTTGCTTTGTAGACCAGGCTGGCCTTGAACTCTCAAAGATCCGCCTGCCTCTGCCTCCTAAGTGCTGGGATTAAAGGCGTGCACCGCTGTGCCTGGTTTGGCCTGCTTTCTTTATAGCACCCAGGACCACCATCCCAGAGGTGGCAATGCCCACAGTAGCACAGACCAGTCTAGTGGGAACATGTTCTTAGTTGAGGTTCTTTCTTCTCAGATGACTCTAGCTTTTGTCATGTTGACTTACTAGCAGCACAAGGCCTGGACTTTCATGCCTCTGCAGATATTTCTTAAAGAGAAGGAAGCGCTTGAACTTGTTTGCCAGGGTCCACCATGAGTCATCAAATGAAGAGGTGGAGAGGAAGGGCTTTATAGATGGATGGAACAGTGTGAAAGGTCCAACACGAATGTGGGAAATAATGTCACTCTGGTAACTACAATTTTTCTGTGTACGCATGCGCACATACTTGCTAGCCAGCCTGGCCTCACACTCAGAGATCCACCTGCCTTTGCCTCACAGAGTGCTGGGATTACAGGTATGCACTACCACATCCTGCTTTGTTTTGTTTTCTATAAGCAAGGCTCACCCCTAACTCTGAGCCCCACCCCTCTAAAGTAGAAATGTCAGCCCGTCTCTAGTCATGTTTAAATTTGGGAGATGCTTCAAGGTACTACAGTGAACCAAGATTGAGTTTACCCTCCAGGTGTGCCCAGGTATACAAAGGTGCTACTGTGACCGGTTTTATTTGTTTTTTTAGTTGGTTTTTGTTATTTTGTTTCTGTCTCTAAAACACAGGTACCCTGCTGGTTGAGGTTGCAGTTCTTGCCTGGACCATTATGAGCTCACTGCTAAAGGCAGAACTCCCTCCCCTCAGCAGGGTCCCCTGCTGTCTGCCTGACTTCATCTGGAGAGTCTCTTTACATACAGACTCCCCTAGCCACACTTAATTTATAGCCTCTGCCACAGCTCCCCACTAGTTCTCCCCTCCCTGCACCTATGTTAATTAGGTACTGACATTTTACTCTTCTGATGGGAGTATGCTGTATAATGCAAATCAAGCATCCTTGAAGTGCCTAGTTCCCACCAATTAATGGACACCTTGGAGCCCTCCACCCACTCCCCTAGGTATAGATAACCTTTGTTCTCTGGAAATAAAGTTGAACTAGCCATCAGCTGTTCTTGCATGGTTCTCTCCTGCCATTCCAGGCATGCTTCTGGTCTCCTGCCCCTACTGACTTTGTGGTTTGCTGGGAAGCACCCCCCCAGGCAGGAGGAGAACCAACAGACAGGAACCCAGCATTGATGATGGACCTTGGGGGTGGCTCCTCCTGGGTCTCAATGACTGTACACCCTGAAGGAAGTGGGGCTGGACAGCAGCTGCTGGGGACCTTCCCATCTCCTGCCAGGGGAACTTCCTAGTCTCAGAGTTCATAGTGCTGGGATAACTGTTCCCCATCCCCTCCCACCCACCTTAAGTTTGTGTTCATCCTATAAATATATTTATCTGCTCTGCAAATCCTTAGAGCGTCCTTTGTCTTTGATCAACCAAAGACCCAGAAGGCTCCCAAAGTATCCCTGCTTTGAGAGAGGAAGCGGGAATCTCGGGGCTGTGACCCTGGGAGAGATGCTGGAGCTGGGCTGTCACCCCCGGGGCCTGGTGCTGAGCTTATCACGTCAGTGCTATATGGAGAGAGAGACAGAGAAATTGAGTGCAAAGTGTCTAGACTTTAAAGAGTTACTGTAGTACCTGATGAAATCAGTTTCTCTCTGTGTCTCTCTCTACATATCATACCTGATGTGATGGGCTCATCCTCAGGCCCCGGGATGACAGACAACCCCACTCCAGCATCTCTCAAAGGGTCACAGGCCCCAGACCACCTGCTTATCAGCTTTACGACTGAACAGCTGAGTCTGTTGGGCAGTGGGCACTGGCCTCTGTATGACCCTGCTCTGGCTACACTGGCTCCTGCTTGGTGTTGCAGACCCCACACCCCTGCTCCACAGACACAGCGCTGCAGGAGAAGCTGTCAAAGTCACACGACTAAGAGCAGGAAAGTGGGTCTGAACACGGAACGGCCTTAAAGTAAGGGTAGAGATCAGAAGCCAGAGGCTGGGGATCCCCAACAGCGACAGTGGATCAAGAAGGATCCACCTGGGCGATCTGATCTGCCCTTTGCTGGGAGGTGGGGCTGAGGTGAAACCATTTAAAGTAGACGCTGACATATATGCACTGAGGAGAAGGCATAGCAGGTGGCAGGCAGGGGCCAGAGGTCAAACTTCCACAGGCAGAGAAGGGAGCACAGAGCATGCATAGTGTAGATAGAAAGAGGGCCCAGGAAGGATCCTGACTCTTGGGCTCTTCCCTCCCACACAGATGCCTGGAAGCAGGACACAGAGGTGACAGTGGTCCTGGGTCAGCTGGCCTGAGGGCTCAGCTTCGGGTTGGGAGGAGGATGTTTATTTAAAGCAAATCGCTATGTTTACCCAGAGCTTTGTGCTTGGGCCCTCAGTGAGGAATTATCAGTGAAAGCTGGGCTATTAATCAATTGTGGAGCCTAGTGTCCCTTCCGGAGAGTGGGAGGGACAGAGGAGATAGGAAGGGAGAGTGGGGGCTATCTGGGAATGACTGCACTCTGGAGCAGGAAGGTCACAAGGGAAGTGGCCTTGAGGTGATGCCAGGGGCAGAAGTGGAGTGGGGGAGGTGCTCCATGGCATGGCAGTCATGAGACAAAGCGGCCGGATATCACACTGTGGGATGCTTCCTGGTCAAGGCCAGGCTGCCCAGGGAGGAAGGACAAGTTTCCTGGACAGACACTGGGACGCTGGGCCCAGGGAATGGGAGCCATGATGCTGCCAGGCAACAGAGTCTCTCTAGGCTGTACTTCTGGATCTTGCTCAAAGCCTAAGCACAAGATGGTTTGCAAGCACATGTGCGGGACATGGAGATGAGGTCCACCAGCACCATTGACCCCCTCCCCCGCCACATCTCATGCCTTCCCATGTGCCCTTAGTCTTGCTTGGCTAGCGTGGCTTGATGAAGCCGTTGGCCTACACTACAGGTGAGCAAGCTGGGCAGGTAGGGTAGGCTCTGACAACAGTGCTTGGCTAAAGGGCCTACCTGAGGAGCCTCAGAGCTGGGACAATAGTTAGCCCATAAAAGCATGTATGGAGGAGGACACGCTTACATGTGCACCTGGAATTTTGAGCAACTGAAGTCACCCACTCTGAAGTGGCCAACAGAAGGTCCTTTTCAGTGGATTTGGGCCAGGGAAGAACAGGTTTTTCTGGGAATCTGGACCATAGTTCAGAAACATACAATATATACATAGGAGAAACAATACTGTGTGAACTCCAGAAGTGCTAGGTGAGTGGGTGGGTGAGTGGATAAATGAATGGATAAATGTGTGAATAGATGGGTAGATGGGTGGTTGTTGGTATAAGGTTCTTTTGGAATGTATACAATTTACCCTTGTTCATTCAAATGCTGATTTCTCTACCCCACTATCTGGCTTCCATGCGGACATTGCATTGTGATGCTTAAGCATCACCTGTCTCAAGTTTGTGTAAACATGCCACCATTTGTTCTCTATATTGTCAATTTAACAACCAGTCCCAATGCTGAACAAGGGAGAGAATAGGATGGGACATCCTGGTCCGGAGGGGAGAGAGAGGAAGCAGGAGGGGGGGAGCAGAAGTCAGCAAGAGAGGACTTGGAACCACATGGAGAGATAAACCAGACTTAAGATATCACTAAAGCCAGCATGAGGGGTAAAATCTGAATGGTAGGAAACTGTGCAGGCTTGGAGGTTTAGGATGGAGTAACTATTGCCCAGCATTATGCTCTAGGTTAATTAAGTAAATCCTAGTCTCTGTGTGGTGATTTGGGTATACAGCTAGATTACAATTAACCACTGCTTAAAAGTGATTACAGTTAACCACTGATTTAAAAGATAAATCAATAGCAAATATTAACAACCAACAACAGTGGATGGATGGTCGGACGGATATGTTCTAGTTTCATTTCTGTTGCTGTGATAAAAAATGCCCTGACAAAAGCAGCTCAGAGCTAAAGGGGTTAATTTCAGCGTTTATTTCCAGGTTACAGCCTATCATGGTGAGGAAGCCAAGGCAAGTTCTTCAAATAACTAGCCAGATGACATCTACAGTCGGGAGCAGGGAGAGAACAAATGTGGAAGTGCTGCTTGCTTGCACTCAGATCACTTCTCCCCTCTGACACAGTTCAGGACCCCGCCTAGAGAACGAATGGGACCTCCCAAGTGGGCTGGGTCTTCCCACCTAACTTAATGAAGACAATCCCCCACAGGTTAACCCAATGAAGGCAATTCCTCATTGAGACTCTTTTCCCTGGCTGCTCTTGGTTGTGTCAGGTTGATAAAACTGTCACAGGTGGATGGATGGGTGGTTCTCAGTGACTATATCAATAATACCTACTCCGTCACAGCACTGGGGACAAATGGGACTACAGGTTAAGCAAGAGGCTGAGGACAAACTAAGAGCTCAGCAAATGCCACCAGTGTTCTTACGGTGATGGCTTTCGGTATACCAAGGCTTCGTGTCAGGGCTTCGTGTCTCATGCCCGCTTCCCTCACATAAGTGCCTCTTGTCACACTGTCCCTCAGAACTGCCAAATACATGAATATTCAACTTGCTGCTCTGGGCTCACAGCCTAGATCCCGCCCAATACAAGATCTCGAGTCACTTTCTTTAGACCTTTATGCCAGTTTCCTTGTGTGCAAAATAAATGTAATATACTACTGTGAAAGGAAAATGAGCCAACACTTGTGAAATGATGGCTATGATACCTATTCTTGCAGATGTGAGGATTCTTTGTGTTCCTGCTCAGATATGTGGTCAGAGCAGGGGCAGTGGGCTTGCCCACCCCCTACTGGGAGGGGCTGTAGTGGAGGCATCACCAGCTCTTAGAGCCTGAACACAGAAGCCCAGGTTAGCAGCGAAGAGGGGGCCTCCCACACCAGATCAGCAACCCCAGTCTTCCCATGTCCTTGGAGGATCTCTTACCCTCTCCTGAATGAGGTCATCTCATTCAACCAGAGCGCTGCACAGATAACAACCTCTCTCCAGTGATGCGGCCCACCCCGTCAACCAATAACATTCTATGAATACAAAACAGAAAATTTAAAAATGCAGC
The DNA here is from genome assembly GCA_028658305.1 of Pachyuromys duprasi. Lineage (NCBI taxonomy): Eukaryota > Metazoa > Chordata > Mammalia > Rodentia > Muridae > Pachyuromys > Pachyuromys duprasi. Next base: position 63,165,773 of record CM053762.1, on the reverse strand, counting down.
CCTGGCTCTGGGGAGGCGAGCCGCCTCGGCAGGTAAAGGTACTTTTTGACAAACCTGACGACCTGAGTTTGATCCCTGGAGCCGGAACTGACACCCACTTGCACATGGCATGCATCTGTAAACATACACATATACATACATAAATAAAATATAAAGCCTGTTTCTCTGTACTCTCTTAAAAAAAACAAAAAACACCATCAGAGGGTGGGGTTGAGCAGCTAGCACAGTCTGAGCCCAGGAGCTGTCTTTCAAAGGGGAGGTGCTTTCATGGTGCATTTGCAGGTAGCTGCGGAAGGTGGGGGCCACTCAAAGGTGGGAGCCTTGGGAGATCCTCCAGGTCTTGGCAGAGTGGATCTGTCTCTAGAACTGCAGTTCCGCTCTATCTTTTTCCTTTACATCCTCCCAGGGAGAGATTGAGCTGTCCTGTGTCCCTGCTGGAGGGCCAGGAACAACCAAAGGTATGGCTGGGCATTCCTGGAGCAATGGCTTCCCTGCTTCCTTTAGCAATACCTACAGAAAGTTCTGTTCCTGCCAGCTGTGGGAGCCACTGCGGATCTGGACGGGTCTGGCTGCAGACCATTGCAACTTATATGAACATTTCTTGTCCTTCACATTCTTGGAATCTCACCACTCCGAATACCAAAAGATCTGATGTAGCCAAGCACAGTGATCTCAGCGTTTGGAAGCCAAGGCAGATGGGGAAGAGGGGGACTTGAGTCAAGATCTCCCTGAACTCTATTGGGAAACCTTATCAAGAATGAAAAACAAGGAAGGAAGAAAGGAAGGGGAAAAGGGTAGAAGAGAGGAAGTGAGGGAGAAAGGACAGATGGGAGAGGGAAGAGAGGAGGAGGAGAAGGGAAGAGACAGCAATACAAATCCTCCTTGGTTTGCTGGAAGGAAAAAGCAAAGGGCAAGATACTTCCTCTCTCTCCAAATTGGGGTGCGGGGGTGCTGCACCTATTCATGATCTAAACTCTGCCGTATCCACAAGGACAGTGTAGCTGCCACTTAAATTGCTTGTTTGTGTGTGAGGCTCTGTGCTAAGCATCCAAGTGTGTTCTTTCCTGGCATCTAGCCATCCTATAACTTTTAGATACAGATAAGAAAAACTGAGGCTGAAAGATCAACGCTAAGTAACTTGACAAGGCAACATGGCCAGCATGCAGCAAAATCAAGATTCAAACCCAGAGCAGGGGTAAGGGGAGCACATTCATTCTGTTTTTACTGGTAGGATCTCATGTAGCCTAGGTTGGCTTTAAATTCATGGTCTAGAACTAATCATTGAAAAGGACCTTCCTTCCTTCTGGTTATATTTATTTAGTTATATCAAGCCTTCCTCCCTCTCTTCTCTCTCTCTTTCTTTTCCAGACAGCCTCTCAAGCTGGCCTGGAATTTGAAATCTCTCTGCTTAGCCTCCTGAGTTCTGGGATTACAAGGATGTGGCCCATGCTAGTCTCTCTTTGCCTTATGTGGAGACAAAGAAAATGACCCTCACTTTTTTTTTTTCTCCAACTATAGAAAATGTGATTAACTATATGTGGCTCTATGCTCTGAAATCCATGGCTTTGGGAGGCCTGGGTCAGGCTCTTGCTGTGTGTAACCCAAACTTACACGTGTGCTGTAGCCCAGGATGGCCATGAGCTTATGACCCTCTTGCCTCAGTTTCTCAAGTGCTGGGATGAGGGGCCTGTACTGATCAGATCCTGGGGTTTCCCTTGGTTGGTACTGACGACAACATGTTTGTGGGGCTGGCTCCTTCCTGGGAACATCAGACTCCTCTATCTGTGCATCTACCTATCCATCCATCCATCATCCATCCACCCACTTTCTCTGTGTGTTTTTATGTGCACAGTAAGTCCTGAGGGCGGAGGGTGACAGAGGAACTGGTAATGCTCAAGGCGCCTCCCACCTGGAGAGATAACCAGTAACGAATCAGACAGAGAACCAGGAATTTCTAGGTAAAAGTCAAGTGAGTTTCTATTTCCCCTTCATGCCACTTCTCCTCACGCCCACAGGGGGTTTTCTCTGAAAGGGCAGCTAGCTTCTCAGGGGACTGCTCCTGCCCCATGGGTCTGAGTCAGCCCAGAGGTCTGCTAGTGATGACACAGCCCTGGACTCTCCCAAGAGCTACTCTATGTCACTTCCCTGAGACACCAAGAGAGGAGAAGTCACTCCACACAGCCTTTCTTCTAAGGAGAAACACCTTTCTCCACAGTAAATGGCATCCATGAGCAACCTGGAGTTCTTCGCTCCTCCAGGAGCTTTCTGTGTGTGACACAAAAGAGAAGGAGAAAGGAGGCTGGCCCGGTGGCAGGCATCATGGCATGCTTGCCCCTCACAACGACAGCTCCGAGTTCAGCATATCCCACTGAGGTGTTACAGTTGATCCTCACCAGAACCCAGACAGGAAGCCCATTTCACAGATGGGGACACTGAGGGTTCAGAGAGGATGAAGAAGAACTGAGTCAGGGGCTGCAGAGGCCCTGAGACAGGGTCTTCCCAGGGATCCTATTTGCATAACGACAACCCAGACCAGAGAATCTGTATTAGGACTCCTCTGTGACAGCAGAGGTCTCGCTCACAGTGAAGCCTCGAAACCACCTGTGCAGGAATCTCCCAAATGGATCAAGACACTGTGTCTAGGGTCCTGCTCAAACTCACTAAATCAGACCCTTTAAGAATGGGGCCAAGAAGCTGCCACTGGCAAGCTTTTCGGTCCTTCCAGGTGCTTCCTATACATAAAAAGCTGAAGTCTCCTGCCTGGGTGTCAATGTCTGCTGTGTGGAGACAAAGGACAGGTGGAACATGGAGAGGAAAGCCCTAGGCAGCTGGGGTCCTGGGGACTAGGGAAGGCGGTACTTCTGTGGTCTTTGGCAAGCCCCTCCAGGTCCTGGCACTATCCTCGTTCTCTGTCCGTGTTAGCCTGGGCTGGACCAGTCAGCTTCCCAGCCGGAGCCTGGGCCATCCCGGTCAACTGACAGGGTTCCTTCTGCCAGGAGTGGCCCAACTCATTCGGAGGACCTATCACTATCTCTGATAGGCTGGCCGGCCAGCAAGCTCACAGGCTCGATTCATCTCTCCAGTCTCTACCGTGCTCACCCCCCTGGGCCAGTGCTGGGTCATAGGCACACCTGGCTCTTCCCATAGTGCTGGGGACCAACTAGACCCTGTGTTTGCACACCAAGTGCTCACACTGCTTCCCAGCCCTCTTTGCACTATTTGTTTTTTAAATCTGACTTCATCTGATCTGTGTGGGTGGAGAGGATTTGTTTTCACAGTTTGATTAGCAGGCCTGGTCCCACCCAGGAGGCAAAGCCCTCTGTCCTGGAACTTTGAAGTGTCTCCTGCAGAACTTAGGAAGAGGTTGGGACCACCAGGAAGGGGACTGATAACCACACATCACCCCACCACTCCTGATTCACCTGCACGACCATGCTTTTTCTTGAAATGACTATCAGTACCTCTATCTTCTATTTCCTTTCCTTCCTTTTTTCCTTTCTTCCTTTCTCTCTCTTTCTCTCTTTCTTTGTTTCTTTCTTTTTCTTTTCCTGTGTAGCCCAGGCTAGCATCGAACATGTAATCTTTCTTCTCTGTTGCCCAGATGCTGGCATTACAAGTTAATGCCTCATCTGGCCTCAGCTGTCTATCTTAATGACATCAGCAGCCATGAAGGACCACTGCCCTAGGCCCTCTGGAAGCAGCCTACATCTCTCTCCATCACAGCCGAAGCTTCCTCCTCCTCCTCACGTTGCCTCCTCCTCATGTCCTCCAGAATAAGGATAGTGCAGACAGACAAGCACTCTGTCTGTTTGGAAATAGCAGAACCAGACAGCAAGTTCTGTTCTTTCTCCATCTGGCTTCCTTGGTGAACTTTCTCCTGAACTCCTTCCAGCCTTGTGGGCAGCTCTCCTGCCAGGAGGAGCCAGTGCCAGGAGAACGGAATAATTGCCTCTCATGTTGTACATGCAGAGCCTTCATTAACACATCCTCGGAGTGGCATTTGCAGCCCTCTGTCACAGCATCCCAACACTGCTTAGCACGAAATTCATCACCCTCACATCCTTCACCATCTTGGAAGAGCCAATTCACTTCTTGTTTCCACCGGTTGTGCTGCATCACTAGAAGCATGACATCTTGATGGGCCGCTACGTACAGAGAAGACTACCATCTTGCTCATTCAATGGCACATGTCACTGACCAGGCCCCTACACCCTTTGAGTTTCATCCTGCCCTTTGCACAAGGAAGAGATGCTTTTACTCTATGAAGCTCAGGGATGCCAGGCCATAGTCTGAAATCAGAAGACCTGGAGTTTGGTGGTTAGTAGATCTGTCAAATGTCTGTGCATCTGACCGTGAACATTATCGTGTTTCTGAATGTCATTTTCTTTATCTACAAAATAAGAGGTCTGGCATGGATACCCAGGCCCCTGTCATTTTATAGAGAGAAAAACTGAGGCCCAGAGGTGGCCTTCAACTCATCCAGAGTCATAGCTAGATTGCATTAAGGCATATAAGCACAAGCCCTCAGAGTCAGTTCTCTTGTTCTGTGATATAGGTTCTAAGAACCCAAGTCAGTCATCAGGCTTGACGGCAAGTCTTTACTCCATGAATCATCTTACTGGCCCAAAATATATAAAGACACAAGGAAACGATTCCTCTTCCAGCATTGAGTGTCCAGGGGTCACTTACCTCTGCTTCACCAGTCCTGGGGCTCACAGCAGCTAATTCTCTCCCATGAGTAATTGCCCTTTGATGGGATATTTTTGGTTGTTATGACTCCAGTGGGAAAATAATAGGGGTGGAGGGGAAATTCTATCTGACGCACCCCTGTGTCCAAGCATTGATCATTTACAAAGGATGATCCCCTGAGCTCTTCATTCTCTGCTAAGCTCCCATTCCCCGCCCCACCCCCACCCAGCCGCACTGGGGAAAAGGCTCTCAGCACATGCACATTTGGGGGACAATCCATACCCATCCCTCAGCAGGACGGACACCTATATACATTCGCTGGGGTCACCAGAAGTACTAAAGAGGTATGACTGATCTCTTTCTACAAAAATCAGTAGTGAAAAGGCACCATGCTTTTTCTTAGGTCATGGGACTCTTAAGAAGAGGCTCTGGGATTTCACCCAAGCCACCTGGTGCCACAGCTACAGCTATGTGCTCCTCCTTGAAGTTTCCCAAGCTCCCTGAAATCTGCCTGTCCCTGTCCACCTCTGTTTTTACACCAAGAGGTGGCAGGAGCCACCTGTGGTCTGGGAGGCTCCAGGCAAGGCAGAGGGAGAGCAGGAAGTCTAACCAGACTCCTTGGTTGCAAGGTAGATCCACGGGCGACAGGTGTGCTACCTAAGGTTACAGATGCCAAGCACCTTCAGGCCTGTGTGTTGGTGGCATCTGGAAGCACATTCTGTGGGTGCAGCCTGATACCTTGCACGAAGTGTCTCACAGGGGGCGGCCAGTGGGTGAGCTCACCCTGCCAACATCTGTTTATGACAGCATCCTCCCCAGCAGAGATAATGAACTCTAGCTTGTTAGGAGGCAGATTTCTTCTGGGCTATGTCAGTATTGGACAAGTGCGTCCTTCTTACACCACCAATCCCTCCCTTCCCAGCTAGGATCAGCCCTGCTTGCCAAGGATTTGAAGCTATTTCCAAAACTTCTGAGGGGGTTCATGCCTGTTTTGTAGTGTGGCTGAGCCTCTAGCTCACCTTCAGCTCCATCTCAGGGCCAGTTCTACCAACAAAGCCATCATCTTAAACAAACCTCAATGTCTCCATCTACAAAATGGGAACATCACTCAACCTCAAAGAGCATGGAACAGATGCCAGAACAAAACTAGCTTGAGAGTGTGCTCGGCTCTCTCCTCCCTTCAGGTGGGCTGAAGATAGAAGAGGATGGAAGGGCAGTTGGGAAATGTGGGGGAAGAATGTGGGCTGGAAGGGAGATGCTGGGTGGGGCATGTTCAGTTGCGACCCAGTCCCTCCCAGCTGTTGTTCCTCCTGGAGCTGTGGTGGAACGCAATCTCTCTGAGGATTGCCAGCAGCCTTGCTCAAACACCACTCAGACGTTCATGCTGATTAAACCTGCTGCACTAACTGCTGCGTGGCCTCACAATCATCCCATTTCCATAAGGAAGTGGAACACGAGTGGTTAGAAGGGCTGCCTGGCACAGAGGCTCTGCCACTGTGTGGCCTCTGGCCAGTTGCTCCACGTGCAGCCTGTGTTTTCTCACTTGTGAATGTGGGTTGTTGATATCTTATTGGTTCTCTGGATTGACTGGGCTGGCTCAGAGCCTGGCCTGTGGGGTGTGCTGTATCAAGGATATCAGATATTTACAGTTGTTGTTGGATCAGTCCTAGCTACAGATGGTGTCCTTAGCATGACTTAGTCTTGGAGACATGTCCACTGTGAGAGTGCAGCTGGTTGCCCCTGGACCCACCCAAGTCCCATCACCTGAGGGGCAGCCAGCTGAGCCAGCCTCACTGTGAAGAAGAGCAGCCCAGGTGTCTGTGGGGGAGAGGTCAGGAGGCTGCAACAGTCTTTCTTGGCAGAAACTTCAGAGTAGAAGACACGGTTCGGTTCAGGAAGGCAAGGAGGGCATTCCACAAGGTCACCCTGTGGCATATCAGGCAACCTTGCCTGAGGCACTGCTGAATGTAAGGAGAAGCAATGGTGTGACTGTGCTCATGGTCACCTTGAGGTGAATGCAGGATGGGAGGGGGTGGGCTGCGAACGGAGGAGGTGGGAGATTTCTTCCACCTTGGGTCTTGCACAAGGCTCCTGAAAACCAAATTCTGCTCCTTCCTCCAGAACATCCTTGGAACAAGCCTCTGAAAGCTATGGCCATTCCTGTGGTCCTTCTCCTTCTCCTCCTCATCAACTCTTCCTCTTGAGGATGTCCCTGGGTTTGGGATGAGCTCAGCCGACTTTCCTGGTACAATGAGGACTCTTAGAGGCTCCCGTGGTGACTCGTACACAGGGCCTAGATCCTTCAGCTAGGGAGTTCCAGAGCCATCGGGGAACTGACCTCAGAGTAAGTCTACAGGTCTCAGGGGGAGAAACGCCCTGTGCTCACAGAGCAAGGAGAGGGAGCAGTCATGTAAACAAACAGTGAAGTCCACAAACCAGTTCGTCACCTCCGTTCGTACTGTGTGAACACCAGTGAGTCACTTGGTCTGTACCTCAGTTTCCTTCTGTAAAAATGTGGATTGTAATCAGTGGTGTGTCTTAGCTGTGGGTTTTCCAACTTTAGTTATCTGAGGTCTATTCTGATCCAAAAGCCCAGAAAAAAATATAAGTTATTGTGGTATATTGTTATAGTTTTTCTATCTTACTGTCAGTTGCAGTGTTGATCTCTTGTCGTTTCTAACTTGCTAATGAACCGTCATGTATGCAGGGAAGATGTGATGCAGAGTGCAGCCAAGCACTGCTCATAGTTTCCAGTACGCTGCAGAGCCACTGCAAAGCATCTCTTCCAGATGAAGGGGCTCGTGTGCCTGCCTCACAGTGTGGTCTCCTGAGAATTAAGTGAGTTTATAGAGACGATCCATTCAAGACAGGGCTGGGTGTTGCACATTCTGTCTCAATGGTGTGTTCAGGTGCTTTGGAGATGGAGTAGTGCAGTCACTAGTTCAGGGGTGGCTGGGGGCTCGGTGGAGGCCTTAGAAGACTGAGCTGATGAGACGGCTCAGCCAGAGAAGTGGCTGCCGGGTGAGTGTGAGCACCTGACACACATATAAAACGCTGGGCATGGTGGAGGCTTCTAGATCTAGGGTTGGGGAGGCAGAGATAGCAGGTCCCTGGGCCCACTGACCAGTCAGCCCATTAGAGATCTCCCTAATTAGTGATCTCCAGGCCAATTAGAAAAACAATCTCTCTATAAGGTTGATGAAACCCAGAGTAATAACACCTGAAGTTATCTTCTGGCTGGCCCTTGGGCACATAGTCACACACATTTACACACACGGTCACACACATGTACACACACACTCCTACAGAAAGTGATGCTTTGACTACAAGCTGTTAATGATAGGTAGGGGAGCAAGGGCTAAGATGGGACACAGGTTGGCACACTATGGTAAGAGAGAATGGTTTTGATTATCCCGGACCCTAAGATGAGTTTGGAAAGGGGGCACTGGAGAGGGGCATCAAGGTCCATCCCGGAAGGTCTCGGGAGTTAAGCAGAGGTAAAGAAGATGGTAGTAGGGCAGGGAGGGGGACAGGCCAGACAGAGCTGGAGGCCCTCTTGGACAGGAGCTGGTCATCAGAGTTTAAAAACGGCAAGGATTGGCTTCGGCAGCAGGAACAGGAAATGAGATGCACAGAACGAGCACGCACTGACCCCCAGGCTGTCCTGTGTGCTATGAGAGAGAGGGAGGGCCCTCTGCTCCGTTCTGGCTGGGAGACCAAGGGAAAACCTTGCTAGTCTCGGAAGTGGTGCGCCAGAAGAAGGGTGAAACAGTGAGTTTTCGTGGAGTGCCTGTAGCATACTAAGAAGGCTTCACCTTGCTCTCAGCATGTCTCTACAGTGAGCCGTAAAGTCGGCCCTAATCGGGAGCTTGAGCTGACACGCCCAAGCTCAGACAGTCTGGAACCGAAGGCTCTAGAACTCTGACTTTGAATTCTTTATCAGGTTGCCTATTTATCTCCCAACATCTCACAAATCAAACCCGAGGACAGAGCTCCAGACTGCAGATGTTACAAGCCAATGCTGTCTCACAGAACTTGCAAATGCCGTCATCTTAGCTTTGTTTAACTCAGCCAAGAACAGCAAAAGAGCATCATCCCTGGGTAGATGTTCATTAACCTTCAGACTCCCAAGATGGAGCCTGTGAGCCGGAAGGGAATGGGCAGCCTTGGAGATGGAATGTATGTCCAGTGTGTCTTAGGAAGTTAGACAGCTAGGAGTCCAGGGCTTTTGTGAACCATGGCTTCCTCCGGTAAAAAAGGCTTGGTCGCTTCCAGAGTGGGGCAGAGCAGAGACCACTGGCCAGTTTGTCATGAGGCAGAGAAGGGGCCAGCAGGTAGCATTTCTACCCCAGAACAGAGCCAGTGACTACATCACCCTGTCACTCAGGACGAAGGTAATTGCTTCACCAATATTTGCCAGGTGTTGCTCCAGTGTTCCTCACAGAAACATGCACAGCATTGCCTCTTCGAGGCTGAAGAGCCAGGACCTCAGAGATGCTAAGAAGAACCTAAGTCACATGGACAGGGGGTGTGGACTTAGGTTCGCACGGGTTGGAGAAGTCCCCACAGGCCTTATGAAAGCCTGTACTTGGAAGCCCAGCTTCTCTTGGATGCTGCTTTCCTTTTGTTTTTCATTTTTAGGTCTTAGGGTTGGGGTTGAAGACCGAAGGTGGAGTTGCTTCTTTGCACAAACGACCTTCTCGCACGTCATCCAAACACCAAGTTCCGTTTGTGGGGGAAGTGAGAGGTGTCAGATTCGGTCATGCAGAATGCAGAACGCAGCTGGGCTGCCGGAAAGAGAGGATGGGGTCGCTGTGAAGGCGTGGGCTTGGGCAGCTCTGGCTTGAGTCCCAGCACTCGCCACTCCCATGTCAGGACCCAGTGCCCCTGTGCCAAGGACCTGGCCACTCACTCAGGTCATTTCCTCCCCAGGCTCTGAGATCCAGATGAAAGGAAAAAAGGAAAAAGGAGGGGCTGTGGAAGGAAGGGAAAGAAGCAGGAAGCAGGCATCCTCTGCAAACATAGCCGGAGGCTACAGCCCAGACCCAGCAGCACACTTAGGCTTCACGGGGTCCAAAGACTTGCAGTTTGAACCATCCTTTAATTTAAAAGAATATAAAACTATGGGAACAAAATTAAATTAAAACAATGTTTTTAAGGACGGGGAGGGGAAGCACAGTGAATCACTGTTACCTTAGAGTCACGTCTTTTTGTTCCAGAGCCACTAGAGGTAGTTTGCCACTGGTGAAAGAGCTACCCTTCCTGTTTTCAGCTGACCTCCCTCCCATAAGACATCCCTGCCTCTCCGTGCTGTCTGAGGTCCCAACTCTTCCATCTGTTCAGTAAATGTACCTATGATCCTACTACCAGAGCCATGAACATTGTGGGTTGTGGCCATTGCCTTTTTATAGGAACTGAATGACACCTATAAACCCTCTTCTGTATGTTTCACACACAATTTGAGGGGTTTCTGTGGGGCCCAGGTATAAAACCTTAACCCAGTACATTCCTCTTAGGCCACACAGGAGGTGTGCATGTGCACACGCGCCTGTGTGTGTGTGTCTGATTTGCTCACGGTGACTGAGGAGAGTGGGACACACTAATCGAGATGGGACTGAACCTTGTCTCCTCCTCTCTTCCAGGGAGGCTGCAGAGTGAGGTCTCCAATGACAGAAATCCCAAATTCAAGCCTATCCCCTCAGAAGGTCTTTCTTGTGTGGTGTTTTCCTTTTCAGACTTCTATTTTGACTCAACGTGACGCCAAGGGCAGAAATGATGGCGTGGAAATGCACACAGGCAGAAAGGAGGAATGCCCCTGTGTCTATGAACTTATTAAGAAACGAGAGTGCGTGGGGGAGGAGAGTACTGACAAGCAGCTCTACAGAGACAGATCTTACTGGGAAGTCCCAGGAGAGGTCCGGCCCGAGCCCTGTGCTCTCGCCTCTCCTCCCCCTCTCTCCTCTCCGCGTGGGTGGTTGGTGGGGCGCCCTCAGTGCCTCCCGACAACCCAGCTCCCGCAGGTGTGTGGAAGGTTCCTTCCCATCCCCCAGCTCACTGCCCCCCCTTCCTCAGATCTGCCTACTTCCTCTAGGCCACCAGCTAAGATTCTGGCACCTGGCCCTCTTCTGTCACAGCAAAGTGATTTTTAGTTTTGTATATATTGGTTCCAGGTCTGTGTGCCCCGTCACGCGTGAAGCTCAGTATGAGCAGGGCCTGGATCCTTGGGGTCTGTGCTCTGGCATACCGGGCTCCCTGCAGCCATTCACTGATGTAAGTAATGATGGCATGGAGTAGTGTTCCAGTTTTTTTTACTGCTGCTATGATAAGACACAAAAGAAATTCAGCAAGGGAAAGAGTTACTTAGCTTACACTTCCAGGTCACAGTCCATCATGGAGGAAGTCATGGCAGGGACTTGAAGCAGAGACCATGGAGGATGCTGTTTGCTGGCTTGTTTTGTTGTTGTTGTTTTTGGTTTTTATGTTTATTTATCTAGTATACAGTGTTCTGTCCCCATGTACCCCTGCACGCCAGAAGAGGGCACCAGATCTCATTCTAGATGATTGTGAACCACCATGTGGTTGCTGGGAATTGTTCTTAACTTTCTTATTCAGCCCAGACCCACCTGCACAGTAAACGATACCACCCGCAGTGGGCCGAGTCCTTCTTTATCAATTAACAAGCAAGGCGATTCCCACAGATGTGACTACCAGCTGATCTGATCTGGGCACTCTCTCAGCTTAGACTCCCTTCTTGGGTAACTCTAGGCTGTGTCAAGTTGACAGTTAAAGCTCACTAAGATGTGTGGATTGGACTTTGGCTCCTGAAACGCATATGCCCTCTGCCCCTCATTTCTGAGATCTTAGGTAGGCCTGAATGTAGCTGGGTGTTTGCTTCAACCCCTAGAGCACAGGGTATGGTGAGCTGTACTCAGCTCCTCTGAGCAGAGGTTCCATCCAGCAAGGGCACACATCCAAACTGGACTCTCTGGAGTCAAAGTCCGCTCTTTTTTAACAGCCCATTGGAACTGTGAGAGCACCTTGCACCCCTCCCCTCCCCAGCTAGGCTGCCCACTAGTGGGCCAGGGGCTGTCAGCCAAGGTTACAAGTATGGATTTCCTCAGAGTCCTGAAGGCACCATGGGTGATTAAGGAAACAAGTCCTTCTGCCTTCTGGGCTGGTCTCCCAATACTGGAGCTGTGCAGCGACAAGCCTGTTATTCACACAAGATACTTTTATTTTCTTTTTCACGTTTAGTTTGGGGTGGAATGTATTCTTTTTATTTTAAACCGGACACAGCTTCATAGCGGCTGCCATGTGTTGCACAGGAGCAAGGAAGCCCTGACCAAACACTCCTCGCCCTTCCTCTGGCTTTGCTCAGTATCGGGTGCGGGTGGGGAGGAGAAAGATTTATGCCACAAAGAAAGCACTGAGGTGCAGCCTGTTTTCTCCTCCCGAGGAGTGGGAGGTGTGGAGGAGAGCGCTGATACCAACTACTGGGGACCGGCTCTCTCTGAGCAATCAGTCTCTCCCGTGTCCCCAGCAGCAAGAGGCGGGGTCTGACTATGGACATCAGGAAACAGCAAGTGCAGGCAGGGAACAAGTGAGTCCCGTTCAGTAGGTAGGATCCTGCTCCTAGACACTACCTGACTCCTCAGTAAGCTGCACTTCCTTCCTCCCGCCCACCTCCGCTGAAAAGATCTGCTGCTTTGGCCGCTTTGCAAACGCCAAGTCTTGCGCCAATCACCTTTGCAGGGGATGAGAACTGAGCTATGATAGGATATCCAGGCAGCTGAAGGCCGCGTATTGTTGCTAATGAGTGTAGGGCGTGCACTGCCCGCGTCCTCCCTCTCCAGTTAATCACGAGAGGCTTTTAGCAGAGTCCCACAGCCTGGGTAGACCGTCCTCACGGTCGGGCTGACTAGTCTCTGAGCGTCGTGATAGGGGCCCACGACGTCCCTCCCCGCCTTACTCAGCCAGTGAGTCTGTCTTAGATCACTGCACCATGGCTTGAGTGCTTTGTCTCTGCTCCGGAAGAGGCTTTGCTCTGTCATGGATCTCCTCCTCCCGGGGCCAGTGCATCAAAAGAGAGTCAGCGCCCTGTAAATAGCTGGGTTTCTAGGTGAGCAGCAGGCGTTGGTTGTTGTGATGAAAATGCCTAAGAAAGTGCCTAAGTAGAAAGAAACAGCTGGTTCTTTGTTACAGCATTCCACACTGGGCTTCATCCAGCACTGCTCCATACCTTCTGGAAGGGACTATTGAATGCCTAGGATTGCTGCGGGTGCGAGATTTAGAGGCCTTGGGGAGAGGAAGCCTTAGGGAGCCCAGTGGGAAATACTGCCTTTGTCTGCTATGCACTGCTTGTGTGAACTCCAGAACTTGAACTCTTGTTATCCTTAGTTTCCTCATGAATAAAATGGGAGTGATCATAATAATTAATTTTATTGTAAAGCATTTAAAATGTTGGCTCGCACACAGTAAGCACTGTGCAGATTTACTATTATACCCACTAAGCAGTCACCCTGAGGAATTCTTTACTACCTGTAACTAGGAGCTAGGATTTCTTTTCCTTACTTTCCCCACAAAAAAAAAAAAAAAAAAAGATTTATTTACATGGCTCGGCATGGTGGAATACGCCTTTAATCCCAGTACTTGGGAAGCAGAGGCAAATGGATCTCTGAGTTTGGGGCCAGCCTGGTCTACATAATGAGTTGCAAGACAGCCAGAGTTGCATAGTGAGACCCCAACTTAAAAAAATGATCTATTTATATGAATGAGTGTTTTGCCTATATGTGCACTACATGTGTGTGTAATGTCCAAGGGGCCAGAAGAGGCAAGTAGGTTTCCTGGAGTTTGAGTTACAGGCAGTTATGAGACACCATGCTGGGACTGAACTCAGGCCCTCTGGAGGAACAGCAAGTGCTCATAGCAACCGAGCCATCTCTCCAGCACCTATTTTCACTCTTTTTAGTTGTGTCTGTATGTGTGTGGGTGTGCACATCTGCATGTGTGTGTGACTTTGGAGACCAGAGATGTTGAGTTTTCCTGGAGCTGGAGTTACGGGCAGTTGTGAGCTGACTAACATGAGTTCTGGGAATTGAACTCAGGTTTGCAAGAACAGGACTTGTTTTGACAGCTGAGCCCTAAGTCCAGGCCCAGTTTTCCTCACCTTGTAGACACTGGAGCCTTGGACCCCAGGGGAGCCATCCAGGCGAGAGGGTCAGTCATCAAGAATTTCAGCTCTTAACAGGTTTCCATTTCCATCCCAACTACTCAACTCTCCTGTTGGAATGTGGGAAGTGGCCTCAAACAGTATGGAAATGACGAGGAAGGCTGTTTTGTAAAACTTTATTTACAAAACAGAAAGCAGGCCAGGTTTTATCCAGCAAGCCTAGTTTGCCAACTACTGATCTGCAGTTAGTCCTCTTACAAATGCTGTTTGCCATCCTTTCTTTACCAAAGTCTTCTGCCACAAAGCTTGACTAAGAGTTTGAAACTGATGAAACACATACAGAAGTGGGATCTGGGGGATAAAACTGGGAAGTAATTCTTAATCTGTTTCCTCTTGCCTATAGCAGCGATACAACACATAGAAAATATGAAACAGGAGCTAGGAATTACATGTATGGAAATCAACTTCCTTCTGGAAGTTTTAAGTCTTTCTTCTGTTAATCCATCTTTCCTGCTAGAATGGAACTTTTTACCCTAATTCTCAGCTTTCCATTACACTACCTCTTTTAAGAAGCCTCAATGCATCTTCACTTTCCATTCGCTGAACTGCCACAACACTGGTCTTAGAGCTTAACGAAGCGGCAAAAATCCAAGTTTAAGGTCTGGGGCCGCTACATGACTCTGAGCAGAGAACTGCAGAAGTTTGCCGGCCGAGTGCTGGCTTAGCATGCCTAAGGCCATAGAGTCTGTCCAGCTAGCATCACATTGAATGCGCCACAATGATGCATATCCCAGCACCAGGGAGACATTGGCAGGAGGACCAGAAGCCCAAAGTCATCCACATTCAACTGGAAGAAATGAGTTTTTTGTTGTTGTTGTTGTTTTGTTTTTAACAAAAAGAAAAGAAGGAAGATCAAGTCTGGAGTCTGGAGCTCTAGTTAATTCATCTTCAAAATAGATTTAGAATGTTTTGTTTTACTCACTTTTATAAGGTAGTTTGAAAACACATGTGCATTGGTCTTGTCATTTGGCACATGGAGTCCTGCCCTCTGCCTGATGTTCCACCATTGTTTCTCCTTATGCCTAACATTGAGCCCCCAGCAAGCTCTAAACTTCTCTGCCATTGTTTCCTAGGGGCCATGGTGAAAGGATCCTAGTTGACCTGGTCCTGGGATTCATTAATCTGGTATGTTATTATTAATTTCCTAGACTGTAGCATCCCTGGACCTGTGATTCCTGCAGGAATGTCTTCTGCTTCACTGTGGTGTGCTCCCCAGACGCTGGAGAATATCTAATATAATATACCAGCTATGTCTCCCATGAGTATTAATATGTTGCCCTGGTAGGGTTCAAGAGACAGGAAAGATCACATGTGACTATCTTGAGCTGTTCTAGTCATCCTGACAGGAGTTGGTGTATGGAATGGCCACTGAAGGCACCAAGAGGAGGTAACACGGATGCAGAGAACCTGCCCCAGCTCTCAGCCCTCTTCTGAGCATCAGGCCTGGTGGTCTACAGGATTCTGTGGCTTACACTGAGTCACCTCGCTGGTTATGTCCTATTTCCATCAGTTAGATGCCTGGTGTGCCCCCATGGAGATGACACTGGTCTCATCTAGGGATGTGGGCAAACCCAGAGGCTACGAAGTGGTGACCCACACTCTGGACATTTCTGGGGCTTTGCTGCAGAGAGAAGGGCAACTCCCACCAACCCTGGGTTGTGGATAGAAACATGTTTCTGTTTTGGTCCCAGGTGTGGGATGTGGAACTGATTCAGATGGTCTACAATAGCAGACTATTTGCCTCACGCCGGCTCTGAGAGGAGCTCTTTGCTAGCTGTAGATAGTTTAAATCTGAGGACTCTGGAGAAGGATAACTGCCAGAGCCCAGAGTGGAGGGAAAAAGAATAAGCTTCTGTCTCCTGCTCACTGCTGTGAAACAAGATCTCCTAAAACAAGGGTTGGACTGGCTCCAAAGAATCCAAGGACCCTGACCAGTAGGAAGCAGCTAAGAAAGAGAACTGTGACCCCTTTCCCACTAATCCTTTCTCCTACTTGGTGTTGGGGTGCTGGAAGGGGTTGGAGTGGAATAGGGAGAAAAAGAAAAAAGAAATGTAATTAAAAAAAATTTTAAGTATGCCTACAACCCTGCCTGGGCTCAGAGAACCCATGTGAGTTAGACAATGATCAGCTCCCAGATCATATGGGTACACAGAGAGGCAACGATGGACAAGGGCACTGTCTGGA
This sequence comes from Pachyuromys duprasi, assembly GCA_028658305.1. Classification (NCBI taxonomy): domain Eukaryota; kingdom Metazoa; phylum Chordata; class Mammalia; order Rodentia; family Muridae; genus Pachyuromys; species Pachyuromys duprasi. The sequence goes on along the minus strand of CM053762.1, from coordinate 63,149,671 downwards.
GCCGCATCGGGTGGGCCTAGCTGCAGACCTGCCGAACATGGAGTGCAGCCCCTCCATCGCCGTGTCAGACACTGTTGCGTCAGTGGCCTGGAGGTCATTCTCACCACTGGAGACAGTTTCCGATTGCTTTCAGTTAGCACACCCACTTTTATTTAAAAATAGCAATGATCCTGAGTAGGCTGAAAAATCAATGGATCCATGTAAACCTCAAACAAAAGGCAAGTAAAAGCACAAAAGTTTAGGAAAACAACATAGAAAGCCATTCTCCCTACCCAACTAAATGCCAGGGCTATGAGGTCAGGGCTTCAAAGGAAGAAGCATGAGGAAGGTCTCTACAAGTGAACAAAGTATGGAATTCAAAGGCAGCGGGGGTGGAAAGCTTGGCTAACAACAAGAGATTCTCGGCAAAGGGCTCCTGGGGCTGCCCGAATGTGGTGGACACTGAAGACCCAGTAAGAAAGAACAAATGATGCTGCAGAAACCTGTAAGTCACTGAGGCATTATGGGAAGTTCAGCTTAGGTAAGGGGCTGGATTTAATTTCCTAGACTGTAGCATCCCTGGACCTGTGAGTCCTGCAGGAATGTCTTCTGCTTCACTGTGGTGTGCTCCCCAGACGCTGGAGAATATCTAATATGTAATATCACCATACACCATCCCTATACAAACATTCCCTCTGAAGACAGTACCCTCATGCTATCTTTATCCCCAAACGCTCCCTTTGAGGGTGGTTTGGTTTGGAACTGAATCCAAACCACCCTCAAAGCCCTGACCCATGCTTCCCAAGCACTCCACCACTGGGCTGTGTCCCCAGTCCTTGTAGCCTTAATAACCATTTCCCCGGATATAGTGAGGTTCATCAGGCATCAGGAGTTCTCCTGGCACAGTGCCTGTTTCTGGGGTTTTATCCATTTTTGTTTGAGTCATCTTCTCCCCCTCCCCTCCTGCTCCTTACTCCCTCCCTTCCCCTCCTTCTCCTCCCTCCTCTTCCCCTCCCTGATCTTGCTCCCTCCCCTCCTTCTCTTCCCTCCCCCCCTTCTCCCTCTTCTCCCTTTCCTCCTGCCCCTCTCTCCCCTCTCCTCCCTGGACAATTCATGCATCACAAATCTCTACCCACTATTTTTATAATCTTTTCTCATATTTTCTGTCTTTTCAAAGAAAAAATTTTTACATTTTAATGTCTATTGTGTCACTTTTTAAACTATATCAGTGATGGATCTGGTCTGTTTGTTTATTGTTTTAATTTCTATAGTTGCAGACCAGTAACATGGAATAAGATAATAAAGAAAATTAAATGTAAAAACTAAAAGCAACAGAAAGTTCTAAATTTCCACAGAAATCATGAGTCTTTTCCTGTGACTTTTCTTGAAATGAAGCACCTGTGTGCTCCAGACACATTTGCATACTCAACAGATGCTTTAGAGTCTAGAATGTAGAAGATCAAAATGTCACACAGGCCTGGAGTAGGAAATGGAGCTGAAAGAAGAGAAAGCGGCTGGCAGCCACCGTGAAGAACGTGGTAAGGACGACAAGTCCTCAAGCAGCAGAGTCCCACAAAGGGGTGCATTCCACCCAGTGCATTTCTGGCCATATGAGATGGCCCAGAACCCCATGCCAGCCGGGAGTGAACACAGAACATTGCACTCTACCTCATTTACATGGCATTACCCAGAATGCTCTTGGGCCTTTTTTTCATTTCGTTTTCTTTTTCTTTTTTAAGAATTCTGCTAACGTCAGAGCTCAGATACAAAAGCAAATTAATTTTAGATATGCCAAATTATTGATTCCACTTGCTAATGGGATTCTTTATTGACGGTTTGGGTTTATAACATCTGGCATCGATTAATTTGTCCGAATGGTCGGGTGGCTTCTGAAATATTCTCTTTACTGCTAAGCTCTATGGGCGATAACTCAGAATGACCCATTTCTCCTTTAAAAGTCATAGCACATGTTAACTTTTGTTGAGCTGGTTAATGAATGAGTCACCTTTCTGGGTCAACTTTCCCCTAATCAAAGGCAGAGGTAGAGAGTGGGTAGGAAAAGGGTGGGTTATGTCTTCACATATAGGAACTACCTGTTCACTTGTCCTATCTCCTTTCCATCAGCCTCTGGGCAGATAAGGCATGAAATCAACGTTGTAGAAGGCAGATAATCCTTCCTGGTTCCTTACCGGCTGCCACCCTTCCAGATTCTAGTCAACAGAGTCAAAGAAATGCCAACATCACAGATACTGAGACTGTGACTCTCTGCCTGGATGCTGAATGTGCAGGTAGAGGGTGTGTGTTGAACACGTCTACTGCGTGTGTATATCTGTTGAGTACATCAGTGCTGACATGGGTAATGTGTGTGCAGTGGGTGGCAGGTGGAGTGACGGGCTGTGCAGTGACTGTTTTGAATGTGCACTGAGTATGAGTGTGTACCTCACTAAATGTGGAGTGTATGTATATGTGGGTAACACCTATGTGAACATGTGGAAAGTGTGCCTACAAATCTGCCCATGGTAGAAATATGTGTGGCTAATACACCAAAGGATTAAAACACTCACTGGAGGTCCCACATGTTTCAGGAATCCAAGGGCTACCTCTAGAAATTGGTTTCTTTGGTTTGCAGTTCGGCACAAACAAAGTAAAGACTCTCTATCATTGGATTGAAAGACTTTTGTCTTTCCTAATTGATGAAAGTGTAGGCCATCAGGGCTGCTCCAGTGACTGCTTCTCGGCTGTTCTTTGCTGTTGCACAAAGCCTAGCACCTTCCAAGTCAAAAATAAAGCTACTTAGGGTATGTTGACATGACTTGGTGGATAAGGGCCCTTGCCACCAAGCCTGAGTTCAATCCTTGGGATCTACATGGTGGACGGAGTGAACAACTCCCTCATAAACTGCCCTCTGATCACCACACGTGAGTCACGGCTTGCATGCCGCCACCCCCTCTACACAGAGATAAGTAAATAAGTAAATGTAATAAAGTTTCTAATTTCTTAAAGACTAATTCTCTCTCTGTGTGTGTGTCTCTCTGTGTTTCTGTATGCTGTGTGTGTCCACAGAAGCCGGCATCAGGCATCAGATCCCTTGGAGCTAGAATTACTGAGCTAAAGTCGGGTATTCCGCAACAGTAGCACATTTTTATCCAAAGAGTCCCTGGAACATAAATTTAGCAACTTTTGTTCTGGTTCTGTGAGACAGGCTCTTAAACAACCAATTAAAAAAATAAATGAGAATAAATGAGTGGTCCAATGTACTGTCGCTGACATGTGATCTCTTCTGTCAAAACATGGCCCTATGCCATGGTTCCCAAAGCCAGAAGTCATCAGAGCCACTTGGGGAGATTTCTAAAATAGAGAACTCTATGCAACACCTAGGAAACTAGACATTCCTTAAAACACAAGAGCTAGTCAGCACAAGCTCCTTGTGACTGTCACGTCAGCCAGACGTGGGGACCATTGGCATCCGGTGTGCCAATTCTGTCAGAATGTGTGTTTTCTGTGGTGTTTGTCCCAGTGGCCTGTGAAGATGCTCAGGATATGCCTCATGCAAGCCCAAGACTGGTTATTCATCAATGGCATGTGCATCTGTCTCTAGCCTACACTGAAATAAACTCCAATCTTCTTCTTTCTGGTTTGGTTTGGTTATTGTCATTGTTGTTGAAGCGGTAGCTCTGGGTGGACTATAGCTTGCTATGTAGATCAGGCTGCCCTAGAAATCACAGAGATCCACCTGCCTCTGCCTCTTCTGATCCTTCTACTGAATAAAGAAATGATATAAAAAGGTAAAATTAGACATGAAATGGTCATAAAATTGGCACCCTCTGGGGAAACCCATCATGTCATCTTAAGAAGAAAGCTTTTCAGGTTGGCCAGAGCATGGTGGTGGCCTCTGACCCTAGAGAAGGAGACCAGCCTCCCCTGAAATGAATACAGCCTGTTTGACTGCTTGCTGAAAGGTCCTTAAGCAGTGTGCTGCTGGAGTGCAGGGCCATTTCCCACAATCAGACTTAGAGCCAGCTGAGAACCCATGGGCACCAAGGAAAGAAACAACAAGAGCTGAGCAGTGGGAAGCCCAGGCCTAGCCTCCCTGTTGTCCCCATCCAGCTTCCAGGACCTTAAGGAACTGGCTCTTAAGAGCATCACTTTCTCCTGTTTCTCAAACCTAGAAATAGCACAATGGAGCTCAGTTCCATTTGCGTCCTTCCTGGGGAGAAGGGAGCAGAGAGTTCAGGACTCCTTGCAATTTGAATCTCAGGAATGCAGAAGAAACAGCCTGCCTGCTGCCTTGGAGCTGAGCCTCTCTACTGAAATTTGACTCAGCCTTAGTGGTTTATTGTGTTTTCTGCTCCTCTTCCTTGTGACACATAGGAGTAGATGAGTAATGCTCTCTGCCAGGAGAGAAAAATAGATCCTCAAATGCCTTCCATTATGCTCAAGGCCTTGTCACCGGCTGTGGTGGCAGGGGGTGGGTGACCATCCATTAGCACAAGCAGATTCAGAACCCCTGACTCCCTCTGCTGAGGCTATTTGTAATTCTAAGACCCTAGAGCAAGGACAGGAGGCCTATAAGCACACAGAAGGCTAAAGGGACCTGCTGGAAGTCTTGGGGGAGGCAGAATGGTCAAGAGTCCTCAGCTCTAGGAGCTCCCAAAGGCCCACTGTAGGGGCACAGTTAGACCTACTTTCTGTTGCCTCACCTGGCGTGGCCCTTTCTCATAGCTGTAAGGATTGCCTCTTCCATCCAATAGCCAATATTTAATAAGTTCCTGCTACATGCCAGGCACTGGGTGGAACATTTCCTGTGTAGTTATGTCCATGTCACAATAACATGGACATAGAATCTTATGAGAATATTTGCTTGGTTAAATTCTGGTGTTTGAACAATGAGCAAGGCAAGCAAAATGTTGCTGCTTCATTTGCTTTGCTCTATAGACCATCAAAGTTTCATCGCAGAGACCATACTCCTGGATGGGCCCAGGCTTACTCAAAGCATTTTTGTGACCATCAACCAGGAGGAAAGAGGTGTAAGTCACTGTTAGCAAGGTGACAGAGTGCAGACAATAAATGACTGTCCTGTGCACACACAAACACACTCCCACACACCCCAGGAAACCTGGGGTTTGGGTCTGGGGAGATGATTCAGTAGGTATAGTGTTTGCTGTTAGCATGAGGACATTAGTTTGCATCCTGGCTTCCACATAAAGTCTGAGCACTCAGCAACTCCAGTGCTGAGGGGTGGGGAGGGCACAGACAAGGCACATTCTTGGGGAAGCCAGCAAGCACTCTAGCCAAAACAGCAAAGCTCCAGCTTTAATGAAAGCTCCTGTACCAAATAAATAAATAAATAAATAGATAGATAGAAAGAAAGAAAGAAAGATAGACAGATAGATAGATAGACAGATAGATAGAGGGAAAAGTTACTGAAAAAGCCATCCCAGAGCTGGAGAGATGGCTCAGTGGTTAAGAGTATGGCCTGTTCTTCCAAAGGACCCGGGTTCAATTCCCAGCATCCACATGGCAGCTTACAACTGTCTGTGATTGTAGTTCTAACACCTTCATACCAAGAATAAAATTACATAAATTACAAAAAAAGCCATTGCAGTATAAAACCCCTGATGTCCACATATACACAATAGGTGAATGTGCCTGCCTTACACATACACAGAAACTTGTTTTTATTTTGATGTTCTGTTTTTAAAACAGTGTCTGAGCTAAATGGTGGCGGTGCACATCTTTAATCCCAGTACTTGGGAGGCAGAGGCAGGTGGATCTCTGAATTCGAGGGCAGTCTGGTCTATAGAGTGAGTTCCAGGACAGCCAGGACTACCCAAAGAGACCACAGCTCAACCCTCCTTCTCCAACAAACAACAACAACAAACAGTCTGTAGGCCAGGCTGCCCTCCAACACCTATGTAACCAAAGATGATCTCCAACTTCTGACCCTCTGCCTCTATGTCTTAAAAGCTGGATTACAGGCACTGTGTACCCTTGATTGACCTATGCATGCTGGAGAATGAATCCAGGGCTTCAACACTGCCAGGCAATGTACCAGCTGAGCTACATCCTGGCCTTCCCACAGAAAGAAAAACAAAGCAAGATCCTGAAAGCCCCCATCTCCTCCCAGACAGCTAAAAATATACTCTAAATTCTTTTATACCAGAAATACCTTCTCACCTTCTAGACCTGACCTTCCCAGCTGGAGCCATGCTGGGGGAAGAAATAAATGTTTGTCTCAATGGTACTTTCTTATTCCTCTGATTGTTTTTTTTTTCCAGAATAATGACAATGCTTGAATGTCTAATTATCACTGTCTTTTTGGATTCCCTGTCACTAACCTCACAGCTGCCTTGTTGGTGACATGTGGTACCACAGTGATGTCAGCTCTGGAGAGGAGGAACAGAGGCTTAGACCCTCAGCAAGGCTTCAGCAGTGCACAGGAGAGACCACTGTGGAACAGATAAGTCCTTTCCTGCTGCAGGATGTTTTCAGGCTGGAGGTGCTAAGTAACCTGCCCAGGGTGACACAGCTAGTGCAGGAAATGAAGCTAGGCCTCTGGTTCCTCGATAATTTGTTTGCAGCTGAAGCATGCACACAGAAAAGTGTACACCTCCAAGATGTATGGGAAAGAAATTACCTTTCCATGAGCGTGCCAGGACCCTCCAGCCAGGTCAAGGGACAGCGCATCTGCAGAACCCCACGAGGCTTCCTGTGTTCTCCTCCCTCCCATGACCACTTCTCCCAGGCAACCACTGTCCTGGGACCACAAGGTGGTTTAGCCCGGTGATCTGCTTTCCAGAAACAGCCACTTCATCTGCTCCACTGCTATTCAAGTCTAAAAGATGAACTTTGGGCTAGCGAGATGGCTCATCAAGTAGAAAGAGCCGCTGTCTGGGCTGACAGCCGAAACTGGAGCTCTAGGACCCGCAGAGTAGAGAGAGAGAAACTCCCGGTTCTCCCCGACCTCTACCAGTCACCTCGGCACGAGAGCACACAAGAGCACACACGTGCAATTAAAGTGTAATAAAAATTAAAATTAAAAACAAACTTTATGTTTCATGAAACATTATGGGCACTGAAATGGCTTGCTGAGGTGGGCAGGGCATGAAGATGGCATGTTGGAGTGGGGACACAGCTCAGGAGTATAGCATTTATCTACCATATAGGAAAATCCAACCTTTAGCACCTCAGTACAAAATAAGTTAGTAAATAAAGTCACACAAAAGTGTCCTGAGAAAAAGTCTCATGCCTGCTAAGGAGGAAGGGGAAGGAAAGGGGAAGGCTGTCCTTCTAGGAAGACAGAGATGCTTTGGAATAGACAGAGGTGACTGCACTGGCCGAGCAAGTACGGGGCACAATGAACTGTTTACTTTTAAATGATTAATTCTGCGTTTTGTAAATTTCACTTCAATTCAAAGAAAACCTCATCACTTAAGACATGTGATTCATTATTTGCAAATTTAAACTAAAAAAACCCTGCCAGTGGTGGTGACACACACTTTTAATCCCAATGGTCAGGAGGCAGAGGCAGGGTGCTCTCTGTGAGTCTGAGGCCAGCCTGGGCTACACAGAGAATACATCCAACTTTTAGGAAACGATGTGTCTTCTCGGCCAGGCCCACCAGAGCATCCCACCACCTGGGCAGGAAGTCTTCTGAGGCCTGTGGGGTCCTTCCTCTGGCTCTTTTCTTGTTGTCCTCTATCAAGCAGTACCCTGTCAGGGGTGTCTTACCAAAGCTCATGCTTAGGTCTCTGTCCACATCTTGGGCAACAGGTGAGCAGTAGTCCCTCTAGGCAATAACTCCCTTGTTCTGGAAACATGTGTCTAGGCTTCTGTGACACCATATTGGTCTGATTTTCTTACTTCTTCATGGGCCCTTCCTCATTCTTTTTCTCGTTTTCAGGATGGGCAGTACTGGGGCTGTTGGTACTGTATCCCCTCTGCCCTTTAACTGGGTGACCTCATTCCTTCCCTCTCTATCTCTATGACTTACAAGTAAGTATCTCTAGACTAAACATCACTCCTGAATGGCCTACTCTGTCTTATGGCCATTTGTCACCTCTGCTTGATGTCTCACACAGCTAAGGCGGATAATAAGAATTCCTTCCTACCCTAGAGAGGGCCTCCTCATTTTTGTAAATGACACCAGCATTCATTCAACTGCTCAGGCTAAAAATGAGTCATGATTGCATCATCTTTTTCCTCACACCTCACTTCTAACCCATAGCACCTCTGCCTCCAGTGTGCCCTGAATACTCTGCTTTCTCTGCATCTATTCCCACTGTTCCAACCCTGGTCCACCATGTCTTACCTTCTCTCCCAAGTGCTCTCCTACCCAACTCCTCTTATTTCAGGGTGACCTTCGTCCTTCAGCCAGACTCATGCTTGCAAGGTGCACCGCGTCTTAGCAACACTGGGAGTGCTCACTACATCCAGAGCGAAGTCTAGACTCACCAGGCCCGGGCCGCCACCTCGGCACACCCCTCTAGCTTCTCTCTGTGTCTCCCACCCACAGTGTTGTGCCCACAGCGCCTTCTCCATGTCCCTAGCTCAGGCTGGTCTTACTCCAGCTTTGGAGTCTTTCTTCTGCTTGGGGAAGCTGCCCTAGTCTGAACAGCTGCCTCTTATCATATGGCTGCCTCAGCTCAAACTCACCTCCAGAGAGTAAAACCTCCCTGCTTTGACAGGTGTCTCCTGTTCAACCCTTTTTAAAAATTATTTTTAAAGATTCATTTATTTTTATTCTATGTATATGACTGTTCAGACTGGATATATTTCTGTGTACAATGTCTATGCCCCTGGAGGCCAGAAGAGAGCATCAGATCCCCTGGAACTAGGGTTACAGATGGTTGTGAGCCAACATGACACGTGAGTGCTAGGATTTGAACCTGGGTCCTTTGGAATAGCAGCAAGCACTTAACTACTGAGCCATCTCTCCAGCCCCTCCTATTCAGTCTTGATAATTCGTTTTCAGATCTGAATCGTCCCTATGCATTTACAGCTGGTGGTAATATTACTGTTAATGACAGTTTCCTCCTGCTGAAATGTAAGTTCCTTACGGGCGAGGACCCTCCCTTGACAGTGCTCAGGCCAGCGCCTTGTTGCAGAAAGCACTGTAAAGTTTATGAGCTGGACCTTAACAACTCTGAGAAGACAGAAAAACAACATCTGTGTGGTGTGTCACACAAGGCTTATTAGACACCTCCTACTCTTGCAGAGGTCATCTTTATCGGACTGCTTTCTATCAGCTGATGCTAAGTTTTATGACAAGAGCTGTCTGTCAGGACCAGGTCAAAGGCCTTCCTCTTGACTTCCCCAGTGCCCAGGTTTCACAATTCTTGAACCTTCTCCAGATTGAAGGCCCTGGCCAGTGCCTAGCACCATTGTTGACCTCTCCTTCCTGCCCTGCTCCTTGGAATCTGCTCACTGGTAGGCCAGATCTTATTTCATCAGTTCTCTTCCTAGGTGAAGCTTCCTTCATCCCTGCTGTGAACCCTTATCCCAGCTGCTGTTCCCTGAGATGTTTCAGGCAGGGCTATCCCATCTCTTACACAAACAGTAAGTGTTAGAGTGTTCTTAAATAAGAGTCCCAAGCAAAGGTCTCTCTGAGGGAGATGTCACTCAGTTTAAGGGGACCCTGGATGGCCTTTAAGTAGAAGACATTCTCATGCTGACTGCTTTCCCGAAGACAGAAGTCGTAGGCATAAGTTGGGCTCCCCTCCCCTGATCACGTCACATGGACTGAAACATTAACTCTGAATAGACCATTCGTTTCCTGTGTTCCCATTTGTCAAATCAGAGCTGGGTGTAGGAGGAGCAAAAGCCTGTACTTAAGACATAAATAAAAATAAAACAAAAGAAATGCAACACCTAGGAACCCAGACATTCCTTAGAACACAGCAAGAACCTGTCATCACAAGCTCCCTGTGACTGTCACGATAGCCAGACGTGGGGACCGCTGCCCTCAGGTGTGCCAATTCTGTCAAAATGTGTGTTTTCTATTCAAAGGCAGCCTTGGCTACATAGTGAGTTAAAGGCCTACTTGGTCTACATGACTGTCTCAAAACACTAAAATAAAACAAAGTAAAAAAGAAACAAATTTTTCCTAGCTCTTTCACACTGTGTCCCTGGCCTTGACGCACAGTTCCCTGTTCTATGTCTGAGGGCTGAGATGTCGGATCAGGAGCACGGTAGCTTTTTCTTTGAGTCATCACCTCAGGGGACAAAGTTTTCTCAAGATCTCAGCTGTCATTTCCTTTTTCTTTAACTACAGACAGTTATCCTGGTAATCATGTGAATTCCTGGACAGTGAACCTATGGCCAAGGGTTTCTCCTCTAACTTCTCATATTGGAGGAGCCCACTTGAATTGCAGAAACATAAAGCTTGTTTATCTGGAGAAGATGCTGATCTGATCTGCAAGTGAAAGTTTATTTCCACAAGAACACAGAATCTACGAGGATAGGAAATTTGTTTAGTCAGCACTATGTCCTCAGTGTCCAGCATACTGACACATTCAATGACTGAACTCACTCACTCATTCATTCACGTCTTTTCTAAGCAGGACACTGTCAGGTGACACCTGACATAAGAGAAACAAGGGGAAAGGCAGCCAGGAGGATATTTTGGCTACAAGTAACAGAACTAGCTTAATCAACTAGGCATCAATACTTACAAAAGACAGTCAGATTTAGACAGCTCAGGTATTGGCTCAACCCATACCATTCAGGACTCGGGTTTGCTTGTCTTTTTGATAAGTCTGTATGTTAACTCATTTGATCCCTCAGGGACGGCAAAGCAGTAGCTCTCCCTGCAGTGGGTAGTCCTAATCACCAGTAGTGGGTTTCCAGAGTGATGAGTCCTTGGGCATTTGTAGTTTTGAAGAGCCAATAGGTTCGGCTGCCTAGCCAGCATTGCATACCTAGCTGCCAGCTAATAGGTACCATCCAATGGTTGTGCAAATGAGAACAGGCATAGTCCCTGGAAGATCTACAGTTAATGTCAATGAAGAAATTTTGACAGATGTCCGAGGAGTTCAGAGGAAAAGCTCCCCACTGGGCAAATATAGCAGAAGGAGATTGGGAGACAGTGGGGCCTCAGAAGATGAGTAAGCCTTTAGAAGGCGGGGGGGGGGGGGGGCGGGGAGCAGTGTAGCCAGAAGGGCACAGCATGAGCCGGGAGGGAAGAGAAGGAACATTTGTCACATTTGTGTGTCATCTTTGTCAGAGGACAAGCTGATCTCTGGCTCACTGGCATATTAGTTTGTGGGAAAGGGAAGTTTGCTCATTTTAAACCAACAACTACAGAAATTGAGGTTCATCTCCAGAGCCCTGTGAATCAGCATTCTCTGAGATTCCTGATGCTTTGCTGGATTGTTCTTGAAGCTTCCTCTTTGAGCACAAGGGGATTTTAAAAGGCAACACAGGGGCTTTCACACACTCCTGTTTCTAAAATCCCATCCACAGAATGGAAAAACCCTTCGAGGTCACCTCTACCCAATTGGTCAAGCTACCCAATTATCTTCTCAGACAAGATGGCATGGCCATTCTTCCTCAAAGCCAACAAAGATAAACAGTCAAAACCAGAAGTTACAGAAGTGATTAGGAAGGCTGCTGGGAAGACCTGAATTTATGAGAATTTGGTACATTGGCTGGTGATGGGATTCCATTTTAGGATTCAATTACTTCAGACTCAGACCAGAGATTCCTTCAGTGAGGGTACATGCCACGCACCAGGCAGGGACCAGCTTTGCTGATAACACAGGAAGGGATTCATCTGGCCCTGGCTCAGCCAGCCAGGCTGGACAAATGTCACCCACTCACTTTGATGGATGTACCCCATTCACAGAAATATGTGGACAGATACTGATTTTTTTGAGCTCCACCATTACTCACTGTTCTTGGCAACTGGCTTGCTTCCTTGTCTTAGCTTTGTTGGTGTTATTGCTGCGGCTAACAAACTGCAGGTTAGTGAACCACGAAGGAGTCTCCCTGCAGCTAAACAAGAGAGGAGTTGCCAGCACACACTCCATGTGTGGTATGGGCTGGACTCTAGAGCAGTGGTTCTCAACCTGTGGTCATGACCTTGGAGTGTGTGTAAAATGACTCTTTCACAGGGGTTGCCTAAGACTATCAGAAACACAGATATTTACATTATGATTCATAACAGCAAAATTATAGTTGTGAAGTAGCAACAAAAATAATTTTGTGGTTGGGGGTCACCATAACATGAGGAACTGTGTTAAAGGGTTGAAGCATTATGAAGGTTGAGAACCACTGCCCAAAAGAAATAGTGCTTCTCCCAGGTTTCAAGATCCTTGCTTGTGTTATCTTTGAAGTAAGAACTCTGAGCTAGTCAAAAGAAAACTGCAGAGAGCACTAGGGTGATAATTAGCTTTTGAAACAAGAAGAAACCATCTGCATTTATTTCACGTTAAGGACCATGTGCATAGCCTCTGGAAGAGACAGCTGTCATCTGGAAGAAAGAAAGGAAGAAGTCACAGGAATTCCTAGGCACACGTGCAAGGCTCTGCTCTCTAGGCTACAGGCCCAGGTTCTTTTCTCATTTTCTCACCTGGATGTTTTTATCTGGAACTTAGCAGCTAAGAAATAGACAGGCTCCCTACAGGCGGCCAGTTCCAGCTCTGTCCCACTCAGGCATTCACACATTCAACAAACCCCATCACCTTATTTGCCATGTTTGGAGAGGACAACAGAACACCAGACACAGCAGAAATGAGGTGTCATGGTGTGTCACAGTCTCACTGAGGAGGAGCAGAGAGGACATCCAGTTCCAGGGTGACACGTTCAGGGTCATTCTCCAAAATGACATGGCTCTTGAGCCGAGTACAAATTAGTGAGAAAAACAAAAAACAAAAAACAGAAACCTGATCAACATCAACAATTCCACAGAGGTTGCTGTTTCAGCTCATTCCAAAGTAGTGTGTCTGGGAACTCGGGCAGGGCCTAGGGCTGGAAGACACTTCCATGTCACGGTAAGCTGCTGACACTTGATTTCTGAAGCGATGGGGTCAGGAGAACTGCTGAGCAAGGTTTAAGAGCGTCAGAACTAGAATTGGGGCCTAAAATAACCATTCCGGCAGGAAGGAGGTGAGAACAGGGCGACAAATTAGGAAGCTCCCATACCACAGGTAATAAGGGAGTGATTTCGGCGGCAGCTGTCGGGGCTGGGTCCACCGGGGAAGAAGAGAGAGGAGACCAGGGGTGTTCCAGGTTCCTGCTTGGAGGGTGCGGGAGGCGGCACCTTTGCTGAGAAAAGACATACAAAGGGTTATGGGGTGGCAGGACCATCAACCCCCTTTCTCCTCTGACAGTGCCGAGGCCCGGACCTAGGACCCCACATAAGCTAGGGACCATCAACCCCCCTTTCTCCTCTGACAGTGCCGAGGCCTGGACCTAGGACCCCACATAAGCTAGGGACCATCAACCCCCCTTTCTCCTCTGACAGTGCCGAGGCCCGGACCTAGGACCCCACATAAGCTAGGGACCATCAACCCCCCTTTCTCCTCTGACAGTGCCGAGGCCCGGACCTAGGACCCCACATAAGCTAGGCAAATGCTCTGCCACTGAGCTCCACCTGGCTCCAGCTCCACTTTTGACATGTGCTTAAAAGTGTTTAGCTTCTTTTGCTTTCAAAAGTTTCAGCAAAATGTGTCCAAGTAGAGTTTCCAACACGTTTATCTTGCTTAGCATTTAGTAAGATTCTTGAGTCTAATTTTATGTCTTGTACCAAGCTGGGAAAATTTTCAGGCTCTATCATTAATAAAAAAAAAAAACCTCTTATTTTTCTCCTCATTATGGATTGCAACTAACTTAAGATTGCAACTAATTTAAGATTTTGATACCCAGAGGTCACTGAGGTGCTATTATTTTTCTTTTGGTCAAATTATCTCTTATTTTCAGTTCTGATCATTGATGTGTTCTCAAATATTTATGTATTTTATGTATATGAGTGTCCACCCTCATCTTCTACTCCATGCCAGAGAGGGCAACTATTTTCTCCTACAGAGTTCATCATTGTTATCTATCTGCAGAAAAGTTAAACCAATATGAGCCGACTGTTAACAAACATGTGACTCTAGGTTCTCAGTAAATATGGATGGTTATGAGCTGTTGTGTGGTTGTTGGGTATTGAACTCAGGACCTCTGGAAGGGTGGTCAGTGCTCTTAACCACTGACCCATCTCTTTAGCCTCCACTGATATGGTTTCAAATTCACCAACTCTTTCATCTGCCAACCTCAATCTTCTTTGAAGCTCATCGAGTTGATTCCTTTATTTCTAAAATTAGAAGCAAGGACAGAGGAGCATAAATTATAGGCATGAACACTGTTCAGAAAGTGGTATAAAATGCAAAGGTTCATGTGACATGAGGCCATGAGCTTGAAGGAGAGCAGGGAGGGGCACATGGGGATGACTGAAGGGAGAAAGGGAAGAGATGAACACTGCAATTATATTATAATCTCAAATAAAAAATTAAAATGCAAAGAGGAATGGTCAGTTACACACAGATGAGAAAAGTGAGAATCAATTTTTTCAAGTTTATTTTTGCCTCTAGAATTTCTTTTTCTTTTTTCAGTTTTTGATCTTCTGCTAAGATTCCCTTGTTCAGTCATGATGAACACAGTTTTGTTCCTGTTCTTGAGCAAAGTTACTGCAGTCATTTTAAGATAACTCTAATTTCAACTTGCGTATCATCTAAGAGTCAGTCTCCATTGGTATCCTTTTCTTTTGGATGTATCTGTGTCGAAGGGTGTTTTTTTCCTCTGACTGTCCAGTGATTTGGGACTGTGATCTCCACTTTATGACTAATATGTAGACTATAGTCTCCATTACATTCTTCTGGAAAGCTCCAAGTCATTTGTTTAATGAACAGTTAACGTTGGGGTCAGCTGATACCCTTCTGTACGTTACCCCATTTTGGACACAGTGGCTTTCCAGGCTGTGCCTTGCCCTAACAAGCTCCATTTTATAAGCAACTTTTGATTTCACTTTGAGGAAGAAGCCCTAAGTAAGTAGACCGACTCACTGCACACAGTACCACCATTCAGTCACAGACCAATAAATGAGACCTGGGACCAGTAAGGGAGCCGCCAGATGAACTGATTACCATGAACACCATGAACACCTTAAAACCATATTAGGAAACTTACTGGACATAGCAGACCAAGGAAAGGATGTAACCTCTCACCTGGGCCCCAAAAGGTGATAGTCACCAAACACTGCAATGGCAGATTCCACACCAACCCAACACCTGATATACCTGGTGTGTTCATCAAGGACCAAAGACTCCCAGACTGTTTCTGAAGCTTTGGCTCAGCTCAGTCCGTGTCCATCCACCTGTTTGCCTATCTGGACCTAACCAGCCATTTCTGCTCCAGACCTGGTTTGGCCTTTCCCCTCAAGTGTCAGCTCACTGTGTCCTGTTTGTTTACTCTTTGATTTCTGTAGACTCTTTTCTCCTCTGAGCTCATCATTGTTATCAGTAGAACAGTTAAAACAGTATGAGCCACTCTACTGTTATGGGAGTCCACGTTCTTAATAAATATTTGCAGAATAAATTCAAGCATATACTTCATATTTCTAATTGACCTGTAGTGGCTACCACATACTTAATCTAGCCAGAATTAAGCTAAATCTTGGATTATCTCTCTCCTACTCCCTACTTCCAGCAAACATGCTCTTTCTCAAGTATCTATATATCTGTCTGTCTGTATGTTACTCTGTCTATCATCTTCCTTGTGTATCTTGGTATTTCCATGTAAGCCTAGGCCTTTCAAACTTCACCTATCAGAAACTAGTGATTTGACCTCCCAGCCTTGTATTGGCTGACCTTTCTGCACAGACTGGCCCTTCACCAGCAGCCACCTGGCTCATAATTCTTACTCAGGTCTCACCTTTGGTCATTTTTCTTTTTCTTTTTGATGATACTTTCCTGACTGTTTGCTATAAAATGAACATAATCTATTATTTCCTTTTCTACAACCTTTCTTTACTCTTTCGTTTTTCTCTGACACTTATTTGCTAACAATTACAGGTCTGCTTTTAAAACTATGAGCTTCTCCCTTTGTGAAGTGTAAGATCTCTGGGGCATGGCCTTTTCAATGCCGTGCCCCAGCGCTGAGAAAAGAGCAGAGCTTGGAGTAGGTATTCAGTACATTTTTTTTTTCAATTAAATGAGCATAGAAGCTGCTTGAATTAAGAGTGAAAAAAGCTGGGCTTGGGACACGCTGCTTTAATGTCAGCACGTTCAAGGCAGATCTCTGTGAGTTATAGGACTCCCTGGTCTATATAGTAAGTTTCAGGCCAGCCACAGAAACATACATCGTGTCTAAGAGAGAGGGGGATGGGAAGAGAGACAGACAGATGAACACAGACACAGGCACACACACACACACACACACACACAGAACACATCTTGGTGAGGGAAGAACAAGGTCTTATAGATGGAAGCCCTATAGCCAAGGTCTAGCAGAGATTAATGTCACAAGAGCCATATCCATATGGAAGATGTAAAAGATTCAGAAGATCACCTCCCCCTGAGGGGAGTGCAGCCTTACCAGGCCATAGAGTAAGACAATGCAGCCAGTCCTAATAAGAACTGATAGACTAGCGTCAGATGGAAGGGGAGGAGAACCTAGTTTATCAGTGGACTAGGGGAAGGGGAAGGGAGGGGAAGAGGAAGGATGGGTGGGAATGGGAGGGGGCTCTAGTTGGGAAACAAAGTGAATAAATTGTAATTAATGAAAAAATAATTAAAAAAATAAAAAGTATGACATTTATTTTGGTGCTGTGGCAGAAGAAACCAGACCACAGTGGGATATGAAGCAGCAGCCAACAGACACACAGGGCCAGAGGCTGGAAGGAGGAGCAGGAGGGAGGCAAGGCTGGAGCCACGAGAACAGACTGCGCAGACGCAAGAGTGGAAGTGATCATCTCAGCTCAGCTTTTGGCTCTGAGAGGCAAAGGAGAGAAGGCTCAGTCTGTTTGCTGCACAGTCAGGGTTGCTCAAGCCCATGTCCTGTAGGCCATCTCCAGAACAATAGGAACCTTCTGTCCTCCAAATCACAGGCCCTGGAGAAAAGACATGGTCTACAAGGGTAGTACATATGACATAACTCTCTGGCAAGGGAGCATCTGCTGGAGGGGTGCAGTTCCCTACAATTTAGGAAAATGGTTTCCTCCTCCTCCTCTTCTGAGACAGGGTTTCTCTGTGTAGCTCTAGTTGTCTTACAACTTGCTCTGTAGACCAGGCTGGCCTCGAATCCACAGAAACCTGCCTGCTTCTGCCTCCCAAGTGCTGGGATTAAAGGCCTGTACCACCCCAGCTTAATACGTATGTGCTGAGCCATCACTCCAGTCCTCCTTAATGACTTTTTCTTGACATCTTTGGTTGTGTATGTTAATGGAAGGCCAATATAGTCATTAGCTGCTCCCTAACTCAATAATCCAGACTGGTTACTTTATAAAGGGTGACAATCTGTAAAACTCAAAATTCTGCAGGGTGGGAGGTCCAACTCCAAGGTCTGAGTCAGGTCTTCTTGCAGGTGGGATTCTGCAGAACCCTGGTGTGACTCTGGACACGTGGTGAGGAGGGCCCACCCAACAGAGAGAGCTGAACTGGCTTCTACAACAGACTAAGTGGAACAGCCACTCATGACGTCATTATTCCATGAGCACTGAGACCTGTCATCCCAAGCACTGCTGAGATCCACCTGGGCCCACCTCCTTACTACTTACCACGGGAATGAAAACTCAACACAAGCTTTGGTGGGGGCATCTAAAACATACCAGTCACAGTCTTTTCCTACATTTTCAGGATGAGTTGGCCTAATTTTAGATGGGTGCTGGAGGGGAAGAGCAGCTGCAGAAATTCTTTGCACACTGACTGCTCCTTTCTGCGGAAAGCAAGAAGGGAGGGCAATGTGCACGAGACAGTGCGATTCTGAGCTTCATGTTTCATACCAGATGCCTACACCTGGGAGCAGACAGGGTCAGTGGTGGGGGTAGGGGAAATAAGATAGGATTTCGTGTGTGGAATTCCATCTTACAGGAATTTACCAGCAGAGAAATAACAAAAGTCAGCCCTGTTGTGCTGACCTAGAAACTCAGAAGAGAGAGATGGGGGTAGAAATGAGTAATTGTCTATGGACTAGGTCCATCCTAGAAGTCAAAAAAGCCTTTCTATAAACTTAAAAATCAGTCTTAGAGGTGGTAGCAAGGCAGCATTGCTGAGGAAACAGGCCTGTTGAGGCCACTGTCTCTCTGCTGAAGTGCTTTCTGCTAGGGAGAGGGAGAATCTATGTTTGGACTAAAGACTTCATCAGCATGCTGTTCTGTAGCAGGCAAGAATGGCAACATGTGTTTTTTTGATTATAAAAGAGTCTGGGGTTGTCTTGTGTGGTGGCCCATGCCTATAATTCTAGCACTCAGGAGACTGAGGCCAAAAATTCAAGACTAGCTTGGGTTATATAATGAGACTTTCTTAAAATATTGTTATATATTATTTGCAATATTTTATAAAATGTCTTAAGATATTATTTTATTACTTAATATTATATAATAATATTTTAAAATAAAAATATATATCTAAGAACAATACACAAAAGAAAAAATAGCTCATTAGTAACAACAGCAGCAACAAAAGCCATGACCATCTGGGCTTATAGACTGACTGCTAAAAGCAGTTACTACATTTTCAACTCATGAGAATATAGGACAACGTGTCACTTTCATATTTTTCTATCATATGGGACACAAAGAAGTAAAGTGACTTGACCCTGGTCACTTTACAAGTCACAACAAAAGACAGCAAATAAGCATGGCTTCCTATGAACCCAAGACCACCAGGCACTTACATCACTTCCTGTCTCATGGAGTTTGTCCTCCTGGGTGGCCGGTTAATTGGCCCTACTTCCTTTGGCCTATGGAGAAAGTATTAATCTTAGGCATATAGTCACTAACACGGAAAAATAAACCAGAGATGTGCTGACTAAGTGACTCGTGACCACGCTGCTCCTGCCGTCCTCACTTTTCCAGTCCATGTCCTTCCCAGCGTACACACGATTGTAAAACCACTTCCAACTGCCTACCAAGAGACAAACTGTAAGTAGGATCGACCAGAGGTTGTTATGAAGATGCCTAAAACATTACCTGGTATTTTCTAGTGTTAGGGATATGTAAGGCTAATTACAAGGGATCTTTACAATATTCACTATTGTGAAATATGTTTGCTGATATTGAAAAATTGCTCCTTCGTGTTCCCAAGAATAGTTCTCAATCCAAGCACACAGGTTACCGAGCCTCCACTAGTGCCAAGCAAACCTTGTCAGGGGCTGAGCGGAGGCAGTGGGACGACCGCCCCATGCATGAGGCCTACAGGGGCTGCTTCTAATACGAATAACTGCGAGTACTTGAAATAGATATAAATCCCCCAGGGAGCACAAGCAGGAACTCCGGCTCTGAAGCTCGGTGCACTGGCTGCCTTGCCCATCTGATTTTCAGGATATTCTTTCAGGCAGAGTGGGAAAAGGAACGTGAGGTAGAGCATACATCAGAGGAAGGTAGTAAGAGGCAGAGGAGGAGGACAGGGCAGCACACGGGGTATGCTGCTTCCGTGTGTTAAGTCTGCGGTCACATCACTCATTTCCTATGTTCTGGGCTCACGAGCTGGGTGCCTAATGGGGGCAAACATGTCTAGAGCTGATGTTTCTAGAAGGTCTATCTGACAGACAAACGTGGGGAACACAAGTCAGGATTCCCAGTCTTACATTTCAGCATCAGGACAGGCATGAAGTGCTGATGGCCTACTGTGCAGAAAAGAATGAATGCATGCAAGAGACTTTTAGGGGTCACTAGAGTTGTTGGGGGCACTCTCTCCAGCTGAAATTGAAAAATCACTAAAAAGTATCAGTGATAAGAAGATAAAAGGTAAGCTAAAGCCAGAGTTTTAAAATCTCTTAAATAAATGGTACATTTGTTACCTGTAAAGATGCTGGTTGGGGGAAATGCTTATTGTTCCCCAACCTTTCTAAAACATAAAACTTACTCTCATGACTTTTGGTGTTCTGGAAGAAATAATCACCAGTCATAGACTGGACGTGATGGTACATGTCTTTAATCCCAGTACTCAGGAGGCAGAGGCAGGAGAATCTCTGGAATTTGAAGCCAGCTTGGTATATATAGTGAGTTCCAGGACAGCCAGGGCTACACACTAAGGCCCCATCTCAAGAGAACAAAACAAAGCAAAAATGGTAATCACTAATTATGTTTAAAACTAAGAAAATTCTTCAACAGAGAAAAATACTTAATCTTCATAGCTGAGGTGCTTCTGCATAAGCAAGTTCTTCTACAGTTGGCCATGGACCAGAGACTGCGGTGAAGCAGGAAGTGCACAGCCATGCCCCCTTAACTCTAACTCAAGGAAAAGATGAGAGGAGTGACTTTCACAACTTCTTTTGTAATTATATGAATGAGGGTATATGTACATAAATGCAGGTGCCTGAGTAGGCAGGCCATAAAAGGGTGTCAGGGAGTTAGAGATGGTTGTGAGTTGCCTAACATGGGTGCAGGGGAACTGAACTCAGGTCCTCTCCAAGAGCGATACGGCTCTTGACTGCTGGGCCATCTCTCCAGCTCAAGCTTTCAGTTTCTAATGTGGATAGCTTCTGTGACAAAACTTACATCACAGACATCAAACCCAGGAATGGCCTTC
Source organism: Pachyuromys duprasi (assembly GCA_028658305.1). Lineage (NCBI taxonomy): Eukaryota > Metazoa > Chordata > Mammalia > Rodentia > Muridae > Pachyuromys > Pachyuromys duprasi. The sequence continues at coordinate 63,128,963 of CM053762.1, read as the reverse complement.
TTGCCTCCTGTGGTACATACCCTCATCTTCTGCCCAAACTCTCCTTCAGAGTCAGGACCTCAGTTTCCTAGCAGCAGGAGTGCTGGATCTTCACAGGATTAGGGTGGGTGGGGGTACCCCAGCCCTACCCCGTAGGGCTCCCAGAGCAACTACTCCCTGTCCCCGGAGCTCACTCTCCAATGACCTTAAACAGATACGTGAGTGAAAAGCCCACCAGGACCACAGAGAGCCTCTCAGGAGCAGCAGTTACAAAAGATGAGAATGGACCTGTGAAAACATCTACTAACTGTATTAGGGTCTTAAGTGAGCCACATGTTAATAACACAAAGCTGTCAACCATAAGTGGTGGTCTGAAAGGTTTAACGAAATAATTCACAAAATGTATTGAAGGATTACAGCAAGCATACATGAAGACTTGCACATTCAACTCTGCAGAGCTGAGGGCAGAGAGTGTGCAGTCACACACCATTTGGTTACTTGTTTTTTATTAGTACTAGCCATACTAGCTATAGTTAGTACGTTTATTTATTTTTCCTTCCTCCATCTTCCCCAAAACTTCCCTTTGGCAATGTTGCTACACCATGGCTCCATCACTGTTTTGTTAAACAAACAAACAAACAACAACAAAAACAATCAGGTATCAGATAAGGCCTGGATCCTGACTGCCATCTAGTGGAAAATTTGAATATTAACATAGCTAGTAATTGTTTTATTTTCAGTAAAATGGCTATATATGGCCACATCAAATTATGGGCTACTGGTCTTGAAAGGGTGGAACTCTGAAGCTCATTTTGCTTTTTTTGTAAAAATAGGAGTTGCTATGGTCTTGTGCGATTGCTTAGTTCAGTGGTTCTCAACTTTCCTAATGCTGCGACCCTTTAATACAGTTCCTCATATTGTGGTGAGCCCCAACCTATAATTATTTTCATTGTTATTCCATAACTGTAGTTTTGCTACTGTTATGAATCATAATGTAAATGTCTGATATGCAGGATATCTGGTATATGACCTACAGGCTGAGAACCGCTGGCTTAGTAGGTAAATCATTTGTCATGGACAAGGACCAGAACTCCAGTCCCTGGAACCCCTGCAAAAACTGGGCATGGCGGCAGATCTGCACTCCCAATGTTTCTCTAGCAACAGTGGAGACCAAGACAGGAAGACCTCTGCAAGTTAATGAACCAGCCAGGCAGCCTGGTACTTACCGCCGTGAATAAAAACTGTCTCAAAGGGGAAGGTAAGGCCCTCTTCTGGTCTCCACATGTATGCTGTGCTGTATGGGCATCATCCCTTATGCAGGGACAGATGGACAAACACACACAGTCACAAACAAAAGCACTATACACACATGAAAAAAAAGTCAAATGGCTCCTTTCTTTCTATGTGTGGGGACATATACCCACTGTCACCTGTGCTTTATTGAAGCAATAATCCTTAAAAAAAAACAGTGTTGTTCTTCTGTTATACATTGTGCAGTAAAATGAAGTATCTTTCCCTTTCCTCTTTGCTCTAAGAGGAGGAGGCTTTAAGCTTCCTGTATATGGACAGGGGAAATGCCCACTGGCAAAGAGGATACTCCCAGGAGCTGTATTACAGAGAAATACAGTAACTCACTTTTTTTGGTTTCAGTGTGCATTGGTGTTTTGCTTGTATGTATGTCTGTGTGAGAGTATGAGACCTCCTGGAACTGGAGTTACAGACAGTTGTGAGTTACCATGTGGTTTCTGGGAATTGAACTTGGGTCCTCCAAAGGAGCAGCTACAGCTCTTAACTGGAGGGTGAACCATGTCTTCAGGGCCTGTAACTCCACTTTCAAAGACCATCTTAAAGAGTTGGAGACGTGGCTCAACAGTTAGCACTGGTCACTCTTCCAGAGTCCTGGGGTTTGGTTCCCAGCACCCACAAGATGGCTTACAGCCACATGTAACTCTAGTCCCAGGAGATTCGTCACCTCTGGCATCTGTGAGCATGGCACACAGGTGGTACAGGCACATGCAGGCGGAACACCTGTGTACATAAAATAAAAAATTAAAGCTAAAAAAACAAACAAAGACCATCTTAAGTAACTCCCTCCACCAAGTATTCATCCTTTTCTTCTTGGCCTTCAAAGAGCTTCTGGTGGCTGCGGCCTTCACTGCCACGTCTACCCTGCCATTCTTTCTGCTGTCTTTGACTGTGAGGACCACATATACACTTGTAATCTCACTTTCTGTCTGTTGTAAAAGGAACTTTTATTCTCTTGAGGTAATTGTTGTATTGAAGGTTTACTGCCTCCGTCTGCTAATCTAGGCTTAGTCCTGGAAACTTCTAGCCTCAGTCTAACCTAGGCCTAGAATGTTTTCAGCCTCTGAGACTTACTGCTTAGTAAGCTCACCCTTTCTTGTTCTTACTGAGCTCTGGGATGGCTGGTTCAATGTAGCTGTTCTGTGTCAAACTCCTCTCCCAGCTCACTGATTCAATCTGGCTTTTCTGTTGGCCTCTGAATTACTCTGTTTAACTTCCAACTAAATCAAGCAATCTGCTCTAATCTCCTGGTTCTTTTTCATTCTCTGGCTCATTCAGTCTCCACTTGAGTTCTCTCTCAGGAACCTGTCTCTATTACTATCTTGGTAAGACTGCCTCCTCTCTCCCTCTGTATTGCCCCTTAAGTAGCTTCCTTTTCCTCTCTCATGAGATTGGGTATATCCTATTCTGTCAAATCTTCTCTGATTTGTCACGTTTTCTGCCACTCAATAAGACATCACTTTCAAACATGGATGCTTCCTTTTGTAAACTAACTTTACCTTCATTGCTTGGGATTAAAAGCTTGTGTCACCATGCCTAGACCTAAACTTTTCTTTACCTGAAAATTACTCTATACCAGGCTGGCGCTGAACTCAGATTTGCTTGCCTGTCTCCTGAATTAAAGGCATGTTTGTATTCTACCTGAATCACACAGACATAAAAGATCATTGGCTGTGATCTCTACCAAGCAATCGCCCAGAGGTTCCTCTCCATTCTCCTTTTGTCATTACCAACACACACACACACACACACACACACACACACGAAATCATTCAAAATCTATTCTAGCCAGGCTATGAATACTTTCCCTCATATTTTCATTTTGAAAGTTGAGAGGTCAGTCTCATGTACTGTTATATATTCTCCATTTAATTCATTATCTGTAAACAGTCTGCTTTTTAATTTTATGTGAACACTCACATGAAATGAGTATATGTATGAACATATATTTGTATGTTCATATATATGAATAGTGCAAATATTTTAAATAATTTTTGTTGTTTGAGAGTCTCATGTACCCTAGGCTAACTTTGAACTCGCCACATACCTGAGGCTAGCCTCAACTTCCTTATCCTCATAACTTGACCAAGTTATAGGTGTGTGCCACCACAACCAGCTATGTAATATAGCATTTTGACCATACTGCTTGAAGGTATCTTAAATATCTAAGCATGGACCTTTCCCCTAAGTAACTGTAAAATAAATTTCACACCCAACTAGCATCATATAACATCAAATCCTAGCATCATCTAATATTGTCTATGTGTGTGTGTGTTGGGAGGGTGCTAGGACCTTGTGCTTGCCAGCACACACACCACCTGTGGGTTAACATCACCAGCCTGTCCTGTCCACAATTTATTATCATTATTATGGTTTTCTGAGACAGGGTTTCTCTGTGAAAGACTCCTGCTAGAGCCTCTCTAGACGGGGAGACCCCGCTTCCCAAGGAACAGCGAGACCAGTCTTTGGATGCAAGCCGCAAGAGGTTTATTTCGATACACGGGTACCCGGGGCGACAAAGCCTTTCGGAGGACTTGTGCGCCTCTCGGTTGGGGTGACGGGTTTTTATAGGGCTCGGGAGCAAGAAGCACAGTTACAGAAGCGAGAAGCATAGTTACAGGGATCTGATTGGGTGGTTTGAACAAAGCCATAGTCACGTCACGTACCAGGAACAGGGAAGGCGGGAAGGCAGATGTGAGCGGAGTCACATACCCGGCCCTTATCTCGGGTGCCCAGAGTGCTTTTATCAGGGGCTTTCCGTTTCCCCTCACAGGCCAGGTGCCCAACTGCAGATACCCTGTTGTTGGACATCTGTCCTGTCTTGCTTCTGACCTTGTACTGTTTCAGTCTTGCAAAATGGTGTTGCCAGCATTATGCTAGGGTTTCATTCTTTCATTCCCCCATTTTTCTTCTAGCCTAGAATGGAATCCTTCATTCTACGGGTCTAGGGAGAGTCAATCTTCGTCTCTAGCTGCTTGAGTTGATGATACTTCTGGGTTAGTACTAACGTCTGTATGACAGAGAGCCGGTCCTTTATAAACTGAACTAGCTGATTTAGGATACAAGGCCTAACTAGTAGAATCAGGAGAATTATGATTAGGGGACCCATAATAGAGGAGATCAGGGTGGTGATCCAGGGGGACCGACTAAACCATCTCTCGTACCAGCTCTGTCCTGACTCAAAGAATTGCTGTCTCTGTCTGAGTCTTTCTCTGAGTTTAGCCATGTTATCCCTTACCAATCCAGTATGGTCAGCATAAAAGCAACATTCTTCCTTTAGAGCTGCACACAGTCCTCCTTCTTGTAAGAAGAGGATATCTAGCTCCCTTCTATTCTGCAAGACTACTTCCGAAAGGGAGGTCAAGGATTTTTCCAGAGCACTAACTGATTCTTCTAATGCTTGCAAGTCGGTATGCATGGCCTGTTGCAGTTGTCGGAACTGAGTAGTTTCTACCAAGGCAGCAGAACCAGTCCCTACTCTGGCTGCGATACCCCTGACTGTGAGTCCCCCTAGTATCAAGGCCAAAGTTAAAGATACAGGCTCCCTGAAGTACCGGGTGATCCCCTCAAAATGTTTGTAGACGTATTCAGATTCATGGTAGACAACTTTAGGCCAGAGCTCAATGAGGACACAAAAGTCAGAGTTCTGGTTGAGAATTAATGCAGATACACAGGGCGCTAAGCCGGAGCTGCAGGCCCAATAGGTCCCATTGGGGCCCGTTAGGTAGTAGGAGCCTGGGTGGATCCTGGAGGTTGAGTTGCAAAGTTTTTGGTCAGTTTTGGGGACTGACCCGATACAGGTTCCCCGGCCAGACACTTCAGATAGAGTTAGCCTATGTTGGGAGGCCGAAGTACAGTATGTTGGGGGTGTGGTGTAGTTTACAAGGTCCCCCGTTATTGCAACCCCTTCCTAGTAAGGGGGAGTTGAGACCAGGCATAGCCAGCATTCTTGGGTTCTGCTAGGATTAGTATAGTTAAGTGTCTGGAAGGCTCCCTGTATTAGACCAAGCAACCTATCACCTGTACTCGGTCGGAAAAGTCGTGGTGTGGGGATGCCTAGACTGGCTGGGTTCTGAGTTTTGGTAGAGGGCATGGCTGCAGGCGGAATGGGTAATTTCTCATGTTGGGAGGAGGGGGCTCTCAGGTTTGGTAATACTGAGTTAGGCCCGACGGGTACCTTGGGTTTATCCAGAGTCAGCTGGAGGCGTGTTATTCCTCCATGGCTTCCAACTTTCCAGAGGCGCAACCTGAATTCTTTTCCACGCAACCATCCCTCTCTATATTTTTTTCCTTTGTCGGTGAAGGTAAGGATGAGCTGATTACAGGGTTTGGGTGTAGCAGAGTGGGGTAACCCATCATTGACTGCCCACGCACATTTATCATATTTGGGGTCTCTAGTAAACTGGATAAGTCCGGTTGAGGTAGGTTTCCAGCTAGTGGCAAACTCCTCACATCCCCATTCTGCACAATAAAGGTCAGCCCTGGTCCCACAGTGTTCCTGCCGCCATGGAGAATCAGAAGGGGAGGGGCACATATAAAAATGTATTTTGTGGTCCTCAGCCATGCTTCTTGCGCTGGACCTTGATGGCATGGCCTTAGCTAGATCAAAACTTAGTTCAGGGAACCAAGTGTACGGGGGTGCCATCTTGGAAATTTTGTTAAGAGGGACACCGAATCCATCTAGCAGGACCCAAGTCGAGTTTACAGGGATGTGGGGACTGGAGTGTGACAGAGTGAACAGGAAGAGAAAGAGTATCAAACCGGGTAAGTCTTATCTTTAGTGGGTTTTGGGTGCGATGGAGTTTCCATGAGGAGGCTGGAGTCTGATCTTGCTCTGCGTCGTGATGGGCCGCTTTGGCATGGGAGGCGTGCACCCACGCTGTGATACCGTTGACCTTGAGCGCCGTCGGGGTTGTTAGCAACACAGTATATGGTCCTTTCCAGCGGGGTT
>CM053762.1:63072211-63122228 GCA_028658305.1 Pachyuromys duprasi | reverse complement strand
GGTCTCCCAGGCCCTGTCTATCCTGTCTCTGTCCTGTCACTACAGTGGCCAGCAATTTGCTAAATTCCCTATTCCTCTTGCGGTCTCTAATGTTTTCTCTCTCTTCTGCCTCTTTTCTCAACCTTTCGTCTCTCTCTTCTTGAGTCTCTCTCTTGTTGAAAATCCGCTCCGCCTCTTTCAACAAATCCTGGATTGTACTTTCCCTTAAGTTCTCAAGCCTTTCTAATTTTTTTCTGATATCCGGGGCAGACTGCCAGATGAAGGACATGGCCACATTGGTAGCCTGGCTAGGGTCCTCCGGATCATAGGGGGTGTACACACGATAGGCTTCCTTTAGTCGTTCTAGGAAGGTGGAGGGAGATTCCTCTGACCCTTGGGTCACTAACTTAACCTGGGCCAAATTAGTGGGGCGCTTTGCTGCCCCATGGAGACCCGCTATCAGCAACTGGCGATAGAGACATAAGTGATTCCTACCGTCCTCCATGGCGAAGTTCCAATCAGGTCGTTCCAAGGGGAAGGCCTTGTTGATCTCGTTTGGCAACTGAGTAGGCTGCCCGTTATCCCCCGGAACGTTTTTATGGGCTTCCAAAATGACTCGTTGCTTCTCCTCGGTGGTCAGGAGGGCCTGTAACAGCTGCTGACAATCGTCCCAGGTGGGCTGGTGGGTTACTAAAATGGACTCGATTAAAGCAGTAAGTCTAGAAGGGTCCCTAGAGAAAGGGGGGTTATTGTTTTTCCAGTTATGTAGATCTGAAGCGGAAAAAGGCCAGTATTGGAGCTGGCTGTCAGGTCCTGCTCGTAATGGGAGAGCCTGAGATGTGGAATCTGGAGGGGCCTCTCGGTGCCCTCTCAATCGCCCCGCCATCGGGGAAGGAGCCGGTTCCTCCTGAGGTCCGGCTGCGGCGGCTTCTCCCGGCTCTTGGTCCCTATAGGGAGGAGGTTCTTCAGTCAGCAGGTCCAACAAGGGGCCATCGTCTGCTGGCAGTACCGGGGGCGTCGGTGTCTCTTTGCCCCCTAGATTATGTCCTTGGGTCTGCTTTGTTATAGCTGGATAGAGGGCAGACTTAGAGGGTGTGGGAACCAGCGGAGGAGGTAGGGCGGGGGCAGAGGGAACAGCAGGGGGGCTGGGGGTGACAAACGGCTTGACCCATGAGGGTGGTTCCCGGGCCAGGGCTTCCCAAGTAACAATGTAGGGTACCTGGTCCGGGTGGCCGTGTGGCCCTAAATCCATGACTTTTGCCTTAACCTGCAAAATAATATCTAGGTTAAAGGTGCCATCTCGTGGCCAGCCGACGTTAAATGTCGGCCATTCTGAGGAGCAGAAGGTGTCCCATTTTCCTTTCCGGATCTCTACAGAGTGACTACAAGCGACGCTCCGAGTGTCCTTCCAGTGCTGTAGAGTGAGGCTTAAGGGGGTAGTTAGCGACTGTCCCATGGTTTCAAAGAGACTAACACCAAACACAAACCCGACGAACAATAGACAGACAGTGACACAAACGCAGCGTGCGGCACGACTCTGGTGCCAAACCGAAAACAAAACTTCAGATGGAGACTGTGAAGAGGGTCCGGATCCCTTGTCTCCCAGGAGAACCACGTATCCCTCGGACAAGGGCTTTGCCCCGAGAAGTCCAGATTGGGATGTGATCTCAGACAGGCGGGCTCCGAAAAATTGGGCCCGAGACACTCGTGGAACGTCTTCCAGAGTTGCGGGAGAGAAGTTCGAGCCTGTCAGCTCCTTCTCTTTCCGCCTAATACAGAGCAACTCAGCTGAATCGTACAAATTTCAAGGGATAGAACAGGCAACAAACACGTGACGAAACGAAGACATGAGACACTCTGCTGGCCAGCTTACCTCCCGATGATGGGTCAGTGATCCCTGGGCGGGGGTCTCAAATCTCGGTGGGACCTCCAAATGAAAGACTCCCGATAGAGCCTCTCTAGACGGAGAGACCCCGCTTCCCAAGGAACAGCGAGACCAGTCTTTGGATGCAAGCCGCAAGAGGTTTATTTCGATACACGGGTACCCGGGGCGACAAAGCCTTTCGGAGGACTTGTGCGCCTCTTGGTTGGGGTGACGGGTTTTTATAGGGCTCGGGAGCAAGAAGCACAGTTACAGAAGCGAGAAGCATAGTTACAGGGATCTGATTGGGTGGTTTGAACAAAGCCATAGTCACGTCATGTACCAGGAACAGGGAAGGCGGGAAGGCAGATGTGAGTGGAGTCACGTACCCGGCCCTTATCTCGGGTACCCAGAGTGCTTTTATCAGGGGCTTTCCGTTTCCCCTCACAGGCCAGGTGCCCAACTGCAGATACCCTGTTGTTGGACATCTGTCCTGCCTTGCTTCTGACCTTGTACTGTTTCAGTCTTGCAAAATGGTGTTGCCAGCATTATGCTAGGGTTTCATTCTTTCATCTGTGTAGCTTTTACTGTCCTGGAACTCACTCTGTAGACTAGGCTAATTTCGAACTCACAGAGATCTGCCTACCCTTGATAGGCATAACAGGATAAAAGGTGCACCACCACTGCCTGGCTTGTCCACAACTTTTATAGCCTTATTTTTAAAAATCAAGATCCAATCAAAATTTACACACCACCTTATTATTTCTCTTTTTGTTTAGTTCTTTAAATAGGCTCCTGCTATGTAGCCCTGGCAGGCCTGGAACACACCAGTCTTAGCAGTCTTCAAACTTAACTTGATTCTCCTGCCTCTGCCTCTGGTGTACTGAAATTACATACATGCACCACCACACCCATCCTTTTTTTTTTTTTTTTCCGTTTTTTGAGACAGGTTTTTCTTGTGTAGATTTGGCTGTTCTGGTCTTTGTAGACCAGGGTAGCCTTGAACTCACAGAATGCCTCCCTGAATGCTGGGGTTACAGGAGTGAGCCACCACTCCCAACTCCCATCTTTTTATCTCCTAATCTAGAACAGTCCTCACTCCTTTGAATAGCATTACTTCTTTTTTTGTTGCTGAGATAAAATATCATGACCAAGGCAACTTCAAGAAGATTTTATTTTGGCTTATGGTCCTGGAGTGTGAGTCCATAATGTGAGGGCGGAGGCGGCAGGCTGGCATGGTAGCTGGAGCAGTTTTTGAGAGCTGGCATCACAGACTGCGAGCACAAAGCAGGGAGCTCCAACTAGAAACGGCATGTGAGTCTTTAAGCTTTCAAAACCTGCCCCAGTGGCATACATCTCCAGCCAGCGAGCACCCCTAAACGTCTCCAAACAGCACTGGGGAACAAGAGTTCAAAAGTCCAAGGCAAAAGGGGATATTTCTCATTAAAATACATTACTCTTTTGAATAATTCATATCAAAAGAGCATCCTACATTCTGCGGTTCTTTGTTCTTGGCCATTTACAATCATTATGCTTGTACTTCTTTTAAACTGGAAGGCTTGATTATATTCCGTTATAAGTGTCAGCCATTCATGCTGACATTCACTAGGTTAAGAGGTGCATAAAGTACGATTGTCTCACAATTAGTGACAGTGAAGCTGATTACTGGATACTTAGGTGAATGCCAACTTTTCATTGTAATTATTTATCCCCTGTGGGATATGATGCTTCATACTTGTGTGTACATCTTAACTCTGGAAACAACCGCCCTTTTTCTACTTCCTTTCACCACATGACTTCTAGCTTCTATGGGTGATGTGTAAGCACCCCAAATGGTCACTTTTCCCATTCTATCACTCCATCTACCTTTATTGCTACATTTATTTTCTACACAACAACAAAACAAAACTTCCCTTCTCTCGACTTACAAGGTCTCGTTATGGAGCCTTGGCTGGTGTGGAACTTGCTATTCAGGTCAAATTGGCCTCAGATTCAGATCCGCCAGCTTCTGCCTCCCCGGTGCCGGGACGGCGCGCACTTTCTCGACCAGCCCATTCTTTGCACTAAATCTTTCTCACCACTGCTGGCACGAAAAACTCGCGAGTTTACGCCCAGGGAACGTGAGGACAACGCCCACAACAGAGAGTCACTCTCCGCGCCCACCAAAAGGCGGAACTGACGTAAGAAGAACCTGCACACTACCCCTGGCGCAGCCCATACAGGTCATTTCCTGCCTATTAGACCACACCCACCGCGCCTTAGGAGTCCGCAAACGCTGGCAGCTTAGAGGACGCCGCGAATCACGTGACTTAAGCGCCATTTCGCGAGAGAATGTACGTCTCGCGAGATCTCGCTCGCCTTGTCTTTTCCTCTTGCTTTAGCCCGGCTTTTCTCCCCTCCCCCCTCGCCGCCGAAGGAGTTTTTCCTTTTCCGACCGAATCTTCTCCTTGTCCTGGATATTTTCCGTGCCGCAGTTGCTCCTGCCGCCGCTCGGCTCGCTTCCCCGACCCCTGCCCGCCGTCCCGTCCCCAACCCCGCCCAAGGTAACAAGCCTCTGAGGGAGGGTCAGGCCTCGCCGGGCCTCGGGCTGGAGTTGAGACGGAGGCCCGAAGGCAGGGCGCCGGCCCCACAGCGGGTCCCGGCACGGGCCTTGTGAGGAGCCAGCTGCCCTCTCATCCGTAGTGGGCGGCCCTGGCCTGCCAGGGGCTTCCAGGCCGAGGCGGCGAACGTGGCTGTCCCGGGAACCCGTCGGGTGGGGGAGGCGCCTGCGCCGTTCCTACGAGGTCCCCGGTGAGGACGTGGGGCTCTGCAGGCTCTGTGGAAGCTGAGGGTTTGATTTTCCTAGTCTGAAATGGTCGACAGAATTATGGCGGGCTTTGGAGAGCTGGTGACTGGGAGAAGAGCGGACTTGTTTGAACCCTTCTGACTGGAGGGGTCTGTCCGGATTCCAGGCTTCCGGTGGACCGGAATGTTCCGGAGGGGGTCCTCAGAGGACCCGTATGTTTGCGTACACTTTAAGGGAGGGTTTATCTGTATCTCACTTTATAGGACGTTGAGCTGGATTTGGCGAAAGCAGGTTTCTAAGATCACCTATAAGTGAAGAGTGTGTTCTGAGGAACTGCGTACACTTTCAGTTGGGTAGTACAGAAAGGAATTTGTGCAGTTAACCAAAAGAGGTTTTGTCTGACTTTGGAAGTACTTGTCTGTGCTAACGTTTCTGATTTTGACTTTTTCAGCCTTTTGTTTTCGAGACATGGTTTTTCTGTGTAGCTCTGGCTATCCCCATGTGCAGCCTGTAGACCAGGCTGGCCTCCAACTCAAAAAATCGCCTGCCTCTACGTCTCAAGTGCTGGGATTGAAGACGTGCACCACCACTGCCGGTTTGACTTTTCCAACTTTTAACATGTATATCACAGCCTTTATTGTTGAGCCACACTTCCTGTAAAGAAAAATCGATTTTCTTTCTTTCTTTTTTCTTTTTTTCTGAGACAGGGTTTCTCCTGTGTAGCCCTGGCTGCTGTCCTGGACTTGCTTTGCAAACCACACTGGCCTCAAATTCACAGAGATACACCTGCCTCTGTCTCCTAAGTGCTGGGATTAAAGTCCACAGCTGGGATTAAAGACCACACTTGGCTTTTTGGGAAATCTTTTTGTGTGGAATCTATCGGACATGTTTGTAATCTTAAGAATTTATTGCCTTGAAGTTTATGGATTAGCTAAATTTGAAGGAAGTACAAATGGTGATGAATAAAACTTGTATTTGGGGAGTAAAAGTATTTAGGCAGGTTGAGAAACATTTTTGTAATTTGATATTTGACCCAGTTTGTATGGTCCTTCATTTTTATTTTCTTCAGATGTCAGAGGATCTAGCAAAACAGTTGGCTAGCTACAAAGCTCAACTCCAGCAAGTAGAAGCTGCTCTATCTGGAAACGGAGAAAATGAAGATCTGCTGAAATTGAAGAAGGATTTGCAAGTAAGCATAGGTGGACAGTTGGAGTTAATGATGTTGGAAAAGAATAGTTGTCTTTTTAAAAAGATGTATTTTTCAGAATCCATAGGCATTCAAAGCAACCATGAGGAAGGTGTTCCCACTTGAATATACATGTACACCTTTATACAGGCACTGAGGCTTCTAAAGTTGCCTCCTATATTTGGTGTAGATCAAAATGAGTGAAACACTCATGGTTTTAGGAATCTTGTGTGTGCTTATAAGGATTTCATGAGAAGAAACTTTGAAAGGCAATGTTTTTATTTTTAAAAGGGTTAACAAGAAAACTTAATTCAAAAGGTAACACTATTAAAGGAGAAGTGTGTAACCCAATTAAGAGCTTGACACAAGATTATTTAGAAATGAGATGTGGCCTTATTTTTCAGAGCTAATGGAGAATACCTTTTAAAAATATATCATGAAAATGTGTTAGATAACATTCTGTCTGTGTGGATGTTACACTGGAATTTGAACTTAAGACTAGGCTTTGTAGTTGTTGAGCCTTATTGAATTAGTATTAAAAGGAGATTTAACCTTTCTTTTGAGGATTTAGGAAGAATGAAACACCTAAGGACATGCACTGGAGTTTCAGGACAAACATAAATATCTGTTGCTTCTCAGAACACCAGGTTAAGAAAAATACTACATGTAATTTATACATAACTGTATATGAATAATTTGGTCTTAAGAATGTTCTTATGGCTGGGTGTGGTGGTGCATGCCTTTAATTCCAACACTCTGGGAGGCAAGAGGCAAGGCAGTTCAAGGTCAGCCTGGTCTACAAAGTGAGTCCAGGACAGCCAAGGCTACACAGAGAAACCCTGTCTTGAAAAACAAAACAACAATAAAAAAACTTAAAATTCTGAGCCTGGTCCTTTAGTCATTTTCAGGGTTTTTGATAATCTCTGTTTATCCTGTGTCCCATCCAAACAGTCATTCTATCTTTTTGACGGTCATTAATGTCATTAAACTTTGGCAACTGTGTGCACCTTTAATCCCAGCAGAGGTGGAATTCTAGGCCATCCAGGGCTACCTAGTGAACCCCTACCTCAAAAAACAAAAACAAAAAACATCCTCCACTCCCCAAATTTTAAATATAGCTTCCTTGAAAGGGTTTAATAGATTTGGGATTCTGAAAGATCTTACCTGTAATTTAAAATGAGTTGGACATTTTCAAACTCAGATTTTATACTTATAATAAATTATATGCTATTTTTAAAAACAAAATATGTAGGATAATTTTGCTTAGAATAAGGCTCTCCTTCAGTTTCTAGAAGCCAGGCCTGTGCAGTGCATGTGCAGTAAGAAGACCTGTTTAGGAAACAGTGTTTCCCACTCGTAGGTCTGTAAACAACCCAGTGTTTGTTTCCTGCCTGCTTTTTGGATTTGCTCACTTGCGCAGATACATACTGAAGGTGAAGTAACAAACTAACTTGCCCCAGTCTACTTGTATTGACTTAAAAAAAGAAAAAAAAAACCCACATTTGTATGTGCTTCCTGAGCAGGGGGAAGAGAGGTCTATGTAGAAACGGTAGAGGGGGAGTTTGGGAGTCTAGTTTCTAAGGTAAGTTATCTTAGAATATGGGGTCACCTATCTTGATATAAATCTGTAATACAAAGTATAATAGGGAGAAACCCTTGTGGTTGACACAGTATTTACCTAAAAGTCTTCAATTAATAATGATCTGGAGGCTGGCAATATAACTGCTTAGAGAATGTATAAGGCCCTACAATTCAGTTCTGAGCACTGGGGAAAAAATGAACAAAGCACAAACAATTCAGGCAGAGGCAGGCAGATTTCTGTGTTTGAGAATTCCAGGCCAGCCAGGGTGTCAGTGAGACCTTGTCTCCAATAAAATAAAATAAAAAACTAAAGCAGTAATGACTTTGAAGTCATATGTTTACAAAAGTATCTTCTATAGCCAGTTAGAACAGCACTGTCTGGTAGAACTTGCTTCTGTGATTGGTGAACATGTTCTGTGTCTGCTGTTTCATGCCATAGCCACTGGCCACATATAGCCACTGGAAAATTGAAATATGGCTTAGGTATCTGAGGAGCTACTTCTTAACTTTATTTTAAATAACTACAGTTGATTAAATACTGGATGGTGCAGATTTATGATCTTAATTACTAACAATACCTTAAATGGCGATAGTTTTGGCCAGTTTTCATCAATTTTTTTTTCTGTTAGAAGTTTGATGTTGGTTACTAGGTATGCTGTGAACTGAAAACTATTGGAAAATGGAAATCATCTCTTAAAATTAGATAAAATTATGAGAAACATTTGAGTCCCAACCAAGTATTGATATGTACTCAATGTATTTGCTTGAGACTAGAGAGTATCTTCTGTTTTGGTGTGAATCTTCCCTCCACCCACTCACTGTGTTGGGAGGCATAAATGTCTTGTGCCACTATTATTTAAATCCTGTCTGACAAGATTTATTGTTAAGATTGTGGCTTCTCCATTTTCTTTTTTCGAGGCCATCATAATGGCTTCTAATTTCTTATGTTTATTTTTCCAGTAAGGTTTCCATGTTTCTGTCTTTCCTATAGAATAATAAATTCAGGCAACAAATTAATCTTTCCAAGTCCTAACTATGTTTTTTTCACTTAGAAGAGAAAGTAGGTATAGTAAAATCAACTAGCTCATTAGTTCCCCTGGCAGTCTATAATCACAAAATAGTCAATTTATTAGGCTGTATTGCTGAATAAACTGGTTCTAAAGGAGGCAGGGGTCAAGTCACTTGTCTCATATATTACAGTGGCTCTCTGCATCCCCGAAACGCCTTCCTTCAGTAAGCAGAGTGCTTGAGTGCACCCCCTTTGACCTGCTGATATGTAGATCACAACACCTGATGCTTCCTGGATTTGCCGATTACTGTAACTGCTGCCCATCTGTCAATGAAGGAGCAGTTTCAGAACTCAGACTTGGGGGAGGAAAAGTAATTAATGGTATGTACCTTCAAGAACCCCCTCATACATAAAATAGTTTTTCTAATATTTTGGTCCATATACACATGTGAAGACAAAAATTGAGAAGGTTCTTCATAAATTACTGGGAGGGTCATGTAAAATGATAGAGTTACAGGACATTAGGAGTTAGATGCCCTGGATTTTGTTGTTTATAAAAAGGGCCATATTGGCACAGGGCTTTGAAAATTATGCACAGCTTTTTTTTAGAACTTTTGAATATATTTTCTTATGAATGTGATGGGGAAGTGTTCTGTCATAGTAGAAAAGGTTCTAAATCTGAGGCTCCTTACAGAGATAGAATGCATGCTTGTGCTTTGAATATATGATCCCTGGAAGGAGATGCAATGATAAAGACAGTGGGCTCTTGAATCAGGCCTGTTGACTTATATTCCTGTCTCTGAAGATGGTTAATAGAGAACAAAATTGCCTAATTTACATTTATCAGAAATTCTCCTGCTTTATTTACATAGGATTGTTTAATTAAAAAATATTTGAGGGCTGTAGGTTTAACAGTAAGTTATGAGACTTGTGTGATTTGCACAAGACTAGGTTCAGTCTTTAGTGTTGCAGAACCAATGAATATAAAGCCATGCATTCAATGACTTATAAAAGGAAAAAAAAATATGTCTACTTGGCAAACCTTAGAAACCTTTTTAAATTAAAATTTCAACTCATTTGTTTTTTGTTTTTTTTTTAAATCACAAAACTGGCCCTATTATAGAGATTTTTTTAAATGAAAATTTCAACTCAAATCTATTTTGTTATAATTCACAAAAATGAAACTGACCCTTCTCCAGGTACTTAAAATATTCTTTTTTTTTTTTTTTTAAAGGCACAAATATTAGGTTTTCAGAAGTGGCCAGGTAGATGTAGAATCTTTAGGAGAGGTAATATTTAGCCCTTCTTGGCTACTGAACCAAAACAACTATACTAAACCTCAGTGAATGCCTGAAGAAATTAAGAGTTTAATTTTCCTGTATTTGTCCCCAAATATAGACTATGATGTTTTAAATGCAGCATTGTGGGAAGCCAGTAGACAAGTTCTGTAAAAATCAGACAATGGATAATGTACATCTTCATTAGAGTAAGAAAGTAGCAGATAAGTAGTTAAGTATCTGTTTAATAGTTTTAAACTATTCCTAACACACCATTGAGTCAAACTAATAAAGAAGCCTGAATTAGAAAAATAGTCTGCCACACACAGAGGCACTGCCTGCCTGTATTACTTTTATTTTTTCTTTAAAGTGAAGATGTGCCACTGTAATTGTTAAGTAGATGTAGGCTATTTTAAATCTAACTTGATGATTAGCACTTAAAAAGGGATGAAAATTTATTAAAGTATTTATACTTTATAGTATTTTAGTAGAAATGTGTATAACTAGGAATTTTTTGTGTGTGTGTGTGCTAATGAGACTATTTCCGTGTTTTGGGGACTTTATAGGGAGATATATTGGCTACACAGTTGATATTTCTGCCAAGTAATGCTGTATAAAACTGTAGTTGCATGAAATATACATGGCAGCTGTGAAAGTGACCTTGAATCAAATTCAGTCTCTATTTCTCATCTGTGGAGAAATCTGTTCAGTCACAAAATGCACTTAGAAGACTGACATGGCTGAAACATACCTACTTTTATTTCCAGTAGCATTTACAGTTAAGTTGAAGATGTCTGCATAGGCTTACATCACAGCTTCATTGTTTATTAGTATATAAATGCTCTTCCTTAGTCTCAATAGGACTAGGAACTGTATATACAACATGTAACTCCTTCGTGATACAAGTATTATTACTAAGAACCAAAAGAAAGTAGTTGAAAGTATTAGATTACAAGTGTTATGGCTTTTGTTTTCTTTTTTAGGAAGTTATAGAATTGACCAAAGACCTTCTGTCAACTCAACCTTCAGAAACTCTTGCAAGTTCAGACAGTTTTGCTTCTGCTCAGCCCACTCATTCATGGAAAGTAGGAGACAAGTGTATGGCAATCTGGAGTGAAGATGGACAGTAAGTGTAGAAAAACAACCCTCTAACTATAACATGAAATAATAAGATACAATGGTAAGATGATTTTATTCAGTTTGGACTGCACCATTTTAACCATCTGTGTAGATAATGTAACTTATAAAACTAGTGTAATTCATGGTGGTTGTCATTAACACAACTTAATTTTAGGTTTAGTTAAGTTTTGGGGAGAAGAGTAATTAGGATCCCAAAGGAAAGAAAGGTGAATGCCTATATTCTAAAATGATCTGAATTGTGTCCTTCTCAAATTGAAAAGTAAATAGTTAGTAATCTCATTGCACTCAAGTGCATCCATTGAAATTAATCATTTTAAGAATTAGCTTTTCTCAAAGAGATTTAATACAGTGAGTAGATGTGTAAGATTTTTCTGGCAAAATTTTAATTAGGACTTTTGATTATCAGGTACCTAACTTTAAACCTCTCGTATTATTTTTGCCCAAAGGGCCATTTGAATGCAGAAGTTTAGTTTAGAGACATGATAATTGAATCACTGCAGTATAAGTCTTGTAGGCTGAGTATTAAATCTTTACTCACCTGCTTACAGCCATGATATCTTTACAGGTGTTATGAAGCGGAGATTGAGGAGATAGATGAAGAAAATGGCACCGCTGCAATCACCTTTGCTGGTTATGGCAATGCCGAAGTTACTCCATTGTTGAACCTCAAGCCTGTAGAAGAAGGAAGGAAGGCAAAAGAGGACAGTGGCAACAAGCCCATGTCAAAGTAAGTGACTTTGCTTCTCCCAAGACAGCCAGACTCTCACTGTATGACTCAAGCCAGCTTGGACTTCTTATTCTTATCTTGGTCTTTTGAGTACTCATGTTACATGCAAGAGTCATGACATATCAGTTTCTAAAACTAGACACTATTGTGAGCCATATTCCTGCTGAATCTGTATTCAGAAAAGAACACATAGTTGGGGAAGTGTGCTAGGGCCAGGGATGTAGATTAGATGTGGAGCCTTTGCCTAATAAGTATAAATTCCTAGTACCACAAAAGGTTCAGGGTGGGGAGACTTAAACAGTCAAGTGTAGAAATTGCGAAGAGACATAGCAGTAGTTTTAAGGGGATAAAAAAAGGGGCACAATAGTTACCATGAGTTTCCTTGGGAAAATGATCTAAGCTAATGATTAAAACAAGAGTTAGCAAAGTAAGCGAAAGCACCATGACATTGGTTATATACATATTTTTGCCTGATCCTTCTCTCTAATTGTTAATATCTGCCTCATCTCTGGAATAAAGTACGTAACAGTTCTTAACCTGTTTAGTGAAATTCTCCTAAAAAACATGGGCAACACTTCTGATTTAAAAAAAAAAAAAAGTAGATGGTACAGAATTAAAATCTTGTGGTTAAAAACTTGGGACCAGAGATAGACAACTTCTGAAGACAGGGTTCTGAGTCCATGTGTTTCTGTGTGTATAAATACAACGTGTTGTGTCCTATGTCTTATTTTTGAGTGTGTATTTCAAGAATGACTGAAAATGTGCTTAATGATTTTGTAACAGTGTCCGGATCTTTAAGTTGCTACATACATGTGCTTGAATTTAGAAAAATACCACTTGTTAAAATAACATTTCAACTTCCTGATTAAGAAAGTCAGATTGTAAAACCTTGTTTCTAATTTCTTGTTTCACTCCTGCTTTCTGTATTAAAAACAAAAACAAAACCCACTTAGCTTCAGGTTGGCTATTTGGTAGAAGGGAATCAGGATTTGTTCTCTTAAAAACCTTTAATCATACCAGTTGCTGATAGGAAACATTATTGGTAGCTTAGGCCATAGTTCTACTTATAATCTTATTCTTGGAAGCCCAGGTTTTTGCTGTTCCTCACTGAGAATATTGGTTATGCCATTCTTCCAGTTTTGGTTGCTGTCTCCCTCCAATTTTGATGAAATTGTTTTATCAGCATTAAATCGCTTCATACAATTTCCCCCAGTTTTTGCACACATTATACATGTTAACTGCATTTTTAGAAATTGATAAAGGTTTGGCTTTTTTTTCTTTTTGAAGAATGACTTTCATGTAGCCTAGGCTAGAGGTACAACTTAAATTCCTGATCCATCTCCATCTATCTCACAAGTAGTAGGATTATAGGTGTGCTCCATCACATGTATTGAATATTAATATTCCTAAAGTACAACGAGCAAAAGCTGTATAAAAATAGAAAGTCATTAAAAGTTTTGTTTTACATTGTAGTAGAGCTAAGTATATATGCACAGAAACTTTTGTTGTCATTTCTGGGCAGAGTCCATGGTCATGGCATGCTTGGCAAGTGTTCTACCACTGAGCTATATCTACCTTCATTATAGAACATGTCAATTATTAATAGTACTCAGTGAGTGGCAGTGCTTATTTTACATCTGTTTACTGTGTAGATTCACGTATGCACTACAACATAAGTAGAGGTCAGAGGACAACTTGGAGGAGTTCTACTTCTACCTTGTGGGTCCCAGGGTCACGCTCATGTTAGCTCACGAGGCTTGGCTTGGTGGCTGATGCTTTACATTCTGAGCCACCTCTCTACAGCCCTGTTTTTCTTTCTTTAAGACGCTCTGATGTGTGTCCCAGTTGACATCTAGATTGGCAAGGAGGACTTTGAATTTCTGGTCCTTCTGTTTCCATTTAGAATTACAAGCATGCTATACCATACCTAGATGTTGGCAATGATTTTTAATGAAAAGTTGTGCTTTTGTTAATATGTGTTTTGTTTTTATACTGTTAACAGGGAAGTCATCTTTTAAATCTTAATAATTGACATTTACATCTGGGTTTTCACACAGAAAAGAAATGATTGCCCAGCAGCGTGAATATAAAAAGAAAAAAGCTTTGAAAAAAGCACAGAGAATAAAAGAGCTTGAGCAGGAACGAGAGGACCAGAAAGTGAAATGGCAACAGTTCAACAACCGGGCTTACTCTAAAAACAAAAAAGGCCAGGTTGGTACATCTTTCATCACTTTGTAAGTCTGAAAATACAGCAAAATAACTTCAAAATGAAAAAAGGAAGTGTAAAATTTCTAAAGGATTTGATTTTTTAAAAATATTTATTTTTATGTATATGAGTGCTTTTTATCTGCATGTATACCTGCATGCCAGAAGAAGACATGAGATCACGTTATAGATGATCATGAGCCACCATGTGATTGCTGGGGATTGAACTCAGAACCTCTGGAAGAATAGATAGTGTGCTTAACCACTGAGCCATCTGTGCTCTAGCCTCAAAGGACATGATTTTAACCAACTCTTGATTTCCAGTCCTTCTCAGTAGTCATTAGTCACTTTTTGCAATAAAACTTTATGTCAGGAATTTTAAGACTGTGGAACAAGACACTGAACTCTGCTTTTTTTAAATATACTTTTATTCTGAGTATTTAGAAAAGCTTTTAAGTTTTCTTGGGTAGGAAATAACTAGAATTGGGAGACGCAGAATAAAGGTGACCTGTGACTTCACAGACGTGGCTGCTGCTGAGTAGTGCTTTCTCTATTCCAGTGTCTGTACCACAGCCTCACATACTCATCACAGCCAGAATGCTTTTCATGCTGCAATAGATCGCTCATGCTTTAAATAGGATTTGAGAATGAAAACCTAAAATTTTGAGACAAGCTTTCTACTAGTAGTATGTAGTGATATTTTCTACAAAAGCTGTGCCTTTTGTGAAAAGTGGAACTTTATTATATTTTTACATTAAAGTTTGAGATACTGATCAGAAATGGTTTGTTTTTGTTCCCAGGTAAAGAGGAGTATTTTTGCTTCGCCAGAAAGCGTAACGGGCAAAGTTGGAGTAGGAACTTGTGGAATTGCTGACAAGCCTATGACACAGTATCAAGATACATCTAAATACAATGTCAGGCATTTGATGCCTCAATAATCAGAAAAACTGTTGGATTTCATCTCTGCAGGGCTTTACATTTACCTTTTTATCCTTATATTTTTCTAAAGGTAAATTATTTGTTAGATGAGTAAGGAAGATACATTGTTGTCGTTGTTTGGCTTTGGTAGATTGAAACTTGAAGATCTTTGATAACTCATCATTTAACCTTCCATTACTACACCATAGTTCCCTCCGTATGTTGAACACGGCAACTTCTCTAGGTAAATGCTGCTTACCCCAGCACTTAGATGACCTACTGACTTTCAGACTTTCAGCCCCCCCCTCCCGTTTAACTGATGTTGTGTAGACATTTGTAAGGCCTGACTTGGAATTTTCAGATGCTTTGCACTTGACTTAATTCCAGCAGATCATTGGAACATCGAGGCAAAACGCCAGCCGGCTAGAGAGCCTCTTCAGTTTTATAACCTGGCCATTGTCCAGACAAACCCAAGTATAGGTTAATTTATAAACGGCAAAGTTTATTTTGAGGGTTTTTTTTCCTTGAATTAATTGTTTCCTGGGCCTATTAGGTCACCTCTACAATCGACTCATCTTGTACTTTTTGTCATTGAATTTGAATTTTATATTAAAAAACAGACAAACCATGTTTAGGATGTGCTCCCCTTCTCTGGTGTTTATTTGGTGTTTTGTTTTTCCTTTCTTGATTTTTCACTTGTGATAGTGGTACCATATTTGGGATGTGTAATGTTTATATGGGAAAACAAAAAGCTGTATAGCCCTGTATACAATGTAGATACTATTTTTGTAAAAAAAAAAAAAACTAAAAGACAAAAACCAAGGCTAAATTAATGAACAAGAGTACTGAATGTTTCATGATTAGATTTTCCTGTATTTCTTGTGCATTAATCTGACCATAATTTCCCTGTATATTATGTTCATGTAGCTGAGTTTGTAACTTCTATTAACTAGATCAAGTTACCAGCATTTGTTGGTATAAGTGAGCACCACAGTTATCCCAAGTTGAGTTTAAGCCAAAAACACAGAAAAAAAGGGGTCTTCCTTATTGGAAGAAGACAATTTTTAGGGTGTGCGTTAATTTCAGTTTTGTATATTTAACTTTAATAAAGTGTTTTTAAAATCTTCAGTGTGTTAAAAAAGGGGCAGAGTCTATGCCAACTTTAATGTAGTAAGCTGGTACACAGAACCACCCTAGAAGAGAATGC
Source organism: Pachyuromys duprasi (assembly GCA_028658305.1). Lineage (NCBI taxonomy): Eukaryota > Metazoa > Chordata > Mammalia > Rodentia > Muridae > Pachyuromys > Pachyuromys duprasi. The sequence goes on along the minus strand of CM053762.1, from coordinate 63,106,353 downwards.
TGAGTCTGATGTTTCATAAGTTCTTAAGAATTCTTTCATTGGGTATAAGTTGAATCATAAAGGATTCATGGTTGTGTATGAGATTATTTGTAAAACTTTCATAAATTTTGTCCTAGTAAATTGAAATTTTTAGGACAGTGATGAGGTAAAATCTTTTTCATTCCCTAACCCAGAAGGTTGGGGATTAGGACAAAAAGAAAGGCACGAGTTAAAATAGAAAAGGGGCTACTTGGGCTATGGTACCAAAAATGGTTTGATACTATCTTGGTATGTTAGTATTTTACCTGGTACTGTAGACCGTTCTGTTGTAACTGACACCATTCTGCCTTAAACAGTGGGCCGCCTTTTTTATTTATTTTTCTTAAGGGCTTTGTCTTAAAAAAGAAATAGAAGTGATTTTTTAAATTTTTTTATTCACTTTACATCCTGGTTGTAGCCCCATCCCTCCTGTCCTCCCAGCCCCACCCTCTCCTTTCCTCCCCACTACCCCATTAACCTATTTTCTCAGAAAAGGGGAGCTCCCTTACCCATCTACCCTAGCTCTTCAAGTTGCGTCAGGACTGAGCATCTTATCTTCTGTGGTCTGGCAAGACAGCCCGCTGGGGTAAGTGATCAAAAAGCTGGCAAGTGAGTCCATGCCCGATGCAGTTCCTACTTCCTTTACTAGAGGACCCACATGAAGCCTAAGCTGCCCATCTGCTACATCTTTGTAGGGGCCTAGGTCCAGTTCTTGCATGATTTTTGGTTGGTGCTTCAGTCTCCATAGGACCCTCTGGGCCCTGGTCAGTTGGCCCTCCTGGTTGGAGAATTCCTGTCACCTCCAGGTCAGTTTCTCTTTCCTCCCACTTTCCACAGGCTCTACTCATCACCTGACCTTTGGCTCTCCGCATTTGTTTTGAGGCGCTGTTGGGTAGTAGTCAGAGGATAACTCTGTCATGCTCCTGTCTGCAAGTTTAGCAGACTCGTTCATTGTGTCAGGGGTTCCCACTCTCCCATAGGGTGTCTTTGGTTGGGCCAGGCATTGGTTGGGCATTCCCTCAATCTGTTCTAACGTTATCCCTACACAACTTACTTATTGTTTTGAAAAGTGCACAGTATAAGACGAGCTGCTTGTGTCAGATCAAGATGTGGCCCTTGAGGATATCCTAGTGTTACACTGATGTTGGTTTCCTTGGACTAAACTGAAAGGACTCCGAGTGAGGACCTGTCCTTAGGTGCTAAAGTTGAAAAGATGCTTCACACTAAGACTACTTTATTAAAAAAAAAGTAGACGAGCTCTCTATATTCTAAAATTAAATAGAAACCCTAGGTAAACCATGTTTTGCTATAAAACTTGAGTTTTTACAGAAGATTGAGCACTGAAACTGAAAAATGCTGATTTGTAACTAGAAATGGTTGCAAATATCTTCTCAAAGCTTCATTGACTTTTGAAGTTTACCTACTAGCCCAAACATTAGTAACCCAAAATTTAATTTTAATCATGACTAGCAAATGTTGTTCTAATTAACATGTAGCAAGACTATAGAGCATGCTAGAAGAACAAAGATTGTAGAACCAGACTGCTGTTTGTCTCGACTTAAGAGGGACAGTATCTGACATGGCTGACGCTATAGGGATGTTTGCCATTCACTGTGGAATGACAGTGAATATCTGGTTTCCTTAACTAGTGCAGTGCATAATTCTGCTACTGGTTCTTTTACTCTAGAACATACTTAATAGGAAGGGGGTAAACAATTTCTGTCTGGATCTTACCCAAACCAAGGTAAGTCATTGCTATAAACACTGCAGATGATTCTGGTGTGCATCCTTAGTTGCAAACTGTGCTGTAGATTAAATATATATAATAGCTTTGATTCCTGAAGAGAGTGCATTTAGTGGTGGTTTTATGAAGATTAGGCATCAAGCCAAAAGGCACCAAATTATTCTAACTCAAATTTTAAAAGCATTTGCCATAGTGAAATGTGTTTGTCTAGTGTGGCGTGGTTTTAATGTTAAGTGCTGAGGTTTTTTTTCTTTTGAAAATACCGAGGGTATCCCATTAGGTAACAAAGGAGAGATAACTTTCTTATGACTTGTCAGTAGGTTAGGATTTTATAACTTAAAACCAGACCTTTCAGAGTTGAAGAATGTTGTAAATTAGCTAAAAATGTATTCAAAGTTTTATTTGGCCTAGCTTGGATAGTAACTGAAATATTAAAAAGGAAAAAGTCTATTTGAACCAACAAGGTTTTCTATTTGTTTTAAATCCTTACAGTGGTTCTACAAGTATATGCTCAAATTATTTGTACTACAGAGCAGTCACTGGTACGTACTAATCTATAAATCCAACAGTAAGTGTAAACATTCCTTATATCTAGGGTTTTAGTTGGCAAATTAAACTGAATTTTTATAGTGGGGAGGGGGAGCACAACAGTCAAGGCAGCGGTTTCAACAAGAACCCTAAGAACCAAGTTCCTGTTCCGTCATTTTAGAAAAGCATCCACACGCACTTTTCTATGTGCACAGGTGTAGACAAAAGTGATTCTGAAACTGATACTACAGGTGAGACATTGTAAAAATTGGTCTAGCCAAAAAGTATTCAATAAAGACAGGGTTTCACTTCTGTGAAGTTGTCCAGTTGCCTTCTTGGCTTCTGTAGTTACAAAGGTGGATCTTTTGTAAATACCAGTGCAGTTCTGAGAATAATAGGTATGTCGTGGTTGACAATTAGCTAACAGTATCAAATTTTAGTCATTTAGTTCCCATAGTAACTGGTAGCTAGCCTCTATCTACTATGTACTTTAATAGTTAATTTTATGAACCCAGTATAAGTCACTGGAATATTTGTTTCCTAACTTAGTTTTTTAAGAACATAGCTAAATGAGCTGTGGTTAAACTCATTTAAAAGGGGGCTATGTTCAAGAGCCACCATTTCAGCTTGGCACCCAAAATCATAATTACATTTTGCTAGTTCCTTTTCCTTTTTTTTTTTGGTGAAACAAAATGTGATCATCACCCCCCCCCCACCAAAGCTCTGCTTACTATTTACTTATGCAATAAGCTTCCCATCCCCCCCCCCAACACACACACAAGATTTTTGTATATCCTATGTTCCCTGGCTGGCTAGCAACTCTATAGACCAGGCTGGCCTGGGATCCACCTGCCTCTGCCTCCCAAGTGCTGTGATTAAAGGCTGTGCCACCACAGGCAGCTCAAACTGCAGTGTATTTCTGACCCAAGAAAAAGAATTCAGGCTTGGAGGAAATATTTGTCTCCTGTATCGTGGAAATTTAGAGTTGAACCCCAAGATCTGCAGCTAGGCTAGTCTTTAAGAGATGGTAACTGTCCAGTTTTTTTATCACTCAGAAGTAGCAGAAAGGAGGAAAGAGTACCTTACCTTGGTTCTACCTGGAATTTGTTCTTCCAAAAGCAGTTGGGTTTGTTTGACCTGACTTACAAAGAGTGATGACATATTCACTTAGAACCTCAAGTTATCTTGAATATGTGTCTTAGAAACACTTTATGGTTTGTGCTACATTGTTAACCAAACAGTTTTTCCTGCCTGGTATGAACACCTAAAGTATCTAGTGCAATTTTTAAGCATAGTCCATGATAAGCTCCAAAGAGAAAATCTTTTGTTGAGCTAGGGTACCATGTAGCTCAGGCTGGTCTCAAAAAAAATGACTTGACCATCCTGCCACCTCTCAAGTGCTGGGATTTACAGCCCTGCATCATCCCACCCAGTTTATGGGATGCTGGGGATGAAGCCCAGCTATTTGTACATGCCAGGCAAATATCTTACCCAGCTCAGTTGGCAGTGTTTATAAGTGTAGTGTCTTGCTTGTGCCATTGTTAAACTATGGCTGAGAAAGGTAAAACAACCAAGTAAAACTTGGCAGGTAATGTCCTTGGAACTGTATAACTACAGTGGTGTCTTTGGTGGGGGTAAAAGCCTCAGGTTCAACCTGTAGCGTCTTGTCAGAAGAGGCAAGATGGTGCATAGGCCAAGAAGGCAGTTAAGTTTTCTTTTATGGCCAAGCATATCAGTAATTAACTAGGCACATTTAGTTAGGCAGTGGTCATTATCACTATAGAGTATATTCATCCTCTGGTTAGGTTTAAAAAACAGATGAGCACAAACTACCTGGCTGGGAGTGACTAAGGGAAACCACAAGGGTTTTTTGCATCACGTCCTCTGCACCTGAAGAGTAGCAGGTTTCAATGCTTCGTACCTAGAGGCATGCAGTGTTTCACACCCATTACTTCAAAGAACTTTACTCAGCACAGGCAAGGAAGTAGTACTCTTGGGAGGCACAGAAAGAATACCAAATAGTGTGTGTGTGCTGAGGCGTATGCATGCCCGTGACATCTCATATATATTAAAAAAACAGCTCTGACAGTAACACACAGCTCAACTGCACTGCTAAATACGGTTGTTTTTATTTTCTTTTTCCTTGCCCAGCCCTATCTAAACAGAAAATAAAACTACAGGACTGAAATTAACAACCCATTAAAATCAGCAATAAGTTATGAAAATCATAAAGCTTTTTTTTAAAGTAATTAAGGGTAGTTAAATTATTTAAAGAATACAAAGTCCAAACAGCTGAGGGTAAGGTCTCCAGAAGGGCTTCCTAGGGCAAAGCAGAAGCCCAGAGGGAAACCTCAGAGTTTGAAAGACAAAGGGACACATGACATCAAAGTGCAGGCTAGAAAGTTCACTTAAAAGATAACATTTCTGAAGATACTCATAAGAGCAACAATAGCACCTGCACAGTAGGTTGGTGAGGGAGGAAACTGCCTGTAGAAAATGGAAATCTTAACATTAAATGAGACAAGTGCTGAACTTAACTATGTTACTAGAATAGGTTGCCTACTATGGATATCAAGATGGTTAAAAGCTGGTAAAAGGGAATGATCCTAAAAGAAAACAAAAACAGCATTGACCTTTGTCTACCCAGCCCAGACCTCATTCATTTTGTGCACTATAAAGAGTGAGGTGTGAGGTGTTTTATCGTTATCAAATGCTGCATCAAAATAGACGTTTTCCCCCATGTGTTTTTTTTTTTTCCACTATAAAAGACATCTATGTTTACTTATGGACAAGCTTTAAAAAGATGTCATTTTGGTTTTCAACACATAAAAAGTTATCAAAATCTCAAATAAAAATGCTGCTGTGGCTCAGACCTTGGCCTGCTGTAATGCGTGCACAACTCTTCAGATCCGCAGACAGAGGCACATGGAGCGTTTCCTCCTGTGGTACAGGCTGTCATGCATGGGCTGCCCCTATTGCCAAAGGGTGGCGAGCGGGTGGCTGGGTGCCCTAGTGCTAACAATGCAGGTAAGGTTAGCTGGCTGAGCGTGGGATCCAACAGAAAGCTGAGCTGCATGGTGATCTCTTTCAAAAGGCTTCATGGGAGTCCCTCCTTTTGTAGAGCACGAAATGAGCTTTTTAAAAATTCATTTTTTTAAAGAATTGATCATCCACAGGCTCCATGATAAACTGAGGCTGAGTTTTAATAGCTCTTTAGCTATTCAAGATTAATGCCTGATTATCCCGTCTTTTCCTTACTCTAAGTCTGATTTTGTTTCTAGGGCCAAAAAGCTCAGGAAGGGTTTATAACCCGATCCTTAAATGTCTGCTCAACATAGCACAAGCAGACTAGAAAAGGAGAATGGAGTCTCCACTGTCTCTCTTAAGTCAACGCAAGATAATCACACACACGTTTTCTGCTGCTCTTAGAAACAATCTTTCCAGTATATGCATATTTGTTCTACTGGGGAGGCTCCACCCCACTTTTTTGTTAAGTATTTGCTTAAATATAGGTCTTCTGACCCTTTTGTTCAAGTATAGTTTTAATTTTTAAAGAAGAGACTGCATCATGAACCCAATTTAAGAGACAGTATTGAATTGGCCCAGTGAATATTTCGCCCTGCACATGCTGGGTTCTAGGAAGTGAAGGACAATTTGACACTGGCACTGGAGTAGCCCTCGTCACTCCCAATACTCTGCAGGCTGCTGTGGTCATCAATGTCACTGATGCTGGTGGTACTTATATTGTCCACTTCTCCATGGGAGAACTCTGTGCTTTCAACATCCACTTCAATCTCCTCTGCCAAAAGGAAGAAAGAAAGAAAAAAAAAAAAAGGACCATCAATAATCTATATGTGTACTTCCAGAAGTTAAAAGGGTATTCAATGAGTTTATCAGTGGTATCTGGGAAACGAATCTTCTGGAAAGGGGAATTCTGGTATATAACGGTGGTCTTAATTTAGGGAGTAAGTTTACTAAAACCCTTTGACGCCAGTCCGTCTGGACCTCCCACTAAAAGCACTTGGCCTATTTGGGAATTAGTACTTAATATTAAAAGATCCCGACCCAAGTGGTTTAACAACATCTGTTTTATATTAAACCAAAGACTAATTCACAGTACTGTTTATTAATCAGGGTTACTTTAAAGAGGTGGGTGGAGGAGAAGTAAAGATAGAAAATTGATGTTTATGCATCTAAGTTTTTGGTGGCATTACTCTAAAGATGGACTTACAGATTTCTACAATTCACGAATTCTGATTATTTAGTAACTAAAGTCAACCATAAAGTAGGTTTGAGAGATTTGTGTTTGATTTTCTTTCATCAAATACAGCTTCAAGCCATCTCCCATATGTCTGTCTGTGTGCATTTGTGTAGGGTGGATTTGTATGTGATGTTTGGAATTGAATCAAATGCTTTAAGACAAGAAAGTACACAGCCCTCAGATACAGCCTGAAGTTAGTGGCACATAGCCCTGACCACACTCACCAATAGTATTTAGCAATACACATTTTAAAATGAAAAGGCAGTCAGATATTGTTTTTTTTTCCTCATAAAGTAGAATTAAAAACTCAGACTTTTCAATATTCTTCTGCAAAGCCCAATGTTTTACATTCAGTCATAAAAGAATGGTAGGGGCTGGAGAAATGGCTCAGCAGTTAAGAGCACCGGCTGCTCTTCCAGAGGTCCCACGTTCAATTCCCAGCACCTACATTGCAGCTCACATCAGTCTATAACTCCTGTTCCAGGATGGCCCCCTCACACATGCATGCAAAACACCACTGTACAAAAAAAAATTTTTTAAATGGCAGAATGCTGATTAGCCGTTATCACTGATGGCTGCACACACAGGAGTTTGAATGTTTTCATTTCTGTACTTCTGAGTATGTGGGGAAGTTTCCATTAAAAAGAGAAAAGTCTTTTTACAAAAAGTTCACTGTCGAATATAAATTCTCAAGATTTTATGAGCTCAAGCCAGGCGTTGTGGCACACGCCTGTGATTCCAGCCCTCTGGGAGGCAGAGACAGGTGGATCTCTGAGTTCCAGGCCAGCCTGGTCTACAAACTGAGTCCAGGACAGCCAAGGCTACAGTCAAACCCTGTCTTGGAAAAAAAAAAATTCATGAACTCTACTTCCCAAATGTCAGGTTAAAGCTCATCATTACTCAATTCTGGGAGCTTGTGGTGTAGGGCTGAGGTGGCAGCAGCTAAAGATGAACAAATCAGTAAACTCTAAACCTTTTAAAACTTTTTTGTTGTTAATTTTCTGAAAGGCAAATGGTGTGGAACTTTACAATACACAAATAAAAATTAGTATCACAAACAGTAAGATATCAGTGTCTGTCCCTGACAATGAAGTGTAGGGCTCAACATCATTTCTGGGCTGTTTCTTGTGCTGAGTGTGTACTCTCAAGCTAATACGCTGAGCTGAAAACACTATAAACAATTTCAAACTAAGGAATGCTATACAAAGAGACGGGGCCAGTATTCAAAGTACTTTAGCAAAATTAAGATCTGGATAAAGCCTATAGTTGCTTTACAGCAGCATTATGTCAGTGCTCACACCTTGGTTTCCGTAAGTGCGGTATAAGGGGAAACTGAGTGAAGGGTAATAAGAATTCTGTATTTTTTTTTTTCTTTGCTCTTTTTGTTTTGGCTTTTCAAGACAGAAGGTTTCTCTGTGTATCCTTGCCTGTCCTGGTACTCACTCTGTAGACCAGGCTGGCCTTGAACTCAGAGATCTGCCTGCCTCTCTGAGTGCGCTATCAATATCTAGCAAGAACCCTGAATTTTTTAAACAAAACTTTTCTGTAAGTCTAAAAGTATTTCTGTATACATGTATGAAAAAATTGTAGTTCACAAAGGTACTGCCACACAATGCACAGAAGTCAGGAGTGTTGCTTATGGTAGAGTCCACTCATGCTGACCTTGCACATGCTACAAGCCAGCTTTGGTCTCTAGCACTGAAACAACAAAACCTAGAATATAATGGTGCTGGCTAACAAGAGAGGAAATGCAGTGTCTGTCAGACTTCCCCTTAATTCCAGGGAGACTCAGTATTTCCTTAGAAAAGAGCCGCTGCTTACCTCGCTCTGAATCGGAGCGATCTGAAGAGATAGTTGATCCAATGCTGTCCATTCGTATTCGCTCCATCTCCTGAGGACCCTGCAGCTGTTCCAGTCGCCGCTTTAAAAATCTCTGTTCTCGTTCCAGGTTCTCAAGCTGGTGCTGGCTCTTCCTTTCAGCTTCTTCAAGTTTCTAAAATAATGAAATTTTGTTTACATTTGTAGCCCAGTCTAATGCAATAAAACTGAATTTTGCCTAATAATTTTTGTTTGGCAGAGAAAATATGAATGGATATACACATTACATATTATATCACACATCATACATGCATACATTATATATGATATCTACGCACCCTTATATATAAGTATAAATAAGCACTTATTTTTTTAAACACAAAAATACTTGTCTTTTTTTGTGTATGAATGCTACATTACTTGGAAACTGTAAGTCTATGAGGTAATCTCCACAAAGAGAAACCTCCTGCAGTGTGGTATTTGATGGAAAAATACTGAGAGATTCTGCCAAATAACGTCATCTCCACAAGAGGGCACAACTGCCTTCCTTCTGGGTATCAGAAAGGTTATTGTTACTGCCCCAGCGTTCTTAGGTCTGAAGAGCCACACTATTTAAGAAAATAAGTTCATTTAATCATGTTATGCTGGCCCATCGGATCAGCTGGCAAGATTTCACAAACGTTTCTCTGGAAGTCAGTTAGGAAAGAGGATGGTCCAATGAGCTGTATACAGCATGCAGGAATCGTTGCTAATGATTAAACCAGGGCCCAGAGACTGGGGCAAACCTGGTAGTGAAGATTCTCACCTTGATGTGTGCTTTGGCTTTGTTGAGCAAACCGAGTGTTGTATGCCTGGTGCAGTCTGGGCCCAGCGGGATCAGAACTTTCAAGCGTTCTAAACACAGGCGCAGGTGAGCTCGTCTGAGAAAGACATTATCCAATCAGCACAGCCTGAATATCCACTAGAAGCACACAGTCTAAAGATGGCAACTTCCAACTATTAGCTAACAGCTGTGCTTCACTCCCAAGTCTTCAAAGTACCTGCACGTGTAGGGGTGTCCGCACCCCACACCTACCACTCCTGCGCTCTGTAGACAAGTCCCTTCACATGTCACCCCATGGAAATCTGTCAGACAGTGTGTTCTCTAGCCTGCTCCATAATCTTCCTACTGTGCTGTCAAGGTAAAAAGGGATACTAAAGCGACTGAACTTGATTTCTGAATGCTTAAAAACACAGGCTAGAATAGGGGTTCCAGCTGGCACCACAAGGAGATAAAAAAAAATGCACCAAGGTTCCTGTTTCCTTCCACCTTTTAATTACAGATATACACACACCCAAACTGCTCTGTAATTGCAGCCGTCCTACAGGGCTGGATGTTTACGTAAGAGGTGGAACCACATGAACACTTCCTGATCTTCAAACAAGATCCAGCACAATGTGAACAACAAAACTGTGTGCCTAAGTAGCATGAGGCAAGTGGGTGCAACACTCAAGCCCCCACTTTTACTGTAAGTGGACTACTGCTCATCAGTTTACTTCCTCCTCTTCCATTCTTATGACTTACCTAAACAGGTGACAGAGTTATTAAAATTCTCAAATACTCTGGGAAAAATCAGAATTCTTCCTGGAAATGCTACCAGAGAGCCTCATGGACTTCCCTTCTCCAACTACGGCCATGTACGTAATGGAGACATTAAAACACTGCTCTCTATGGTAAAGCCTGTGCCTTACCATGCACAGCAGTTCAATATTCAGGGTGTGGACTACTTCGAGGCTGTAACTGAACTTTCTGTAAGAATATCAACTATATCAGGAGTAAAACAAGCCCTCCATTCTCCTCTCAAAGGGGACTAAAATAGTTTCATTAGCTCACTAGGCCTTATACACAAGAAATGATGTCAAGTGAAAATTTCAAATGTAGCAGGTAGTAAGTGGCCAATTACGTCACTGACAAGCAAGGATGATGAAGGTAGTGAGGTCAGAGGTCTGGCTGATGTCAGGACTGTTTCAGCATCCACAGACCCAGGCACAACTATCGAACAATCTGAAGAGAACGTCAAATCTTTTTCCTGAACCATCATCTCAAGCCTAATACTTGACTCTAGGCTGCAGCTGGATACAGTTAACGTAGATAAAAGAACATATGTCTCCATATTTAACAAGGTTACAGTTGCTCTGCTGTGCTGGCTACCTAACCCTCTCAGGTGAGGCCGCTACGTGATCAGGTTCCTCTTGCTAAGCACAAGAGGATCAACATTACAACTGCACACAAGGTAAAAACACCTTGCAAATCTTCGCTAGGACCACTGTGCTATTCGCCTAACAACTCCCGTCATATTAATGACTTGAGGGCCACAGAGAGGCTGGTGTGTGTGTGTGTGTGTTTTTTTTTTTTTTTTTTAATAATCAGAGGTTCTGCTCTGAACTCAGCCTTCTACAAAAGTAAACGAAGCAGCCAGAAAAATTAAGGAAGTGTGACAAGAACAGTTCTGCGGATTCTGTTCAAATCATCCAACTCCAGAAATCTGGTGCACGCAGCAAATGATCTTTTAACATTTTAGGTTTTAAAACTAGTTTTATACTGTATAAAGCAGGGCAAGTCACATTTGTGTTTTGTCACACTAGCACTATGTCAACAATGACAAACCTGCGGACGTCCCTGCGATGCGAGGTCCTGTGTCACTCCCGGCACATCAAAATTTCACATGGACGAAACAAAGCGCTACCATGTCATCTTCCCCTCTTTTAAAATTTATGCAAATGTATATTTGCCATGTTTCTTTTGTGTACTCCAACTATTTCAGTCATTTCTTTGGTTGAGGAAAGCAAATAACAATAAATATTAAAAAAAAAAAAACCAACAACTTTGCAGGGCGTTCAGTCCCGACTCCAGTGTGTCCCATTTGCTGCAGCCTGAAGAAGTCAGGCAAATACTGGGCAAACAATCCGAGGTCAGGGACATTTAGCTGGAGAAAGTGGCAGAGCTTTAAAAGTAGTTGAAATTTGATTCTGGAAATTTAAGGATGTTGAATCTGTCTATGGAGAAGCAAGGCTTTTCTAGGCAATTAAAAGAGGGAAAAAAGGACCTAAGTATATAGGCTGATATTATGAGCTGGAGACCAGGGTTGGTATAAAATGAGTACCAACCCTGCACCAGACCCAGGCTCAATCTCCAGTGATGAAAACAGTTAAACAACAACAAAAATCCATACAAAACAAACCCTGTACGATTAAAAATGCCTCCGTTTCTTTCATACAAGAGAAAACAGCTGAGTGGCATTCTATAAGGAAGTACCAACTACGTTCAGTTTCAGGGTAAACCTAAATTTATTAATTAACCACGAGTCAAAAGTTTAATGCCCAAAGTGGATAAGGAAGGCAAGATTCCTTCCATTCTGTAAAAGCTTTTCTCTTAGCCACTCTGGGCATTTCTTCAGTCAAGTAATTATAAACATACTCCATGATGCAGTGTGTACCAGGGGAGCATACCACAGGGCCACCAGCCAGGGTCCTCCAAAAAGAAAGCCTCTGCGTGAAGGATGAGCAGTGCATCACACTCGTTCCTGGGCAAGAGGTACCTCTAGTTTTTGTACTTCAAAGTGAAACAAGACATTTGGAAAGAAAGTAATGAAGGTTTCTGAGGCTGCCAGCTGGCCATGCAGAACCGCCTTTCCTGAACCCACTTATGTGCACAGGCCACTTCCTTCTAAGGGCAGTGGGATACCCTGCTAGAAATGGAAGCTGAATCCTGTAAGTTTTCTCTGTACAGCAAATTCCTAGAAGAGCCATGTGCTCATTTTCCTTAGCATGCTACCCCTACGTGCCCTTTACCCCATGTCTCTGTTGGTAACCAGACTGTAGGCTGAACCACTGATGGCCGAGACTGGCCATCTTTTGTGCCATCTGTTCTTTTCCTGCCTCCATTCTCATGTGACCGGTGACTAGGAAACCTGTTAAGGGTTGATCATGGTCCAAGAGAGACACAGAAGGTCTGGTTTGATCTGAAAATCCATACTCACTGAGGAAAAAAAATCAAATACATAATAATGTTTTTCAAGTCTCTAAGAAGAACTGATATCCAGAGTAAAGTTTTTACAAAAGGTACGTACAGTCCTTCATATCACATTATAAAATTGATGTTATTAGACTTGATGGAAAATGTTTTTTACAAATGTTAATTTCCTGATTAGCATTTACTTAACTTTTATTTAACACATGGGTACTCTGTAACACATGGTTAGCTCCAGACTATAATGTTAAATCTGTTGTAAGTTAGCATGAATGCCAGTACAAAGGTTAGGAACCGATACTGCAACAAGGGGCCAAGGTTTGAAGAAAATCTGTCTGCTTGCTAAAATGGAGAACTAAAGGATAAAGAGATACAAATGTAGTCTTATTTTCAAAGACACTTTGAAGTCTATTTTAAAATGAGATTTTTCAAGTAGCAATTCCTAGCTAACAACTCTATAAGAAAGGTCCTACAAAGGTGTCCACCTTTAGACAAAATGGTCAAGACCTTTAAGGCAAAAAACAGTTGACATCTGTCTGCATTTTGGTTGATTGGGATCATTTTTTCCCTGAAGGAACCAATGTTCTTTATTTCAAGCCCTGTAAACTTCACCACTAACCAGTGTATCACAAAACAGGGAAGAAAGACTTTCTACAAATTAGGATACTTTGAAGAGTAGTACATCAATTAAAAGCACATACAGTTACGGGAAGAAAGAATTCCCTTTCAGAAAAAGGAAAAAAAAAAAAACAAACAACTAAACATCACACCATAGTGTTTTCCAATCCTGGTGTTTTTCGAGCCCTCTCGGGAAACTCCAATCCCCCTGCCCAACAATGAGATATCTAACCCTGCCTAGCCCCACAAACAACATTGGCTGATGCCCTTGGAGGCCCAGTCCTTCATTCTTCCACTACAGGATACCAAGACTCTGCCAAGCAACTAAATCAAAATGAAAAACAAGTGAAGTGATATGGACAGTGCTTGTATTTTCCTCTGTGCTGTGTTACGCAATGGGCGGGGAGTGCTCCCATGAGCCGCAGTCTTCAAGCTCTGCTGGCTGGCTGCCAATTCTCACTCCCTACACACTCCTGCACATGGCAGCAGCTAGCTGTTATCCTACACATTCTATATACCAAAATTTCTCTACAATTTAATGTAGAGGATGTCTAAAGATAGACAAAAATCTGTCTGCTTACTTTAAAAAATCAAGCACACTGCTTTCTGCTCATGAATTTTATTTATGAAAACATATATGATCATATTCTGTTCACCTTATCCTGTTTATCAACAAAGAAGCTAGACAAGCTGCTCCTATAAACCAGTATCTGGTAACTATGTTTTCCCCCACAGCTCACAGCTGTAACCGGACAAGTGGCATTTTCCTAGTGTGAGACTTGACTATGGTAAGCATAGGGTTCAATGGCAACAGAAAAAAACAGAAGATCTGGGACCCTCTTCATAATCTTCAAAAAAACCCCACAACCTGCTTTTATTTCATATTCTTCTCAGTTGGTAATTGTAAAATAACCATATTAAAAATCAAAAAGTATCATAATGAGGTTGTAAACACACACACACACACACACACACACACTTCATGACCCTTCTGTCCTCCTACCCCTATCCCATTAAGGGTACCACTATACCCATCAGAAAGTCTTAAAAAGCCACTTGCTTCCAATAAATCCAAGTAGTGCTGAGGGTAGGCAGTGTACACCGGAGGCATTCATCATTGAGCTAGAGAGCATTTGAAGACCCAAGGTTAATAATGGTGTCTTCCAGAAGTCTTATTTTGACTCCAGAAAAAAATCTAGAAAAATATTATTTTATATATAAATAAGCAGACATAATACAAAATAAATGAGGCTGCAGAGACGGCTCAGCAGTTAAGAGCACTGTCTGCTCTTCCAGAGGTCCTAAGTTCAATTCCCAGTAACCACATGATGGCTCACAACCCTCTATGTGATGTGATGCCCTTCTTCTGACACACAGAGATACAACACTCATATACATATAATTAAAAAAGAAAGAAAGAAAAAGAGAAAAAGAAAACCTATAAAAGAATGTCATTTCTGATTCATGGCTATGATTATGTATCTCCAAAATTTGGAAAGGAGAAAAAAAGACAGGGAATCAGGGGTAAGAGGCTATGAGAAATGACAAGGAAGAAGGAAAGGTGTGTGTATGTAGACTAGACTGTCACTCTGTCTTTATAATTCAGACGTAGAAAGAACATCAAGTGTCAGCCAGTCAGAAACAATGGCCAGTGAGCAGTAAGGCCCCTCATGCTTCTGAGGTTTTGAAGCTGCCAGGAGTAATCTGTGCCCTTTGAAGATGTAACTTTGCTCCCGCCACACTTCCCATTACTCACACCCTCACACATGCCACCCACATCCAAACGTGCTTCCACCCTTGTCCATGACTGTGCAAATGGTGAGCATGTAATGAGATCTGGGTTTTTAAATCTTGCTATATAAACCAGGTTGATCTCTCTAAAAACCCAGTCTCCTGAATGTTGAAATTTTAAGTGTGTGCCACCACACCTAGACACCTGTTATTGTCAGCTCAGTCAAATTAATGTGTTCTTCATAAGACCTTCCTTTACATATGCCTTCAGATAATACTATTTATTAATTACATTGATTTCTTAAAAATATATATTGTGTATGTACGTTGCCTGCATGTATATAAGTGCACCACCATATGTGTGCAATGCTCATACAGGCCAGAAGATGGAACTAGATTCCCTGGGTCTGGAGTTACAGATCATCGGGTAATCTAAACTGTGTGAACACTGGAAACCAAATCCCAGTCCTCTGCAAGAGAGCAGCAAGTGCTCTTAGCCACGAAACCATCTTTCCAACCCAATCATATTATAGTCTACTGGAGTTTAAATTTATATACTTTTTATTATTTCAATTTTCCAATATTAAACAGAATGAGTAAATAGAAGGGAAAAGAAATATAATTTCTAGTACATGCATCTGGAACTCCCTGACTTGTCAAAGTTGATCTAATAATCAATTGTAGAGTCTCTATAAACAGTATAATCAGATGCTAGGACAATATTTGTGGGGTCACAACCGTGAACACTGCATTATTCTCACTGATGCAAATATAATTACCAGTATATGTTACGGTGTAATCTACCAAAGAAATGAAAACTGACAAGCTTCAACTTAACTCCTAACTAGACTTGAGGTCTTTTTTAAATAAACAGTAAAGTGGAGCTGGGCGTGAGGGCACACACTTGTAATCCCAGCACGTGGGAAGCAGAGGCGGGCAGATCTCTCTGAGTTTGAGGCCAGCCTGGTCTACAGAGTGTTCCAAGACAACCAGGGCTGTTACATTAAGAAAACAAAACAAAAGAAAGGTACTCATGCTAGGCTGGCGAGATGCTCACCGGTGAGGAGGGCTTGCTGCTCTATTAGAAGACTGGCTCTGCTCCCAATACCTCCACTGGGTAGTTTATGAATGCCCTAAACTCCAACTCCATAGGAGTCAATGCCCCTTCTGATCACCATGGGTACCCAAACTCATATTCTCTCTCCTGTCTGTCTCTCAAAACTGCACTAATGAACAGAATTACTTTATCAAAGTATTTACAGTGATAATGAGCTACCACAACTCTGGCAAATAAATTTAGAAATTAAAATTTGTTAAAGTTCATTTTTTGAGGGGGAAGCACGTTAATTTCAAGTTTCTGACTTTGTATCTTCTAGAAAGTAGAAATTAATTTTTAACTTTAAAATTTTAAGTTCAAGGGCTGGAGAGATGGGCCAATTGTTAAGAGCATTTGCTCTATGGGCACCAGGCATGCATGTGGTACACAAACATGCAAGCAAAACATTCATACACACAGATAAAAACAAACACATTTGAAAAAAAATTTTAAGTCAAGTAGTAGAAACAATTAAGAACATAATGGCAGAAGGCAGCCATAAAGGAAAAAATAGAAAACAAATAGGTCAGAGGTATAAGAGGAAAGTCTAAAAACTCATATTAAGTGATACAAAAGAGGAAAACAGTAACAATAGCTTAAATCTTGCCCTTTTTTTAAAAAAAAAATGTTTTGTTTGAGACAGGGTCTCTCTACATAGCCCTGGATGTCTTGGAATTTACTATGCAGACCAGGCTGGCCTCGAACTCAAACATCTACCTGCTTCTGCCTTTCAAGTGCAGGAAGTAAGATTGTGTATCACCACACCCAGATAATCTTATCTTTATAGGGGGTTCACAAGGCTAGCAGGGAAATGCAGATCGCTTTTTAATGTTCTGTATTCATCTCTAAAAAAAAAGGTTAATTTTTTTTTTAAACTGGGACTCTCATGTAGCCAAGGCTGGCCCTCACCTCACCATCTTTGCCGCTACTTCGAAGGAGCTCCTTGGACAGACTTGAACCATCAGGCCTGCCTCATTCGTTAAAGGTCATTAAGTCCTTGTTCTACTTCCTAAACAGACTCTAGTGAGGAGGTGCCCCTCTCCATTCACTTCCCCCTATTTTCACCCCCTACCTTAGTTCATTCATCTCCTCTCCAGGACTTGGTTGGCTCATTTACCAGGGGCTACTCCTTCTCCCCAAACAAGGACATTTTTGAAAAACAAAAAAACAGGGGAGCTTTCTGTGGCCCCCAAGTCCTCTCTAGTTCAGTCAGACGTAGTTTACATGGTTTGTTCTGCCTCTTCATCCTGGTGGTGCTGCTTCTTCGCCCCCCCCCCCCCACCTGTGCCCTCCACCCAACCTGACCCCAGCCTCTGGGCAACAGGTGGTAACAGACCTTGACTCTCCGATTCCCTCCCTTTCTGTCTGTCCATGCTGCCCTACCTGCCTGTACTGCTTTTTAATATTGCACTGAAGGTTTTAAAAACAAAACTTAGAAAAAAATAATCTTGTTCTAGAAGCAAATGTTCTTCACTGGAACCCCACCCAGGAACCTTTAGAGCGAGTTGATGTAACTGCTTGCTCGTGCACACTTATGCTAACCCTATTTTTATGTATGCATCCTCTCTTATCTGTTTATAAGGACTTGGGGTTTTAAAAACAAAAACTAGCTTCATCATTCATTCAGCATATTTCTCCAGTCACACAAGAACTTTCTGTATTCCAGGTTTCAAAGTCTGGGAAATAGGACTACATCACTGGAGAAAACAGTGGCAATTTGTTCTAAATACAAAATAGCTTATTTTCTTTTGGCAACTCTCCAGGGGTTTGGATGGAGGGAAAGGATACTCCTCTCTGGAGAGATCAGGCTCTGGACCTGGACTACTGTCAAAACTTAGCTGTGGGTGGGAGATTTTTTTTTTATTTTAATTATCTTTCTCATCAGTTTGGAAACAGATTAAAGATTTCTGCCTTATTAACAGTTTTCCATTCTTTGGGCCTTTGTTGGTGTTCATCCCTTTTCTGGCAGCCCCCATTGGCTGACTTAATAGTACCAAGGGGCTGAGAAGTCTTACTATCCAAAGGAAAAAGCATTCTCTCACAGGGGCTGGGAAAACGATCTGTACTCACAACAGTAGTTACTTGTTAATCTTCTATTTGCAACACAGTGATGTCAACAGTATCTTACCCTGCCAGCAACCATGGGGTAAAGGACATTTTGAAACCAAAACAAACTTCCTACGTGCTGGCCAATCAGACATGAGACACAGTGGTAAGTTGCCATGAGACACTGTCTTATTTCCCTACACAAAATGTATACCAGAATTAAATCTCTTCTACACAACTTATATCTAATTCTCACAACACCCCTCCAATTTAGAGTCGGGTACAACTGTTTTATGGTATCAAATTACTGTTCAGGATAACAGAGAAATGAAATTGT
Source organism: Pachyuromys duprasi (assembly GCA_028658305.1). NCBI lineage: Eukaryota > Metazoa > Chordata > Mammalia > Rodentia > Muridae > Pachyuromys > Pachyuromys duprasi. Next base: position 63,088,147 of record CM053762.1, on the reverse strand, counting down.
TACTGAACTCAATAAAGTAGTGATTCTACACAGCCCAACCAACCTTGAAGACTGCTTTATAACATAACTGCTCAAAAGCTAGAAATGACAGTAGAAACCCGTGTCCTTAAAAATGGCCACACTTCTCAGATGTGTCAGTATTAAAAGCTCATTTTAAGGGGTCTATAAATGTAAGAGGAAACACATGTTTTATTAATGAACAATAGCAAGCCTGGGAATTAATGCATCCCTAGAATGTGAATATTCAGTTTGCCCTGAGAAAGAATAACCTAGGATGGAAAGCTGAGTGATCAACAGCGGGAACCATGCTTACTCCTTAGCAGATGGCAAATGGTTTGACACTGCTGGACACCCGCCAATTCAGTCAAGCTAGCCAGGGATTATTTTTAAAGTTCCATTTTATCATAATTTTCCCTGAATCAAAATGTTGTGGTTTTGTTTAGGGGAGAGGAGGTGGTGAAATTTGGGGCAGGAAAAGGACAATACAGAACAAATGTTGGCCAATGTGTTTGCTTCTCAAACATTAACCTGCCATTTGGGACCTGTGAAAAAATAAAATTCACACAACGTAAGATATGCCACTATCTTAGTAATGATACAGAACTGATGTTTTGATATACTGTCTGATTTCTAAATTATTTAACTATAAATTATTTTCCTATGTCACTGGTATGTGTGTCTCCTAGTCACAAAGAGCCCAAATGAAGAGTAATTTATGAATTCTTTTGGGGACAGCCTAACCTAGCAGAACGTCTGGCATGGGTCTGGAGAACCTCTTTAGTTTTTTAGTGTTCTATTAGGGACTGACTGACAAATCTTCCTAAAGCAAGTAGAAGACTAATGTGCCTTAAGAATGTCAGTATTTAAAAAAAAATTCTCAAAAGAGGAATGTATTCAACAAACTAAGTAAATTCACTGAAAGATTTGAGTCAAAGTACCTGATTCAAAGCATGCTGTCCTACCACTGTATTTTGACTGGCTTCTTATTTACATTTATCTGAATCTTGTTTAACTCTTCCGGAAAGACTCAGGGAATGTGCAATGAGAGAGGGATGGGAACTCCATCATTCATTTTGTGTTACTCCATTCTCAGCGGAATGTTGATAGTTTTCTGTACAGTTTGGCTTATGAATAAGATTTTCCTTGGTTTTATTTACTTTCAAATGACAAAAAATTACACACTTTGATTACATCAATAGCTCTGGGTAACACAGAAAAATTCATGTCAATTCCATGGATTTAAGAAAAAGAAAAAGCCAACCAGGTTTCAATGGAGCAAAGGTTACTCCATTCTGTTACCACTGCCAGCAAAAGCCTCACATCATGGGAGAGGATATGGCTCTCTGCTCTACACATACCAAAACAGCAAGAAATGAAAACTATTGTTCCAACTAAAGAAGTCAATAAAGTCTACCACATCTGTCTATATTTCCTTTCAAATCCTGTAAGATCAAAATCCTGAAACAGCACTGGGGGTCACCAGCATCTCCTACCTTCAAAGACACATGCAGGATCCTTTGAAATGGTGAAAGATAATATGCAGTATTTATGTATTCGGTTATTCTTTTAAAACACAAGAATTTAACATTGTAATCGAGGAAAACCATGTTTCCTCCTCACATGACTCAGTAACATACAGCAATAACTTGTAGGTGCTTCTGGGAGAGCTTCCGGGATGAAGTGTTCAGCTGCTCTAGAAAGAGAAGAGCCTTCATGAGTCCCTCAGCCTGACCTAACCTATGTTCTGTTTGACTTGCAAAGGTGAAATTTCTAATTGAAAAAGAGACCTAATTGGAAGAGAGTGAATTTTTTATGGCTTTGCAAAATATGTTGTTCATTAAAGGAATAATTGTGAACTGTGCTAGACTACAATGAACCAACAAGTTTAAAGACCCATTGACATTACAATTCTAGTCACAGCAATGATCCAAATGCCCAAGAGTTTGGTGCTTGTCGCTGGCACTAACCAACGGCTAGAACTCAGCTTCCTACCTGGCCATGACCCAAACATTACACATACCCACCAGTCCTCTTATAAAGTCCAAAAGCATTGTTTAAAAATGGATTTAAATCTGTTTTTATTTGTGGCAATAAGACCCTTTATAGTTAACATACATTGTATTAAGGACTGCCCTGCTTCTCACCAAGATGGTGCCAAAGGCGAAGAAGGACGCTCCTGCCCCTCCCAAAGCTGAGGCCAAAGCGAAGGCCTTGAAAGCTAAGAAGGCAGTGTTCAAAGGCGTCCACAGCCACAAAAAGAAGATCCGCACCCACTTTCCGGCGGCCCAAGACCCTGTGGCTCCGGAGGCAGCCCAAACACCCTCGAAAGAGTGCGCCCAGGAGAAACAAGCTTGACCACTATGCCATCATCAAATTCCCCCTGACCACCGAGTCAGCCATGAAGAAGATAGAGGACAACAACACACTTGTGTTCATTGTGGATGTCAAGGCCAACAAGCACCAGCTCAAACAGGCCGTGAAGAAACTCTATGACATTGATGTGGCCAAAGTTAAAACCCTGATAAGGCCTGATGGAGAGAAGGCGGTGTATGTTCGGTTGGCTCCTGATTATGATGCTCTGGATGTTGCCAACAAGATTGGGATCATCTAAACTGGGTCCAGCTGGTTAACTCTAAATATATACTTTTTCCACCATGAAAAAAAAAAGGACTGCCCTTTTACTAAAAACAAACAAACAAACAAAACAGTGAAATTTCTCCTTTAGGCTTTAAAGTTTTCTGAATTTTAGTCATGGTTTTGGTGAAAAAAAAAAAAAACAATCCATGTGTATGTTTCTCATGTAGTTTTAGGATCATTTAAATGAACCAGACTTGCTTTAATCACTTTAGGATCAAAGTACTGGAAAGTGAAGCCTTCATGTGTGTGTGTACACATGTGTGCTGGCACACGAGTCTGTGCTCGTGTGAAGGCCAGGGGAGGGTATCAGTGTTCTCCTCTATCATTTTCTACCTTTTTCCTTTGATGACCTGACTTTGATCTCCAAATCCTTGGTGGAAAAATAGAACCAACTCCTGAAAGTTGTTCTCCACATGTCCACTGTGACATGCATGTACACATACAATGACAAAAATGTTTTGAACATCGGGGTGGCTGGGAGATGTCGTAAATACCCATTACTTAAGCCCAAGACACTGAACTCTGATCCCCAGAAGCCATGTAAGTGCTGGGCTTGGTGGCAGATGTCTGTGACTCCAGCCTTGCAGGAAGAGGTGGGCAAAGACAGACAAGAGGATACCTGAAGCTCGCTGGCATTCTCACGCGCGCGCACACACACACACAGATGGCTCAGGAGTTAAGAGCTGTGCAACCGTGATGACCATGAAGTGCTTTTAGCTGCTGAGCCATCTTGCTACCCACTTCCCTGATAATTTTTAAACAAAAGGAATTTCATTATTTTAGTATGGTAAATTCTAAGGCTAATTAAAATAGAGTTTTTAAAATTACATTTATGTGTGTGAACAAGCATGTGACTTAGCATGCACGTGGAGGCCAGCTGGGGAAGCTGCTACCCTCCTCCTACCATGTGGACTGAGCTCAGCCTGCCAGGCTTGCTACCTGCAGAGCCATCTCTCCAGCATCCAATTAAAGTTTTAAAAATCAGGGGCTGGAGAGATAGCTCAGCAGTTAAGAGTCCTAGCTGCCCTTCCAGAGGACCTGGGTTCAATTCCCAGCACCCATATGACAATACAACTGAAACTCCAGTTTCAGGGGATTTGACATTCTCACACCATGCACAAAAAAATAATATTAAACAAATTATTTTAAAAATGGTCAACTTAAAAAAGTTAATGATGGGTAAATGCCAATTCATTTTTCAAAAAGAAAGTATTTTATTGATGTGTATTTCTGTGGCAGTGTGTGCACATGAGTGCTGGTGTCCAGAGAGACCAGACCAAAAAAGCAACTGATCTCTCCAAAGCTGGAGTCACATGACTTGTGTGCTGGGAACAGAGCTCAAGTCCTCTGGAGGAGCAGCAAAGGACTTTAACACACCGAGCTATCTTCCCATCCTATCAATTCATCTTAAGCAAATTAATCCTCCAATTTTTAAATGAGTCAAACTCTAAACTGCTGTTAGGCTAAATAATGACTTTAAGCCCAACCTATGTCACATAATAGAACTTGTCTCTAAGGACTAAAATAATATGAATGAGAGTGCATGTGTATTTTTTTTCTTTGCCATTTATTGTAAAAGTCAAATCATAATTGAGTACTTGGTCAGCTCTACCAACTGGAACGTGAGCAATGAACCACAGCGTCTGTAAATACCGTCCCACTCGAGAGCTATTGTCTCATGATAGAGCTGCTTCAGCTGAGGTCCCATTATGAAACACAGTCAACCACAATTTCCTAAGTGGGTCACATTACCTAGAATATCCTATGGGGACAAACTGTTCTCTCTGAAGGAGAGGAGAACAAAACTATTTTCTTTGGAAGGGGAAGATGTTTGCAGGGTTGCACATGTCTCACTTTGTGTCTTCCTAAAATATTTTTCATCTTGAAGTGGCAGGATTCATGAAGAGGAGGAGCAAGGAAAGGAGGGGCTACAGCTAAATTTGACTTGGCATTTAACTATTTTCTCTTAACCTAACGACAGATGTAACCTGCCACACAGAATTCTGAGCTTCCCAGGCACCTGGAAACTGAGCGCAAGGTTCTGGGTAGCAGTGCAGAAGCTGTGCTCTCGAGGTGTGTTCAGTCTAAAAGGAACACATGTGCTCTCTAAAGATATAAAGCAGTTTAGATTATAGTCACATAGGCGACATAACGGTGACTTCCGGGAGTTTAGAGGTCACTGGGTAAAATCAAGAAGGCTCCGTGGAAAATATGTGTTTTAGACGTGCCTGGAAGATAGCTTGAGTAAGCTCTAGCTGAGGGTTAGAGAGTCCTTTGTCACTAATCAACCTGGAGGAGCATACAGTCAAAGAGAGGGACTTCAGGTTCACAATTAAGGTCCTTGTTACAAGGACTCCAACCAAAGACAGTCAGTGTGGCACGTCTCCCTCAAACCTCACTTTGTTATTAGCAGGAGTGCCAACGTGACGTGTGCCTTTTTCTGTCATGCACCTCCTCTCATATTTACAGGCACAGATATGATCTTGGTTTGTGCGGTAAGCATGATAAAAGTTAAAAAAATATTTTATTTTTGCCTCAAATACTATTAGTTGAGGCATTACTGAAAATTCCATCTAGCCAGTTTTTGTTTTTATTCGTAATAAAACAAGTGTTCATGCCGGACAGTGTTGGCACATGCATTTTAATCCTACCACCCAGGAGGCAGAGGCAGGCGAATCTCTGTGAGTTCAAGGCCAGCCTGCTCTATCAAGTGAGTCCAGGCCAGCCAGGGCTTCACAGAGAAACCCTGACTCGAAAAACAAACAAACAAACAAACAAACAAACAAATAAATAAAGCAAGTGTTTACTTTTTTCCAGAATTTGTTTGCTCTGCATAGAAGTATACAGACTTTTTTTTTAAACAAATGTCATACAAGCACACCGAACTTCCAGCTAGAACCAAGTATAAAATACTTCTTCCACCAAGAAATCCTACATAGTCAGATGATGAAGGTAGGTAGAGCAAAACAATCACTTTGTTGGAATGTCTGCATCTATGGTCTCTAGAAATAAAATTATAATTTAGCAGCAGGTATAAAAAGGGCCAGTGCCAAAAGAAAAATCAAGTTATCAAGTTTATCTAAAAGTCCATGGGGACATGACAAAGTCTGAAAAACAAACAAACAAATAAACCCTTACTCATTATCATAACCAAACACTTGTGATAAACATAACATCAAAAATTCTAACATGCCCTTAATCCCAACATGAAGGAGTCAGAGGCAAGTGAATCTTTGTGAGTTCCAGGCCAGCCAGTGGAACAGAGTGAGACTCTGTCTCAAAATGATAAATAAAAACCAAAAATTTAAGACAAAAGTCAAAATTATTTCTCAGACTTTAATTCTTTTAATATATACATACATATATATGCAGGTTTTCTCATAAAACACTTAATCATGTATAATAATAGAATAAAAAAATGAACAGAGCATAAACTTTATCAAGGAAATTGGTTCCTTTTATCTATGGCCGACCCATATTTATGTATTACAGAACCCCACAATGCACAGAAGAGGCATTAAACATCCAGAAAGTGACTTATTCCCTGCCATGTAAAAACCCCTTAAAATGTTCACATTTATAAACTTTTCTCATGTAGTTTGTTTACATTTCAATAGTTCATTACGTTTTCAATTTCCCTTATGAGATTATTACTCCTGTTGAGATCTCAGGAGTACTTTACATATCCCTCCGTTTTCATTATTAACTATAATTTGATACATTGGGTAGACAGACGGTGCGTCTATGTTTGTACCCAGGACCTCACACATGACAGTCCTGTTCTACACCGAGAAGATGCCCTGAGGACTGAGAACTATATAATGATTAGGAACTAAAGGAAAAGCTTCACAACAGAAGAGGAAACAAGTAGGAAGTCCATTCCAGAATCAAGCACGGTGCTTTTGTGGGGCGGGGGCGGGGCCTGTCAGCTGGACCACAGGAGCCCAGGACAGAGCAGCGGGCTTGCAGACCACAGGCTTTACAGAACATTATTAGGAAGCGGCTCAAGGACTGCACAGAGACTGTCATGATATAACGTATGCTTGGGGACGACTACATTTGCTGCTCTGTGAACGAAAAGACTGAGTAGCAGTTAACAAAAAGAATATTCTTCCTTAGAGCATTTCTCATCCTCTCCTCTTCTGTTCCCAGACCACCCACTACTGGCTCTTGTTTCCTTTTACTTCACGGACCACGTCACAAGCACGCAAACTGCTCTCCCATCTTCCGTAGCTGCATTTTATTTCATTATTCATTCCTAACTGGTCTCATGTCCCCGAGGCTGGCCTTCAAGTCGTGGTTCTTCTGCCTCCACCTTCGAAGCAGGGATTTTAAAGCACACATCACCAGCTAGTAGAGCTCCTCCTCCACCCCTGCTGGATCATGCCACAGCTTCCATACACAACCCCAAATCCTCTGGGTCGGGTAATTACTTCTGTGGTACAGATACCTAGCCCAAGACCCTCAGGTTCAATTCCCAATACTACAAAAACAAACAAAAGCCTCAAATAATCACTGCCAACAAAATGAAGACCATTTCCAAACTACTTTTCTGGTCTTATTATTTATTACTAATTTGATAGACTTTGCTATTCCACCACTCAATATGGCCGAACTAATTTACTTTCAAAATTTATTAGAATTGTGTGTGCACTTGTACATTATATGTGTGATAGAGTGTGGGCACATGTACCACAGTGCACATGTGAAGGTCAGAGGGATAAGTCTGGGAGAGAAGGTCCTGTCCTTCCAATGTGTGGTCCTGGGTTTGGGTGCACATTGTCACATTGATATGTGGGAAGCACTTGTAACCACCGAGCCATCTCGCTGGCCCACGAACATTAACTCACAGTGCTACCTTCCTGCCTCTGTACATCTATTCACACTGACCATTTTCCTGATGCTTCACAGGTCAACACACTTTTCCTCTTGGTGATCTAGCAGCATCTTTTACTATAACATACAGCATTTTAACATCACAACTGGGTGTGAGCCATTTTTACAATTCAACATTTATCCTTATTTCATGAAACGTACTTTGGTGTTTTCTTTCTCTCTTTTCACAATGGCTCACTAACTCACATGTTACTAATGGGTTTCAGTTTTCAGTTTGAAAATACCAGCAGTGCACCTTTCCAGACATTAGCTGGTCATTAAACTTGATCACATTACTAAAGATGAGAACTATAAATACCAAGCCATGATGGCCTTACCTTTAAGGATATAAAATAAAACCTTATGTATCACAATGCCAAGTATTTATCAATAATCACTGAAGAAAAAGATTGATATTAAACATAGCCATATTTACGACTGGACAAGATCACGGTTGGGGCTGTTTTGTGTTCACGTCCACCTTGTTTCATATTGTGACTGTCATGCCAAAATGGCAAGTTTTCAGTAACACTATGACCCATAGTTTCTGTTTTCCTACCTTCTGGAATCATAGAATAGCCTGTGTGATGGAAACACAGTAAGAACTCCATAAATTTGAACTTCATTCTTCCCTCGGGGTGTGGTATGTGTGTGTGAGTGAATGTCTTTCTGTATGGAGGGCACCTATTACCATCCACTGGATTTAGTTCTCTTTTATCACAGTCATCCTCCCTCTGCTTAACAAAGCATTCTTCCTCCCGTGTCCTCATCTGACCCTCCGAGCTTTGCCAAAGCTGTAACAAGGGCAAGCCTTGTGTTTCGGTGGACAGGCAGCTACTAAGGCTGAATGGCCTTCCCTTCAGTCAGCACCAAGGTTCTTGACCACTAAAACCCTGTTAGAGTTGTTGACTCTGTTGAAAACATCACTAGTAACTTGAATTAAGAAAATGAAAAACCAACAAGGTGGCCCCCAAATTTGTACTGAATACTTTCTTTTCTGACAAAGGACCAAACTCATAAGCCAACTGACAAAGTAATTTCTCAGTATCTCAATTTCAAAGACTCATTAGGTATACCATGAGATAATTCACAAAGGTTCCTGGGTAACTCTGCCTGTGCCCTGCTTCCCCTCCTCCAGGGCCTGTGTGGGGATGACACACACAGGGAGAGGACACAAGTAATACAGGCTCTGCACAGCTCAGCATGCCCAACATGGGACTAGGAGGAAGCCAGCTCCCAAGACCTCCAAAAATGTGTATGAACTACTGAAAGCCCCTAATGAGTTACAGGCATATGGGAAGTAACAGATTTGAACAAGGCACAATGCGTGTCGCTGCTTCCAGGTCTCCACCACTGTGCTTTGTGACCTAGGAATAGGAGCCTCAACATTTGTTAGCTACTGTCCCCTGCAGGGCCAGGACCCAGGCTGTCAGGAGACCCACCGGAATTCCTCCACTACTCACTGATACTGTGCACTGCATTTGCTCACTGCCTTTGCTCAGTAGAAACCCGCTACCTCTAAGAGCTTTATGTCAGGATTTTAGAGTGAACTAAAGAGAAAAACACTTCCTGACGTGAATATAATATATATAAAGTGGCAAAATTTCAGGAATACAAATTACTCTAAGAATGCCTTTTCAGTAGGAAGACAAACTGAACTGCTGCTTTGATACTGAGTTACTTTCCTCATGTAAGATTACGTTCTAAGGCTGATGGCAACTAAACCCAGAATTCTACCTTCCTTAAAAGATGAAAAATCCAGGCTGACCACAGTGTAGATACAAATCTGCACCGGAAATAACAACTATTAAATGATACTGCAGCAACAATCTAGGCTGAATTTTTAGACATTCTTGTGCTGTCTTCCCATTAAACATTCCCCCCCCCCACCCCCGAAATCTCCCTATGTCTTGCTAGACCACAAGCTGGTAATGTCCCAGAAGGAGGGTACAGGTTATCAAATCTGACTTTTCTTTAGGCACTGGCTCTCTTATACATGCTGCTAAAGCAGAACTTTATTCCCAATGATAAAAAATCCTTTTGAAGAATCTGTCTTGGAAAGGTTAGTATATCAACTTTCAGCGATGCCTCAGGGAATGGAGGACGAGAAAACAAGTAGACAAACAACATGAAAGGGGAAGAGAAGAAATGACCTGAGAAAAACAAAGACTGCCCATGAGCTTCTGCGCGGCAGCAGATGGCCATGGTCGTGCCTTAAGTAAGGTCCTAGCACACGACCTCTGTGTCGCAATTAAACAGCTCACAGGGTGCAGCAAAGTGATACTGTGAGAGATAAACACCATCTTCATATTTTTATGCTGTAAGTCAGAGATGACATGCATTAATAAATAAAATTTACTCAAGAGACTTTAAAAGTTCTTACCCACATGTACTAACGAGTCTCTTTACTTGTTAGTAAAAAGCTTTATTTTAAAGGAGGCCTACCAAGAGCCACACCGATACAGATGCAATAATTATAAAAGCCACATGCTTATCAGCATTTAGCCCATGTGGCCCAAGATACTTTCTAATTTTCTTGTTGTTTTGGTGGGTTTTGTACTATTTTGTCTGCATGTCTGCATATGCATCTTGGGTGGGCCTGGTGCCAGGGAGGTCAGAAGAAGGCATCGGATCCCCTGAAACTGGAATTATGGGTAGTTGTGAGCTACTACATGGATGCTGGCAACTGAACCTGGGTCCTCTGTGAGAACAGCAAGTACTCTTAACTGCTTTGCCAGCTCTCCAATCTGTTTTGGTTTTGAGACAGGCTCTGGCTTTTAAACAGGACAGGCTGGTCTTGAACTTATTATGTAGCCCAGGTCAACCTTGAACTCAAAAATCTCCTATTCCTCGGATTCCCAAAGGTGGGGATGTTCAGGTGTGTGACACCATGCCTGACACTCTGTGCTCTAAGTTTTTATTTTATCACAATGCTAGTGACAGAACCCAGTGCCTCACGCTTGCTACAATCCTCTATACTCACACTGAGCCTCTTGCAGTTTTCTGAGTGTACAGTGTTCACTCACTGCCCTCTCAGAGCTGGGCAAGACTCTCCTCAAAGGAGAATTAACTGGCCTCCCAAGATGATCTTTCAGTAAGTCCCCTCTGCTCTTCCGTTACTGTACCTAACACTCCCCGATAAAACCTGAGTTCCTTAAGGACAAAAATGACCTTAAACATTCCTGTTTTCTATGCAAACTACTAAGTATATCTGTCAGTGAGATATTATAGTCCATAACTGACAAGCATTTACTGAGTAAATGAATAAATAAACAAATAAGCAAACTGCAAAGATTCAATGCACTCATATGTCACACTTATTACCTAATCCAGGAACCTAATCCTTTAGTAAGACCATGAACCTATCATAGTTAACCTGCTCTCAGAGACAGAAAGGAAGCTCAGTTAACATGTTTATTTCTTAAATCTTTTTTCAGAAAATACAACATATCACAATTTTGATAAGCTATACATTTTAAAAAGAAAATAACAACCATATACACACTATCCATCACTTTAATTTCTCACGTAAAGTGGTTAAGTCTGCTTTCAAAAAAATGAAAGCTGCACCTCATCACTGACTCACCGGTTCTTTTCCAATTCATTGTGTGTAGATCTAAAAGAAGAAGAGAAAAAGAGCATTAGCCAAGTTTGTTACTAAGGCTACAGAAAGGCATATCAGCTTTATTAGCAGTGTACCACAACCAGTGAATTTACAATACACCATAGACTTCTATGACCTCAGTTATCTGACATGAGTAGTTGTACTTGCCTCAAATAACTGTTACAATGGCTAACAAATTTATACTAGACAGCAAAATACAATGAGCTAGTTGGCAAATATCAAAATTATGTTACACTAGTTCCCTTAACTAAAACTTTGATCATTTTACAGTGCGTGTGCGCGCGCGTCTGGGCTTCATGCAGTTCATGAACCATCAAACTCATGGTGTTGCTGAGAATCACCTTAAATTTATGGCTCTCCTGCCTCTACACCCCAAGTACTGAGATTAGAGGTGTGTTCCACTACACCTGATTTTATGTGGTGCTGGGACTGAATCTACAATCTCATATATGCTAGGCAAGCACTCTCCAGCTGAGCTGTAAGCCCCCCATGTATCATTTTACATATTCCTGTTAATGTCAAACGCTTTCAGAATATAACATTACTGACTGATGTAATTTTATCCCCCTGACCACAGGTATTTAATGCTAGATTTACAAACCTTAACAAGTATTTTTGTGAACCCCACAATCTGAGGGAATTTATCTACTGTCTTGAGTTTAACAGCCAGAGAACTAAGTTATTGTCTGTCTACCATTTGCTTTACTGTCAGTTTCATAAAGTTCCACAGGATGGAAAAGACTGACATTCATTTTAAAGAGATTATCTTTTCTTTTTTTTAAAGATTTACTTATTTATTTAAAGATTTATGTATACACTGCTCTGACTGCATGAATGCCTGAAGGCCAGAAGAGGGCATTAGGTCACATTATAGATGGTTGTGAGCCATCATGTGGTTGCTGGGAATTGAACGAAGGACCCTGGAAGTAACCTCTGAGCCATCTATCCAGCCCCGCAGGAGATTATCTTAACAAAAGCACTTCCCTCAAAACAAGGAAAAAGAATCTTATGATGACTTAAGAGTTCAGCCAAACGAGCAGCAAACACACGTACAAATCAGGCAAAAGTAAGTATAAAAACATAGAACCTGTAGCTTAACTACTAGGAGCTTAAAACTCAATAAATTGTAACAAACGTCTATCACTCCATGTTTAGTAAAAGTTTTGGATTTTTTTGTTTGTCTGTGTGAAATGCTCAGGCAGAAAAGCTAAAAAGGAAAATGCATATTTAATTATTTACTCACTATTAATACTGCACATGTGTGTATGTGGGGGCCACATGTGCCATGCATGGTGCAATGGAAGTCAGAACTACTTTGTGGAGGAGATTCTCCATCCACCAATATGTGGGCTCAGGTCACCAGACTGAAACAGCAACAGCCATCTCAGTGGCTCCCACAGGCATATTTTAAAACTTTAACTTTTTAAAGATCCTTCAAAATCAATGGTGAGACTTCCGATGCTCTCCTGGCAAGTAAGTTTGGGTTGAGCCACCTTTCTCTAAAAATAAACCGACAGCAAGTAACACAAGAATCAGAAACAATCTCCACATGAAATTCCACAGTACACGATCAAAGCAACGATGTATTCGTAAATGAGTAGGTGCCAGTTTACCATAAATGCATTCTAAACTATCAGGCAATCCCACTGACAGCAATAAATGCAAGGGATAATACATTCAATGATAACGAATGGTAGAATTCCAACATTATATTGAGCCTATTACAAAAAGCTAGGACCAAAAGAGCATAATCGGACCCACTGCTGTGAACAAAATTAAAACAGCAGGTCCCTCCTGCCTCTCCTGAACAGATTTATTATTTGTCTTATTAAAAAAAAAAAAAAAAAAGCTAAGGCTCTGAACCTTTTCACTGAGGTAGGAAATGCACTGACACACCATCTAGTTATACCACCCCAGAATTGAACAAGATTCTCAAATAACAAGAAACAAAATGCTCACGCACACTAATGATTTCCACACTGCTTTGTTCTTCTGATGTTTACTCCTATTTTGTTTAGCTTTTACACATAATATAAGACAGCAGATACTGAATGTTCTCTGTGTCCAACATGACTACAAGGAATAGAAGTTTCAGGCTGGTAAACTCACACACATGTAGAAGTCATTTTAACTGAAGGTAAAATAAGTTCATATGGAGAAATATAAATGGTCACGGGAGAGCAAAGACAACAGGGTTTACTTCCTCATGCGCCTACTGAGAAAATCTGGGGGAGAGGTGGCCTTTGATCTGGGGCTTATTTGGTTTCTGTAAAGTCTGGAACCCACTAAAGGGATTATTTCAACTGCAGGATTATTTCCTCGGCTTGTGCAGGAGGTGAACAAGCAGAGTTGTGAGGTTCAAGGCAACACCAGGGACCACCAGCACAGAAGTCACACAGACCCACCGTGCCAGGCAACAACAGCCCTGTGCTTGGTATCACCTCTGCCTCTCTAGCTGTGTAACTTTGGGACAGATTACTTAACCTGGTTCAGTTTCCTAAATCATAAAACTCAAAATGTCATCATGCCTTGCTGGGCTGTACTGAGAACTAGAGATCGAAAGTAAGAACCACGCAAAAGCATCCGGCACACACACGGGAAGTAGTTAGGAAAGATTAGTTCCTGTTTTGATGCACCGTCTCACTGTGCTGCCCAGACTGGCCTGAAACTCCTGATCAGCCTGCCTCCAGCTCACAAATGCTAACATTACAGGCCGTACCATCTGTGTGCCTGATGCCCTCAGAAGCCAGAAAAGGGTATTCAATCCCCAGGAACTAAAGTTCAAGGAGTTGTGAGTCGCCACACCGGGGCTGGGACTCACACCTGGCCCTCTGAGGAACATCTACCAGTCGCCTCTGAACCATCTCTCTAGCTCCTGCCATTTTATTTTTTAACAAGACTAAAAATATACTGTTCTAAACACTGTTAAATATACTACATGAAACAATTTTATGGGGTTCAGAAACCTATGAAATTCGCCTGGAAATAAATAATCATAACAAGGAGAAGAGAGACTGAAAGACAAATGAGCAAAGCCACCTGGTCATTAGCCAACTACGCAGATGGTACAAGGGCCAGCAGTATGAGACGCACAAAATACTGCTTCAAATGACACTAGTAACGAATGAATAAATGAAGCGACTGCACACAAGCACACTCCCAAACAACCCTTCCTTGACAACCTGTGTCCAACATGTCACAAAACATGAATTGCAAGTTCTCCATGGGTGCAAATGTTCTGAGTAGGACACTCGGTCGGCTGATACTCTTCTACAGAACACAGCTGAGGGCACACACCAGTGAGGAAGCACTGTCCCCCTTTCAGACACCTCCTCTCTGTCCAATCAACTTCCAAGGATAGAAAGACATCGCTTGAATTAGCATTGAGTCATGGGTAATCTTTATTAGTAACATCTCTTTAAGAAAGACGATCTATGTATCCCATATATGAATGGGCACTATTTTCTCAAGTACGTCTCCACATTTTCTGACTACAGTATAACTCTAACACATTAACTTTTCAGTGTTTAGGGTGCAGTTTGGTACAGTTAAGAGATCGACAAGAGAACTGAACATGCATAAAATGGTTTCATTTGACTCAAAAGAATCATTGCCAAGAAAACAAACAAACAAAAAAACAGATCCCCCTTTACCAAACCAGGGAAGACAGACCCTGGTCAACCAATGAGCAAATCTTCCATTAGGTTTCTTTTTCATTTGCTTTCTAAACTTCCAAGTACCTAGTGAATGTTGCTCTCACACAATAAGGTAAACATAATCTATGAAGCCAAATGAGTATCTAAGTCGAAACTTAAAGAGTTTGTAACACACACACCAGAGTAGGATGAGGGTGACTCTGAAGTCTATATTCAAAAAGGGTTGACAGGGAAAACTGTGGGAATCAGTGAAGCAAAAATTCAAAGTAGCCAGGTGGTGGTGGTACAAGCAGGTGATCTCTGTGAGTTCAAGGACAACCTTGTCTACAGAGTGAGTTCCAGGACAGCCAGGGCTAGACAGAGAGACCCTGTCTTCAAAAACCAAACCAAACCCTTCAAAGCATACCTATATTATTACTCTGTACTGGTTTTTATGTACCACACCCAGTTTTTACTTTTTTAAAAGCGTTTTTTTTTTGTCGATGTTTCCACCAAAGATATACCTAATTTTTTTGAGAATAAGGCTTTAAAAAACACTAAAGATGATAAATTTTGAATTCTGTAAACTTATGGGGGAAAAGTCTGAAAACATGTTTTTCCTTAATATCAAAACCCACAACCAACGGAGCAACTATCCTCTCCTACCCCACTGATTAGCTGGTGGACATGACAACTGCTTCCAGCTTTTTGGTGACTTTGAATGACATGCTAGCACCATTCATATGTAAGCCAGAGTGAACAGGTAAGAACTCTTCATCTCCAAGGACTGTGCCTCATTTTTATACTTTCTCATTAACACGTTTTACACTTGTGAAAATGGTCGACAACACAAGACACATAAGGGTATTTAGTAGATAAATATTTTGTTGGAAGGTTAAAGGAGACAAGACACTCAATGTGATGGTTGATAATGCCACCTTGCCACACTCGAGAATCATTGGAGATAAATCCCCAGGCTCATCACTTCTTGCCCTCTGCCAATGGCTTGATCGCAAGTCTTAATATCTGCTCTGATACATCGCTACGTTGACCTCCCCAGAGGTCCTCCTTGGCATACTCCTGTCCTGTTGCTTGTTTTCTCCTTCACTCAATGTCCATCCCATTTGTTCACCCAAACGAGCATTGATCATACCCACCTGGGTC
>CM053762.1:63020356-63071711 GCA_028658305.1 Pachyuromys duprasi | reverse complement strand
AATGAGGGAGGGGGCTACGCTTGGGATGCAAAGTACCTAACCTGTGATTGATAACAACAACAACAAAAATACAGGGAACCAATTATGGTTCTAACTACTCCAGAAAAAAAAAAATCCCCAGGCTCGTCTAGAGGGATTACCTAGAATATACTACTGAGACAGGCCAACCCATCCTACATGTATGTGGTGTCAACACACGGCTGGTCTTCACCAGCACACACAGGCAAAGGCAAGAAACATCAACATTCATCTCTCTGCTTCGTAACTACAGACACACGACTCACTGCTCAAGGCCGGCTCCATTTCCCCACCATGATGCTACACCTCAAACTGTGAGCCAAAATAAATTCTTCTGAAGGCATTTTGTCACAGTAATGACTCAAGCACTGCACTCATCTGTTTCTGGTTAACATGGGTCTCAGACTGCTCGTGTTCTCTCTGTTGCACACACATGTGCGTTTGTGGGTGGCTTCCTCAACCACCTTTCAACCTCAATTTTTTGAGGCAAGGTCTATCACTGACTGTGGAACATAGGATGTGGCCTGACTGGCTTGCCAGCAAGCCCCAAGAATATTCCTGTCTCTGCCTCAGATTTCAAATGTTTGAAAAAGGGAGGAGGGAGGCAAAAAGCAAAAGAAAAACAAAAACTTTTCCCAGTGAGTACACATGCCAAAAATTAGACAAAAATTAGACTTTTAAAACATTTCTAGATTTCTTTCACATAAAGCAATCAACTAAGCCTACATTTCCCCAAATGCCTCAATAATGTGTCAACATCTCACCAAAAATACTCATTTCTGTGAGCTTGCTCATATATACAGCATTTAATGTTTACTGAGCATCTACACTAGGAATAGAAATACTCTAAAACTACAAAGCATTCCTATCACTAAACTCATTTCACACTGACCTTCACAAAAAAAGTAAATAAGGCAGGACTTATTAACAAACCAATCACAGACCCTGTTTTGGGTGTGGAGGGGAGAGAAAAGGAAGGAGGAAAAGAAAAGAAACTAACTTCAGGGTCTGGAGAAACGGCTCAGTGGTTAAGAGTATTTTCAGCTCTTGCCAAGGACCTGGGTTCAGTTCTCAGCACCTACATGATGGCTCACAGACCTTTGTGACTCCAATTCCAGGGGATCAGACCCCTCTCTGGCATCCAAGGGCATCAGGCATGCATGTACAAACATACATACACACACACAAACAGGCAAAAAACCCCAAATATAAGAAAAACCAACCGAGCCAGGCGCTCAGCACTCAGGAAGGCAGAGGCAGGTGGATCTCTGAGTTCGAGGCCAGCCTGGGCTACATAAAGAGTTCCAGGACAGACAGAGCTACATAGTGAGACCCTCTCTTAAAAAAAAGACAGGGTGATATATAAGTCTTTTAAAAAGGAAATGATCAACACTTAAAACGTTAGGTGTCATATACTATGAAATATTTACATTTTATACAGGTAAATCATGATTTCTGTAAAGAATCCCAGGATTAAACAATATGATAATGAATTTCATAAAATACTTGCTTTGTTAATGTTAATATCTGAATTAACAATGATCTTACAGAAAAATGAGTCAACTATTTATCTTACGATACTATCTTCAGGAATAGTCTGCCAGTGAGGGTTGCTTTTGAATGTCCCCTTGACTTAATGCAGGTCACCTGGGAAAGGAAGACTGTATATTAGGGTGGCCTGTGTGCACACCTGTGAAGGCTCTATTAACTGTGCTCACTGAGGCAGTGAATGTACAGTATCGTTGCCAGGAACAGTGGTTGTGAACTGTGTAAGAATGAAGACCTAAGCACTAGCACACATGCATGTGCTCACCCCTCACTTCCTGGTGATGGATGCCATGGGCTCGACTGCCTGAAGCCCCCACTGCGATGCCTTATATGCTCTGACAGGCTATAACTTGGAACTGCGAGTCAGGCTACACCCTTTCTCCAAGCTGATTCTGTCAGAGTATCTCATCACAGCAACCAAAACAAAGCCCAGACTGGGCAGCACGCAGAGGTTAAAGAGATAATACTGCTGGCCTGTCATCCCAGCATGTGGGAGGCTGAGGCACAAGGATCACTTCAAGTTCAAAAACAGCCTAGGCCACAAAGGAAGACCAAACACTACAGAAAGTTAAGCATCAACGAGAACATATCGATCAGTTTCCGTAAAAGTCAAAGACCACTTAATTCTATGTGGTGCAGGACAACGGTGGGGGCCAAAATCACACCCCTGAAAAGTCACATCTTCTTAAAATCAAGGCAAACTTGCTACACACAACCTTGAAGCTTCTCTTATTAGATCGTCTTCAAGGATTTACTAGATTGGTTCATTAAATTAATCAGAAGGCAAGATAATCCACAGCTTTAACAAATTTGACTCACTGAAGACAAAACTGCAGAAACTATAAAAGGTTAAAACAGCACTGATGAGAGATCACAGACAACATGGACCACATCAGGCATCTGACGAAAGGCAGAACGTTGGCGTGTACAAATCAGGTTTAGGCAAGTAAATTATTACTAAAAAGGCTTTGCTAATCCTAGAGAAACAAATCTAAGGTATTTGATTCATCCTCTAGTTCTACCTAGGAAGTTGCCTGAAATGTAAGTCCAATTTCCTTAAAAGAAGAAAATAATCCACTTCATATAATTACCTCAGAGGACACGTTACAGCTAGCATCTTACATGCAAGTGATAATTCCTGCCATTTTTATAAGACAGAGTCTACCTATTTTGGTTTGTTTTTGTTTTGTTTTCCTTTTTCTTTCTGAGATAGGGTATGTAGTATGTAGCCAAAGCTGGCCTAAAATTCAGAGTTCCCCTGCCTCAGCCTTCCCAGTACTGGGAATATAGGCATGCACCTCTGTGCCCACACGAATGCACCCTTTGACATACAACTCCGAGTCTTCATGTTTATAACAAGCATGAAATAACAAAGGTACAGCACAATTCAGCCCTGCTTGGAATAACAAAAAGACCTTCAGACTGTTTGAATGTCATCAAGAGGCTTAAAAAACTACCACATAAACAAAGCAGAACATCCTACAATGGCTTAAGATGTCACAGAAAACATGAAAATATTTTATATGAAAATAGATGCAACTGCAAATATCACATCAATTGAACTATGCAAGTTTTAGAAAGACAAGTATGTTTTCCCTCTTGTAGTTGCTGCACATTGTATGTATAAATATATGCAGAATACACAATACACACAAAAGGAGTAGTGTCACTGAAACAGGATATTAACAGGATTGGGAGGGAAAGGAAACGGAGGGTAGGCAGAGAAGGGGAGGGAATTCAACATACAACATACCCTTGTATGAAAACTTTAAAAGGACTAAGTTTTTTAAATCTTCAGAATAGGTAAGAGCAAGGTAATCAGAACTATGAAGCTCTCCCTCAGGGATCAATAATCAGGTCCACCTTTATATACCTCACTGGATTCTGTTTTGCCTATATGAAGCTTATCATATTCTGAAATAATATATTCTCATGCTTATTTCTTCCATTAGATAGTAAATTTCATGAGAACAGAAATACAGTGTCTATGTAAATACACAAATACACCTACCTATGCAGAGGGGAGAGGGAAATGTGCAACATTTTAAAATATAGATGTGCTGGTTAGTCAGTTACTTTGTTTTTGTGACACAGACTGGAGTCATCTGGGAAGAGGGAACCTTAATTATGAGATAGAGCCTCCATCAGACGGACCTGCAGGCAAGCCAGTGAGGATTCTCTTGACCCATGACTGATGTATAGGCCAGCCCACTGTAAGTGGTGTCGGCCTTAAGCAGGTCGTTCTCAGTTGTACAGAAAAGTGAGTTGAGCAAGCGCTCCTCCATGGTCTCTGACTCAGCTCCTGCCTCCAGTTTCCTGTCTTGACGTCCCTGATCATGAACTGTAAGTTAATAAACCCTTTCCTTTCCATGTTCCCTTTGGTCATAAGTATTTTATCATATCAACAAGCTAGGACAGTAGGAAATCAAAATAAAAAATGTGTATAACAAAGAAATCAGAGACGGGAAGAGAGAAGTTCTATAATGCATGCTTAAATTACATTAGCTCTATAACAAACTAAAAGTATATCTGGAAATACAGCTCGTCAACCATACTATCAAATAAAACTTTTATTAGACTAATATTTGGAAAACTAACTCAACCAGATAAAAATGACAAATAAGTATATCAAAAAGGAAAGAGAAATCATTTCTAAGGAGAAATCAAGAAGTGAGAAAGCTTTCTTCAGATCACAGTCCCCTCTACCAGGTTACAAAGATGGACACATCTTGAAACTCCTTGCTATTTAAAAGCTTTTTTATACACGCATATACTGTGTTGTGATCAAACCATCTCCACCCCTCACCAGTTTCGCTGCTATCCCCTCACTTTTCCCTGACAACCTCATGTGTTTATCTTTTTTAAACTTAATGTCCACCAAATCAACTTACTGCTACCTGTATGTGCATGGGTATAGGCCACCTACCAGAGTATGGGTGGCATCTCAGAGGCAGAATCCCTGGAGACGGCTTCCCTCTCCTAGCAGGGATGACAGCTCCTCAGAGAGGAGTGGGACTTTCTGATCCCCTCCCCCATCCGTTCTGAGATTTTGGCTAGCCTGATCCTGTGCAGGTCTTATGCATGCAATTCAGGCTAAGGTAAGTTTCGCATGTGTCTACAGATGTTTCTGCAGATGTTTCTGCAGATGTCTACTACCACTGGCTCTTAGAATCTTTCTGTGATGGTAACTGAGCCTCGGGGGAAGGGATGTGACACAGATGTCCCATTTGGAGCTGAGTACTCCAGTCTCTTTTTTCTCTGTATATTAACCAGTTGTGGGTTTCCGTATTAATCACCATCTACTATAAAAAGAAGCATCTCTGGTGAAGGTTGAAATATGTATTAATCTTAGAGGGAAGTTTAATATGCTATCAGATAGCAGAACAGTACTAGGTTCTCTCTGAGGGTCTATGACTTACCAGCCACAGTTAACAGCAGCAGGCACAGGCTCTATTTTATAGAACGGGGTCTTAAACCCAGTAAGTAAGTGGTTGGTTACCTCCACAACATATACGCCACTACTGTACCGGTGGGCATATCATATCAGGCCAGCCCTTACTACGGCTCACAAGGTTCACAGCTCAGTAAGACTGTTGCTAACTTTTCTTCCCTGGTAGCATTTGCTGAACCTTGTAGCCCTATGAAAGTTACACAGTAGAGATGCTTTTAGGTTAATACCTGTTTGATTTCTCCATGTTCCACGTCTCAAGTATATGGTGTCTTCAGCAACAGGATCTAACAATCAAGGTTTGGAGGGTAACCAAGAGCAAAGGTAGTAGCCTGAAATGCTGGGGAATCTATGAATCTCACTGACCAACAACTCAAAAAGAAGTAGCCTAAACCTGGTCCTGAGCTTTTTACTTAAGGGAGGCACCATTCTCCCATTATTGAAGTTAATCACTGCCTGTGGCATAGCCAAGTCTTAAGCAAATCACTTTACCCCATCTCTTGACCACATGTGATTTAAAGCAGAGAACTGTATCAGATGAAACCTAGAATTTCCTTTTTAAGATGCAATCTTCAATGTTATAAGTTTACTATTTGGTAAAAAAACAAAGTATCTCTTTAAATAGGGAGTTGTCCTCTATTGACCTACAAGAAGTTATCTTTTAAGTCTTCAAAGCCTAAGAGCAAACTTGGGCTTCAAAGAAGCAATGAATGGAAATCCTAGTTTGTTTAGTGTAAGACACATAATTCTTGAGAATTTTTTATTTAACTCTTTTGGTGGAAGACAATATCACTAAACACATTTCAAGGACCGGTTTGTTACTGAACGTGCGTGCAGGCAGTACTAAAGAGTGTTATCATCACTAACAATTTCACTGCTAATAATTTGCATTTTTTTCTTAAAACTTGAGTTTTCTACAGCAAAAGACCCAGAAACTATTTTTAAGATGAAAAATCTAAAAACTAGAATTGTCTCCATACAATTATCCAAACATCAGGAACATTCTTAAAGATAAAACACTCAAGTTATTATCCATAACTATCCTTTAAAAATAAGTGCTGGCCCACATGGCGGTTTCCATTCCAGGGGATCTGACGCCCTCATCTGGCCTCCATGGGCATTGCCTACATGTGGAACACATGATGTACACGCAGCAAAACACCTACATTTCTAAAAATACACATTAAAAAAATAAATCTTTTTTTCCTTAAGTGCTGGGCACATTACCACACACCTTTAATCTCAGCACTCAGGAGGACAGGCAGGGCATCTCTACGATTTGGAAGCCAATGTGATCTACAGAGTTTCAAGTTAGCCAGGGCTACTTAATGAGCTCCTATCTCAAAACAAACAAACAAACAAAAACCAGAAAAATCATCCTTGTACTCTTCCCTCAAAAACTACAAACTTCTGAATACAGTCAGAAGGGAGATAAAGCTGAAAATAGAAAAATACAATAATTCCTTCTATCTCTGTGTTTAAAGAATGTTAAACCAAATCCTATAAACACAAGAAAATCTGGTGGGGTTTTTTTCTGTTGTTTTGTTTTTTAAATTTCCTTTATCTTAGCAGTTGGAGTTGGAATTCTACTGGTGTTTTGGTATTCCTGAATATCCACATGACAACAAACGAAGTCCAAGCAGAAACTGGTTAGTGGCTTCTTTCCAGATGGCCCTAAAACAATGCAATGGCTCATGTGCCTCAGACCAACACTTTTGCTAATATTGACAGTTCTTTTGATAGCGTTTTTCCATGTCATAGAATGACAATAAGTGTTCCTTAAAACTAAGTGTAACACTCTATAGTCTACTATAATATACTTATTTAGAAGAACAATATACTATTTCAAATATGATTATTAGACAAACCGTTTACCTTTCTAAATGTATTACCCTTGACATTCCTGACAATACAAAGTCATAAAAAAATTTGCCAAAGCAGGAGTTGCATTTTCGCCTACTGTTTTTCCTCCAGTCTAATACAGTACTCGACACAAAAACACTCAGTTTTCTTACAAGGCTGTTGGTCTGGACTTTGACAGTCTGCCATTCTTTGAGTAACACCTACTATGTGCAGAAGAGTGCTGACAGCGGAGTGCAGTGTCACAGCAGGTCAGGCAAATGGTGCACACCTGCAATCTCAGCAGCACACGGGAGGCGCAAGCAGGGGCATCAGCAATCTGAGCCACCTTGGACTACGTGAGACCCTACTTCACGTAGAAGGGAAAAGAAAGACACCCAAACCTTGTTCTTATGGAATGTTTAGCCCAACAAATGGGCTGCAGGTATTAGACACAATTAGATGATGGTATTTCTACAAGCATAATGAACATTATAAAGAAAGGCAGGGATACCATGGAATATATATAAGGATCTGATCTACTACCAAGCACCTTGACCCATCCTGTAATCTCAGCACCTGGCAGATGGAGGCAAGGGGATCAGGAGTTCAAGGACAGCCATGACCTCAAACCAATTTGATGCCAGCCTACACAACATGAAACCCCGTCTCAGAGAGACCTGCTGTACCGTGGCAGGTGAAGAACGGTTTCCCCGAGGACGCTGGAACTACACCAAAGACACGGTGTTGTAGACAGAGATAATTTGGCAAGGAGGGAGGAAAATGATTGCCAACAGGGAACAGCATACACATGGCCTTGGAGTAGGAGGAAACGTGATATGTTAAAGGCACTGAAAGAGGGCAGCAGCTGCACGTGTACCAGGAGGAGGTTACCACACTTGTTCTGCTGAGATGAAGGATGAGACCATATTTCTAGTAAAGTCAAGAAAAAAGATCCGTTGAGAAGGACTTAGGAATACACCAGTGTGACACTGGAGGGGTGGCTCATTTACTAGTTCTAAAGATGACAGATCTTGAGGGTTTTTTGTTTTTTTCCAGTTATGAGACAAAACAGTGGTGTTGAGATTCTGAGCTCTGGTGCTCCCAAGGAGAGAGCTGTCTCCTGCAACAAGCGCCTCTACCATCGCTACTGTCCTAACAAGCTCAATTTCTGGAAGTGTGCCAAAAAGCTGTGACCAAGATTACAGTAAAACCAAGCATGTATTTAAAAATAATTATATATTATAGGTCCCACCTCCCAACTATCAGATAAAATTTGCAAGGTACATATTTATAATATCACACTATATCCTTCATTTTTTTGTACTTCTGTAAAAAATATGATTTTGAGACTTAGGGGGAAGAAGTCAAATAACTCCTAACATAAATTCTTGAATAACATTTGTATTGAGAATATTATTACAGTACACCTGAGAACATCAGGGGAAAGACAGCCACTGTATCTTTAAGATGCTACACTATCAAAAACACTGACTGCTTCCTGAGATACGGTGTCACAGCATTGGTAACGTAAGACATCAGTGTTGGGCTGGGGCAGAGCTCAGTGGGGCTACTTAGCTAGCTATGCAAAGCGATTGCTTCAATCTTGAGTACCCAACACAAGAAAAGAGAAAAAAAGAGAAGATTATCAATGCTTAAGATATAAAAAAGGAACAACAACTTCTACACAGTTACCTGATCAGGAAATATTATCACACACATGTTCCATTCTCTCATTTGAGATGATGAAGAAATTGAAATTTCTACACATTGTCTATTTTATGTAACCAGTATAAATAAAAATCTATTCAATCTAATGGTAAGTTTGAATATGACAGGAAACTTACAATGACCCCTGACAAACACACCATTTCCAAAATACCTGGCATTAGGAATTTACACTCAGCGCCCCTAGTTTCATGGATCAGAAATATTAAATAAATGGTTAAGAAGAAACAATTTTTAGCATTTTGCTTTAATAAACTAGTTCTCTGTCACAGACCTCCACCTAACCTACATAGGCCTGGACTTATAATAACAGAGTATGTTCTAAAATCAATTTTTTTTCTCATTTGCTTGTTATTTAAATTCTCATGAAAAAAAATACCATTTGCAATTTTAGGTAGTCCATGGTACATATCTTTCCTTGGATATTTATCGGAACCTAGAAATGCTTGTAGTTTTGCAATATAGCTGATATGTTATGCTAAAACACGATAATTAACACTGTGGCTTTCATATAATATACAAGAATCCTGATTAACAGTAACATGAACAAAAATCTCAGTCAACCCCAAGTAGCCCAGGGTTCAGTGTAAGAAAATAAGGGATGGCCAGGTGGTGGTGGCACACACCTTTAATCACAGCACTTGGATGACAGAGGAAGGCAGATCTTTGTGAGTGTGAGGCCAGCCTGGTCTAGAGTTCCAAGAACAACCAAGGCTGTCTTGGAAAACACAAAACAACAGAAAAAGCAAAAAAAAAAGAAAAAAATAAGGGATGAAAATCTTTAATCAGTAAAATCTAGAAATGCATGTCTTATTAATGTCTCTGCTAACCATGAGTTGTTGGTACATGTGCAATAATGGGCAGATAGAGTAACCAGGTCCAAAAACTGTCAATGCAGGACTCAGGGGGAAAGGAACCCTGTAAGGATCTAATATACTTTCTTATTTTACACATGAAAACAGTAAGGGACAGAAGTATAATAACGACATATATCTAACTTCTAGAGGATTCAAACACTTGGAATGTGACAGAACCCAGATCCAATTTCCTAAATGGCACTCTTTCCACATGCGTTAAAAAAAAAAAAAGTCCTTTTACTTTTTTGTTTAAATTTTGTGAGTATATATATTTCAAATGCTTGGTCCCAGGTGGTGGAACTGTTTGGGAGGGATTGAAAGGTGTGGTCTTGTTGGGGGCAGGCTTGAAGATTTCAAAAGCCCGCACCATCTCAGTTAGGACCTGTCTTTCTCTGCCTTGTGCTTATAGACTAGATGTAAGCTCCAGGCTCCTGCACCACAGTCCCCAGAGTCACGGGATCACACTCTGAAATGTAAGGAAGTTCCCAATACACTCTTCTGTAAGTTGCCTCGGTGTCTGTCACAGGAATAGAATGTAACTATGACAAATCTATACATGGATTAAGAGATAAATTCCTGAATATATCTTAATTCTTAACAGTGTAGCCTGGAAAATTATAGATAAGCAAATACATATTTTAAGTGTGTATTTTCTATGTATATATTTGAATGTACATATATGCACATGACACATGCACACATCATACCACAGGAGATCATCCAGACTCATAAATACAGCACATTAGACTTGACGCTATTTTTTTTTATTAAGTAATTATTCATACTTTGTATCCCACCTATAGCTCCCTGCCTCTTCCCCTCCCAATCCCACCCTTCTGAGGCTATTTTTATAATTTAAAAATTAAGTTTAAAAAATACCAAACAGTCTCAAGAAGACACACAGCTCTAAATGTGCAAACAAGGGGAGGAAAATTAATTCAGTTTTTTTTCTCAGGGATGTCAAAACACAGAGTGGCAAGATTCAATCTCATGATTTGCAACCACTGTCTACAGGAGCCTAGGGTTCGCTGCTTAGACGCTGCTCTGTCCCCTAGCCTCCTCGACCCAAGCCACCCTGCTGGATCTGTAGTTACTCAATCCCAGCCAAATGTGTCACTCTTTTTATTTTCTACATAATGTTCACAGGATGAGAAAGGAAGATCCCATCAACTTCCTCTTATCAATGGAAAAATAGCCTTCTCTTAAGAAAAGTTTCTTGAAAACTGCATATTGATACAAAGCCTTCAGATTTAGTGGCTTTTTTGGAACCAAAATACTGAAGAGTCAGTCAGATGCTACCAAAAGGGGAAGTCAGTTAGGTCTCAGCTCCTCTAAACAAGCATATTCTGGAAAAGAAATCTGTCCTGGAGGACAGCCACCTCTTTATTTCTGCTCTAAAACTTCCTTACCAACCACTGTCCAATAAATAAGATTCAAATGTTACACAGCATGGCCCTTAACAAATGGATCAGGATCACACCTAAATATTTTTATATCTTTAATAAAACCTTTGATTCTCATTTGTATCTCACCAGGGCTATTTCTGATTTTTTAAAAAAAAATTCTTGGACTATCATAAGCTTGGGAAGAAGAAAAGGAAAGCTGGTCCGAGATTACTCTTAGCATGTGGCTAAGTCTCAATTTATGTCCCCTAGGTTGACAAGGAGGACACTGTAACAACCTCAGCAAGCTCTATTTTAATTGACTCTTTAGGATTATATTCCTTTCTTCCACACAAAGCCAGGGTAAGGTTTCTGCATCTCACTGTACGGAGGAAATCCCGGGACCGCGGTGCTCTGGAATTGGTGTCAGGGAAAAGGGCAGTGCTCATCCTCACTCCTGCCCCTGCCCTCCCATCCTGCTACCTGCTGGCAGTGCCGGTGTTGCCGCTCCCACTGCTGTGTTTCTGGGCCCGGCTCAACCTCCTGGGGGGCTTTGAATGCTGTAGCCGGGGGCTCGGCATGCAGGGGTACGATGAGGCGTAGCCATGTTCACACTCTAAAAACAGTAAGAAAAGAAAAAAGGTATAAGAAGAATACAGACACCCAAATGCATGGATCCACAGATCCAAGGTCCTTTGTAGTATCACCTTTTGAAAGCAGAAAAATAAACTGTTCCTACTCTCTGGTCAGAAGATAAAATTCCAGTGTTTAGCAAGGTTGGTACATCCATCCCTTTAATTCCAACACTCAGGAGACTGAGAGAAAAAGATCCTGAATCCAAGGCCAGCCTGGGTTACACCGCAAGACCCTACCCTAAGGGGAAAAAATCCATTCACTGTCTGGGTATCAATCTGGTGACATACACAGACCCAACCCACTGCCAAGAGAGTACTTTGATACCTCTTCTAAACCAAGTTTCTCCTTCCTCTCCAAAACCCTTTTATCCACGAATTCTTTTTTTTTTTAAAGGTTTAATTATTTTTAAGTGTCCATAAATGTGCAGTAGTCTGTGTATGCGCACCACACGTATGCACGTTTTCTGGGAAGCCAGAGGAAACGACAGATCTGGAACTGGGGCTACAGGCCGCAGTGGCCCAGAATGGGTGCTGGGAACCGACCCTGGGTCCCCCCTTAACAGCAGCAAGGACTCTTAAGGCTGCGCCATCTCTCCAGCACAAAGAACTCTTTTGTAAAATTCTAATTTTTACCACCAGCTACCCTCCTCTTTAAAAGATCTCACCTGCCTGAAAAACAGAAACTCCTTCGTTTAAGCATCATCACCTCCCGCTGCAGCCTGGGCAGTTTTGCGCGCCCCAGCTCTTTTGATCACAAAGTCTTAGGCAGGACCTGCTCTCTCCTGCTCTCCACACTCCAACACTCAGTCTCTCCATTCCTCCGCCGACCTCTACCTCCAAGGGATCCCAAAACACGGCATCTCCAGAGGCTCACAGTAGTAGGGCGCCCCTCCCTCAGCAATTCAGCCCGCAGGCATTACCCTACTCCCCATCCCCGCCCCAAGTTCACACAGGCCCCGCCTCCTGCACCCACACTCCCCAGCTCCTTCAGTCTCTACAGTCTTCTGAAGTTGCAAGAGCTCTGGGTCCAGGCCCCTCCGCCCTCGCCTCGGGTCCACGGCGACCCCTCTCCTCGGCCCCAGCTGCCGCTCACCCCGCATTCACGCACGCACACCGCCGGCCCTCGCCTGCTGGCTTCTCACACGCCCCCACTCGGGAACTCACCTGCACTCCGGAGCAAAGCTCCCTCCCGGCGCGCCCACCTCTCCAGCCGCGCCGCGCATCTCGCGGGCGCGCGCCCCCCCTCACCGGTGCACGCACTGCCACTCACGCGCGCACCTCCCCTCACCAGCCGCGCCGCACTCCCCGCGTGGAGCCCGAGGCGGCGGTCGAAGCCACGGCGCCCAGCCGTTACCTCGCTCCCTGCGCTCCAAAAACTCCGCGGCCTCCAGCAGGCGCTGCACGTTGATCATCCGCACCCGCTCCATGGGCTCCGCGCTCCCGCCCCCGGCCGACAGGAGGCGCCACAGACGGCTACAGTCCCACGACGCCCCGGGACATGTGCGGCGGGCGGGCGGGCCAGCTCGGCCCAGGCTCGGCGCGCTCTCCGCCGCCCCAGCCGTGCCCGCCGCGCCCGCCGCGCCGCCCGCAGCCCGCGCGCGGTTTGTTTACTTCTCCGCGCGAGCACGGGGGAGGGACCGGAGCAGCGGCAAGTCCCGCCCCCGCCCGCCTCTTCCGCTGCCCCCTGGGAAATGTAGTCCCGCCCCCGCCACTGGACGTCAGGTGTCCAGGGACATGGGCCGCCTCAGTGCGGCTGCGCGTGGATGACTCCGCGATGGCCTCTGGGAGATGTAGTCTCTCCTTGGCTTTCTTTTCCCATTCCAAGGAGAGAAAAACTAAGAACTTACATGACTTTGCTTCTGACGAAAAGATTGGTTGAGCTTTGGGTCTCCTCCCAAGAAGACTCATTTCTTATCTGGTGCTCCGGGCCTAAAACATTATTGCTACTGTTTTCTCGTGGAACTCCAGTGCCTCAGTTTTCTCACCCTCTAAAAGTGGAAAGTAACTATCTGCAAGGACAGCGTCACAAATACACTTGAATGCAAAAATCGCTGTTTAGAAGCATGACATCAGTTAATAAGAATCAGAAAGGACGTCCATTTGATCTATTCTTACCCTCAGTTGGGACACTGACAAAAAGTTTTCTAACCTCTTTTCTTTTCTTTTTGAATTGTATTCTTCCTTGGTGTGTCATTAGTGTTTTAGACAGAAAACCTGTTCTGATGATACAAAAAAGGACGTGAAGATTTAGTATTGGATTCATACTGATGTCAGCTCAAATCAGAGCGCTGGCTGTGTGGACCCTTTCAAGCTTCCTTTCCCTCCTATATAAAATGGATTTAATCCTTCCCTTTATGCATGGTGTTGAGGCCAGAAGCATACCAGGCACTGACCCAGACTTTATGTATATGGTTCTGAGAAAAACAGACATGGACCTCGTTCCCAGGAAACATATATTTAGTAAGCCTCATTGTGAAGTCTAAACGGAATAATTCCATCATTCACTGCATTCTAGACAATAAATAAAAGCTATGATGAAGATTTCGCCTCCTATCTTCTCCTCTCTCTCTCTTTTTTTATTTTTTGGCGATGTTCACGTATTTTATTTTATTATTAGTTACATTTTATTAACTCTGTATCCAGCTGTATCCCCTTCCCTCATTCCCTCCCAATCCCACCCTTCCTCCCTCATCTACTCCCTACCCCTTTCCAAGTCCACTGATAGGGGAGGACCTCCTCCCCTTTCATCTGGCCCTGGTTTATCAGGTACCTTCAGGACTGGCTGCAAAGTCCTCCTCTGTGGCCTAGCAGGGCTGCTCCTCCTTTGTAGGGTGGGGAGGTCAAAGAGCCCACCATTGAGTTCATGTCAGAAATAGTCCCTGTTCCCCTTACTAGGGAAACCCACTTGGCTACATCCAAGCAGAGGTTCTAGGTATACACGGTCCTTGGTTGGAGAAACAGTCTCGTAAAAGACCCCTGTGCCCAGATATATTTGGTCCTTGTGGAGCTCCTATCCTCTCCAGATCATATTAACTACCCCTTCTTTCATATGATTCCCTGCACTCTGCCAAAGGTTTGGTTATGAGTCTCAGCATCTGCTTTGATACACTGTGAGGTAGAGTCTTTCAGAGAGCCTCTGTGGTAGGACCCTGTCCTGTTACTTGTTT
This sequence comes from Pachyuromys duprasi, assembly GCA_028658305.1. Lineage (NCBI taxonomy): Eukaryota > Metazoa > Chordata > Mammalia > Rodentia > Muridae > Pachyuromys > Pachyuromys duprasi. The sequence goes on along the minus strand of CM053762.1, from coordinate 63,057,089 downwards.
TCTCCTACATTCAATGCCCATCCCGTTTGTCTTTCTAAGTGCATCCTCACTTTGCTTTCGTCAGAAGCAAAGTCTCTTGAAAGGTAACTGACAACAGGGACAGTAAAAAAGCAGGAAACACACTAAAAAGCAGCCACTCCCTGCTCTCAACCTTCTTTCCAAGTCCCTCTTCTAAGGGATGCCTTAGCCTTGGCATTATTCACTCTTTGGACCTGATGGCTCCTCCTTGGCGCGGGGTTCTGTTCCATGCATTGTTGAATACTCAGCAACATCCGTACCCTTTACCCATCCAATGCCAGTAGCATACCACCACCCCTTGGGCATGACAACCAAAATACCTCCAGATATTGCCACCTATCCCCTGGGACAGAAAAGTGCCACCGCCTGAGAACTCTCTGGGAGAAGGACAGACAAGAGACAAGATGGCTGCAAGTGCTGCATGCTCTAGGAGCAAGTTGAGAGCTGCAGAAACTAGCCATAACCTGTCTCACACTCATTACATTCACCTGCTGGTGGACTTCCAAACTAACACAGCTCTTGGTGAGACAGTGCTCCCTTCCTGTGGCCATGTTATTGGCTACTGCAAAAATACATCTTGGGATGTATCAGCTATTCTCTTACAAACGTCATGGGCTTTTGTGCTGCATTTTAACATCCTCTCTTCTCTCCTTGGTTTCTCTTTTTTTCTTCTGCAAAATGAACAGTCTCTCCAGTGAGGTCACAGGCTGCAAAATTCTGCCAGCCCTGTTAAATATCATACTTGGCACAGCTTTTATGAAATGGCTATTCATCAAATTCAGGGAGACCCAAAAGAAGCAGCATTCACAAGCCACCATGGTGCGGCGGGGCACCGGTCTAGACTTTGAAGGAGGACTGTGCTTTTTCAGCTGTTGAGTAGGTCATATGGATTCTCCGGTTGTGTATTGGTAACAGCCACCCTCCTCCCAGTCAAGAACATTACTGGCTAGAGGTAGGAAAAAAAATTCTGTTTTTTTTTTCTTCTTTTATATAATTCACTCTGCTAGGTATGGTGCATCACACCTTTAATCCCAACACTCAGGAGGCAGAAGCAGGCAAGTTTTCTATGAGTTTTGGTCACTACAGTGAGCTCCAGGGCAGCCAGGATTACATGAAGAGACCTTGTCTCAAAACAACAACAAAACCAATTATCATTCACTCAGAACACCTGTTAGTTGAGGAGGAAAGAAAAGAGAGTTTAAAAGTTCATTTTTTTGCCACTTGCAGAACCCCTTAAAGTGTTCAAGTACAAATTCCAAGGGCTCTGAGATTTAAGTCACTTTAATACCAAGTGATGGTCTAATGTACCCAGTCACAGGTAAACCTGGATAGCATGCAATCAAGAAATGTAAAACCTGAAAATATCCATGAATTGAAAATGGCTTTGATTCCATTGGTCAAATTAGAGAGCCCATGGTAGGTTACTGGGAAAAGGCTGCATAGATGACACAGGTGACCTCACCTGAACAAGCCTGGAGCCCAAGCCAAGAGTAGATGGAAGAGTTACCAAACAGCCACCTGCACGCGTAGGAGAGCACCGGCAATGGTGACAGTGGGCTGACACATATACGTGACACATGTACAAAAACCTCCATTCACAATTGAACAGGCTGCATCCACCCCACCCCACCCCCAGCTCTGTGTTGGGGAGGGGGCAGAGACAGCCATGGCTCTGCTTGTGTTCAGATGAAGCCAATTTGCACTACAAACATTGTTAGGACAACAGGAAAGCACGAGCTGGGCTGTTCCCAGTCTCCATCTGTCTGTCTCTGTCTTTGTTTCTCTGTCTAGCTCTCTCTTCCTTTCTCTCCCTCTCCGTTTGAAAATTGCAGAAGTCCCCCATCTCTATCGCAATCGAGAGTGGAGGGGGACATCTGTCTCTGAAAAAGCAGGTCACGCTCTCTTCAGGGTCCTTCCCGCCCCTTCCCTCGCTGGTGCAGTTTAGTATTTGTAAATTCCCAAGGGACATACTGCACACGCATACGTGGAGGCTGGTTAGCATCCTATCTACAGACAGGTGGATGGAGAACGGAGGAAAGTTCCGCGGAGCTCAGTTACAAATCCATAGTCATGGGGACACCGGGGTTGTTCAGGTTCTGAGTCTGCAAAGTGCTTGCCATCTAGGCACAGCTTTCAAGGCTTTTAGATAAGCAAGGTTTGGACAGGGAAGCATGAGTTGTGAGGTCCTAGAAATCAACTGCATTAAGTTACCCATTTTCAAGCCCCCAACCCGCTCCCACACGAAAACAGTGGCCTCTTCCCCTCCTCTTCCTCCAGGGCCCAGAAACATGAAGAGGCACGGAAAACCTTGGCTCTGCCTGGTGAGTCAGCCTAGTCTAACTCTCAAGTCAGCGGCAGTTCGGCTGCGGGGCTGTGTGCAGCCGAGATAAATTTGGGTCTAAAGGGATGACGTAATGCTAAACCCGAGAGGTGGCTGCCGTCTCCCAGGGCTCCAGTCGCCAGGGTTGCCTGCTGACTTCCCAACCACATGGAAACGCACCAAGCGACCCAGGTGCCCAGGCTGGGGAGAAAGGGAGAGAACAGGGAGGGGGTAGCGGCAGAGGAGGCGGTGGGTAATCCCAGATCGCTGAATCTGGAAGTTTGTTGCTTTTAACTCCAGTTTTTCTAGTGAGATCAGAGCACTGGCAAAGGCTCAAACAGCTGCACTTGACTTCCATCCTGACCCATCTCTTGCCTTAGAAAAGGGCTTTTTACATTTTGTTAAATGGCCCTTATTACAGCTGCCTATTTCAGCGATTATAACGGTTTACTAATCTCTCAAATGTTCCCTTCCCAATGTTTTATTTTTTATTTTATTTTTTGCATGTACTTGGATCCAAGAAGTCTGCATTGCAGGATTCAGTTAATGTGCACTTCTAAGTGGCTTGCTCACCCCCCCCCCAACTCTGGTCCTGGTGGGGGGCACCATGGGCGGGTGGTAAGGAACTCAAGAGGATTTTGCTGGAGTGCTTCATAGTGTGTGTCGAGAGGGTTTCAGTCATTAAACTGACTTCTCGGTCCGAGTGTCCGTTTTTTCATTTCAGGATATCCAAGCTCAGAAGTATATCACATGCCAAAAGCCACAAAGCTGGTACACAGATGGGAAAAGGGTTGAAACCCAGGTCTTAAACTGTATCCTTCCCGTCTCATCTCTAGAATTTTCTTTTCAGAATGACTCATGTTTAAAAGAGAGGAAAATGGACACACACACTAATGTGGAGTAAATTTTCTGATCTTTAGGCCTATGGGTGCCCAACCTCAATTCTTTAAATGTCACGATTAGGTCACATTCTTAAAGGGTGCGAAAGCTTCCCAAGCCTGCTTTGTTTTTCTGTTCAGGGTTCATTTCTCCCTAAGGGAAGGTTTCTCTGTCAGCTGCTTCTCTTGTGGTGATGACTACAAGCTCACACCCAACCCCAGGGTCCCTCTCCAGTGAAACCCCAGGTCTCTGCTGCACCACGCTTTCTGTAGGAATGTCTCCTGAGTCCTTTTCTCAAGATGTCATGGTTGTCTCTGGTGTCACAAAATATTCTCCTGTCATTTGTTTTTGTAGTCATTTATGCTGTTAGATCTCATGATGTCAGCCAAGCCTGCACATACGACCTGGCCAACTGTGGGATGTTATTTTTTTTTCCCAGAGCTTTGCTCAAACCTATAAATTTATATTTTGTTTAGAAGTTTTCACCTGTACTCAAGAACAGGAATAAACTACAAAAGGCTGGGGTATGGCTCAATGATAAGAGCTTGCCTTGCCTTCTTCAGTATCCTGGACTCAATCCCCAGCACCACAAAAATAAATAAATTATAATTTTTATTTGTGTTGAGGGCCAGGTCTCAAACCCAGGCTGGTCTCAAGTCACTGTGCAGCCAAGGGTGACCTTGAACTCCTCGGTCCTCCACCTCCCCACGAGCTGGGATTGCTCACGTGGGCCACTCTGCCAAGCTTTCTTCCTTCTCCCTTTTATTTAGCTCTCTGGTTGTTACATTTATCAGGTTTTGCTAATGCAAAGATCTTTTTTTCACTGTTTTCTTTTTCTAATTAGCTTCGTGTGTGTGTGTGTGTGTGTGTGTGTGTCTGCATACGTGCTTGTGAATGTGTGCCCTTTTAGAGGTCAGAGGACGACTTTGGTATCCTGCTCTATCACTCTGTGAGACAAGGTCTCCAAATGAACCTGGAGCTTGCTGTTCTTCAGCCAAGCTGAGCGGGAACAAACCCAGCAACCCTCATGCCTCACCCTGCAGTCACCCACGCAGACTCGCGTGAGTGCCGGGATCTCAGAGGTTGGCAGGCTTGCACAGCAGTGGTTGCTACTAGCTCCTACCCCAGCTAGAAACAACTTGATTTTAAAGCCATCAAAGTAATAATTACAATAAAATAAAATAAAAACAGCCGAGTATCTGGGGAAATACCTTTAACTCCAGAATTAATTCCAGAAGGCAGAGACAGGCAGAACTCTGAAATTGGAAGCCAGCCTGGTCTACACAGCAGTTCCAGGCCAGAAGGGCTACACAGTGAGGCCCTGTCTCAGACTAAACCAAAAACTAAAAAACTGCCAGACGCCAACCTACTGCTAAGACTGGGCCTTCACATGACCCCAGATCCCTTCACCCTCCGTTCCCCTTTGAGGAGCTGGCTCGGAGTGCCCCTGCCCCCTGTCCACTGCCCGCAGTTGATAGCACCACCCCTTTCTTGGTGGCTCTGACTGGTGAAGCTTCATAATAGGCCCCAGCAGGCCCTGGGCACTAAATCACTTGCCTAGCCCCTTCTGCTTCAGGTCTTTGGCTCAGCTTGTCTGAAGACATGGATGATGTCCCCACACCCTCACCTCCCAATCCAACCTTGATTCTAGGATGTCAAGGGGTCTCAAGAGAGCCTAGAACAAAATGAATCCACTTACCACTACCATGTAGCTGTGTCTCAGTCAGTGTTCTGTTGCTGCGAAGAGACACCATGATATGGTAACTCTTATAAACAAAAATGTTTAATTGGGGTCTGGCTTATAGTTCAAAGGTTTAGTCCATTGTCATCAGGGTAGGAAGCATGGTGGTATGCAGGCAGACACAGTGCTGGATAGATAGCCTAGATTTCTACATCTGGATCTACAAGCAGCAGGAAGAGAGAATGATACACTGGGCCTGGCTTGAGCATTTGAAACCTCAAAGCCACCTCCAGTGATAAACTTCCTCTGACAAGACCACACCTACTCCAACAAGGTCATACCTCCTAATCCTTTGACATCATGGCACTCTCTAGGAGTCTATGGGGTCATTTTCATTCAGGTGCAAGCACTGTGCTGCTTCTACCGTCAGCTCTTGAACCCACAGCACTTCTCTGAAGCTTTTACAGATGAGGCCCAGAAAAAGTAAGATATTTTTCTCAAGGTCACACAGGCAGCGACTAGATTCAGAGCTAGATCTTTGGACACCACCCCATCCCACAGCATATTTGGCCAGGCAAAACTGTTTAGGTCAATGGTCTCAACCTCTTCCTCTAGGTGGCTTTGGGAATGTATTAGAATGGGATTCCCACTGTGTTTAGTGGGCAGGAACCAAGGATGCGAATTCCTGCAGTATTCTAGACTATATCCTGCACCACTGTCTAACCAGTATCTCTCAGCTTTTGTTTTGTTTTGGGGCTATTTCTCAAGACAAGGTCCCATTATGTAGCCAGGGCTATCCTAAAAATTGCTACGTGTCCCAGGCTAGCCTTAAATCCCAAATCCTCCTGCCCCAGCATCCCCAGCACTGGGGTTATGGCTGTGAACCACCACGACTGCTGCAGCCATGTTCTTGTTCAAAGCCAGAAAGGTCGTCATTCAGCAGATATCCTCTAGACATCACCAAGGGCCAAGCACCGACGAGCAGAACCAGGCTTGCTCCCTGTCCTCAGGGTACTCACATTCCAGCCACCTTGACTGAGGCTAAGCAAGTACACAACTGTAGATACGGTAAGTGTGCTAAGGGTGAAATAATAAAGAGCCATAGCAAAGGCTGATTCTGACTTAGCATTTGCAGGATGGAGTTTGGGAAGCCAAGATGTGGGGCAGGCAAGAGCACCCATCCCAGAACATCACTATACTCCAAAAAACAAGGATGGAAGTCATGGCCAGGAGTTTGGCTCTTACCCTACAGGAGGCAAGAAACAAAGTGTGGAAAGGCTCCACACAAGTGAGGGACAGGAGCCCAGCTCTATTTAGCGTTACTCTCATTTCTAGAGCTCTTCTCAGGACAGGAGTAGGCTGGTCCTGTGCTGTCTGACGGGAGCCATCTGGTCCACACTGTCAGCGCAACAACTGGGACCTCAGAAATCCACACTGTCCTTCTCCTCTGCTTCCTCTGTGTAAGCCCTTGGCGCCAAGCACTGGCCAGCCCAGTTGCCCCACAAGCTGGGGCGTCCCAGAAAGTCTTGGAGCCTGACAGGGTGTGGACGCACAGCCCGACAGCCAGCCTGTAGGGCCACAGGTGCCCTACTGGTCGGGTGAGTTCCTCAGAGGGTGCAGGGATCACAAGCAAGCAAGCAAAACTACCCGAGACCATCAGCCTCCAGGGAATGGCTTCTGAGTTGATGCAGAAGATACCCTGGAAACTTCTGGCTGCTTCTTTCCGTCCTAGGCTGAATGGGGGGAATGGACGTGACTCTGAGGAGCCGTCTTCCTGGGGCCTTCAGCCTGTACCTCAAACATTCCAGACTCCATTTCTTGCCTCTTGGTAACTTCAAGCTCCCTGAGGCTTCTCCCAACCCCCTGAGGAAGACAGGGCCCTACCAGTTAGCATGTGGCCTTGGGAAAGTGAGCCAGACTTGCTAAAGCTGAAGTTCTGGGCAGCTATGAAAATGGAGGTGATTACAGCACCTGCCTACTGGATGTTCGTAAGGATTTGATACTGAGCGCTTAGCCTTGTGCTGGCACAGAGCAAATGCTCAAGGAAAGGGGGCCATTAGCGCCACTCCTCTGAAAACAGAGGAGGCTGCACTTGCCAGCAGCTCTCTCGGGGACGGGTTAGCAGACTCCCAGGAGACAGACTAGAACTCTGTATTGGTTTCTAGTTGGCTAATATTTGAACTGGAATATGAACCAGAGAGCCGACACGCTTCCCTCTCTGAGTGCCAAGCAGAGTTTGGCTCTTGGCCGTGTTAGATATTTCTTGTTGCATTAAGCTAGATTTCGTGGCTGATAAAAAGGATGAACAAAAGTTGTATGCAAGGCACTCAGAGTTTAGGGGGACTAAGAAATACCACAGGGATAGCCAGGCTGCCGTGGGAGGTTACACGGGGAGCCATTCTGTAGCTCTGGCCCCTGAAGAGATAAAAACAAGGACGGCAGCAGCTCCTGTTGGCCACCCATGGTAGAAGTTCCATAGCCTGTCCTCTACTTTAATACAATAGCCCACCTATTGGAACTGCCAAGCCATCTTCATTCCTGTGTCCTTGTAGTGACAATAAATATACAAAGTAAAAGATTTCAAATACTAGATAGTCCAAATCTCTCCTTTTTCATTTGAGTTTGAATTCTAATCTCATCCTCCCTCAGGACAGTGTGTTCATCTTTCTAACTTAGGAGACATTGGACCTGGGTGGTCAAGGGCATGCTCTTTGGGCAGTGTAACTGGCAAAAACAATCCTTCAAGTGCAGAAGGGCACATCATGTCTGTGGAAGTTGGGAGGGCAAACATGAAAACACAAAGAATTTTCAGTGTTTGGTTGGGGGCTAGGATGCAGCTGGGGGCTGGAGTAGGGGAGGGCAGGCAGGAAGGCCTTCCTCCCCCACCCCCCGATATTAGGGGAGGGCAAGCAGGAAGGCCTTCCTCCCCCCACCCCCCGACATTAAAGGGTTTCTCTCTGTGTAGTGATGGCTGCCCTGGAACTCACTCTGTAGACCAGGCTAGCCTGAAATCCAGAGCTCCTCCTGCTTCTGCCTCCTGAGTGCTGGAAACAAAGGTGTGTGCCACCATGTCTGGCTAGCACTCCTTTTGGAACCTCAGTATGAGTTCTTATTCTGACCGTATTGGGGGGGGCAGAGCCAGAGACACAAATCTCAAGTCAGATACTGCACCCCACTGCTGGGATTCACTTAGAGACAACTGAATTTCTGAGTGGAAATGTAGCTCAGTTGGAGGAGTCCCTTCCATGTATGAAGCCTATTTGATTCCCCAGCACCGCATATGCCTGACACGGTGGTGCATGCTTATAATCCCAGCATTGAAAGGTGAAGGCAGCTGAATCAGAAGTCCAGGGTCATCTTCAGCCACACAGTGAGTTTCATGCCTAGCCTGGGCTACATGAGACTCTCAGGGGAAAAAAAAGTGAATTGTTAAACCGGACATGCTCCATAAGGACAACCAGACTTCTAGAACTAAGCACCAGGCCAACCTTACAGCAAATATGAACAGTGTAACAAATAAATGGACTAATACACATAACTGACTCAGGGAGAATTACTGTACCACAATATAATTCCGACGTATCAAAGTAGTTGCCGAAAAGGCCTTAAAGGGAAATTTCTCTGGTCTGAAACATTTTGAAAGGGATTCTGTTTATATGTGTTTCCTGGAGACTTGTTGCTTAAAGTGAGAGTCACCTGAACTTTCAAAATGTTTCACAAGTGAGGGGCCCAGCACAGCACCCTGCCAAGATGAGGAAGCAAACACTTGAGCCTCTAGCTCAGGATTACAGTGGCAGGTGTCCATTGGTCTGGGCTAGAGAAATCAAGTCAGACTTCAACAGCTTTGAGACCTCTGGCCAGCTGATCAGAGACAAATGGTGTCAGAGGAAGTTGCTGCCCTGAGCTTAGGAAAGACCCAGAGAGCAGGCCACCTCTGCTATCCCAGTCTCTCTCTCCCCCTCCCTCCCTCTCCTTTCTCTCTTCCCTCTCCCCCACTTCTCTCTCTTTCCCTGAGCCTGGAACCCCAGCCAGTGTCCTTGGGAAGACTTGGGTATTCCTCCTTCGTTTCAGGCTTAGAATGGTCATCGCTGTCACCACTCTTGGCTCCTTCCCCACCACCCTCATCCATGAGAGAAAATATTTTTCTTAGTACAGCAAAGTCAAACTAGCTTCATTTTGAAAGGCTGCTGAGAATGTTGCAATGACCTTCGCAATAACCAGACACACCCTGGGCCAGCAACCCGGCTTGAGAACGGCTGCTTTTATGAGCACCTGACCTGTAAAACAAAAGCTGTTTGGGGCCCTCTCCGTGACCCATTCTCCTATCACACAGATGAGAAGAAGGCATAGAAGGGCCTTGTTGTGGCTCCACTGTGTCACTGGGAGAACCATTTCTGTCTCTGCCTCCTTGCTGGGGCTCCTGTGGTCAGGATGCTGCTTCCCACCTGCCCCTTTAAACACCAAATCGAACACGGAGGGCAGAAAAGGATGGGATTCCTGCCTCCTGAAAACTGCTTGCTTCATTCTGCAGAACCTCTCATTTCTTACTCAGTTGTTGTCTTTTTTGCTTCCTCCCCCTTCTCTCCCTTGGGGGTGGGGGGAAGAAACTGAAAAGCCACAAAACCCACAACTCACCTCCTCAAAATAGGTCACTTGGAAGCCGGGGCTGTGTGGGGTTAGGTGTGTCAGGCCTGACGTGCTGGTGGTATCTAAGTGAAGACCAGGCCAGGGCAAGCATGTGTTTCTCCTCCAGAAACCCAGTTTAAATCAATATTTATCCAACTGTATTTATAGAAAGTGGTGGAGGTAGGGATAGGGGCTGGCGGGGAATCAGGGGGGTCTAAAACAGAACACGCCACAGTGACCGATGCAGATCTTAATCTTTGTAGCCAATTCCCTTCTTTAAGGCCAGTTTTGTTTTGTTATTGTTGTTGTTGTTGTTTTTGTTTTGTTTTTTGAGGGGGGCAAAAGACTTAGCATTTGATGAACCTGCTATTGGCCTTAGTACCATAGCAACAGCCCTAAGTCCTTCAATATGCCCAGAGAATAGACTTGGGGAAAGGCAGCAGGAGGGGGTAGTGTTTCCTGGGAACCTTGAACTTGAATTAAGGCCAGGATAGTTGAATAACTAAGAACTGAAGAAACAAAACAAAACAAAAAAAGCCCAACCTTCTCTGATTGGCTACTCTGTCTTGAGTCTCACTTTTCTAAACAAGGTCTGTACAGGAAGACTTTGGAAAATCAACAGGGTGTTCCAAGTACCAGCCCTGCTTCACGTGACCTTAAGCAAGTCGCTTCGCCTGTCTGGACTTCATTCCTTGGCTTTAAGGTGAGCACACGTGTATATGGCGAAGGTATGTGGACTCTGAAGCTGGAGGCCCAGATGGCAAACAGCTCTGCCACCTACTAGCCACATGACCTCTGGGGAAGCTACCAGTGTCCCTGCTCCTCAGTGCCCGCCCACTGCAAAATAGAGGTAATAAAGTTTCAGGTGCTGTAAGGGTGGCCGTGGACTGGGCAAGATAACTCCTGGCTAGTCGCATGCTAACCAGTCAGTAAATGGTAGTCAGCACTAAATATTATGCAGCATGACTAGACACCACAGCTACTGTTTGCTGTGCCCTTAATTTCCCTGTTCACCTCGAGACTTTTGCTCAGCCATCTCCAGATGAAGACCCATACCTGGGTGTGCCAGTGAGAAAGTGTCTGAGTTAGAGACAGGATTCGTGTGAGCACCAGCTGCTTCGACTGTGTAGCTGACGGAGTGCCCCCCCATAGCTGCAACAGCTCAATTCAACTTCTTCCTTAAAGTCCTGATCATGTGCCATAGCCAAGATATGGCAGAAGTGACCATTTACAGCAAGTGCCCACTGGAGAGATGATACATACCGAAATACTGTAAGTGACCCGATCCTCTTAGACCTCAGTAAGTGGGCTGGGGAGAAGGCTCTCCGAGCAAAGCATCTGCCAATCAATCATGAGGACCCCATTTGGAATCCCAAGCACCCATGTACACTGTCCATTGGTGACCCCAGTGCTGGGGGCAGGACAGAGACAGGCAAATCCCAGGAGTTCACTGGCCAGCCATTCTAGCCAATCAGTGAGCTCCAAATTCATTAAGAGACCATCTCAAAAACTGCTCTGGCCTCCACAGGGCACACATGAGAGAAGCACAGATACCGCACAACTGAATGTGTATTTATACTATGTTCATGCATACACAAGATCCTGGTTATTCTCCCTACAAAGACAAAGCTAACACACAGGAAACAGCTAGAAGATTGTCAGGCTCAGGTGAGTTATTAAAAAGAAATGTGTGTGTGTGTGTTATCAAGTGCATGTAGGTGCCCAAGGAGGCCAAAAGGAGTTATATCACCAGGAGCTAGAGTCAAGGCAGTTGTGAACTGACTGATGCTGATGTGTGTGCTAGCAACAGAATTCAGATATTCTGTAAGAACAACACAGCCCTTAGCTGCTGACCTATCTCTCCAGCCCAATAAGTTACTGTTTATTGAGCACATACTGTGTTTTGGGTGTTTGAAATGTTTCAAACTGGTGATTCAGTCGTTCTGTGATGATGTAAGGGAGGTGGTATTGGTGTGTTCAAATGCCCCACTTACAAAATGCGGCCTCAGAGAGGCTGAGTAACTTGTGTCCAAAACAACAGAGTAGGAATTTGGACCTCTGCCCCTTCTGACTGCAAAGTATTTCATTCTCTCAAGTAATCTGATTCAAGAATGAACACCCAGTGAACTGAACTGAAACGGCCCATAGCTTTGAGGAGGAGGTAGGAATCAGCCTAAGAAGGAAGGATAGGACACAGAAACCCTAGGGAGCAGAAGGACGGCCTCAACTGAGTCAAGCACAGGGGCATGACGGTGAAGCCTGGTTGCCGGTGGACCTGCTGGACTGGAGTTGACGTTTCATGGCTAGGTAGAGGAGATTATGTCAGGAGGGCAGGGTGGGGCCAAATGACACCACACAGCAGCAACTTCCAGCTGAGACTTCCTACACCAACAGGAAGAAGCTGCGTCAGGGCCTGCCCACCCCCAGGAACACACCCTACCTCAAACCCAGACTGTTCCAGAGAGTCAACCGTGGTTCTCATCTCATCACTTTCCCTGCCCGGTGCTGCCTCCAGAGCACCCGCCCCAGCACCGGGGGCTGTCCTTCTCCGGGTCTCAACTACCACAACTCCTTCCGCTTGCAGGCACTGTCTTTGCTTTTGGGATTTATATGTGCATATTCGTGTGCACCTGTGGAATCGCCCTCGGAGGCCACAGGTGTTAACGTCTCCTTGGAGCTTGAATTTCAGGCAGCTGTGAGATCCCCAACAAGTTACTGAGAACTAAACTCAGGCCCTCTGCAGGAGCAGTGTGCATTCTTAGCTGCTGAGACGTTTCTCCCGGCTCCAACTTTCAGTTTTTATTTGGATAACAATTCTTTTTGTAAGTTTTAACCTTTGCCAAAGCAGAGATAAACATTCTTCTAATTAGTTAAGGCCTTTAGTAGTCACCCTTCGACTGGATTCCACGTGCACTTAGGTGACGGTGTCACGGTCCATTTCTGAGTCTGTGATAACAGGGTCACTGCCTACATGATAAAGATTTCTAGGAGCTTTTGAGATTCATAGATTCATACCAGATGACATTTCAGGAGACTGTACCTGTATCAACTAGGGAGTTACTTCCCTTGTATTCAATGCATGGTCAACACTGAGTAACTATTTGAACTCCTCCCTCAAGAAAATCACCCCATCTAATGGAAATAATTCATAACTGAAGCCAAAACTTGAACACTCCCAGTACGGAAACCTCAAAGAAGCAATAAAAAGTAGTTCTGGCTACAGTGGAAAATAAGCCAAGCTCCTGCCAAGTTGAGTGCTTTGCAAACACTGAAAACCAAACGCGTGATGAGACGCTACCGGCACATCTCAAGAAGAGCACAGGGAACCCGAAATGGAGTCGAAAGGGCTGGCACTTGTCTAGAAGAGAGTCCCTTTAAGAAAACACTGGACCAGCTGGCTGCACTACGGAGCCTAGTGATTTCCTGGCTCACGGCCTGGCTCCGCCCCTCCCAGCCTCCGGCCTCAGCAACGCGTGACGTCATAAGAGGCGGATGCTGCCGATTGGCTGGACGATGCAGCTAGGTCAAGTCCAGTCCGAGGAAAGAAGTTTGTCTCCATGTGGAAACCATGTGTTTAGTGGCTGGGAGGGGGAGGAGGAGGAGGCGGAGAAACTGAGATCAAGTGATTACAGGGGAACTCGCTGAAATGAAGGCGGGGAGGTTGTGCACCTGAACTGGCCAGCCATGCCCTTTGCAGTAGTGACCTAAAAAAGAGAAAGACTCGCACAACACACAAAACCTGCGCACCCACCCCCATCATAAAAACTACAAAGCATAGGTGGGGAGGGTCTTCACTTCCTCCAAGAAGACAGGGGCGAGGAAATGCTGGAATGCTATCGAAACGCCCAGATTCCCCCCGCCCCCCCCCCCACACAACCGAATGATGTAAGCGTTTCGGAAAGCAGAGCTCTGGAGCAAAACAAGCCCCGCGCGCGCGGAGCGACCCGCAGTGCCCGAGCCCGGCGCACGCACGACCCGCCCCCCGACTCGCGTTAGTGCTGTGCACACGCGGACCGCCGTGACGCGCGGGCATTGTGTGCAGCGAGCAGAAAACAACGGCGAGCGCCGGCTGCGCGGAGAGGCGCCCCAAGAAAGCGACACAGAGTGTGGGGCCCGGCGTCTGCGTGCGGGGGGAGCCAGACCGCGCCGCGGACCAAGTGGCCAGAGCGGGTCACTTCTGTCGGGAAGGGTGGGTGACCCGGAGATCCGCCGGGCGGCGTCCTCGAGTTTGCGGGAGAGCCACCCCCGCCTCCGTGAGCCGTCGCGGAGGGAGCGAGGGCCTGGAGCCGCGTCCCTGCAGCCGAGCCAGGCACGGCGCAGCGCCGCACGCTCTCGGGGAAATCTGGGGGCTGTTGGCATCACGTCATTCCGAGCCAAACAGCAGCGGCGAAAAGACGCGAGAGCGCTAAAAATACTCCCGCGGGGAGCCGGTCGGAGGAGGGGGGCCGCGAGCCGAGGGGCTGATTACGCACATGAAGTTGACTTTGACTCGGGTGCAGAGGCTCCCGACCCCCTCCGCGGGGCCGGCACGGCGGACTCCCCGGAGGAGGGGCCGGGAGGAAGCCCTCCACCGCACCGGCCTCGGGAGCCTCGGCTCGGCCACCGCGGGCCCGCCCCGCGCGGGGCAGCCCGGCCGGGCGCGCCCGGCTCTCTGCTTACGTGACTGGTGGCCACGCCGGAGCCCCGACACGGGGTAAACAAGGAGGAGGCGGGGGGGCGGGGTGGGGCGGGCAGGTCTGCGATTGTCTGCGGGTATGAAGTGGTGGGGGGCACGAGACCCTGGGAAATCTCCCGCTGCCTCCTCGTTGCGGGGGGTGGGGGCCGAGGTTCGCTGAACGCTGCCAAGGTGCCCTCTTTGGGTGCACCCCCCGAGTTCAGAGTCGGGGCCTCGGGACGGACTCCAGAGACAAGGGATCCGGGAGGGGGACGACTGAAGAAATCGCGCCCCTCCTCCTGCAACAAAAGCAAACACGCCAAACAAAACCACCTTCTTCACACAGCTCCCTACTCGCCTGGGCTTTTCAGAAACTATTCTCCAGACGAATGCACCCCCCTGCACACACACACCCCAGTGAATAATCGCTCAGCGACTCGGCTACGCAGCCTGACTGCGATGTGGCTCTCGCCAGCCAGCCAGGCACTCCAGAGAGACAAGAGAAAGAAAAGATCGCACCGCGGACCTCCCGACACGAACCCTTGTTTTGGTCTTACACGTCCCCACAATTGCGCTGCCAACGCTCGGCTACTTTAACCCTAAAGGCCCGGGCGTATTTGGTGAAGGTGTTTTTGCGTTTTGAGGGTTGTTGTTGTGTTGGGGGGGGAGGGGGTCTTGCAAGATCTGACACGTTGCAATCAGGTGTCTGTCGCTCTCTCATTGATCTCCTACTTGTTCTGACAGATTACACATCTCGCTCTCCTCCTCTCTGTGAGTCTTTCTCCCCCTCGGCCCGGTCTTCCTTCTCACAGCTATTATTCTGATGGAGCTGGAGACGCAGCACACGCGTGCCCTCGTTAGGGTGCCGAGTCGAACGCCTGACGAGAGCTGGGGGCCCGGACAGGCAGGAACAAAAACGAAACAAATACAGTAAGGAAGCCCAGGTCCGGGTGGGGTTCCTAGAATCGGCTTGCGTGGGGAGGGGGCGGGGGGGACGGAACCCAGTAAGGCGTTTGCCTTGCTCGCCTTGTGTACGTCTCAGAAAATAAAGAAAACGCACACACAGCCCCCACCTTCCTCCCCAACTATTGTTTCTGCGGAATCCTAAAGTTTGCTGGTAACCACATCCCCCCACCCCCCCTCCAGGCCTTCCCACCCGGCGCGCGCAGGACCACAGGTCCAGAAGGAGCTGCCGGCGCTGCCTGGCTCCACCGGCCTGTTTCTTTGAGGGGACCGGAGGCCGTGGCATCCCAGCACCGAGGAGGCTTGGGGGGACGGTGTCCGCAGACACGGCGGCCTGCGCCCAGCCCCGTGGTGGGAAGTCGGCAGGGGCAAGGGCCGGAGCCCACGGCGTGGAGAGCCGCGGGGCTGTTATTGTTGTAACGTGGGGCTGTGCTTTCTCGCTGGAAGCCCTGAGCTCCCGCTTAGGGTTCCCAACTTTCGGCTCCTAATCCCCACCCAACCCCGGAACGAGTGACAAAACAAAAACAAAACACAACACTTGTCTGCCTGAGAAGGCTCCGGAGAGAAAAAGAAAGGAAGAAAGGCGCCCTCGGCGAGCCGAGCTCGCAGCCCCGCGGCTCAGTTGTCAGCAAACAACACTCCCCCACTCCTCGGCCAGGCCGTCCTCCGGGCCTGCTCACACGGACAGACCGCGGCACCCACAGGCCCTCTCCCCCTCGCTGTCTTTGTTACATCTTTAGCAGCTTTGTGCGTGCGTGCGTGTCCTTTCTCCGGTGTCATCGGCTTTACTGCCGAGGGTTCGCGTGTGTGTGTGCGTGTGTGTGCGTGTGTGCTGGCGGGGGGGGGGGCAGCCGAGCAGGCAGGCGACAGGGGTCGCCCAAGGGGGCGAGGAAAAAAAAAGAGCTGGGCGCCGGCGAGCAGCCGGGAGCCCCCAAACTTACTTTTGTTTTCTTTCTCGATCTGCTCCAGGTAGCTGGCTGCCTCGAGCAGAATCTGCACGTTCTGCAGAAAAGTGTTGATGTGCTTCTCCATCGAGTTCTCGCTGGTGTTGAAGATGTCCGAGAAGGGGCACCGGGGCTTGGCGCCCGCCGGCTCCTCGGGCTGCGCCGGGGGCTGGGGCGCGGCCGGGGGCACGGCCGGGGGTGCGCCGGGGGCCAGCCCCGCGCCCTCGCCGCGCGCCTCCTTGCGCGGCCGCCCGCGTTTGCCCATGGAGGCGCGGGGGTCCGCCGAGCTGGTCCTGGTGCGGGGCGGCGCGGCCGGCCGGGCTGCGGGGCTCCGGGGAGAGCCGGCCTGCTGCAGCCGAGGAGGCGCCGCGGACAGGGAGCCTGACTCGCGGAGCCTCGCTGCGTGCGGTTGTGAGTGTGAGTGTGTGTGTCGCGCTCGCTGTGTGGGTCTGTGTGTATAGGAGATTGAATGAACCTACAGGACAGACGACGGCGCTGTGGCGCCTGGGTCCTAGTGCGAGCCTGTCGCCATCTGACCGGTCAAAATAAATGGTGGAGACGAGGGAGGCAGGGCCCGCCCCTGCCGATCCCAACATCCTTCCCCGCCTCTCCGCAAACCCTAGCTGCGTAGAGAGCACCGTGCACGGAAAAAATACTCGGATGTCTCTGAGTGCGCCCTCATAAAAACAACTTTTCTTTACAGAAAAAGAATTCAGCACAATGCCTGGCACATAGTAGGTCCCCAATAAACGGCAGCTGCTGGGCTTTTTTTTTTTTTAAATAAAAACCCAGTTCTCGGTAGGTTGAGAAAGGAAGATCTCGAGTTCAAGGCTAGCCTGAGCTAAATATTAAGACTTTATTTCAAAATCAAACAATAAAAGCCCAATTCTGACGGGAAGAATCGAAACATCAACTCTTCCCAGCACAAACATTTTACACATAAATGTGCACGCGCGCGCGAACACACACACCTGTGTATGCCTTCACACAGCCAGATAAAGTCCCCAGGCCACCGTGTCCGGGTGACAGATTTACCCACTCCTCTGCCACCCTTCAAATGCAAAGTTATTTTCCAGGAAGGAGGAGGAGATGTGAGCGTCTCTCCACACTCCTCAGTCCAGCTGTGTAAAGCTCGCAGCAGGTTGTCTCCACAGCTGGCCCAAAGATAGAAGCGGCTGCCTCGGAACCGCCTCTTCCCCCTCCTTCCAGCCGGCACTCGCCTACTCCCCACTCCCACACCCCACACCCCGATCCCTACTCACAGAAATAGTTTCACTGAGGCTGCTGGGAGCCACCAGGCCTGCCTGAGGGAGTGTGGGAGACACCTGGATAGCTGAGAAGCGTCTTAAGCCCGACGAAGAAGGCTTACGCTGTTAAACGCGGACTGAGCAGATCAAATCCTCTAACCCGCCCTGGCCAAAATGTTCACATCCCTGAACCCGCTGATACGATACGTCAGTGAACTAAGTCAAAAAGTATACCTAGCACACCCTGGGACTATTAAGAAGTTTTGTTTTGTTTCGTTTTGTTGCTGAAGATCAAAGCTTTGTGCATGCTGGGCAGGCAGTTTTCTCACACTGGCCACGTCGGCAGCCCCTTTGTGAGATCTTTTTCAGTTGGAATCCAGGTCCCCTTTGCTGATGTAACTTGAATCTAAGTCAGAATGAATGAGGTAAACAAGACTTTTCTGCACTTCATTGGAAAACATCTCTGAAACAAATCCATCCAGACTCTCACCTCGTGAAGGGACCTGGCCTTGTCCTCTAGGGGGGTCAGTTACTCAGAGAATGCTGCCCCCTGGATGTGTCACATTGTCACCAGCCCAGAAACACCTCCATAAACATTTGTCACAGAGACTGAAAATGGAAACTTTTAAATTAATATTTTTCTTGCAAAATGCTCTTTAACGTTTACAGAGCGTGTATATACCCCCATATCGAGTCTGCACGAAAGAAGGCCTTTGTGTACTTTAAAAACCCTGTCAACTAGCCTCTACTAGCTGTGGAGATGGCTCAGTGGTAGAGCAACCTACCTAGCTAGCATGCACAACGTCCTGGGTTTCATCCAAGGAGCACATGCCTATGTTTAAAAATAAGTGAAGAGGGTAAGAGGTGGCTCAGTGATTAAGAGCTCTGCTTGCTCTTCCAGACAACCCAAGTTCAATTCCCACCACCCACATGGCGGCTCACAACTGTCTGTAACTGAAACTCCAAAGAATCTGATACCCTCTTCTGACCTCTGCAAACACCAGGCACATGTGTGGTGCACAGACATGCATGCAGGCAAAACACCCAAATACATACAAAACATTTTCATAAATGAAAAAAATATATATAGACCGGAGGCTGAGGAAGCTCAGCAGCTGAGAGCATGTGCTGTTCTGGCAGAGTGCTCTAGTTCAGCTCAGTACCCATATCAGGCAGCTCACAACTGCCTGTCCCTCTAGCTCCAAGGATCCAACCTTGCTGCCTTGGGCACCTGCACACACGTGGCACATACATATACATTTAGGTACACATTCACATACATAAAATATTTAAATATATATGTACACACACATACATATATGATCAGGCGAGATGGCTCAGCAGGTAAAGACACTTAAAGCCAAACCCGATGACCTGACTTCAATTCCTGGAACTCACATAACAGAAGGAGAGAAACCTCTCAAACAAGTTGTCTCATCTCCACGTGTGTCGTGGCACAAGCATGCATGTGTTGCCAGGTGCAAGCCTTTAGTCCCAGCACTTGGGAGGCAGAGGCAGGCAGACCTCTGAGTTTGAGGCCAGCCTGGTCTACAGAGTGAATTCCAGGACAGCCAGGGCTACACAGAGAAACCCTTTCTTGAAAACACAAAACAACAACACCCCCCAACACAAGTCTGCACATGTCTTTATCACAAATGCATGTGCACATACACACACTTAGAGAAAAAGACTTAAATGTGCACTAACTTGCTCTATGACAGGAACCTGCACTATCTGTCATTTAGAAAGAAATGCATTCACATTTTGGATCAGGATATAGCAATCATCCACACAGTCTTTGCTCATTTTTCATTTTGTGACAGATTTTGCAAAACTCTGCTAGAATAAAGTGAGGCCCTTTCCCAGCACGATTACTGACTTCTCTTTGTCTCTTTAAGAACCTCCTGACTCTGAACTGTTCTGTTCAAGTGTCCACAAACCTCTACAGACTTTAGGAAAGTCTTGTGTGGGCACAATTTCCAACAAGTTTTGTTTTGTTTGTTTTGTTTTCGTTTTTGGTGCCATTTTGCAAAAACTTTTAGAAACAGCTCTGGTCTCCTTTTCCCCAAATGAAAGATAATAGTCAGACAACGAGCCAGCTAGCCCAAGTTTCCTTTCATTCCTTAATGGTAGAATGGGTTGCACGTATACAGTACTGCAAACCACATGTGTGTATGTATGTATGTATGTATGTATGTATGTATGTATGTATGTACACATCTGAGACAGACACACCCTACACATGAGTGCTGGGAAGGGAAAGGGTGTTTTGTAATTATTCATTTATCCCTGTTCCACCCCTCATAGGTCTTCAAGCTTTAGAAAACCCAGTGGGAATCTTCAGGCTGGGCCTCGGATCTGACCAAAGCCAAAACAAACAATGGCTTGAAGAAAATGTACAAAAAAGTGCTGATTTGCACTCTTCCCACAGTCAGCCACAGGCCGCACGTCATTCCCATGGAAAACACCACTGCTAGCGCCAAATCAAGTCCCCCCGAAAGGGCATTGTTTTCTGTTATTATGTGAGTCCTTAGCATCAGACAATGGCACCGCAAGAGACACAGTGGGGGCAGAAGTGCCTTTTTGTTTCACAGTCTTTTTGCAGTTGTGCCCCCAGAGTCTTGCATAAAGTTTAGTTGCATATATTCATTTTGGTAGCATGTATGTGGAACAATGAATGTTCCAAGCAAAAGCCTGAAGCCCCTTCCTTATTTTTTTTTCAGAGCCCATCAAGTGTTAAATCATGTTAGCATCGCCTTGCTCCCTCTCTCTCCCTCCCCTCCTACCCCCCAATTAACAGATTCTCTAATAAAGTTTGGCCCCTGCAGAAAGAGTGGTATTTCAGGGGTTATATCACAGGACAGGCATCCAGGATGCAGGGCTACAAGCTCAGCTCCATTCCCGATTAGCTTTGCTTCCCAGGAGGAACCATTCAAGCCCTTTGGAACCCCTCCTCTCTCTGGGGCTTTGATTCCAGAAGTAAACAGGCCTCTTTGGAAACTTGCTGAGAATATCTGCAGAGAACAGGTAGGGGACATGGATGCAGCTACCCTGATAAAGTATGTGACCTGGGAAAGAAAAGCAGACATACCTAAAAAGGTCAACCAGGACACTCCTGTAGGCCCAGGGTAGGAGGCTGCCTACTCAGCCTGGGTCCTGCTTTTCCAACCTCCCATTTGGTGGGCTTATTCTTCTATCAACCTCATTTACATGTTAAAGTGAGATTGTTCTCTATCCCTCTTCCCCTAGACATTCTATACTCTTACTTCAAAGGAGTTGTTTTGCCTGTAATTATGCCTTTATGTACACAGAGGCTGGTTAATTATGGAGAAGGCGATAGGAAGGCTGCAGAGACTCCCCATCTTGCATTGCAGTGGACCTCTGCCATGGACCACTTGGGCTCTCCCGGACTCTTCAATCCTGTCCTTTTCTTCCCTCCCAACCTTTTCTGCCAAAGCTGTTCCGTGTACCTTGACAGAAGGTCTTATAGGCAGGTCCCTCCCTGCTCTTTGCCCTGTGGTCTTTGTACTCAGACTTCTGTCCCCTGTTCTGTCACCTGAGTCATGACTTTCCTAGCCACACTTTTCATACTCAGTGTATGTTTGCCTTTGAAAATGAATCACCTGGCCATGAACTGCATTAGCTCCTCCTCTTCCGCAGTCTTCATCTTGCCTTTGACTGTCAAGATGACTCCATGGAATAGACGGTTAGGAATTGGAATACACAGGCAAAATAATAGGAAGAAGGACCGCCATGAGTTTCCACACCCCCTGCTGGCTTAGCAGGGCTAACTGGCCATTGGCCACTCCTGTGGCATGCTCCCCACTCTCACCCCCAACTACACATACAGACTCAGCTATAGGCAGCGACCTGGGCAGAGGATAACTAGTTTCTGTCCTACATGAGGGCTCACTGTGTGTCACCTGCTCCTAGGGTGGACATTTGCTCTCCTTTCTCTGGACCTGGTTCAGCCAAACTCTGAGTGCTTTTTATCCAGTGTCCAGTATTTACAGGAGTCATCAGAGTATGAGGTCATCAAATGGCAAGAAGGGTGCCTCCCTCCTCCAGCCCCCACTCTTAAGTACAGAACAGGAATGACATAAAGCAGGGCCTTGCTTGGTCATGGAGCTCAAAGGAATGGATGTACTTTCCTACCTGGCCAGAATGGCTTTGCAGCTCTGATGTGTAGTGAAGAGGCATTTGACGGTCTGTACCACTCACATTAAAGTTTAAATGCTTAAATGCTGTCTTTGTGGAGAAGCCAAAAACCCATTGAAGCCAGATGGTTGAGGTTCCCTTACCAAAAAGCAAGGAGTCTCTGCAGTCGTCCATCTCTACTGTTGTATAACAGATCTGGGGACAAGATGGGATTCCTCTGAAATAAGATGTCCTGATGTAGAAGGCTGTTTTTTCATCTGATTACTAGGCAATCAAGACTCGGCCTAGAGTAAATTGGGAATCACATGGAGCCTTTCTCACATCTCAATGTTCTAGGTGTCTCCCCAATTTTTTACTACTTCTATATTGGGAAGCAGCATTTGAGACAGAGTCTCTGTATTGCCCTGGCTGTCCTTGAATTTGCTTATGTAGACCATGCTGGCCTTGAACTCACAGATATCCTCAGGCCTTTTCCTCCTGAGTGCCAGAACTAAAGGCATGGGATACCGTGCCTGGCTGTTAATATTTACATACTTTAAAGATTTATCCAGGAACTGGAGAGGTAGCTTAGTGACTGACGTTCACACCCCCAAAACCCACATAACATGCTGCTTGGGTATGGTGGTCCACCTGCAACTCCAGCCCTGAAAGGCAAAGACAAAGGGTCTCTAGAGCAAACTGGCTAATGAGACTAGCCATAATAATAAGCTCTGGGTTCGATTCAGAGTCCTGGCCTTAATGAATGCAATGATCTGAATGCCTGGCCATAGGAAGTGGCACTATGTGGAGTAGGTCTTACTGGAGTACATGTGGCCTTGTTGGAGAAAGTGGGTCACTGTGGGGGTGGAGTTTTGAGGTTTTTCAGGCTTTGCCAAGTGTAGAGGGCAGTCTCCTTCTGGCTGCCTTTGGATCCAGATGTAGAACTCTCAGCTACCTCTTCAGCACCATGTCTGCCTGCCGTGATGATAATGGACTGAATCTCTGAACTGTAAGCCATCCTCAGTGAAATGTTTTCCTTTATAGGAGTTGCATTGGTCATGATATCTCTTCAAAGCAATGGAAAGGCAATGACTAAGGCAGAAGAGTGATTGAAGATGATTTCTGACATCAACCCAAGGCCTCTACATATACTCACACATGTACCCCCACACCCACACCATACACACATGAAAATGGAAAAAAATGAATTAAAGGGCAGGGGACATAGCTCAGGTGGTAGAAAACTTGTTTTGGAAGCCGGAGGAGCTGAGTTGGGGCCCCAGCACCCAGAGAGATGCCAGTGTGGTAGCATGCACTTGTGTTCCCAGCGGTGGGAGGTAGAGAGAAGAGTGCACCCTTACTTGCCAGCTTGTCTCATCTAACTGGTGAGCTTCGAGCCAAAAAGAGATCTGCGTCACAGAAAATTTCTGGCATTCATGAAGATGGCACTCAAGGTTGCCTTCTGGCCTCCACACACACATGCACACATATGCACGCATGAAGCTGCACAGACACACACGAAGATGAATTCTGCAAAAGATTCTAAGTTTTTGCAATGAGGTGTCAGTGGTTAATTTGAGCTTAAACATGATTCTTTCCAGAGATGTTTTTCAATAAAAGTGAGCCTATGCCGAAAACTAAATAACAAAGATACAATGATACATTAGGTCAGGAAATGGATGCTAGCAAAGAGGGCGGGGTCTTCTTCCACACATGGCTACATGACCCTGCATGAGTCATTTAACTTCTCAGAGTCTTTGTGTTTTCATCTGCAGAATGGGAAGAGCCACACTTGCCTTGTAAAAAGGGAAAGTAAGGAAGCTTGAAGACAGACATGTTAATGCAAATGTCAGGGTGGGGTGAGGCTGAGAGTCCTCAATGGATTTTAGGGAAAACATATGCAAAAGTGACAAAAAGATGGAAGCAAGAGTTAGAGGCCAGGGCTGGGAGCCAGTTCTTCCAGGGTGCCACTGTGTGGTTCTGGACAGTGTTGCCCCCTTGGGGCCTTGCTGTCCTCAGTTGAGGTAGCAGGGCTTCCTTAGATAACTTCACCCTCCACTCTCCACATGCCCTATGTTAGTTAATTACAGCCTGGAATGCCACTGCCCAAAAGGCTTTGGACCATGAGAGGAAGAAAATGGCCACATAAGGCTGTCAAAGTTCTAGACAAAGGCACAGAGACTGCGGCTAAGCCCCAGTCTGCCTTATTTCTGGAAAAGCCTGTTTCTCATTTGTTTTTGTTTTTGTTTTGTTCTGTTCAGGGAACTGAACCTAGAGTGTCACACGTGCTGAGTGAATGAATGCTCTCTCCCGCAGAACTGTGTTCTCAACCCTCTTTTACTTTTTTATTTTGAGAGAGAATCTCAAAGCTATCCCGCCTGGCCCAGTCTTGGGCCTGTGAGTCTCCTGTCATATTGTCCAGAACAGCTGAATTATAGGCCCTCCTCACTGCTTGTTTTTGAAAGACAACAGTGGGAGGAGAAGTCTGCAAGATGTGGAGCCTCAAGACCCAGGGCCAGGAGCCACGGGGCTGGGAACTATGGGAAACCAGCCTTTCGCACTGGAATCTGCTGCTTGTAGTCCCCAACAAACTGTGTGTGTGTGTGTGTGTGTGTGTGTGTTCCCGTTCTCAAGACAGACTCTCGCTGTTACATAGCCCTGGCTGTCCTAGAACCCACTATACCCATCAGGCAAGCCTCGAACTCACAGAGACCCACCTGCCGCTGCCTCCCAAATGCTGGGATTACAGGTGTGAGCTGCACCATCACTTCTGGCTTATATCATGTGTGTGTGCACACACATATGATATATATTGAAGCAGGGTCTTACTCTGTAATTCAGACTGGCCCATAACTCTATTTAACCCAAATGGCCCCAAATTTGTTATAATCCTCCTGCCTCAGCTTCCCAAATGCTGGGATTACAGGCATAAGCCATCATCTTCCCCATAGCTGCCTCCTCCTTCTCCTCACCTTCTCTCTCTTTCTCACCTCCCCTCTCTCTTCTTTCTCCCTCCTTCTTTACTCCTTCCCTCTCCCCATCTCTGTTTTCTCTTTCCTAAGGCCCTGAAGGTGTGCAAAATGTTCTCACCCTCCTTTTCTTTTCCTGACCATGGGCACAGAGCTAATGAGCTCTGAAGTCAGGGTGCCTATCTCAGATAACAGATCCATCAGCGTGCATTCTGCATACACATTAATTCGTGCCACCAGAAGACACTGCGAGTCTTCCATGTCCCAAGCTCATTTTAGGAATAGGAATACAACAGTGAGCAAACAGACAAGACCTCCTGCCTGACAGGACTCATTGTTCCGCCTCACACACAGAGTATACACATGACCCACACAGCACAAACACAGTTCTCTTGTTTTCAGGGTCCCTCAAAAAAAACTGAAATGAAAATTCCAAGTTGGGTCTAAAGTAGGATTTACACAGACTGGCTAAAGTAAGATTTACACAGAATAGTCGAAAAAGGGAATGAGGAAGCATTCCTCCATGTTTTCCCTTTTACTCTTCTTGCTCTTGACTGACCATTTGCATGCCTCCATAGTAGCCAGGTGAGAATATTACATTATTATCACATTTGCCCCAGCATTACAAAGACATAATGCAGTTGGGTGCAGTGGCACATGCCTGTAATCCCAGCACTCAGAGGCAGAGGCAGGTGGATCTCTGTGAGTTCGAGGCCAGCCTGGTCTACAGAGTCCAGGACAGCCAACAATACACCAAGAAACCCTATCTCAAAAAAACCAAAACCAAAGAAGAAAAGAAGAAGAAGAAAGGAAGGAAGGAAGAAAGAAAAGAAAAGAAAAGAAAAGCTAAAAATATTGTTTCCTGTGCTGGTGACTGAACTCAGGGTCTTATACACTCTGAGCAAATGCCCTAGTACTGAGCCACACCTTCATCCTCAGAACTGTTAAACTGAGGAAAGTTGTGCATCACCCTAATGCACCAAGGCCCAAGTGCCTCACAGATATGTGTGTCTTGCCAAAGAGTCACGTCAAAACAGCGGTCAGAAATTATAACCTACCCGCAAAAGTCAGGAGTGTAATCAGAGCGTATTTCCATATAACTACACTCCAAAAACACTCATCCCAGACAGGCAGGCACATGACAATAACATGTTGGCATACAGATGCAGGAATCTGTAACATTTAATTGCATCATTGTTACAGATGAACTGGGTAGAAAGTTCCAAAGGCAGAGGCTGATCCACAGTCTTCTCACTTCCTGGATCTCTCTTCAATGCCCTGCAAGAACTAAGATGTCCTAAACACTACACTGAACTAAGGTGACAAAGACGTCTTTTTGTATTATGGATTTTAACCTTACCTCCTTTGTACATGAACACCTTTGAGTGCAGAATAAACACACACAGTGTGGTCTCACATTGTTTTGTGTGGTTTCTGAAATGGGTTCTCACTATGTAGCCCATGCTGGCATCAGATTCTTGAGCTTCCTGCCTTTCCAGTACTGGGGTAACAGGCCTCCACTACCGCTCTGAGCCCACATTGTTTTAAAGATGCTGTATGTAATTCAGGCTCACGCTGGTGCAATTGCATACATGAAGCCTAGGGCTAGGAAAGGGGATACCTATGCTTGTAAAAGCTGATATTCATGTAGTACCCCAAATATTCCCGGGCCTGTTCTCCATGCACAATTTATTTCACTCTTAAAATTGTTCCATGGGCTATAAATATCACAGCCCTACAGGTAGAGATGTGGACATTGAAGAAAGATAAAATTCTTTTTCTTTAAAAAAAATCTTTGTGTCTGTGTATATTTGGTGTCTGTGTATATTTGGTGTATGTGACTGTGTGTGTGTGTGTGTGTGTGTGTGTGTAGGTGTGCAATGGCATGCACTTGGGGGCCAAAGGACAACCTTAGGTTGTTTTCATCTTTCACGTTGATGGAGAGAGTCTCGTGTTTGTTGCCATGTTTGCCAAACTAGTAGACTCCAAAGCTTCTTGGAATCCTCCTGTCTCTACTTTCCTTATCACCAGAAGTGCTAGGATTAGAGATGAGTGTCTATTCCACTGGCTTTTCACGAGTTCTGAGTATCTGAACTCAGGTCCTTGTACTTGCATGGTGAGCACTTCATCCACAGACCCCTCTCTGCAGCCCCGAAACAGTTCTTGACCCAGATACATCAAACACAATTATGTCTCTAAAACGCTTAGCACAGTGCTCACTATAGATGAGGCAGTTAGTAAATAGTTATTATTTCTTTGCCCACATTTCCTGGAAGCCCCTTAGGGGCTTGGCAGCAAACGGAGGGCAGAGGCTGCTCCCTATGCGTGTGGCCACAGTCTAGACCCTCACAGGAAGTCCCTCTGCTGAACACAGCGTAGGCTTAGGGCTTACTTTTAGGCCTTTGAGGAGAAAACAAGATGATTGGCCACCTCTGGTACTGCAGGGCTTCTCACAGAGTAAAGGAAAGGGCCTAGCAGTGGTGAGCTGGGCCATAACTAGTTCTGACCTAACAGGGTTCATTGCCGCCTCTTGGGGTCAGGCCAGACTACCAGCTCCATTCACAGTTCTGCAGTCAACTTCCCTATGGAAATTTTGGCCTTGACTTGGCAGCTGTCCCTGGAGAATTAAGGAGTGTTTTCAACCTATTCCCAGGGTTCTGAAATGGAACCGCAGGGCTCACCCAGGGTGGAGCGCTTTGAGAGTTGTGGGTTTCCCACCTTCTCTTCGGATATATATGGACATCTGTTTTGCTAAAAATGTACAACACACTGTCTTCAGGCTACATTTTCTCGTCAGAGAACAGAGGAAAAACTTTCATGCTCATCCTGTCTTTTGCCCTGAATTTTGTTTTGTTTTTATTATGACCCAAAGCCCAGTACTGACCATTGTCAAATTCCCTGGATACAAATGGAACTGAGCTATGAAAGGGCTATTTTGAAGGTGCCATTCAAAAGTTGAAGCCCCTCCCCCATCACCATAGCACCCTGGATGCACCTGTTCTTTTTCTGTTAGTAATCCTTTCCTAATCCTTTTTCAAATTTCACCTGCCATTGAGAGTCCACTGCTGCTGTCATTTTTGAAGGACAAACCTGTTTTTTTTAGTGATAATTGTATTGGCCATCTGTCTCCATTAACACCCCCCCAACCTTCCTCCAAATCCCCAAATGACTGAAGTAAGAGCGCAATAAAAGACCATATTTTGTTGATCGCAACAGACAGCAGTTTGCCCATGTTTGTTCGGCATGAGTATGAACCTTAGGACAAAGTAGCAACCAATGGAAAAGTCCTCATTGGGTTTCCAGTTTCCCCTGACAGAGTTCAGAGCTGGAGAAACAGCTGTTCCCACCTCTGATGAAGAAAACCGTTTCATTAGGATGCTGTTCATGGAGGGGCTATGTTATTGTTGCTTAGAGAGAAGACATGGATTACCAACACTCTTCCTGATGGATGTTCTGAGAAAACTCCCAACTATATCAAGACTCAAGACGAAATCAGGCAGAGTGGTTCTGTGCTCCCGTTGAGGCTGCGCAGGGATTCTCTGAGAAACTGGCTCCTTGATTGATAATATCCAGAGGTTTATTTCTGATTCAACTTTGATAAGAGAAACCCAAGAGGAATTTGGCTTGTATCTCCAGGAGCTCAAACCGAGAAGATGAAATGGGGATTGCAGATAATTTGGGGGACATCAGCAGCCACTGATTAGAGGTTTGGCATGGGCAAAAGAAGGCTAGGCAGCTAGCTAGCTGGTCATGGTAGTTTTCCATGCAACCACTGTGAATGGAAAGCTGCCCTCTTCTCCCTTTGTGCTATCAAGATGTCATACCATTTCATGGGTTAATTTTACTGTGATAAGATATTTACCTAGAAAGAGTCTTCAAACTGTTTAAGCCTATTATGCCTCTGGAAAGGCTGACTCAGAACACCTTCTGGATGTTAACAGAGACTTCTAGATATGTTGGTAAGTTAGACTAAAAGCTGGAATTAGTGACATTTCAGTGTGACTGTGCTTTGATTAAAAGATAAACAAAAACAGAGAGGAGAAAACCTCCTACTTCCAGGAATATAAGGTAAACATCCTTTTATCTGTTCTTCCAACCTTGGACGTCACATATAAAACACACTTAAGACATCTTAAAAGGAGAGGGAACTTCGGCCTGGCCAGGGAGCTGGGGACAGAAGAGTAACACTTTACTGGTTCTCTGGATTTTATTTTTGCCTTCTATATCCTAGTTATGGGTGTAAAGAAGTTAGCATGCCAGACACAGCAGGAATTATAGACCAAAAAAGGCTAAATGAGCAGGAAAGGCACGGCCTACGAAAACAGAAAGCTCTGAGGTAACCATCATTTCCTCCAGCCAATTCCGCAAGAAGCCTGCGGCCCCGCCCGTTCTCCACACAGGCTTCTAGCCACGCCTATACCAGACTGACGTCAGACCAACAGGGAGCCAGGACCTTCAAGCTCGGGCTGGGGAGACATCTCAGTGGGTAAAACACTTGCTGTTTAAGTGTAAGAGTCTAAGTTCAAATCCACAAAGCCTACCTAAAGCTGGGCAGAGAGATGAGAAGTGGAGGCAGGAGGGTCCCAGAATCTTTAGCTTCTAGCTGGTGTGCGCAGTGGAAAACAAGACAAGGGACCCTGCCTAAAAATAGGTAAAGGGCAAGAACCAATATCTGAAATTGTTACGTGAACTCCACAGTCATTCCTGCATTATTCATGCACACCCACACCCATATGTAAACACACACACACACACACACACACACACACACACACGGAGACTGGTGACATAGGACATCTCTTTCCGTCTTCCCTCTTGCTCCCTCCTCCTCCTCTGCCTCCTCCTCCTTCTTCTTTTTCTTCTACTTCTTCTTCCTCTTCCTCCTCCCTTTTTCTCCCTATTCTCCCCCCCCCCCCATAAATGTCTTCCCAGCAGCTAGCAGAGGCCACAGGGGGTTGGTTCTCTGCACACAGCGCATCTCTCCCACACCCTTTGCAGTTAGTTTAGCTAAGCCTCTCTCCAGATCTCAGTGGAGACCAGCAAGGGAACTTGAACTCTGATCTTTGCTTTGCAGAAACAAGGCATTTCCTACCCATTTCTCTGTCACAATGATATCGGGAAAAAGCTATTTGAAATGGGAGTTTTAAATAAGACTCAAGACTTTAGAATATAGCAGGAAAATGCCCAAGTACCAGTATAAAAATCATTCATTACCCCAAGAATCAGGAAGCTTTTGATGAAAGGGGGAGGGGACAGTACATGTAGAGAAAGAGGGAGATTAGAGAAGATGTTGGCCAAATAATCAAAATCTCAGTTAGAAAGGAGGAGTTCAAGAGATCTATTTTACAATACAGTAATTATAGTTAATGATGATGTAGTGTATACTTGAGAATTGCTAAGAGGGTAGAGTTTGTGTCCTTGCCACAGAAGAAAAGTATATGAGTGACACATGTATTATTTCACTTAGTCATTTAGCAGAATATATGTTTCAACATATCATTGTACATACAATTTGATTTGTCAGTTTTAAAAACAGATGCTAATACCTAAATAAAAGGAACTAGCCGTTTTAAAAAGGTATTTCATTGTAGGAAACACATGAAAAAAATAGTGTCAGGAAAGAAATAGAAAATATGAAGAGCCAAATGGAAAATTTTGAAATAAAAGGTGCAGTAATTAAAAGAGAAAGTTCTGTGGATGGGCTATAAGCAGGATGGGTTGGGGTGGGGCAGAGAGAGAACCAGTGAGCAGAGATAAAACAATAGGAATTACCTAAACTTAACAATTGGAAGAAAGTGGCTGAAAAAAAAAAAACCAAACCAACATTATCAGAGCTTCATAAACATAGTAATAGAGAAATGGGGGTGGGGTGGGGAGGTGCCGGGGTGGGGGAAGGCTTCAAAACTACATGAAGAACCAATGACGAGGGCTGGAGAGCTGGCCCAGATGGCCAAGGGCTTGCTGGACAGGCATATGGACCCCCATAAAAAGTCAGCACTGGGGAGACAGAAACAGGAGGCTCCCTGGGGCTTGCTGGCCAGCGAGTCTTGCCAAATCAGTGAGCGTCAGGTTCAGTGAGAGACCTCAAAAAGTCAGATGGAGGGGCTTGAAAGGTGGCTCAGTGGTTAGGAATACTTACTGCTCTTCCAGAGAGTTCAGTTCCCAGCCCTCTCATCAGAGTCCTTTATCTGGACGCTGTGGGTACCTGCGCTGATGTGCACACACTAACAGACATAACTTAAAAAACAAACAAACGTCTGAAGAAGAGGTGAAAGGGAGGTGGAGGCAGCTGACTGGACTCTGCGTTATTTTGGACGCGAAGTGTCCTCCACAGGCTGCTGTGTTTCGGAACTCTGCGTTATTTTGGACGCGAAGTGCCCTCCACAGGCTGCTGTGTTTCGGAACTCTGCGTTATTTTGGACGCGAAGTGTCCTCCACAGGCTGCTGTGTTGCGGTCCTTGGTCTCCAGCTGCTGTGCTGTCTTAGGAAGTGATGCAGCTTTGGGGAGGTGAGGCCTGGCGGGAGGCAGCAGTCTCCAGGGCAGGCCTTGTGGCTTGCAGACTGGACTGACCTCATCTGCTTCCCGAGCAGCTGAAATTGAGCTGCCGATACAGCACTGTCCACAGTGGTGCTTCCCGGTGCCACTGAGGTCTGTCGCTCAAACTCAAACAGATCTTTCTCTTATAAGTTGCTTTTTTTTTTTTAATCTGATAATGGCTACAGTGACGAGAGTAATAACGAACGCAAAGCTCACAGGCTTCATGCAAAGAAATCTACCCCAATATTGCCTCAATTAAAATTCTAAAAAGTAAATACAAAGAAAATCATCTAGAAAGCAGTAGAGAACAATGGCGCTTCATCGATATGGGAAAATAAATTGAATAACAACCTACTTATTATCCAAACCCCTGAAGGCCAGAAAGAAAGCCCACAGTCTTCTTCAAGTGCTGAAAGGTTCATCCCCAGTGAAAACATTGTTTAGGAATAAAGGGAAAAAAAATCAAAACATTCCCAGATAAAGACTTCAAAGACTCTGTCACCAGCAGCCACACCCAAAGAATGGCTTAAAAAGTTTCCTAAATGGGGGTTCAGGGGAGGCATTAAAGGAGACTTGAAGCTCCAGGCAGGAAGAAAGGACCCAGTAACAAAACTAATACATGTCAATATGGAAGGCTGTCCTTCTCCAGAGCTTCCTAAATTATGTTCAACATTGAAAGTAAATATTAACAGGCTACCAGGCTCTAAATAGAGAAGGAAATGGCTGAGATAATTATGAATGGGGAGGGGAAGCACTGATGAATAAACAGATAAAATTATATCACTAGACGGTTAATGTTTATATAATAATCTTAAAAACTTCTTAAGTATCTGTACAGACATAATCCCAGCTCCTAGGGAGGCAGAGGCAGGCAGATCTCTGTGAGTTCAAGGCCAGTCTGGTCTACAGAGCAGGTCCAAGACAACCAGGGCTACACAGAGAGACCCTGTCTAAAAAATAAAAATAAGAATCTCTACAGATATACCCTTTAAATACCAGAGAGGGGCTGGCAAGACAGCTCAGTTAGTGGGGGTGCTGACTGCTAGGCCTGAAGACCCGACTTAGAGACTCTGGCAACCCTGTGGTGAAAGAAGAACTGAATTCAGCAACTCACCTTCTGATCTACAAATCATGCTGTGGCACATATGCTCCCCAACAAACAATATATAAAATATAAATAGTATAGGGAAGTTGAAATAGGTTTCTAAAAAGCATAACCTACAGCAGCCCATGGGGAAGAAGGAAAAGGAAAACTTAAAACACCAGACTTAAGTATGACATATCAACATTTGGTCTAATTCACCAATCTTTTAACAGGGAGTGCAAAGTAGATTAAAAACACAACTGGCAGATTAGGCAGTGGTGGCGCACTGTCACCTGGTGCTCAGGAGGCAGAGGAAGGAGGATCTCTCTGAGTTCAAGGCCAGCCTGGTCTACAAAGCTAGTTCTAGGACAGCCAGGGCTACACAGAGAAACCCTGTCTCAGAAAAACCAAAACCAAAACCAAAACATAACGGGTTTTTAGACTGTATTAGAGCTACTACCCAGGCAGCTGCCACTTTCTAATGTACTCAATAAACTACTAAAAAATAACTATACTTCCGTCTACAAGAAACAACTTTGACTATAACAGCGTAAGTGATTGCAAATAATATTTTAAAAGACATGTTATGTGAACATTAGTAAAAAGGAAGTAGATATGGCTATATAAATATCAGGTAAAGTAGACTGTAGAGGAGAAAAATAATCCAGAAGCCAAACAATAAGAAAGAAGCCATGGAAAGAATAAAGTAATACAATGATAAAAGAGTCAATATAGTGAGCATGTAGTAGTTCTAAATGATTTTTTTTTCTTGACAGCAGACCTTACAAATGTGTGAAGCCAACTGGGAAGAGAAATACATAGACCCTGAATTGTAGTTGGGAGACAATGAAGTTTTCAATGACCCTGTCTCAGTAACCAACTGAACAGCTAGACAGTAGATGAACAAGGATGAGACCTGAATGCCACCAATGACCAATGTGACCTAACTGTTTTCAAATGGCCACAGAATGCGTCAGAACAGATCGTGTCCTGGGCCTCAATGAATACAAAACGTTGAAGTCCTGGAGTCTGTTCTCAAGGTATCAGAGAGTCTAGCTAGAAGTTATTAATTGAAGCTCAGTGAAAATTTTCAAACATTTCTAAACTAAATAGCACACACCTACATAATCCAGAATTAAAGAGGGAAGCTACAAAGAAAATTAAGAAGGGTTGAGCTGATTTAAATTTAAATATAATATGTCAAAATTTGTGGAGAAAAGCTAAAGTAACAGTGAATGGGATGCACAGCCCACATGGGTAAATTAGAAAAATTCTAAGTCAACAATTTTAGCTTACTCTTCAGGAACCCAGGAAAAGCAGGGCAAAAGTAAACTCAGAGCAAGAAGAAAGAAGAAAGGAAGCCAGAAACTGACAAAACATAAAACAAAAAAGTAGAGACACAAATTAATGAAATAGACAGCTATTTCTTTGAAATGGTCAATAAAATTGACAAATCTCTAGTGAGGTTAACAAATGAAAAAAAGCAAGAGACACACATATTATCAATATCAGGAACGAAAGAGAATATTACTCAGGCCTTGAAGGCATACACAAGATAAAGGGACTGTGTGACATTTATACAAGAACCACAAGCCACTCAATATAAAATAATTTAAATATCCTGTCAACTATTAAGCAAATTGAATTGTGAGCTGAATTAATTAAAGTGCTCCTAAGAAATCAAGTTTCACTATAGAATTTACAAAACTTATAAAGAAGCATGGGGCTGGAAAGATGGCTCAACAGGTACGAGCTGCCTTCCCAGAGGACAAACATTTGAGTCCCATGTCATCTGCGTGTCACCCCACACACACACACTCAAACAGAGGCTCACAACCATCTGTAACACCCCCCCCACACACACACAGAGGCTCACAACCATCTGTAACCCCCCCACACACACAGAGGCTCACAACCATCTGTAACCCACACACACACACACAAACAGAGGCTCACAACCATCTGTAACTCCAGTTCTAACACACACTTTCGGCCTCTGATAACACCAGGCATGAATGTAGTACATAGACAGACATGTAAGCAAAATACCCTCACACATAAAATAAAGAAAGAAGGAAAGAAAGAAGACAAATTAGCACAATTTCTAAACAATCTCAGAAAACAGAAGAGGAACGCTTCTCAATTCATTTATGAAGATTGTACTGATACCTAAATGCAGCACATAAAAAGAAATCTACACATCAATTTCCATCATGTACATACATGCCAGAGCCCTTTATGAAGTAAAAAGTTAGTGCTCTTGAGTGAGTTATAGTCTTAACCAAGCGGTTCATCCAGAGATGCAATGTCGGTTCAGTGTTTGAAAACTCGAGACATACAATATTAATGAGCTAAGGAAAAGACCTCATGATGCTATCAATTCATTCAGAAAAAATTGGCAAAATATGGTACCTATTTGTGCCGAGAACAAAACAGAGCTCTCAGAAAACAAGACCTTTCTTAGCTTGATAAACTGCGTCTTCCACATCTAGTTAGAGTCACACTAGTGCTTTTGCCCTAAAACCGAGCCATGTCCGAAAGTTCTGACTAGCGCAGGCAGGCAAGGGGAAACAATCAGGACATACCTAAAAGGACAGGATAAAATGAAGCCAATCTGTACACAACACGGTTGTTTACAGAGACAGTCCCAAGGAAAAGAGAAAATAAAACAATAACCACAAACCAGGATGAGTGAGTGAGCCCCTCGTCCTACAGGACACTGTAAGTCCCCAAGAGCAGCCACCCCAGAAGGCAAATGAATTCGTTTATTTCATTTTTCTCATATATTTATTTATGTATACATATGTATGTATGTATGTATGTATGTATTTACTGTGTGTGCGTACTACATGGCACCCATGTGGGGATCAGTAGACAATTTGTAGAAGTCAGTTCTCTCCTTCCATCATGTGGGGTCCAGGGTGTGTGTGAGAGAGAGAGGGGTTGTAGCCTAATAATCTCCATTATAAATTGATGTTATTGTCAACTAAAAATGTGTTTATACACCTGATACAGCTAGCATCAGTACAGTACTCACGTCAGCTAGCACCCTCGGTACAGCACTGGTGCGTGGCCTGTCACACGGCAGCTGGGAGCTGAAGCTCTTGCCACAGCTCAGCATGCTAAGTGTCTTACCACACAGTGCCCGCCTGGGAAAAGAAGAGAATTTAAAACTTGAAGGGCAGTTTCTTCTGAATGTGTATCACTTTTACACAGAGATAGAGTTTAAAAACTTCTAGATTGAATCATTGTTATAAACTGTCTAGAGGTATCTATACACACTGTATTGGGGCCTGCAGGCCAACTCTTGTTCCCTCTCACAGCTCTCTGGAGCACTGTTGCTTCGGTTTTCCCTCCTCCTCCACCCAAACCTCCTCTTTTCCACCCCACTCTCCTCCTCTTTCTCCCTTTTTTCTTTTCTTTTCTTTTCTTCTCTAATAGCCTCATCGAAGAAGAAAAAGAGCAAGAAAAAGAAGCAGCAGAAGAAGAAACCAAGATCTGCCCAGTAACATACTGCAGAATGTGTCCACTCTATCCCCCAAGGAGATAAGACTACAGAAAAGAGAATTTAGCAATGTGTGGTAATTTAGCATGTATCCAAAGAAGTTGTCAGAAAGCTACAGGCTTTGCTGGGGCTTTGACCATGGAGAGAGGGCAGGGAGAGGCTGAAGCATTTGGTGTTTGGAGCTCTTTCACACACTTCCTCCCTCCAGGCCTCCCTGTGGCCTCCAATTTGATTTTCCATCAGTCCTCAAGAACACAACAAACAGAAAACCACGACCACTACCATCACAACAACAACAAAAACATGTGTACAACCATCAAAGCAATCATCGTAGAAATACAGAAATGGGGGCTGGGCATGGGGCTCGCACTGTAAGCCCAGCACCCTGGGAGGCAGAGGCAGGCAGAGCTCTGTGAGCTAGCGGTCTGCAAGTGAGTCCAGGACAGCCAAGGCTACGCAGAGAAACCCTGCACACACACACCCCAAACAAAAGAAATACAGAAATGAAAAAAAAATAGGATGAAAATTACCCAATCATGATGTGGTGGCACACACCTTGATCCTGGTACCTGGGAGCTAGAGCAAAAAGGTTTACAAATGTGAGGGCAGGCCAGGCTGCACAGCAAATTCTGTCACACATACCCTCAGTCCTCCCCTCCCCCAATATAATCCAAGTCCTAATTAGTACTGGTAACATTTTGCCTGATATGACACAAAAACACAACTCTTTTCCCACCTAGGGTCCTTAGTTTGTGCTTTGCTCGCTTTTCCATAATAAAGTTAAAAATCAGAAACTTATTTCCAGGGCTAGAGAGATGTTGCACTAGGTAAGAGCACTTACTTCTCTTCTGGAGAACCTAAGTTCAGTTCCCAGCGATCTCACAAGTTGACTCACAACCACCCGAACTCCAGCTCCAGGGGATCTAATTAGTCGTTTTCTGGCAGAGACATGTATGTGTATATATATATATATATATATATATATATATATATATATATATATATATATATATATATATATATAAATAAAATAAAAAAAACTGTAATTGCCATGGTGCACACTGCAGGTCTACTCCTAGTGTTCTGCCTGAAAGAATGCCTTTTCTGGCCCACAGCCTATGTGCATGTGCAGAAGGATATTTTATAAAATGAAAATGTATCACACTTT
>CM053762.1:62990484-63019856 GCA_028658305.1 Pachyuromys duprasi | reverse complement strand
ATATATATATATATATATATATATATATATATATATATATATATATATATATATAAATAAAATAAAAAAAACTGTAATTGCCATGGTGCACACTGCAGGTCTACTCCTAGTGTTCTGCCTGAAAGAATGCCTTTTCTGGCCCACAGCCTATGTGCATGTGCAGAAGGATATTTTATAAAATGAAAATGTATCACACTTTTACAGACTTATCCACCATCACCCTACTCTCAGTAACCAGCCCTGAATATCCTTCCTGGTCAGGAGTATTCTTTTACAGTATTGTAATGCTACACAACATTCTATTGTATTGTTGCAGCATCATTCATGTAACCCACCTCCCAAGAAGAGATATTGAAATTGTTTCCAAACAGCTTTTTTTTTGCTGTAAACAATGTCACAGTAAAAACTCCTATAAACAACGTCACAGTAAAGATTCTGTAGTAAAATCTTTGTGCACACTCTCCATTCTTTCCTTAGTATACATTCCCAGTCAGGAAGAGCCCGATGCACATATTTAGAGAATGATTTTGTTCAATTGTCCTGTGGTTTATTTGTTCCCACCAGCTGTGTGGGAACCTGTCCATTTCCCATCCTTCTCCCCAGTACACACACTGTCTCCATCATGTGGGCATTGTTCTAATCTTCAAGGTTCTGACAGCATTTTTGGATGACTCAGGAGATGGCTGAGGCAGGTGGCTATTGTCATGGAAATTGACACTTTGGATGTGAGGTCTGAGAAAGGTGAGGTAGATAGGTGGTGTGTCCCTCCGCCTTGCTGAGACATGGTCTCACATAGCCCAGGTTGGCCTCAAACTCACTATGTAGCTGAGGATGACTGAACTTTTGATAGTCTTGCTTCCACCTCGATAGTGTTGGTGTTATAGGCGTGTGCCACGTGTGCCTGGTATTATACACCGCTAAGGATAAAACCCGGGACCTCCGGTATACCAGGCAAGCACTCTATCAGCTGAGCTATCCCCGTCCCAATGCCACCCTTTTACTGGAGCATTCTGCAATATCTGCTGCTGCAATATCTGCTGCTGACACTTGGTGACCAGGTGCCTCCTAACGACTGCCCCCAAGGCAGACAGCGGGTTTTAGGAACACTGAGCTAGTGGGGCAGGAGCGATCCCTAAATACAGCTGAACCGAAGCTTGAGTGGTGCCACCCCACAGGGATAAACACAGACTTTGGACTTCTGGGGTGTGGCCTGCCGTCTCTACAGAACATCTCTGCTTTAAAGTTCTCCTGAAGAGGCTCTATGGCTGCCACCACCCATCTGGTGGGCCCTGCCCAAGGCTGTACAGCAGGTGGGTACTTACTCCGTATTTCTAGCTGGCCAGTGTGTCTAAGGACAACAGCTAAAGGTGAAAATGTTTGTCGTGGGCTGGGGAAATGGGAGTCTCAAGTCTCAGCTCTGCAGTGGGGGTAGCCAAGGATGTGAAGGCCAGCCTCTTCCCACTCTGCCTTCTCTTGTCTGGCACAGAAGGAAGAGATGCCCTGCTCCGCAACACTTCTGATATAGCAGGAGTAGACAGCTAGAGAATGTCCAATGAGACTTGAAATTCGAAATTCCTTGGACATGCTTTCTTGTGTTTATCAGGTTATCAATAGTAGCCCTACTATGTGCCAAATATTGACCACTGTGAGCCAAGCATATAAGAATAGCTATCACCTCAATTAATCTCAGCAAGGGGTCTAAATGGTGAATGAGACAGCAGTCGCACGCGCATTTCCGTTTTGCTGAGCAGTAAAGCAATACCAGAGCTCAGATCAGATCGCCCAAGTAAGAGGCAGAGGACCTGGGATCTCACCCATGGGATTTGGCCCGGGAGTGCATGTCTTTAGCACTGTGCAAACCGCCTGTGTGATAAATCACTGTCACTTCACCCCCAGGTCACTAAGCAGCGACCAGCCATTAGGCTGCGGACTCACCTAGTCCTCTCTACCCTAGGGTCCCAGGTTAGTCAGGAGTAAACTAGGGTCCTGGCAGCTTTGGAGTGTTTTCTGGGGCCAGGACAGCCCTGACGATAATTGTTCCCACACAGCTTCTCCAGGGGTACACAGCCTTGGTCAGCCCTGAGCACAGAGCTCAGCAGACAGAATGTGTGTGCTGCGTGGGGGCAGTCCCTGGATTCACGCCCCCCCTCCCCTCCGGTCCACACAAGTGATGCCCTGCCCACTGCTTCCTGGCCTGTCTTCTAATTAAGCATTTTGTCAGGGCAAGCGGCTCTTTGTCCTCTACATAGAACTCCCCCTTCCTACAGAAGAAAGCAATTTCCTCCCTGTCCAAGTTGCCAATATCTTTTCATTGTTGCTATCTG
This sequence comes from Pachyuromys duprasi, assembly GCA_028658305.1. NCBI lineage: Eukaryota > Metazoa > Chordata > Mammalia > Rodentia > Muridae > Pachyuromys > Pachyuromys duprasi. The sequence goes on along the minus strand of CM053762.1, from coordinate 63,017,532 downwards.
GAGCAAGGGCCCTGGTGACAGCGTCAACAATGTGTTTGTTTCGGCCTCCATGGCCCTCCCGCCCACACCAGCCTTGTTGAAGACTCCTGCCTTATCTTCGGGTCCAGAGTTCTTGGGGTTTCAAAGCCAGCAAGCTTGCTTACTTCTAAAGAAGAGGAATTTGTAGTCTTTGAGTAGATTTGGTAATCCCATCCAAATCTGGGCCCAAGGCCCAAAGAAGCTCATCTCTTTGAGAGCAGCTATGGTCTCAAATCTAATAAGTTAATATTTTTGTACATAATCAGTTGAAAGGATATAAACATATAAAATAGTGTAAAGATGCAATTCTCATGTGTCCTATCACACACAAGCAGGCACACACACACATAGTCTTTCCAGATTTTTCTTCATATGTTTGCATTCATTTATACAAACACAGACATATGGATTTTTGAAGATGTGCACTTTATACACAGAGAAAATAATGTGACACATACATATTGTGATTTGCATTTTCTCTTCTATGAAAATTTAACTTTGTGTTTGTTCCCTTCTTTTGAAAAAGTGCATAATGTTCAATAGTATGGCTGCGTCTTCCTTCTCCTCTCTCTTTTATTCTTTAAGATGGTCATTTTGATTTTGAAAGAGGAATGAGCACATGCAACAATTCAGATAGTGCAGAGGAGAATAGTCAGTGTCCATCTTGCCATTGATCTGTCTCCAGTACCTGAGACACAAAACATGCTCTCAGTCCTGAACACCCACTACCTAGCTTCTTGGTTTTGTGTGAATACTTCAAAAGAATTTTGTGCACACTCAAGTGCATTTGTCAATCTAGTTTCTGCCTTAAATATAACCCCCATCACCTCCTTTTGTCCCTTCCTTTATTCTCCCTCTTTTCTTCTCATACATATCAGTAGGGGCCAAGCTTTGTGAAGGAGGTCACATCCCCATGAGGACTGGGGGACTGGCCATCCCATGAACAAACAGTAAAGCCAGGTGCAAAGATTGAGTGGGGGTGACAGGGGAGGGAGGTCTCCTGTCCTTCAGAGGTAACTTGCCAGAAGACAACCTCAGGTGTTTTTCCTCAGGAGTTGGCCACTTCATGTTTTGTGACAAGTCTCTCCTTGGGCCTGGGGTGGCCAGTGAGCCTGGAGACCTTCCTGCCTCTGCCTTCCCAGCACAGAGATGACAGGCATGTGCCGTTGCACCCAGCTTTTCATGCAGGTGCTGGGGATGAGACTCTGCTACTCACACTTGTGGCAAGCTCCTTACCAACCCAACAAACCCTCAGCCTGGGATGTGGAGATGCCGAGAAAGCACTGAGGCTGAACTCAGGGAAAAAGAGGGGGCGGGAAGAAGATTCTCTTATGTGCTTCAAGATCTTCTATTGAAGAAATGGTATCAGGTATAGCACTAACCCTCACTATTTATCTTTATAATTAAATGAGTGAAATCTATTGAGTGCCTAGAATAGTGTCTGGTGTGGCAAGCACATCATCAGAATCAGCTCTTTTTCCTCATTCTTACATTTTTAGTCAGCATACAGAACAACAGTTTTATTATGACATATTATGCATGTAAAACATTATTTCTTGCTCACACTTGTCTTTCTTCTTTCTTCCTGCAAATAGCTTAGCTCCCTGTTTCTTTAATGTTATGTATGCGTATGTGCCGAATGTGTGCATGCATGTGTGTATGTATGTTTATACATGTATATGTGTATGTGTGTGTCCATGTGTGTATGTGTGTGAGTGTGTATGAATGTGGGTGAGTATATAAGATAGATTCTGCATATCAGAGAAAACATGGCATTTTATTCCATACTCCCATTAGCATCCCTTGGTCCTTGACTTGATTTGATTCTCTTTATGAAGCTAAAGCTTAAATTGATATTTGGTTGGGTGAATAGGACAGTGGGTGGAAAACAAGATTTTGAGGAATTAACAGATTGAACTATGTTGTGCAATTCTCCAACTGAAAATATTTGTGTTCCAAGCCTCCCAGCTAGAGAATTTCCTTTCATTCTACCTCCAAAGTTCTAGCTCTAAGATCAAAATTCTCTAGAGGGTATTCCTAAAAAGATGACCATCCACCTAGCACCAGTTTCAGATAATTCAAGGTCTTTTTGTCTATAATGTTTTTAATATTTTTTATTGGCTTCTCAAAAAAAAAAAAAAAACCAAACAAACCCAACAACAATAAAAACCCAAACAAAACAAAACAAAAGTGAGCTAACTCAAGTTCGCTGGTCCCGAGGATGGGGACATTAGAACCTACTGCTGATCTGTGTCACTCAACAGATATGTAGCTGACAGGTTCCAAGTGAGTGCAAAGGGTCCTGGAACTGGAACTAGAGACCCAGGTTCAAGTCTCAGTTCCCAACACGCTGGCACAGAGCTGGGTCCGGGCAGGTCCAGATGGCTTCCTCCTGGGGCCTTGCCTTCATTATAATACTTGCACACTCACCTCACAGCGCTGTGAGGAGAGAACCAGTTGATAGTGTCCACAAAGGGCTGTGTAATTGGCAAAACACCATGCAATTATGGCGGTGCTATTATTTTTTTTTTCCATGCCCAGACACTGATTCTGTTATTTTTCCAGAGGGCTCCATTCTATTCCACCTAGAAGCTGGGAAATGGGCTTTGGATGAAGCTGCATGAGTCTGACCATATCTTGGGGCCAAGAAAGTGGAGAAAGTTTTCTTAGTGGCTCTTCTTCCTCCCTCAGAGGGGCCCTGAAGGACCTCTGTTTACTTTGAGGGGACTCGCCAGTGGGGTAAAGGTCGGAGGGATAAGGGAACCAACAATCACCCTGTGGTGTGGTTAGTGTTGAGGTGCCAAACCAAGGCCTGCAGATAGCAGGCTCCCCCAAAGAGAGCACTCGGGGCTGGCACGTGTGGTCAGGGTTAGTTAGCTCCTGGAACTAACCCTGATATAATTTGAAGCCCAAACATGCAGATGAACAAAGGAGGGAGGGCAGGAGGCACTTATGCACAAGTGTGGAGGTTTGCAGTAGTGGATTTGCGGGCTTTAGAGCGGACAGTATAACTCTGTCACTAATTTACACCTTCCCGTGTGGGTTCCTCGAGCCCAGAGCACACCTGTTTCTTCTGATGTGGTCTGGGGGTCCTGCAGGCTGCATCTTCATCCTGGAACATAACTCCACACAGCTGTGGAACTCAGGCTTTACAGCAGTTGGCCAGTCAAGCCTGACTCCTTTTTCCATAAACGCCTTGGGCTGCCATCCTCCCCTCCTGTCTTGTAAACAGCCAGTCTGCCATGAAGGAGTTCCTCACTGAAGGCAATTTTGTTATCGGGGTGGGGGTCCACCCTCTCCTCCCCCAACTCCCTGACATGAGCCCGTGTCATTAGCTACTCGCTTCAGCAGTTTTATTATGGAAATGACATATTGAAATACAAATTGGGACGTGTACAGTGTAATTACTAATACTGCATATTCATTTCCTCCCTTTGTTGCTGGTGAGTCCCCATAAAGCCCTTTTCCCAGCCACATCCCTGTCCCGCATGCAGTCAGCTCTGTGTCATTTTCTTTAGAGGCCAGGCAGGGCTGGGGGAAATGCCGGGAGTACCTGCCTTCCTTGAGGAGGGCTATTTTTGTGACAATGCTGAGCTGACAAAGCAGTTTGGTTCTGAGGTCCAAGGGCTTCCCAGATCTCTCCAAACAGCTCTCTGTCACTGAGCCAGACATGGGAAGTCTCAGCTTGAGTCCTCTCTAGAACATGTAGATGTAAACAAGCAAACATTTCCGGGGATGTGGGGCCACCACGCCACCCTTCAGGGCCCAGCCCATCTCTCCTCTTGGGGTCCTCTTTCAAGAGGGAGGTGGCGGGAACTGCTTAACTTGGCTACCTGCCACTGTCGTACAGACAGACACTCAGGGCTGTGTAGCCTGGCCCAGTTTCCCTGGCTGCCCTTCCCCGAGCGGTGCTTTATCATACACACCTGACTGTAAGGGCTCATAGTTGAGGGAGTGGGTTCTGGGTTCTAATCATGCCCCCACCACTGAGCAGTTCTGCCCCTCTGGGTAAATTTGTCTAATACTTCTGTAACTCAGTATCCCTGTCCGTAAATACGGGGCTCTTGGTATCGTCTCCCCATAGAAGTGTCAAAGGGATTAGAAGTTTTAGTTTAAGGCAAGCATGTGTAACATAAATATTGTTTCTTTCCTTCACCAGCAAGAGCAACAATAGGCTGCTTCTGAGCTCAGGCACCAGAAGGTCTTGCCCACTTCTGTACTCAGCTCTGAGGACAAGCCCAGGCTAGCCTGCTGGATGATAAGAGAGTAGGTGAGGCAGAGCTGAGTCAGTCAGCCTCATTGTCTCAGCTGAGGCCCCAGACAAGTAAGAAAGCCTGACCAAGATGAACAAATCAACCCACAGCTAAACCACAGATGACCACAAGAGCATGCACAGGGCTATTCCAGACCAGAAGAACCCCCAGGTCGAAAGACAGACTGGCCAGCTAAGTGCACGTGTAATGTTTTAAGCCTCTGCATTTTCATCTGGCTTGTTATGCAGCGGCAGCTAGTTGATGTTCATAGGAGGCGATTAATGTAGCTTTTCCTGCCACTTCCTGCCTGCCTCCTGACCTATTGACCATGTTGAATAAGGACATAGATAAGCAAGAACACGGGTCCTAGAGTCAGACAGACTGAGATTTGAACTCAGTGCTCTAGCATACACTAACAAGTTACTTCTCTTCTGTGGGAATAGTAATAACTCTCATACAATGCTGAATGAAATATGTGACACCCACAAATTTTATCTTTTCTCTTTCACATGATGATTGAGGTCATGGCTCTCTCTCTCTCTCTCTCTCTCTGTGTGTGTGTGTGTGTAGCTGCTAAGCTTGGTCACCTCACACTGAAGAGGACACTCGTCATGGCCCTCAATTCAAAGCACAAAGGAAGCATTCTCCTGCAAGCTGAGGAGAGTCAAATGGCATCTTAGAAAGCCTGTGTTCTTGCTTGTATGTACCATGTGTTTGTACACATATTACATTGTTAAATTTTATTATAGCTTTACAAGGTCCCTAAGAATCAGTGTTACCCCCTGTACAAACCCCAAGGAAACTGTTGAGGATGTAAGAGGCTTGCTCGTTGGTACACAATTGGGGCTGTAAGAGCCCATGCTCCCCACCGCATCAGTTGATCCAGCACTGACGGCCCACTAGGAGCCCATGGCTCAGACAGACACTGTCCTCTCCTGTTCAGTTAAGTGAATACATGTACCTGACAATGAAATGCCCCCAGCCACCTGCTAGCACAAATAAGTTCTGACGTGCACGCAGCATGGCGGTCTTGGACTCTTCTGATCCAGGTACCTTTTCCCTGGGAGTTTGGGGGTTGGTGGGGAGAGCCTCTCCTCATCTTTATCACCCACTCTCACAACAGTTCTCAAAGTGCGGCACCCATGTCCCATGTGCCCCAGCATGACTGAAGCCGGCCTGTGTATGGAGTGCTTCCTCCACACACACTGACAAGGTCCTGCCCCACAGATCTTGCCTGATGTGTTTTGGCAGCAAATGGTTCAAGGGCTGTGGTATTTCCTGGTGAGGATTGTCAGCCCTTTTCTAGGAAGACCATAAGAAAGCCAGGACTGCTTTCCAGCATTGCCAGTCAACGCCTGGAGCTCTCAAGGTGGACCAGGTAGAGCAGGGGCTGAAGGAAGGTACCAGAAGTATGAAGTGTGCATGAAGCTGCATCAGTGACCCTTTCATTCAAGGACATCAAAATCCAAAGGGAATGGATGGGTCTTCCACTCCTCTATGTTCTTGGAAAGCCATCACTGAGGCATCGGTCAAGAGTTAAAAAGCTATTTGTTTAGAGATTTAACAGCATGATAAGACTTGGAAATTGCCCCACCCCTCAACAAAAGGCTTGGTGGAGTATGCTGTGCTTTATCAAATCACCTCATGTTAGGGCTGATAGTGAAGTTTAGATAGGTCCACGGAAAAGTGCATAGGAAACAATTTCAGACAAGTGAGTATGCAAAACTGTTTCCAAGCCTTGATCATGTCTGTGTAAAATCTTATATGCCAGGAATAATAACTAACTATGGGAAGGCATTGTAAAATAGAAGCAGCCGGGTTTTGGTTTTTTTTTTTCAGGATAATGAGCATTGTTATGGTTCTTAATCATGTTTGGTTAATATGTGGCCAAAAAAAAAATTGAAAAGATAGATAGTGAGAGATACACATGCTGTCTGGCTTTCAGAACCATGTAAGTGAAAAAAACACGAGTTCACACTAGCGAGGAAATGAGTTGAGGTTATTTCAATGCTGAACTTAAAGGCTCCGGCAATACAGCTCAGCAGGAGAGCCTGCATAGCTGTGAGCCCAATCACCCACACTGCAAGAGAAGACGAACCTGGGCTTCCACAGGCTTAAAGCTGTACCAGCGCTGAGCTGGCAATTTAAGGGACACCTCTAAGGACCCCGGATATACAAACCTAATCCAAAGAACAACCAGAAACATCGATGACAGAATGCCATGCCAGAACAGAGCAAGCCAACATGCTGGGAAAGTTAGACGGCAAGGAGGGCTTCCCTCAATTACATCAGCAAGTCAGGAACATATTTATTACGAGAAAGACACGTCATCCAACTCCGTGTGGGGGGGGTACGTGCACATGTGGGTATACACACATACATGTATGCATGTGGGTGTGGAGGTCAGAGGGCAACCTTGAGTGTCCATGGATCCTCCTATCTAGATGTCACAAACAAGCACCCCCCCACAGCCAGCTTTTGATGGGGGTTTCTAGTGATCCAAACTCAGGTCTTCACCAGAAAGTGAGCTAGCTCCCAGGCCCTGTAAAACTAGAAATAATGTAAGAGTTTCTGTGTTTAATCATCTGTGTGTGCACATGTATGTGTGTGTGAGAGAGAGAGACAGGGAGAGAGAGCAGGGAGGTGATCTGTGCCTCATTTGCTTTGGAGATAAATCTTCTGAGGAAGCTCAATGCAGGATGCTTCTGGGGTCAAGGGGAGAGTAGTGTCCCTCCCTCTAAGTTCCCTTTTTTATCCAGGATCTTAAATTACACATCCAGAAATGCAACCTATCTCTCCTCAGACTTTTCTTTAGTCTGAAAGGTACAGCATGCAGATTCCTGGGCCCAGCCCTTGATAATGCTTCTGATGAGAGACTATTTGTCAACAAGGCTGCCAGGTAATACTTGTGCCTGTGGTCCTATACATCAAGAAACACTGAGCAAAATGCCTTCAATTTATTTTGAAGTTTAAATCTTAACCTGGCTCTTCTCTGCCCTTGTTTCCCTGGAAGTTATGTGGGTTGCTCACATATTTTAAAAGGGAAATTGAAGACAAGAGGAATGCATTAGGCCCCAGGACACAGAGGGAAAGTGGACAGGTTTCTTTCCCCAAGGCTTCCAACTGATTTTGAGATGCCATCTCAGCCAACGTGAGGTTTTGGCCCAGACGTGTGACATGTTGTCCTGAGTGGACTGGCTCAGACCAACAGAAACAGGAGGACGAGAAGGGAAGTGTAACCCTTCCTGATGTTCCGTCTCTCTCAGAGTGCTAACAGTGAAAGAAGTGGATAGGCTGAAATCAATCACTATAATAAAATAATGAGAAACGTTCCGAGGCAGACATGTAAATATTATGGGAGCCAAGGCAGAGGAGTGACTAAGGACTGTGTGTGAGGGAGAGGGAGAGCCAAGCTCGGGGATGAGTGGGTGATGACCTACCAGGCAGGGTGCAGGCAATAATTATATCCTCACAAACCCCTGCAGAGAAGTGTTATTTTCTGTAGATGAGTGTGCCTCCAGAAGCTTCCGCTGTTGCGCTCGGCATCACGTAAGGGCGACTTCAAGTGAGTCTGGCTGACTCCGAACCATGGGGCAGGGTTTCCCCCTCCTGAGTGAAGGAGGCTATGATTCTCCCAGGTGCCCTCTGGGTGAGTCACTTCCCTTCAGGTTCCTTGTCTACAGAAGCAGGACTGGGGTTCCCATCTTGACACCCGGAGGCTTCTCGGAGCTTAAGGATTCTTAAATACTGAGAAATCATTGGTGAGTCATTGTGTCTTACTCTCTAAGAAGGACAGTGGACTTCTAAAGAATGGTCGTTTGTTGACAGGATCTAGGCCTTTGTGCAAGTTGGAGCAAATCTAGTGGCTAAAGCAGACTGAGATTTTGTCTTGGGACTCCCTATCTCCTTTGCCTGTTAGAAGGCTTATACTTGCTAAGTGCAACGTGGACTAGAAAAGGTGTTCTTTATTAAAATAAGCTGCTTAAAACAGTACACTAGGGGCTGAAGAGAGGTCTGAGTGATAAGGGTGCCTGTCACCAAGGCTGATGACCCAAGTTCAATATCCAGAACACACATGATGGGAGGAGAGAACCACTCCTACAAACTGTCCTCTGACCTCCACATGGCATGTGCACATATGCATACCACTCACACACACACCGTGTAATAAAAGTGCTTTTGGCCACAGATAGCTCTGCTGTTGCTGTACAATAAATGATCTAGGAAGAAGGCAAAGGGCAGGGGAATCTTGGGAAAGCTTGGGAGGACCACACACCAGAAACCTGACCCTGGTCTATTTCCTATCCTTGACACACGCCTGTCAGGAAGAGAAAGGATTCCCTCTCAAGTTCTGGAACACCAGAAAACTTCTTAGTCTTCAAGGACACACCCACTTCTGTCCTCAGGACAGCCCCATGGGCCTTCAAAGTGTCTACCTCAAGTACAGAAAATAGGACATGGATACTGCCCTTCCCCTCCCCGGGGCAGCAGTTACAGAGCCGCCATGGGCACCTCTAAAAAGAGCCTATCAGCTCCGTCCTACAAGCAGCCACTCAGGGGTTGAGGACACTGGTGGCAGAGCCCCAACCCTTGAAACAGAACCACGTACCCCTCTCTGTGGCTATCCCAGTCTTTCCAGCCTGCCTGTAGGCTCTGTGGAGCCCTTCTGGAAGGCTCTGACTCCCAGAACTTAGACGAAATATTTCACAGCTGTGGAAACAGGCTCCTGGCCTGTGGCTACTGTCACCACTGGAAACAAAGTAAAAGACAAAAAAAAAAAAAAAAGGCACCGCCTGTCCCACACGGCTCACAGCGGTAACTTAGCCGAGGTGCTGTCACAACAGCTGCACTGCAGAAACCCTGTGAAATGGATACTAAGTTTCTTCCCTTTTCACAGGTAAGGAGTGGAGGCTTGCTGAAACTCCCTGGGAGAGGCCAGTAGACCAAGACAGCCTCATCCAGGGTTTGAGCCCTCCCTCAGTCACCACAGTGAGGGAAGTGGCCTTAAAGACAGGCCAAGTCCCATCATCCTCCATGGCTGGCCAACAGGATACTTTCAGGGGGGTCCTTTTCCTCTGGGGAAAACAGGGATCAGTCACTCCAGAGTTTGTGGGGCATGCATTCCACGGAAGGAAAGAGGGGGCCTGGGGCTGGTCACCAGAAGACCGTGGCTAGGATGCCAGCCAGTCTCGGAAGGCCTCCTAACTGCTGATTCAGGCAGCACATAGGTCTGCAATGGAGCAATCCCCATCTTGCCCTCCTCTCTAACATCCTCACCGTTGTTTTGTGCTAGTGAGCTACTGAGTGCCACCAGCTCACCTGTTCCCTCCTTGGGCTCAGAAACACTGTGATAGGGGCCCTCTGGGACACCGTGGATGGTCTGGGGTGGGGGTTGGGGTGTCCTAGCTTTTGAATACTGCTTGACTTCCCACCCTGCTTCAGGGAGCCTCACAGTCCAGGAGAAGAAAGAAAGCAGTTTATGCATGGCTTGGGTGGTGGTCGTGATGAAAAGGGAGGTGTCGTATCTGCCTCCAGATGGCCAGAGGACCATGGCAGAGAGAGATCTTGAGGTGAGGCTGAGGAAGCAGTGCCCATGGGTATACACACATCCTAAGCTGCAGATGCCAGCTCAACCCGGGAAAGAATGTGCGACAACTTTCCTCTTTTTGCAGCAGTCAGTTATTGAGGTCAGTGTCAAGCCCACACTAAGCACTTTTACCTGCACCGCCATTGGTAAGCCTACTGACCATCTGGGAAGGAGATGCCTGTAATTAATTACCGTCCCCACATCACAGAGGAGAAACCATTAAGTAACTGGATGAATGTGGCTGAGCAAGCAGCTGGGAGAGCCAAGGCCCCTGCCCACATCTGGCTCCAAATTCTGCGTTCTTAGCCGTTAACTCCGTCTTCCCTGCTTCCCTTCAGAAGCAATGGTGAGGTCCCCATTCTCCCGGGCAGTCAAGATGCTATAACTTGCCTGGCTATAGAAATTACCTGAGATGCTCCTCAGTATTCCAGTCCCAATGCTTGCCCTCTGAGCAGGTGCTGAGCCTCCAGGGAGGGCCTCAGAATCTGTGGTTACCTAGTACCCAAGCGGGCGCAAGCCGGAGAAGCCTGAGAGCCGCTCTTCCCATGACCTCTCAGGGTTCCTAACTCCTGGGTGGCCGGAGATTTTGAGATTCTATTTTTAGGTGAGTCCTTCCTGAGACACTGTGTCAGACTTTCTGGCACCTTCGGACGGGCTCCAAGGCACCTGGGCTGTCTTAGGAGCCGCCCTGATGTCCCAGAGATACCTGGAGCAGGGCTGGGAGGAGCCATGGAAGGGAGGGGAGGGCCGCATGCTGGCCAGGGACTGACACGTGTGCTTTCATTTCTGGTTCTACTTCTGAGAAGGTTCAGCAATTCTGATACCCTGAGGCCCACAGCAGGGAGAGAGTCTGTGCTTGTCTGCTTGCTTGCTTGTAGCCCTCTCTGCCCTTAGCGAAGCATGTGGGTGCTTTGGTGACTGGGGGATGGTTTTTGGGAAAGAGGCGGAGCCTGCAGTCCTGTCTGCCCTGGAGCAGCACTTGCTGAACCCCCAGTGAGGCTTGCTCTGTGTCAAGGACTCTACCCTTCACCCTCACTACAGCCCCCATTAATCTTCATGTAAGTTTCCTAAAGTAAGCACCACGATTTCGTTCATTTTACAGATGACCTAAAAGGCTCAAAGAGGTGAAATTACTCACCCTCAGGACCACACTGCCACTTCAAATGACAGAGGCCATCAGACCTTGACAAGGGGCCAAGGCTTAACAAGCCACCGTCCAGCCCCTCGGGCCGTAGAGAATGTCATTTCATAACTTCCATTTGGTTTGCTAAGAGTTTTGAGGGGATTTTGTTTGTGTTGTTTTACCAGGAAAACCAGACTGGGTCTCAAACCCAGGATCTTCCTCCATTGTCCTCTTGATAGTGGGCACACGGAGGTAGGAGGTGCCAGGTATTACCATCTTATATTAATGACTAAAGTTGTTATTAGCTAGCAATTGGGAATTTTTGTCATGGCCAGAATGTAAGAAATGTTCTAGGTCCTCTGCATGTACTGATGGGACAGTCGTCTGGGGCACGGCTATTAGGTAGGTCTGTAACTGAGAGCAACCTTGGGAGGCTGGCTACGTGGCTGCTGTGGCAGTTGGAAACTGCAATCTGGCTTCACACTGGCTACCTTGACTCCATAGTTGACGCCATTAGTCATTGATCTATGTTATTTCAAAACAGAGAAGCACAGAGGTGTGTGAGTGTGTGTGTGTGAGTGTGTAAGTGTGGACTTGATTTCAAGAGATTTAGGCCTCTTCAGGCCCCTTTTGGGGTCTAGTTCCAGGTGAACAACACCCAAAGCTTAGTTTATTGTTTTTATATGTCATAACACCAAAGATTTGGCTTGCTACTTCCAGGAAAACCCAGACTTCCAGTTTCAGATCCCAGCTGGCACAGGCTTAGGAAGGAGTCAGGCCTGCTGCTCATCTTTTCTAACTTACCCTGTGGTGGGCAACACACGGTCCCCTGTCTCGTAATCACTGGTCCAACATTTGGCCTTTTGCTAAACTGGGAGCCTGAGTTTGAATCTAGGGAAGGAACCTGCAGGTGGGACCAGGACAATTGAGTTCTGAACATTTAATTTATATTGGTCCCCTGTTCAAAAGCAGATTCCTGGGCCCCACTGACTGAGTGTAGATGAGAGGCAACCTGGGACTGTTTTTAATAAAGGTCACGAGAGTTCCTGATAGCATCACGGACAAAGGCTACAGACCTCCTGCTCATGGTTAGAGTCAAAAAGCCTCTTGGTTAATCCTTCACATTTGGTGTGTGAGTGTCCCAAGGGGACAGAGGGGTGTGGATCTAGTGAATGAGTAGTGAGGAAGGCAGGCCCTAGGAGCAGCTTGCTGGCTGTGGCCCCCTGATCCTGAGAAGTTCCCAGAATTCAGCCAGATGAACCTCCCTCCCTGCTCTGCGGCTGCCCACTGCCCTTAACTAAGTTCTGTGTTCTGAGATCTGTGTTCTATGCTGGGAGAAAAGACCAGATCTGTCATAACAAAACATAGTCCCTGGCTGCAGGGGACCCGGGGTCTAGCTGAGGAGATGGACAGTTCAGTGAGAAATGTCGCTGAACCTGGAGCATTTGAAACCAGGGATTGAGGAGGTCTAAGCATTGCTAAACAAACAAACAAACAAACCAAAAAACAGCACATCGCAGCAGGAAGGGATTCCACAGCAGCTGGGGGTGCTGTGTGGGGACACTCAGGGGGACCTGGGAGTGTGGGAATAAAGAGCTTGGCTCTCCCAAATGGATGTGTATATTGCCTCAGATGGAGAAAGGACAGGCAGGCTGTGTTCATCTGCCCCAGGCCAGGGATAGTCACTCTCCATGCACAGAAGGCCCCATCTGAACACATGGTGCTGGCCTCTGCTCAGGGGAAGGAGGAACCAGTGCAGGCTTGGGGGTGTCATTTGTGAGTACCCACAATTTGTGAGTGTGCGTGCTGTCTCTGTCTCCTTAGCACTGGAGACAGAACACACGCGAAGTGGTTAGTTTTCTTTTATCTGCGTTTGGGGCATCAGAGTCACTGGTGCTCACACTCTCAAGGCACTCTGTCAACTGAGCTGCCTCCCCAGGCCCCCAGAGCTCCTTTATGAGTCACTGCAAGTCCCTTGAGGAATGTCGAGGGCTGCACCGAATCACCTGTGGTCCACAGAAATAGATGAACTATACCCCCACAAAGCCATGCAAGGACAGGTGAGTGCATTCACTGAGCTTTGTACAGGGACCGTGATAAATGTCTCATATAGGCTGTCTCCTCTAATCCCCCACAACTACCCTGTGAGGCAGATTTTATTGTTTCTATTGGACAGATGAGAGACCACGTAGATACAGAGGGAGAAGGCCACCTACCCAAAGTCACATACCCACCAAACGGCTACACTGGATTTATAACACTAAGCTTCACGGAAGGATCTGGAGGCTCTGTCTCCAGTCGATCAGCACGAAAGAACTCCAGGTTTAAATGAAGACTATTCACCCATCCCATGGAGGAGGACCCAGCACAAGGAGGTGGTCTATGCCACTACGCATCATTTTTAAAGGAAAGGTCCAGGCTGGCGAGATGGCGTGGTCAGTAAGGGTGCTTGCCACCAGGCCGGACAACCTGAGTTCAAAGCCCTTGAGCCCCATGTGGTAAAAGGAGAAAACTGATTCCCTCCTGCCCCCGTTTCTATACAGGCTCCATGCCATACTTACACAAGGCCACGCAAAATACATGACACAAAAATGTAATTTAAAGATTCACTTGAAAAACAGAACAAAACAAATCAAAATTCAAAGCCATGCTTGGTGGAATGAGTTTGTAACCCCAAGGAAGGCTGCCTGGGTGCTTAAGAGACCCTCACTTCAAAAAGCAAAAAAGCAAGAGAAAGAAAAACTTAATTGTTAATGGGACGTCACCAAGTACAAAGTCAGAATGAGCTTTCAGGGTCGAAGGCTCTGGGGCTTGTTGCACACAGTCAGGGAGGACCAAGGACTTTGGGGTTCTCCTGCCTTGCTCAGGCAGTAACTTTTGATCAGGAGCACACCGCTAGCGGAGGGGGAGGCGAGTCTTCGTCAGTCCCTGGGTCCAGCCCAGTGACTCTGCCGGTGCTAGAGTCTACCTGGTCCTCCTGCACCACCGAGGACCCGAACCCATGGCAGACAGTGGCACACGGGCACTTGGAAGAGGAGGACTCTCCCTACTCCCCCTGACACACACACACACACACACTCCCTCATGCACACACACACACATACACACACACACACACACACACACACATTCTTCCAAGCAAGGGCAGAGTCTTTTCAACTTTTCCATTTTAGCCCACAATAAGAAAAATATCTTCCTTCCCAACCTCCACTTTAAAAATCGCCACCACCACAACACAAAAACAAAAACCAAACCACCAAAAATCTAAAAAATCAAAAAGCAGAAGCCAGGCTTTGTAACCTTGCCTGGCCTTGAACTCACGATGTAGTTTAAGCTGGCCTTGAAGGCAGTGCTTGTCCTGGATGCGCTGAGATTCAGGCCTGGAACACTGATCCCCTAGGAAGCCCAGCTGCTACCAGAGCCCAGGCATCCTGTCACTTTCTGTTCTATCCACATCTGTTTCAGAGCTGCCTGTGACCCACTAAATTGATTTCACTGATAGTTTATGATTCATGGTGAAAAAAACCACCCAAACAACAACAAAACTGTACCGGGCCTGGTTAGGGTGGCAGATTCACGTCACACCTGTGAATTTCATTGTGTTCACTTACGCTTGACACCCAGCGTTTCTCGAAGTGTGCCCGTGCACCACTGTTATTCTTTGATACAGAGTGCTCCCCACAGTGGTTCTGTGGTCAAATACATTTGGGAAATGATGCACACATGCTGTCTGAAGTGTCACAGTGTACTCAGCCTCCCCAAGGTTCAAGGTCCGCCCTTGCTCCCTTCTCTGTGGGAACCCTGGTGTTCTCGTGAGAAAATGGCCAGTCAGGGCCCAGGTGTTTTACTTCCTCTATCTCATGCCACCCTGCCACTGTGAGTCCAGAAAGGTGTGAGACTGAGAGGGCGGCTGAGATAGCCCGTGCCCTTACTTCCCACATCAAGTCCCCAGCGAGAGCCTTCTCCCCTCTCCCTGCGGATGCACGAGCCAGGGCTCTCACAGTCAGGGACCCCTGACTTTGCCGTGAGGGCTGAGTTCCTCGAGACAGCAACCATCCTTCTGAGCTACCTCCAGGTGCCTAGACTCCAAATCTCAGCTTGAAGGATCTTAGAGCCTCCTCTAGCTGGAGGTGAGAAAGGCCTGCTGGACGTGTTCATTTCCCTCCACTCCGGAGCAGAGGTCACGCCACTCACTCACTACAACTTCCAGCACCTGCTGTGGCTCAGGCCAAACGTGACCAAGAAACATGTGCTTGGACTTGTCAAGCAGCTCTGCCGACTTACGCACTTTATTCTGTACATTTACAGTTCACTTCTCTAGCTGTGTACAGGCAGGAATATAGCCCTCTCCTCTCCCCGCTGCTAGATCACCCAGCAGGGTCAGCCAATTGCTCCGTTTCTGAGCTCTCTGCCCCAAGCCCTCCCACCCCTGTCACTCAAATTCCCAGCCTCCATACACAGTCTTTTGGGACTAGGAGTTGAGCCCAGGGCCTCTTGCATGCTAGGCAGGTTCATCACTGAGTTACATTCTCCAGTTCCACCCCCACCCCCACTTTTTGAGTCAGAGTCACCAAATTGCCTGGACTGGTTTTCAACTTGGTCTGATCTGATGTTTACAATTCTCCTGCCTCAGCCTCCCAAGCAGCCACGTCAGCAGGCCTGGTGGGCCTGGCTACTCCTTACCTTTTCGCTAGATGATGGCTCTTAGAATGACTTCCTGTTTGTACAGTTGTCTTACTACTGCTGTCCAAGTTGTAGCCTGTTGTGGATGCATCATACACACTTGGCTAGGCACCCAGTGATGACTCAAGCTGTGTCCAGGATTCCTCCCAGAGAGGAGGCTGCAGTGATTAACGGCACATCTAAGCTACTGGACGTGCAAGTGTGAACGTGACATGAATCTCTAGCTGCCGGCCCAACGCTCAGCACGTCCTTAGAACCGCAGGGCCACTGTCCGGTGACCCTCTGATGTCCTGCTGGGATGTCAAGAAGAGATCTTCCTTGTTTGATGCTTAATCCGAACCGACTTCACACATTGGCCCAGAACTCAGGACACACGGAGTGCTCCACTGTCTCTACAAACAGCTGTTTGCCGTCATCAGTGGCCGCTGAGATAAATGCTTTCCTCGAGAGACAACCTCCCACAGACCTGTCCAACTCCAAGCGGCCAACCTGGTCACATATGCATGTGAGCGATGTATGAACAGGCTCAGCAGGTTTTGTATGCATATGTGTATATGTGTGTGTGCATACAATTAAAAAAGAAAAGGTCATAAACATAAAGGAGTCATGGGAGGAATTGGAGGGAGAAGAGGGAGAGGTGGGGTTGGTAAACGGGCAGTGTTTATCTATGAAGTTCTCAAGAAAAAAGTTAAAAGCAAGCGAATCTTCATCCCTTCTCCCAACAACGGTTTGACCTCAGCTAATTCCCATGCCCAAGTCCTTTTTGTAAAATTGGGGCTTTGAGCCCCACAGTTCTGCTGTGTTGTCAGCAGCCTTTTCAGAGGGGAGTAAGGGCTTTCTGAAGTCTTCCTTCCTTCCTTCCTTCCTTCCTTCCTTCCTTCCTTCCTTCCTTCCTTCCTTCCTTCCTTCCTTCCTTATTTTGGCTTTTTCAAGACAGGGTTTCTCTGTGTAGCTTTGGCTGTCCTAGACGTGCGGCTGGCCTGGTCCTCTGCCTCCCTAAGTACTGGGATTAAATGTGTGTGTGCATCATGCCTGGCTTACTTTTCTTTCTTTCTCTTTCTTTCTTTCTCTCCTTCCTTCCTTCCTTCCTTCCTTCCTTCCTTCCTTCCTTCCTTCCTTGGCAAAGTCTTCTATGTACCCCAAGCTGGCTTTGAACTCATGGTCCTTTGGGCTCAGCCTCCCTAGTGCTGAGATGACAGCTGTGGCAAGCATGCACCACCACACCAACTTGACTGCTACATCAGCTTTCCCATTACACCCAACTTGGCAGTTTCTGGTAAAAATAATGAAGTATTCTTTTTATCACAGACCAGCAATCACATTTCTTGGTTATTTTCTCAAATGAACTGAAAATTTATGTCCACACGAAAGCTTGCATACCCATGTTTATAGCAGTTTTAATGCTCATTGTCCAAACTTGGAAGAAAATTAAGTATCCATCAGTAAATGGGCTGGAAAAGAAACCATGGCATATCCAGAAAATGGAATAGTGCTCAGCTCTGAAAGAAACAAGCTATTTGGCCATGAAAAGAGGTGGAGGGAACATGTGTTTACGGTGCTAAGTGAAAGGTTCAGTCTAAAAAGGCTCCACACCATGCCTCCAACGATGCAGCTTCCTGGGAAAGGCAGGGTTATTGGACCGGTGGAGGAATCAGCGTGGTTGCCAGGGGTCCGGGGACACAGGAATGCATGAAGCACAGAGCACGCCTGCAGCTGTGAAACTGTCATGTTCCAATGGTGTCAACCACCAACGCTCAGAGACTTTAGAGCACCAAGCATGAGCCTCAGACTTTGGAGGGTGATGGTGTGTCTGTGCACTCCATCAAGTTTAAGGAGTGGGCAGCTCTGGCTGGGATGTCCGAAGTGCCAGGCTGTACAGGGGCCATATGCGAAGTCGTGGGCCTTCTGCTCAATTTCGTGCTGACCTTGGACTTACTCTTTTTAAACGACTGCTTTAAAAATCAGACCTTGGGCTAGGTGTGGTGGTGTACACCAGTGATCTTAGTAGAGGGAGCAGAAAGATAGCAAGTTCCAGACCAACCTGGATTACCTGATGAGCTCAACTGAGTACAACCGGGGCCACATGACAGTGTCTTCTTTAAAAAAAAAAAGACAAAGTAATTTAAAATGTTTTTAATTAAAAAATTTCAGACAGGCTTTAATAAATGTGAGACATACATGTAATTTTTCTGTTGCAAAATTAAGGGATGGCACTCCAAATGTGTGTAAGTTATGCCTTAATGTGAGCCTTTGGCTGGATTTTAGTACACTCAGAAGGCAGCAGAACCACCACCTAGTCCTAGTCCCACCACCCAGATGAAGTCCCATACCTGGCAGCAGCCGCCCTCTCCTCCCGGGCTCGCCTTGCTCTGGCGCCACACCTCCTCCTGTAGCGATGGCCCTGCCCAGACATTGCACATGGATGCAGGGGTGGGGAGGACCACTGCAGGACCCTGCAGACACTTATCCAAACTCGTGGATAGTCAAGTCTCTCATGGAAAATGGGACAGAATCTGCATCTACACTGTGTATAGCCCCCTCCCGGTCACTGCGATCATTCTATGTTAGCGATGGTGTCCGATATATTGTTATGTTTGCAATCTTAAGCCTTTGTTCTTCTGGTTCCTGAAGCAGGGCCTGCTGTATAGATTAGCCTCAAATAGCCACTCTTCCTTCCTCGACCCCTGTATGCTGGGGTCATACACCCGGCAACACAAGCTTATTCCTGTGTTTTCTTGAGCTAGCTCTTACGCTGAGAGCTTTGCTCACCTGAGTTAATTTTTCATATGGTGCAAAGGTAGTTCGGGTTTCAGTCCTTAGCGCCTGAGTCTCCAGGTTGCCCAGTTCATTTGCTTTCCCTATTGGAAAGCCCTGTCTCCCCAGTAAGAAGCAGTTGCCCCAACTGTGAGGCTGACTTCTGCTACCCACCCCATCTCATCGATCTGAGATCTGTACAGCCATCCCCAGGCCAGCTCGCACTGCGCCGGTAGCCAGCCCTTCCAGTTAAGTTTTACATGTGGGAAATGGGTATCCTCTGTGTTTCTTTTCAACTTGCATTTCCACATTAATTTCAGGATCAGCTTATGGATGACTGCAAAGAAGTCAGGTGTGATTTTTGCATTGAACATACAAGTTATACCCGCTTGGCCCTGTTGCCATCTCCCAGTTCCTTCCCATGTGGTGTTTGCACTGAGTTTTCTAATTTGTAGCCACAGAATGGCTCTCCATTTATTTAGGTCTTTAATTTCTTTTCTTTTCTTTTCTTTTCTTCCTTCTTTCCTTCCTTCCTTCCTACCTTCTTTTTTTTCTTTTCTTTTCTTTTTTCCTTTCTTTTTTGGTTTATCAAGACAGAGTTTCTCTGTGTAGTCCTGGCTGTCTTGGGCTTGCATTGTAGACTCAGGTGGCTCAAACTCACAGAGATGCCTAGCTCACCTCCAGAGTGCTCAGTTTAAAGGTGTGCACCACCACGCCTGACCTCTTTAATTTCCTTTAACAACATTATCCCCCAGTTTTTACTGCCCTTTCTTATACTACCATTACATATATTCCTAAGTATTTTATTCCTTTGATGCTATTTGATACTAAGTACAACTGTTTTTACACACTCATTTTTGGACTTATTGTTGATATTGTATGGAAGTAGAATAGATTCTTTTAGATCTTGTATCCTGAAGCCTTTTTAGACTCATCCATTACCTCTGCTACTCATTTTGGGGATAGGGTGGGGAGGTGGATGCTTCTTAGAACTTTCAATGTTAAAGATTACTTGTCTATGTAGACAGACACATGGACATAAATAGGAATAGCTTCACTGCAGGTTTTTTTCCTTCTACCCTTCAGCTCCTGAAATAATTACTCATGAGACTTAACTAGTATTTTACAATACTAGTTAAAACACCTAGGCCATATAGCTAGGCTTTTCTCTGACTAGCTCATATCTTAATAACCCATTATACTAACATGCATTCTGTCACATGGCTGGTTACCTGAGTTCAGGCACCATGCATCCATCTTCCTCACATCTTGCTGGCTGAATCTCAAGTGCCTAGCTTTATCCCAGAATTCCTTCTGCCTGCCAGATGTCCCACCTATTTCCTGCCTCAGCCATAGGCTGTAGGTTCTTTTAATTGACAGGTATTGCATTCATACAATACACAAGAGATTCCTTCTACACTTCACTTTTTCTTTTAGATCTGAACGCCTTCCGCTTCAGGTTTTCACTTCGCTTCCCTTCCTAGAATGCTGGGTGCAATACTCAGCCAAGGTGGCACAAGCAGGTGGCATCACTTGTGTGTGACTCTAGGGGCAAGCTTTGCACCCTTTACCATTATTTGTGACTTTAGTTATATACTGTTATTTTAGAATTTCTAGAAACCACATTTTAAAAAGGCAAAGATGAAACAAATGATGTCACTATAGTTCATTTAACCCAGGACATCATTCCTATGTCATTATTATTAAAAGTAACTACTCTTTTTGCATGCCTTTGGAACATGGTCGTGTATTAGGCTCTCAGCATGTCTCCAGAGTGCTACACTTTAAGTTCCGGCTCCTTCCACCTTCAACAGCACAGGCCTAGAATATGGGCGGCTCCAAACAGTAACAGCCAATATTTGCTGAACACTTAGCATGGCACACATACTTACCTAAGATTCTCTGTGTTTTTATAGAGTCTCAGCAATCTCCATTAAGGAGACAGGCATCAGGAGTCATAGTTCTTAACCAAACCACTTGGCTAGTGATGAGGACAGCTGGGATTCTCACCTGGGACACCAGGCTTCAGAGCTGGAATGCGATTTTATTTCCCAAGAATTTCAATCAGGTGTGGTGGCACGTGCCTTTAGTTCAGAACTCAGGAGGCAGAGGCAGGTAGATCTCTGTGAGTCCCAGTCCAACTTGGTCTACAGAGCAAGTTCCAGGACAGCCAGGGCCACACAATGAGACCCTGTCTCAAAACAAACAAGAGAAGAATTTCATTATAGGTCTTATTAAATAAAGTTTAAGTAGATTATTCCAGTTCTCTAATAAAAATATTCTCAAGAGAAAAATTAATGATGTGGAAAATTTTTCCATTTTCCCCTGCATGGTTATCCCTTCTTCCCTCCGTCCCTGATTCTAAGATTTTTGTCAAGGAGGGAATAATTCCTGTAAAATGCACGCCTGCCCTATCAGCCGATTAGTGAACATACATCTGTCGGACTCTGACATTGCTTTACGGAAGAGGGATGGGCTCAGGGAGCCCCACTCTTCCCTGGGGACTGTTGAGAGCTAGTGATGGCCGAGGGAAGAGATGCCACTTCCCTCAGTGTAACCACTGATCGGCTGTTCTTACTCCAGGAAATATCCTCCACTGACACTCAGGCAGTCAACCCTAAATAAGCTCGGTGGGGCACATTCGCACATGTGCACACATATACAAACACACACACACAAACATACATTCACACACACATTGAGACAGACATACCCATTCTCATACACACTAACACACTCATATCTACGTAACCACATACTGGTACTCAAATACATACGTCCATACACTCACATATTTACATGCTCACATGCACATACATACTCACACACTCACACTCAAATACACCCACACATTCACACTCACACCCACACAGTCACATACATAACCACATATTCACAAACAGGAAAGTAGGAGGGACTTGTTGGGAAGAGGGTTTTAGCAGGAGAGGAAGTGTGGGAATGAGACAGGGGAATAAGGAATGAGAAGGATGAAAATTCATTATAAACATGTGAAACTGTCAAAGTATAAAGAATAAATAAAATTTAAAAATACAGAACTTAAAACCTACAAAAGAAAACAAAAAATCAGACTCCTTGCCATAATACATCACATTAATTCACTCTTTTTATGATGTAATTTCTTCCTTTTTCTTTTGTTGTTTTTCGAGACAGTTTTTAAGTGTAGTCCTGGCTGTCCTGAAACTCACTCTGTGGACCAGGCTGGCAGTCATCCCCTGATAGACATTGCTTTATTTTAATTTCTGTGAGATTCGTTCCATCTGTATATACAGGTGTGTCTGTGTTCCATGTGTCCATGTGAGCACGTGGCAGCTGTGGAGGCCTGAAGAGATGTGGGAGCTGCTGGAGTTGGAGTTATGGGACTATGACTGTGAGCCCCTAAGACGGTGCTGGGAACTGGACCAGGTCCTCTGGAAGAGGATTCACGCTGAGCTGCTGAGCCATTTCTCTAGCTCCTGATTTCATTTTTAAAAAGGTCTTTGTTTTGGTATTATGTTTGCTTTTTTGTTTTGTTTTGTTTGAGATAGGGTTCTCTGTGTAGTCTTGGCTGTCCTGGAAATCAGCCCAGGCTGGCTTCAAACTCACAGAGATCTGCCTGCCTCTGCCTCCTTGAGCATTGGGATTGAAGATGTCAACACTGCTGGCTCTGTTTGCTTTTTTAAAGACAGCGTCTCACTGCATAGCCCAGGCTGCCCTGGAACTCAGGCATTCTCCCAAGTGCTGGGACCATAGGAAGCTCTGAATGGTTATTTTGTTTATGTGTGTTTTGGGACAGACGGGCATGTACACATGCTTATGTATGGAGACCAGCAGGTGATATCAGTGTCTCCCTGTCGTTCTCTCAACCTTATTTTCAATGAAGGGTTTCTCACTGGACATGCAGCTCACCATTTTGGCTATGCTGGTTGGCTCCGAGCTTTTGGGGTCTGCCAGTGTCCACACCTCAACACTAGGGCTCCGGGCACATGTGGCCATGCCCACCTTCTATGTGGGTGTTGGGGATTTGGACTCTCTGCTGTCACAGGGAGTGCTCTTAGCTGCTCTACTGAGTCCTTATTATGTATTGTTGAGTAAATGGAACAATAAAGCCCATCTCCTCATGGCCAGGGGCATTCTGGGTAATGAAGCAAAGCAGCCATGGCATGTCAGTGAGGAGCCTCAGTCAGAAGGGGCCTTTCCCTAGGACTGTGGCCTCCTGGATGCCTGAGGTCCCTGAGGATCAAGTGGAGATGCCCAGCTCCCCCTCCTAGAGCTTGACCCAGCAGGAAAGATGGGCTCTAGGAATTTATACTTTCTTTATTTCTTTCTTTCTTTCTTTGATAGGGCCTCGGCTGGCCTGGAACTTACTGTGTAGGCCAGGCTGGCCTTAAACTTCTGCCTCCCGAGTGCTGGGATGAATGCAGTGCCATTCCAGCCTGGGAATCTGTATTTGCTCTGCCACACGGCTGGGTGGAACCTGAGTCTAAATTGGGGTCTGCACACAGCCAGTGCCCTCCAAAGAATGGAGCAGGTGACAAGATCTGTTTGAGGAGCTCCACCCCTGCTGGGGGCCGAATGTCTCAGGCAAGCAGAAAAGAGAAAGGAGCGAGGCTCCCTGAGAAACTGTCTTCTGTGTAAACTTTCACGTGCAACCCTTCGTTTGCTCTTTAAAACACCATCCTAGAGGAAGACATTTATTTGCTTGCTTGCTTGCTATTTGTAGACAGGGTCTGACTGTGGAGCTCGGTTGGTCTTGATCTCACAGTCCTCCAGGGTGCTGGGATTACAGGCGTGCACCATCATGCCCAGCTGAGGAGAAAGGTACTCTTAATTAGACCTTCCTTACAGTTGAATGAACAGTTTGCAGGGAGAGGGTTGTCTGGGGTCTTGGAGCTCCAGTCTGGCTGCTAGCCAGGTCAGGCTCTGCTCCCTCCCTTTCTCTGCTTTCTAGCCTTGATGCTCTCGGGCAACCAACAAGAAAGGAGTAAGACAGACACTTGGTGGCTGTGTGGAATAGATGAACTCGAGGCAGGGGGTGTTGGGAGGAGGAGAGTCAAATGGGGGGGGTGATTGTGGCAGGGCTTTGAACGGCTCCTGAGCCCCACACTGACCCTGTTGAGAACCAGACTTCTTTATCACAAGTGCCTGAACGGCCATTTGGTGCTGTCTGCACAATTGTCCCAAGATGCTCTTCCATGCAACTATTCTTTCAAATCAGAAGTAATTGATTTTCCGTGCAACACCTCATTGAGTAACTTTTCAGTGATGAAACTGAGACTCAGAGACGTCCAAAAGCTTGCCTGAAACCACACAGCAAATAATTTACAAGATTGAGATTCAATTATTTTTTTCCTCCTCCTATGTTCATATCTTTCTCAAATCTCATATGCTGATATCTGACATCCAGTGCAATAGCAAAGACTTTCGAATGTGATTAGGCCTTGAGAGCAGAACTCTCACACTAGGATTGGTGCCTGCTAAAAAAGATGCCACAGAGAGAGACAGACAGAGAGAGAGATTTCCTCTCTGGCTCAGGAAAAAGGCCGTCCCCGGATGTGGGTTTCCCAGCCTCTAGAACTATGAGAAAGAAGTTTCTGGGGCTCAGGATGTGACTCAGTCATGGGGTACATGCTGTACTAACATGTGGGTTCCTCAGCACCTCAAAAATAAGCAATTACAAAGCTGTGTGCCTTAGAAAAGAGGCTTCTGTTTAAGCCGCTCAGCTTGTAGCATTTTGTCATAGTGCTGAAGCAGAGTGAGAGGCTTGCGGCCTCTTTCTCCTGCTCGTGATTGTTAGCTGGACGAAGGTCCCAGAGAGTGCCTGTTGAAAGCTAACTGTCTTGGTCCTGCCCGCGAGCCTTCAGAGGAGTGTACCCCAAGCCCACTCTCAGAGCTGTACACTAAGCTCCTGGTTAGCATGTCCAGCCTTATTCCTAAGGAAACCTTCTAAGGGCAGCTTTGCAAAATCATAATGGATCTCTCAGAGACAAAGGCAACAACTTAAAAGGGTTGGTTTACCACCTCAGCGGGCCTCTTTTCAGTAGGCCCAAGGGAACCCGGAAAACATCAAAAGCCGAGGCTGGGAAACCCAGCTTCCTGTGTCTGGCCTCAATTCCCCACCACCATCACCACCATCACCACTAAAAATAAGAGCAAGTTGTACACATACCACCCCCACCCCCCAGAGTCCCTCTCTGCCTGATTTGTCTCTGGGCTTCCTGTTGACGGTGAAGCTTGTTTTTGTTTGTTCACAGCCCGTTGGTCCTTCCCCAGCTTGGGAGGAAATAGCATGAAGCAGCAGGGAACAGAGGGCCCATCCTGCCTTGGTCCTCTCTCCTTCCCCTTCTGTCCACCAGTGCAGCTGCCCTACAGAACTATGGTCCAGACAGCCAGCCTGGCCACGGTTTGGACAAATGAATGTACCTTCCCGCCAATGGTTGTGGGGGTGTACCAGCTCTGGGGCAAGAAAAGTCCACAGGACTCAGGATGTTTGGGGACATTGATGAGAAATGTCCTTTTTGTTGTTTTAACTGAGTTAGATTTCTGTTTACCAAGAACCAAGACAAGTTGCTTTTGACAGAAGAATAGAACACCCATAATGGCGAGGAGATGGTGGGAGGGTACCGCGCTGCCTGTCACCTGAGTCTGGTCCCAAGGATTCATAGGCAAGAGATTCAGAGTGTGGATACTTGGGTTTGCTTTTCTGAACCTGCCCCCTTTGAGAGATGATTGTTGTACAGTTCCAACTGGGTTTACTTTCTGGAAAGTACCCTAGTTAGTAATTAATTCCCTGGAAATTGATAGTTGTTGGAAAATTTATTAATACCTGGGATTTTTCAGAAAAATCCCTTTAAAATGGGCAGAAGCTGGCTATCTGGATGTGTTTAGAAGGCTTTTGCTGCTGTTGTTCGTTTTTTAGACAAGGTGTCATTATGAGCCTTGGCTACCTAGAGCTTGCTATATAGACCAGGCTGGCCCTGAACTCACAAAGATCCTCTTGCCTGTACTTCACAAGTGCTGGAATTAAAGGTGTGTATCGCCACACCTAACACCTTTGGAGGCTTTTAAGAGTACCAGTTCCCCTTGCAGAACTGGGCTAGGCTGAAGTTCTTCATTGGTGGGTGTTTTAAAATATATAGATGGTCAAAATTAAGGTTTGTTTTTTCCCTTTTCCTGACTAGGTCAGTCCAGGCTCCACAGGGACTCAGCAGGGCCCTGGGCTTAACTTTTCCTCCACCAGTCACCGCCTCTGCTGGGGCTGCTCAGGGTCCTGTGGGCTTCACAGCGTCTCTGTGTGCTCAGGGAGCGTTTCCTCTCTGGGACTCCCTCCTCTGTCAGTGCACACTTGTTCAGGTCCCGACTCCTGTGTCTGTGGCCTTTCCGATCAGAAGGACAGCTGACTTCCTGGAGTTGTAGGGCCCTCTTAGAAGGATTCCCATCCGCTTGGTCTTATTCTACTTATAAAACAAACTCTGATGTCCCTTAAACTCCTCACTGAGCCCGAACACGTGGGTGTCCCACTCCCTCAGCTTCTCTGCGCTGTGTTTGTGGGTTCTTGGCTCCATTGTGCACCAGGTGGGAAGCATGACTTCTTACCCTCTCATTTTAGAAATCACTCAGCTGACATATGCTCTTCGTGGGAAGAATTTTAAAAGTTCATATAACCCTCCACTCCCCTACCCTCATCCGAACCCTCTACCCCCACTCTCACCCCCTACCCCCCACCCCCCACCCACCCCACCCCCACCCACCCCACCCCACCCCACCCCCACCCCACCCCACCCCCTGGCCACAAAATGATAAATGTATCCATGATGCTCCAGAAAAGACTTGTGATGCCTGGCAACCTTCCCAACACATACAAACACACACACAACACACAAACACACACACACTCTGTTTCTCTCCCTCTCTCTCAGACGCTCGCACACTCCCACGTACATGCACACACCTAGAAATGCTGTTGTGAGTTCCATACGTTCTTTGTTGCTATTCAACAGTTGTAAAGTGTTTTGCCTCAGCCTGCTGCCCCAGCGCAGCCCCTGCTGTCTCCTCAGCTACTCTCCTACCACAGCGTTTAGGTTCTCTCTTTCAAAACCACTTTCCTGAGATGTAGCTCATTCACTGACACTCGGGGCACTCCCCCGCCAGTTTTGAACCACTCGAAGTACAGGCTAGTCCCTGGATACGGGAGCCAGGAGCCCATGCTTGTTGGAGTACTCCTGCATGGACCCCACCAGGGGAGTTTTCCTCCTTGAAATTTGCCTACACACCCAGTTTCCCCCCACAAAACATGGAGCCAGACCCAGCCGCCATGCCTGGAGCCGTGGAAGGCTGTGAAAGGAAGTGGCTGTGGAGATGGGTGGCAGCAGGAAGAGAAGGCCGGGGGTCTGAGGGTGGGCTAGGCCAGGGTCTGAGGGTGGGCTAGGCCAGGGTCTGAGGGTGGGCTAGGCCGGGGTCTGAGGGTGGGCTAGGCCAGGGTCTGAGGGTGGGCTAGGCCGGGGCCTGAGGGTGGGCTAGGCCGGGGTCTGAGGGTGGGCTAGGCCGGGGTCTGAGGGTGGGCTAGGCCGGGGTCTGAGGGTGGGCTAGGCCGGGGTCTGAGGGTGGGCTAGGCCGGGGTCTGAGGGTGGGCT
>CM053762.1:62979130-62990384 GCA_028658305.1 Pachyuromys duprasi | reverse complement strand
GGGTGGGCTAGGCCGGGGTCTGAGGGTGGGCTGGATGCGCATGTTAGCTGCTCACCCCTGATTTTATAAAGTGGGGATGATCGCAGCACAAAGAAGCACTTGGCACATACCCGGCACATGGCAGATGCCCTTCTGTCCACATGAGTAGGGGAGGTCATGCCAAGAAGAGAGCATGTGTGACGGCCTAGGTGACAGAGCAAGGGGCGTGGTGGCAGTATGGAAATAAAGCCAGCAGCCGTGGGGGACCAGATCACCCCCGGACCCCCTCCATGGAAATGAGGTTGGATTTCATTTCTCCAGTAAGTCACAGGGTGACAAGGCTACAGTGACAGGACTCCAAGTTGCCTTTTAAAGAGCTCCTTGTCTGGGTGGAAGGGCCAGACTGAGCTCAGTAAGGGAGGATGGAGCGGGGGGAGGGTGCCAATGAATTCAGTGTTTGAATGATTCAGGTGACCGGGAGCTTAGACTAGGCCTTGACCGTGGGAGCCAAAGGGAGATTTCAGAGATATTGTTATGGGGTTTGGTGGCCTTATGAGCTGCCAGGACCGGAGGGAAGGAAAGCAGGCGTGCTGCATTCATTCTTCACTTTACCAGTGACAGAAGAGGGAACTGTGGCTGAGAGAAAGAGATTGGATCTCTCTGGGAAGGACTGAGCTACTCTCTGCCTGGGATGGGGCTGGAAAGGGAGGAAAGGCCTTGGGTGGCTGAGACAGTCTGGGCTCAGGTGAGCCAGGCAGAGGCTGGAGGGCCCTCTCCCGGGATCCAAGGAGAAGCAGTGAAGGAAGAGTTTTTTCAGAAGGAGAGGGCATGTCTGATTCAGGTTCCTGAGTGTAGTGGAAAAGTGTGGAGACAGGCATGGGCTGGCCCAGACCAGATAGCCACAGGAGAGGAGAGGTAGGGCACAGGGTCCCAGGTCTAGAGCTGCAGCTATTCCTGCCTCACTCCAAGTCCTGTCCTCTGCTGGGGGCCAGACTCTGGAGTCTGTGTCACAGGACAGGTGGCTGAGACTCCTCCATCCAGCCCTGGGCTCTTTTAAGTGCTGACATAGCAGAGGATTGCAGGGACTTCAGGCCCTTGGTGAAAGAACTTAACAGACTGTGTGCTGCTATCCCGGGCCTCTCTCACAGGCGTGGACAGGATGCAAGGTCCACCTGAGTTAGGAGCTTGGGAGAGGTGGCATGCAGTATGGAGTACCAAGCTCCCAGGCTACAGAAGGAGAAAACCCATCTTTTCTCTGCCATTCCCACCAGGCCACAGCTCCTGGGAGTATGCATCAGCCTTTGCCTGCCAGGCTCTACTCGGCTTAAAGCTAACAGAGGCCCAGATGGGGACATGGCAGGGGCCATCTGGTCTTCTCCAAGACCCTCAGCCTTCTCCCCCTCCCTTTTATCTCGGACCCAGAGTCCTCACCCTGTGTGCTACCTGTCAGTTAGGCAGCCTCAACACCCTGCACACGAAAGCTAGCCATCCAAGCATGCTTGTGCCTCTTTCCTCTGGGCTTGGGGAGAGGGAAAGAGGAAGAATAGAAGCCTGCATGCCTTTTCCAGCTGAAATGACCTTGGCTGTGGCCCCTGTGGTCATCTCAGCCTCTTCCCCAGCCAGAGCTGGAGTCCCCCCGTGGAAGGCGGTGAGGGTGAGAAGACAGGTAGTGGAGGCCCGTGGTGAGGGGTGCTGCGGACACAGGGGCGTGGGCTTGGCTGCATGGGACACAGGTCACTATGTGACTCATGACCTGGCTTAGTTACCTTTCTGGGCAAAGTGTTACAGGTGTGTCAATGGCTCCTCTCTGAGTGAGGGCAAGGCTCAGCCTGGTCTTTCCCTAGCCTATTGGAGGCTTCCAGCCACCTACGAAGGAAGAACAAAAGTGGAAGAGGAAGAGACAGGAAGAGGCGTGGCGGGGAATAGGGACAGCAGTAGACCCCAGGAAGGGGCCCCACCTCATTAGGGGTTTTTTATTGACATCAGGACACCTGAATTCGGGACAGGCTGAGTGCCAGGAATTTGTCTCACGCTTGCTTCCTTCCCAGTGTGAGTACCACGAGGAAGGAAGGTTCATCCGCAGTTCATAGCCCAGAGGTCACTTGGCTGTCTCAGGACAGAGCTTATGGCTTCAAAGCCACAGCCTCTGCCTTGCTGTCCTCTGGGGCAGAGTCTGTCAGCCATAATCTCAGCCCTCCGCACCTGTCACCCAGCACCCTTTTACTAGGCTGGGCCCTGCTTCCTAAAGGACACACACCTGATTCGTCCTGGAAAAGCCTGTGCTGCTTCACAGAATCACACAGGCTACAGGAGCAGCTTCCACAGTGGCAACATTGCCCCTGTACTCGGGGCGTGGGAGTGTGGGAGGAGGGAAGGGCAGAGATGCAGAAGGGCTAGGGGTAGAGATTGTGGGCACAAAGCCATGAACTCTTCACGGGACTCAGGCGTCCGAGCCACCAGACTTGGAATCCCCACCCCACTCAGTCATGGCTTGGGCGCAGTATTCAGCCTCCAAGGGTCTGCAGGCCTCCACTCACAAACAAGCAAGGTGGTCATGGCTGACATCTTTGTAGCCCGAGGAATGAGATGGTCCGAATGGCATTGCACTGTCTTTGCCTTTCCAGGTGAACACAATCCTGGACTGCTTACCATTTCCATCCACTGTACCATTAGGCAACCTCTCCAGGGCCCACACTTCACATTTCCAGGGGCTCGGGGTAACATGGTAACAAGTCATTGTGCAGGGATTGATTCAGGTGCTCACAACACAGGGCTGGCCACCGGGCAAGACATAGACTCACCCTCGTCAGCATCAAGTGTCCTGGAGTTTCCAAGTAAGGGACCAACCCAGCTATGGGGAAAGAGAACAGTCAGTTCTAAATGGCTGGCTTTAAAGCCAGGGCGAAGGTCTGACCCAGCCAGCAGGCAGTGGTTTATAGACTTGGTCACTCCCAGGCTCCTGCTCCGGGCTCTGGTTCATCCCAGTAAGTCCCTGCCCGGAAGGGGCAACTTGCCCAAGCATATATGCCTCATATCCAGGCCAGACAAGACCCAATCACACTATAGGGATAAAGCCTGGTACCTCTGTCTGCTGATAACTCCTCCTTTACTCTTCTATCCAGAGAGGAGGTTGAGCCACACCCAGAGACAATTCTGGCTGGTAACCATTTGGCAACTAACAACTAAGTCTTCTGTCTCCCCTAGGTGTCTCAGCACCTTGTTCATTTCCCTGTAGTGTTCTTCCTACCAGGCACTTTGGTAAATTGACCTTGGTCATTTTGCTTGCCTGTCTCAGGAGCCAGATGAACAGGTCAGTAGACATGCTTCTTATTTGGGCTCCAGGTCCAGCAATAAGACTCTGGGCCCGTCAGCCTTTAACTTAGGAGCAAGTCTCTGTGTAAATATATGTGCCTTTGATGTCTGCTAGTGGCGAATTCCGGTGATTCTTCAGGTGTGAGCCTTGGCTGAATGGAAAGAGAATCCAACAGAAACATTCGCTTTCAGGAGGGCTGGACTACCACTGCTGAGAGGAAGTGGAAGCGGGAAGTCAGCCTTGCTTCCTGGGCCCTGGACGCAAAGTGGACGCCACTAAGAGCTCACCCTATCCTGATCAGGCTCCATCTCCCAGCCGAGAGGAATACTGCCAGCTACCTTCAGAGGAATACTGCCATGACTATGGACATGTGCAGAGCAGGGAGAAATCTATATTTGGAAGAACACAAGAGTTGAGCGGGTGGCTCCCTGGCCTTATCAGGTGCCCACAGTACAGCAAGGCACCAGGGCAGATGGGGTGTCCTATCTCCACCCTGCTGGACTTGGCTCTGTCCCCATCAGAGGGAGGAGGGCCTTGCCCTCATGTTCCTTAGCTTAGCTTAGTGTCATGTGGCTCAGGCTTCAAGTTAGCCTGCTCTGCTGGTCCCATAGGCTGCCCTGTTACTGGTAGCCACAATGGGAATAGAAGCTGGATGCTTTTCAAAGCCAGGGGTTAAAGGAGGCAAATGTGGGCAAAAGAAGACACAGAGGTGCAGCCGGAGGAGACTGCCCGTGTGATCTCTGTGTTAGAAGCACATCAAACAGCTCTGTCAGAGCTCATTCACCTTCATATGCTAATCTCATTTCTCTCTGGTGACAAAATGGCTAGAAAAGTCAAAGCAGCAAGTTCCTGGAACCACTCTGTTTTCCATTGGAGGAGGGGGAGGGGACCATGGGTTGATGTGGGTAATGTGCTCCTCTGTCACTGGTTGTGACCTTGAGTAAGCTCTTCCTCCTCTCAAGAGTTCCACTTTCCTCATTCTGTGAGATCAAACCCCACAATGTATATCAAGTACATAGCAGAAAACACCCATGGCTCAGTAACTGATCTTGCCTAGACTGCCTTCCCTCTACTCTGTTGCCATATTATTTAACTAACTGTTTTTTTTAATGTAATTTATTTATTTTTATATTAATCACAGGTTATGTACTTTGTATCCCAGTCGTAGCCCCCTCCCACATTCCCTCCCACTCTCCCCCATCCCTCCCTCACCTCCTCCCTGCCCCTCTCCAAGTCCACTGATGGGGGAGGACCTCCTCCCCTAACTAACTGGTTTTAAAATAGGACCTCGTGGTGTCCTGAATGAGAATGGCTCCCACAGGCTCATCTATTTGAATGCTTAGTCAAGATGGAGTGGCTCTCTTTGAAAGGATTAAAAGGATTAGGAGGTGTGGCCTTGTTGGAGAAAGTGTGTCACTGGAGGTAGGCTTAAATTTCAAAAGCTGATGCCAAGCCTAGTCTCTCTCTGCCTACTGATCAGAGTGAGGCTCTTAGTTACTGCTCCAGTGTCAAATGTTGCCAGGCTCCCCACCATGATGCTAATGGTCTAAACCTCTGAAACGGTCAGCAAGTCCCCAATTAAATGCTTTCTTTCATAAAAATTGCCTTGACATGGTCACAGCAATAGAAGAGTGGCTAAGACAGACCCTAACCAATCCTTCGACACTCTTCTCTCCAAAGGTAAATATTAAGGTGTCTAGGGGGACTAAGTGGCTTGCTTATCCTTTTCCCCCCCTTTTTCTGTTTTCTCCCATTTGAGGTGGGATCCTTGCTGCTTTGATCAGACTAGTTTCCAGGTTATAGGCTCAACCTATCCTCCTGCCTGAGTCTTGGGTTACAGGGACTACAGGTGCACACTGCCACAGCCAGCTCGAGGTCTTGTCTTGGTAGCCCAGGCTAACCTCCTGAATGCTGGAATTACAGGCATGTACCACTCAGCTAATTGTTCACTTTTGGTGAATAAAACATGACTGAAGTGAAGGCATGTGACCCCTGCCCAGTGCAGTTTCCACTTTGCTCTTGGGTTATTCTGGGGACAACCTTGTCAGAAGGACACTAGAGAAGACTAGGGAGAGTCCACATGGGGAACATCTAATGTCCACCACCAACGACACTAACACCAATAATGCTCAAGGTTAGCCAAGGTTCTCAGATGGCTCTGGCTGACATCCTAACTGCAACTTCTTCCCAACCTCCAATCAAGGTCCCTGACTTTCAGCCTCAGAGAAACTAAGATATAACAGCAAATGTATAAATAAATAAATAAGTTTTTTCTATGTGTACATGTGTGGGGGTGGCAGTGGGGACAGCACATGTGAGTGTAACTACTCACTGAGGATAGAAGAAAAAATCCATTTCCCTGGACCTGGAATTATAAGGCTGTTGTGGGCTGCCTGATGTCAGTGCTGGGAACCAAACTTAGGTCCTGTCAAAGAGCAGCAAGTACTCACAACCACAGAGCTGTCTCTATAGCCCCCGTCAAAGAATAGCTTTTTAAACATCTACATTTTGGAGTGATTTGTTACCTAGAAATAGGTACCCACTGTCTTCCAAAAAGGTTTTGAAATTGCATGTAGGTAAAAATCACAACAGGTATAAAAGTATGAAGAACTAGGGGAGATGTCATAAAATGTGGGTGAGCAAAGTGTGATAGGGCGCTCCTATAACTGAGGTGGAGGCAGAAGGGTCATAAGTACATAAGTGGATGGTGGAACGCCAGCTGAAGATGAAGCACAGCTCTGAGCTCATGGAGCTGGGGACAAAGACATCTGATAGGACCCTCTCTTGAGGACGGCCCCTGACACGAGGCCTCTGGATAACAGCTCACAGTAGGATGGCTGATACCCTGAGAATGTCTACCTACTCAGCTCTCCCCAAGCATCTCTGAAAAGCAAACGCAGTAGTGCCAATGGTTCACTTCCATAGTGAAGCATTTGCTAATAGTTTTCAGGGACTCCAGGCATTATAACAATAAAAAAAGTCACTGCATCATAAAAATGTAATTTTCAACCTAAGTTGTAGATAGAAAACATAGAACAAACAAGGGTTAGGGTGTGAAGACTCTCCCCACCTTCCCCACAGCTTCCTCCCCTTCTTAGTGAACACCCCGAGTGATTTCCACCCTCTGCTTCTGGAATGTTCACGCACACACAAACACAAGATATAAATTGTCTCCCTTATAACAAGATGACAATTGCTCTCACTGTGAAGTGTACCATTTGGCACTGACAGCAATATCTTTCAATTAGCACAGTTTTTGATTTCTAAAGTCCCCCCTCACCAAACTGTTTTTGTTTATTTTTAGGTTTCTCTGTGTAGCCTGGGCTATTCTGGACTCTTTGTAGACCAGGCTGGACTCAAACTCAACAGAGATCCACTTGCCTCTGCCTCCTAGAGTGCTGGGATTAAAGGTGTGTGTCACCATGCCTGGCTAAACCTTTTTTTTTATTATTATTAATAGTCTTTATTTTTAAATTTTTTATTTTCTTTCTCTTTCTTTCTTTCTTTCTTTCTTTCTTTCTTTCTTTCTTTCTTTCTTTCTTTCTTTCTTTCTTTCTTTTTAAGGC
Organism: Pachyuromys duprasi; assembly: GCA_028658305.1. Lineage (NCBI taxonomy): Eukaryota > Metazoa > Chordata > Mammalia > Rodentia > Muridae > Pachyuromys > Pachyuromys duprasi. The sequence continues at coordinate 62,983,526 of CM053762.1, read as the reverse complement.
AGTATGTTGCCATGTAGCCCTATGGTACTCTGTAGCTTAGGATACTCTGTAGATCACCCTGGTCCCCAATGTGCAGTCCTCCTCTGGTCCCAGGCTTCTGAGTGCTGAGGTTATAGGAAGGTGTGAGCTAGCCTACTGGTTGGTTTTTCCTACTTTCTTTTTTTCTTGGTTTTTTGAGACAGGGTTTCTTTCTATAGCCTTGGCTGTCCTGGACTTGCTTGGTAGAACAGGCTGGCCTTGAACTCACAGACTCTGACTCTGCCTGCCTCTGACTCATACGTTGGGATTATAGGTGTGCACCACTGTACTTGGCTGATTTTTCCTATTTTCAATTTTTTTGTTCAATATTCAAAAGCATAAAGAGTCAAGAATTAAGTCACACATTCTACCACCAAGAAAGCACCATTCTTGGCAGTGGGGTGGGGTATTTGAGATGGGATCTCTCTATAGCCCTGGTTGTCCTAGAACTCATGATGTAGACCGGCTGGCTTCACACTCACAAAGATCCACCTGCCACAGGCGCTGAGATTAAAGGCAGAGCAGCACCATTGTTAAAGACATACTGTTTGGGTGTTTTTTCTAGTTTTTCTCTTATACGTACAAATGTGTGTAATATATTTCAAGACAAATTTGGTGCCAAACTGTAGGAAACACTTTTTCATTTTTCTCCCATTCTGTACACAACCATTAGACGGTGCTATCCACACAGGTATTGTGTTTAAAGGGCATAGTTCTCACACCTTTGACTCTGTACTTTGGAGGCAGAAATAGGCAGATGTGTGAGTTCAAAGCCAGAATGGTCTATATAGTGAGTCCCATGACAGCAGGGCTGTGTAGCGAGACTCTGTGTCAAAAACAGAAAAGCAAAGAAGCCCCCTCCTCCCAGTCCAATGAACCAAACAATAACGAAACCAAGATGGTGGCATAGTTAGCTGTGACCACAACACGTAGGAGGTGGAGGAGGAAGGCACGGAGCGCAGGGTCATTTCAACTGTGACTCTTGGGCTAGCCTGGGCTCTAAAATACTCAAAAATAAAAATAGGACAGGAGGAAGAGGGGCAAAAGAGGACAGCAGGACAATGAAGAGGCAGCCCCAGCGGCAGGTGTGCTTTCTAAATGTCCTGTCCAGCCCAGGGCTGATGCGAACCTTCTTTCTGCACCTTCTCCAGATGTATCTGTCTGCTCTACCTGGTCACCACAGCATCCCCATATTGAAAACAGAGGCAGCATTTGAGCCTGTTCATGAGACTTCTTTTTAAAAAATGTATTATTTTAATTATGTGTGTGAAAGCATCTTTTGCTTATATATTTGTTCTTAACATATAACCAAGGTGAATAGTGTTACTGATCAAGAGTGATAAACTGGCAGTCTAAATTTGGTCAAGCACATTTGAGTTCCTGCTTTTATTGAGCTCAGTCTTACAGATATAAAATTAATGGTTCTGTTTGGTGGTGGGCTGGTAACTATGGTCCTCAAGTACCATTTAAGTTTGGCAAGGAAAAGTCTTAAATTTCTTTTTCATTTTTTTAACTTTGAAATTTTTTAACTTTCCTTTTTTTGACTTTTTGTTTTGTTTTTTATTTATTTATCACAATTTATTCACTTTGTATCCCAGCTGTAGCCCCTCCCCTCTTCTTCCCCTATGCCCCTCCCCCCGCCCACTGATAGGGGAGGTCCTCCTCCTCTTCTATCTGATCCTAGCCCATCAGGTCTCATCACGGGGCTGGCAAAACTGTGTAGCCCAGGCTGGCCTTGAACTCATGATACTCCTGCCTCTGCCTCCTTCAGCAAATGGAAACATCTTCCTCGGGGTTGGGGTGGTGGTGGTGGTGGAGAAGTTTCCTGGGAAGCTGGGGAAGATGCAGGCCTATGGGTGTGGCGGGTGGGTGTGTCAGGGTGGGTGTGTTGGGGTCCTACTTGCCAGTATGTGGACAGGTGCAGATCTACTCTTACAGAATAGCTTCTACCAGAAGGCGGTGGAGCGAATGAGAGCTCATTACTCTGGCAAGTGCAGTAACACTAATCAGTGGCAAAAAGCTACAAGTATGGGCAGGTTATGAAGGACAAGGCAGAGGACCCAGGCTCTCCCAGGCACATCTTCAGAGCACTGACCACACTCACATCCTCTTCTTGCCCTGCATTTCCAGTTCTCTGTGGGAAATGACCTCCAGACACAAAAAATTGTTTGGAAAGAACACAAGAGCATTGTCTACAGCTCGTCTGGGTAGCGCCTGGCCCTTGCTCAATTAGTCTTTCCTCTCGCTCTAGGCAGATTCTGCTGCAATATTCATCACCCATCCTGTAGCCTGGCATGTCATTACCACACAGGTCACTTCCCATGAAAGCCACCCAGGCCTTTCTAGCCTCTGAGCAAGGGCCACCTACCTGCCACCTGGCTGTGGTTTTCCAGGACTAGCTCATTCATAAGGAGAAACTGAGGCACGTAACTTCTCTCTGCAGTACTCACACAAAGTCAAGTTCCAACCAGGCCATTCTCCTTACATCTGAGTTCCTTTCTTGAATTGCTAGGTCCACTCTGGTCCTTTAGGCCTGAGGTCAGGCCTTGGTTCTGCCCACAGGAAGGGGAGGAAGAACTCTTCTTGAAGCTTGGTCTGGCTGGGCTGCTATTATCTGACAGCACCTCTCTGTAGTCCTGAGCTCCTGCTAAGACAGGGACAGGACTGGAACCTCCCCAGCATGGACCATGTCACCAGACAGGCGCTGCTGTGGCTGACTTCCATCTTTCAGGCTCTAGCCCTCACTTGCTGACCTGAACTTTCTAGTGGCTTCTTCACCTCAAGCTGGTCTCACTCCTGACCTGCTCAGTAAGTGGGAGCAGTTCCAGAACTGCCCCACCTTGTCTGCCCTGCTCTGCAGTTAACTGAGCCATGGTTGCATGACTTTGGCAAGTATGTGTGCTATATACTGTCTTGCTCAATATTAACCTAAAGGTCAGACAGAGCCAAAACACTTTTATGTACACACTCCTAAGACTCAAAGCTTTTTAAGACGTTTTAAACAAAGCCCCTGTCATACTATACATGTGTGTGCATGTTTCTGCCACGCACACATGGGTGATGCACACACAAATGTGGTCATTAATTAAAAGTATTGGGTTAAGGTCTAACATGTAACACTGGCTGGCTTGAAACTGCATACAGTATTTTTTGAATTAAGTAACTTGAGAAGCCTAGAAACCAAAGAAACCAGGAGCAAAGGGAGCTGTACTCCTCCCTAGCCTCTCTGTGGACTAGTAAATTATCTTTGGGACACATTCTTTGGTTTCTTTTCCTCAAATGACCTTTCTTTCAGTTGAAACAATTAAAGCCAACATTTCCAAAACAGAAACCAGGTGGGAAGTAATGTTTAACCTTATTAGTCCAGTGAACAACCTTGGAAGTGTTTGTGCCTGCAACAAGAGGGGTGTACCTGCACGCTCTCTCATAAAACAGGGGGTGTCTGCTCTGAAGTTAGACTGTCACACTGCAATCCATCCCTCAGCATTACCCAACAGGGGCAGCACAGCACTTCCTCCGCAGCTGGCTTGGCGCTTTACAGTGACTGCTCTGCAGGTGGGTTTGAATCCATCTATGAAGAAAGCATCCCTCCTTCAAGGGTAGCAGCCCTACCAGCAATCACCAAAAGCCCTGGCACTGCCCTGGCTCTAGAGCTGCCAACCTCTTTTATTTTTTCAATTGAAAATATTTTTTCACACAAATGTTTATAGTTTTCTTTTCTTCCAATTTCTTCAGGATCCTCCCACCTGCTTACCAGCTCAACTTTATATCTCTCTCTCTTAAGCAACAACAAAAACAAAAAGATGCAAAAAGAAACACACACACAACCCCTCTCCCCAAGAAAACCAGAAATCAAAATAATAAGCAAAAGAGACAAATAAGACAAAATGCCCCAAAATACAACAGGATGATGCACAGATGAACTAATAGAGACTGAGGCAGAGTGCACAGGGCCTCGTAGGTTAAAGCCAGATAGGGTCCCAGTCTCAACAGCGGGAAATGGACATGGGCTCCCACCCCTAACCAAGAAGCTATCTGCAACTGATATGCACTGGCAAAAGAAAAATCAGTGTCCTCCAATGTAGTCTCACCAGGTATAGCAACCATGCCCAATAGTCAACACAAAAGGACTTCATGGTATTTTTGTAGCATTTTGCTTTACTTAAAAAAAATACACATCTGTGTGGATGTGGACTGGAACCCCCGCACGGATGGGGCCCATGATAACTTGGTGTAGGGCTGAAGACCCTATTCAGGGAAACAGGGACTGTTTCAGTCATGATCTTGATGGCTGACTCTTTGACCCTCCCCCATATAAGCCGGGGAGTGACAGACTGGCTAGATCCCAGGGGAGGACTTTGCAGCCAGCCCTGAGGAG
>CM053762.1:62919399-62979030 GCA_028658305.1 Pachyuromys duprasi | reverse complement strand
ACACATCTCAGAAAAGATAATTTAAACAAAGACTACCTCAAAGAAATTCAGACAAGCTACCTCTTATCTATTGCTTAAGATCATATACCTCTTCATTTCAATACCAATTAGTCAAGGTATCTTGAATACCACGTTAGAAATAGTTTTTTCTCCTTGAAAACATGTCTATAGCTGGGAATGGTGGCTCACTACTATAATCCTGGCCATTGGGAACCTGAGGCAAGAGGATTGCTGCCGGCATGAGACCAACATGGGGTAAACTGAGAGTTCTAGTCCAAGCTGGTCTACAGTGAGACCTTATCTCAGAAAACTCAAGACTAACAAAGCAAAACAAAGTCAAGAAGCCAAACACCTTCACAACTAAATTCTCCACTTGAAGGCACATTGTTTGCTCCATGAAATTAAGTTAACGCTCTGAAGCGGCTTGTCTACAGAGCTCACCGGTTCCTTACTCTTTGGCAGTAATGAACCTAGGGCCTTGCACAATTTTGGGGTTAGGCACTAACCCTCAGCCACATGCCCAGTTATTCCCCCAATCCTTCAAGCGGGGGGTCTCACACGTAGCTCAGACTGGCCATGTCTTTGGATCCCCTAGCCTCAGTCTTCTGAGTGCTGAATTACAAATGTGCACATCCAACTGACCTTACTGGCATTTCGAGGAGCAGAGGCTAGTAATGAGGAGAAACAGTGTCCATATGTTCTGTCATTTGATGATGCATGTCATACAACATGATGGCCCCTGGTTTCCATTTCAAAAAAACATTAGAAAGACCTTAGAATGATTTCTCAGGGACTCAGCCCTCTTCAGTGCACATCCAACACAATGATCAAAGTCAGTGCTATTTCTTTTAAGCCAAGAAGTTCAGCAGGAAGATTGTATTTTGCTGAGGGATAGGAGTTCTATGAGGCTGCAGATTAGAATTTCCTTACCCTCAGAATCGAGGTCAAGGTTGGCTCTGGAGAAGGGCAAAAACCAAATGCGAAGGAGTAAAACCTAGAAACAAGAGCTCCTCACTCCAATAGCCTTTGGCGTCCATTTTCCAACCCTTCCCCAGATGTTCTACAGGTCCTAAAAACAGTAGCAGACAGGACAGGTCTCCCTTTTTTGTCTTGCTAGGCATAAGAAATATCAAAATGTGCATGTGTAATTTGTGACATTTAAAAATTTTACGTTCCACGTGAAAAGAAAACAGCACTCTGATTCTCAATGAGAATCTGATAGCTTAAAAACACTTTAAAGCATTTTTCCTTTATTAGACTTTAAAAATTTATTTTTCTATGTATGAATGTTTTGCCTGACTGTATGTCTGGTGACCTTGGTGGTCAGAAGAGGGCACTGGATCTCCTGGAGTTACAGACGGAAGCATGGAACCCAGGCTTCTGGCGCTCCAAACCACAAAGCCACCTCTCCAACCCCTAAGAAAACAGCGATAAATGGCATTCAGGCTTGGTCTTACATATATCTTTTCTCCATTCCGATTTCAAAGTTCTAAATACTAGTTTTCATGAACATTAGTATTTTCCTAATCCTGAGTTATGTGCCACTGGGGTTCCAAAAGAGCCCATATTATGGTAGGAATGTAAGAAGCACAGATGTGGAAGGCCCATGCTTGAATTCTGACTTAGTCCTTTTTCTGTGGTGTGTCAGGCAAGTAAAATCTCTCTGAAGAATTGATAATCTGGCTCTAAGGACCACAGGACACTAGCTGATATCTATAAACTTTCCTCAACTTTAGACTCTACTTAAAGTTCCAAGTCAAAAATTAAGAAAACAAAAACTAAAACCAAGTTCTTTAGAAGGAAGTTCCCTTGATTAGCTGTGGCTCAGCATGGCCTCCGTACAGTCATCTCCCTGCAATGACCCTTCCTGAGAACCAGTTCACCGCTTTTTCTACTAAGAGCTCCTCACCTCCATTCTCAGCTCCAGCGTAAGCAGATTTTTTTCCAAGAAAAATAATCTCAATATTCACTTTAATAATTCATCTTGAAATCTACGTTTATGTCTAGACCAACCTACCCTGCAGGCTTTTTAAGTGCCTCTGACTGTGTCCTGATTCCCCATCAGAGGGACAGGATCCTCCTGGGCGGGGCTGCTTGTGTGTCAGGTACTGACATCTCGCTCTGCTGGTCTGAAGATTCATGGGCTGACTCTGCAGTCTCCATGCGCTGCTCATATCTAATAATTTCCCACCAGATTTTCCATTCTTGCACTCTACTTTTTATGTGAAAAGCAATTACCATGATCTTTAGTATACAGAGACATAAAAAGGTAACTTTGGGAAGAAAATTTCTTTCAAACCAAAAGTCCATGTTTTACCTAAATATACTTAAACAAAAAGTGGTTCACTGTGGCTGGACAGAACAAAGCAAAACAACTATACTACATCCACACGGAGATAAGCACAGAACTGGCACTAGCAATTCCGGGATTCTGAATTTACAGTTGAAACACCAGGACTTGCAGTCCATCTTCCACAAACCTTAGTTTTATTATCTACAAAATGGGGGTACCACCCTCTACTTTATTGGGATGCTGGAGAGGTCAAGTGTGTTAATATGTGAAAAGCACTTACCATGATCTTTGGTATACAGAGACATAAAAAGGACACCCATTAGAACCACTTCCGTAGTAAAAAGAAGGAAGTGTTATATTGCCACAAGCCCGAAGCCTGTGGGCAGTTTCTCCTGTGACCTCTCCGTCTCTCCACCAGTGTTACCACCACTGTGGGTGATACCTGTCCTGCTGAACTAGGACCTGCTGAAACAACACAGCTGAGAAACACTCTCGAGAATAAGCCTCAAAAGAAATGTCACCCGAGTTCCTCACAACAAACATGGTATTTACAGTCTAAGAAAAAAGTAGAGTGTAAGAATAGAAACTGGATTGTTGGGTTAGTCACTCCCCCTAGTGTCCACAGAGAGAACTGCTTTTTAAAATGCCAGTTTGGGACCATGCACTTGAGAGCAATGGAGGTTGAGACTTGAGCTAGGGCAGGTGGTTATAGTGGAGAACTCCCCCTTTCAGTGGACTAGGGGAAGGGGATGAGGGGAAGAGGGAGGGAGGTAGGTGAGGTGAGGGAGAGGGCTTCGATCGGGATATATAGTGAATAAATAGTGAAGAAAAAAATTAAAAAAATAGCTTGTTCACTTTCATGGGGTTTCTGCCCATTAAAAAAAGACGTTATGAAAAATAACTAAAATATTAACTTAAAGGCATAAGCAACAGCCTTCCGAGCCACACTCAGGTGGCAACAGGAGCAGCCTGCACTGCTTATGGAAGCTCTTGGTCTGAAGCACTGTTTCTCACTTTTAAGTTATTTACAAGCTTAAGTAACAAGTCACCATGCCCAAGACTATCAATCTCTTCTTCTCTGGAAAGTTCTTCATCTTTGTAACAGGTAATTATAGTAAAAGCTTCGATTAACCTTCAATTAACATGCCCTCATTTTTAGGACAAACTAGGAAAAATTAAAAAGTCAGTTATTCCTGGGAAAGGTTTGGGTGAACATCTCGGGGTGTGGCTCCCTTTCCGAGCAGCCCCTCCACACCTCTACCCTCCAAGTGCTGGGACTCCAGGTGTCTCAGGGAAGGGTGTTTTAAGTAGAAAAAACAGGACAGAAATTATATTTATATTTTGATTATCGACACATAGGAAATATAGACACAATTGGGCAAGAACTAGAAGGGAGTGAAAAATTAAAATCTTACTGCCAAAAGTGGTGAACTTTCTTTTTCTGCTCTTTCCTTACACTGCTGTTTGTACAACTTTAATGTCTGAGCTTACTGCACAGCTCACACCTTTAACATCTCAGGCCACCACACCCAACCAAGGCAAAAGAATTTCACACACATACACTCATACACACAGACAAATACATGTGATATGTGATAAACATATGAATGTGAAAATTTTCTTAAAGACAAGGTTGTAGCTTGGCTGTCCTAAAACTCACAGAGCTCGACCTGTCTCTGCCTCTTGTGTACTGGAATTAAAGGTATATGCCACCAAGCCCAGATATCTATATATCTATATCTATATATGTATATAGATATATATATATTTATGAACTTTCAACTAAATTGAAAATGCACTCAGAGACTGGAGAGATGGCTCAATGGTTGTTCTTCCATAGGACCCAGGTTCAATTCCCAGCACCCATATGGCGGCTCAGAGTTGTCTGTAACTCTGGTTCTAGGGGATTGACCACCTCACCTAGACATCACATGCAGGCAAAACACCAATGCAAATAAAATAAAAATAAATAAATCATGAAAAAAAAGGGAAATCGACCTACTAAGACCCCTTACTTGGAAGACAATCTCATTGTTTCACTGTTTTTACATAAAACTTGGCAGACCACAAAGTAGAAACTATGAAATTACTCCTGAATGGAAACTCCATCATGCCAAATGCATATATTTAAAATATTGTTTATTTGTGATTTAACATTAATTAGCATAACATCTAAAAGCAATATCAGATAACTTTTACACATTTCTCCACAGGACACTGAGTTCACTGGCTCATTCATTATGCCAAAGCAAGTAAATCGAAGCATTAGCAAAAGGTGCAATAGTTTACTGTTGTGTTTAAAAAATATTTATGCACATTGCATTCATTTAGATATATATATTCTTTAAAAGTTATGGAAAAGGATAGTTCACAGGTTACTGTGTCTACATACGTTGTAATACAACAAAAATAATGTAGAACATAAAACAATCCTCAGATACACAGTTCAGCAACTCAAAGTTTCCACTACGAGATTAACAGATTCCAGTAGTTAGTGAGATCTAAAATGACACTGCAGGCTCATGTTCAAGTTTGCATCATCACACAGTCAGACAGAACCAGCCCAGAGAACACTGTGGTCAATGTAACTTCCGCATGCCAACTCACTCTCCAGGATGCTTAGATTATTTTTACTCACTGAATATTGTGGATCATCCATATACACTGATCTGTGGCATCACTTGGGAAAGGAGAGAAAACTATATTAAGCGTAGGTTTGAATTTGTATATACAGTAGAAAGAAAGATGTTAAAAGAATTTTTAAGTTTGCAAAAATCAAGAAGTGGTAGTTTTCTCGCTGGTGGGATTAGACCTGCTGATTTATTCTAGTGCTGTCCTCTACAAGAATGTAAGTTTCAACCCCTTTAAAACTCAAATAGCAACCAAGACATTGATTTTGGCAGAGATACAGGATTATAGAAATTTGGGACTTCTTTTCAATAAACCAGTCTCTACATTCCCCTGCGGACATACATCACTGTCAAACTAGACCCACTCCTGTCCGGTTTCCCTTACTTCCCCTTTCCCTTCATCCTCTCTTCATCATCAATACTAAGAGAAAAATACATTATATGGTTCAACTATGATTCTAGACCTTTATATGCCCTTTGGATACATGGCCCTAGACTCTCGAATCATACTCAGTATCCAGAAGCCTCAGGTAAGCTCTGTTCTTAACTGATTGGCTAAAATGCACATGACACCTTATACTGAAGGTATATAAACATTTCAACATACAAAATAGTTTTTGCCAGAGTTAAACTAAATAACTCATGTTATGTGTACAAAATCCCCTCTATGAAAAATAAGGGGCTTTCTAAACTAATAAAAAAGGAAGTTCTTCAAAAATTATAGTTTATTAAAATGATTTTTTTTGGCAAACAGTTACTTCAGGTGAGAGAATTTCATACTATGAGTAAAATTCCAAACAAATCTTTTCTTAAAACATTTAAAAAGTTATGTGCCAATGTATAATAATGTTACGGATGCTTGCAGACGCTTTTAAAGCATCTACTAATGCCCATTAAAACAGCGGGGACTCAAAGGTCCAGTCAAGACCATGATAAAGTGTAGTCTGGTTACAAGGGAAGCAGCCATTGAGAAGCAAACTTCTCACTTGTTCACTGGCACTTTCTTTCCCTCAGATGTGGTGAAGAAAGCCTGAAATAACAGGCGGGCACCTGTTAGTGATCAACAGTAACACTCCATGAGGCCACAGCTAAGGAAAACTAGCAACTGTTCAAAGTTCAAAGTCATGTTTGGACATATAAAAAGAGATGAATTTTAAAGTTTTCCATAATGTTTTTCTTTTAGTAAAACCTCTTTCCAGTTTTAAAAGTCCAGTTTGCTACAAACCCCCAATCTGATCTACCACTGTATATTAATGATCAACTAAAATACGGTATTTAATTGTGCAATGTCACAATGTAATATACAAATTACAAAAAGACTATTTAGGCCTCAACTTTCTCCTTTTTTTTGTTCTTTTTGAGAAAGGAAGGCGTACGGAATTTTTTCTTTTTCTTGGATGGCGACTTGGAAGGTGAGCCGTCAGGTGACAGGATCTCTTCAGTTCTCTCTGGGGACCTGACGGTGACCTCAATGTTCTCGGTGGTCGCACTTGTTGTTAGCCTGCTGACTCGCTGCGCAAGCTCGTCTTCAGCATCGTGCATGTCATCCTTGCCGTTCATAATCAGGACAGGCACATCCATGCAGGTGAAGCTCTTGGAAAATAGCTCGTGGTTTTCTACAAAAGGAGACAGTTTGGAGGAGTGTTATTTACACAGTCAACGTTTCTGGTTAGTTTGCAAAACTGAGAGTTTTAACCATGTCCTGAGCCACTACTTTAATTTTAATGAGGATGAATTTTTATTTTAATAACCTATGCATCTATTAGCATGAAGTTAATTTTCTTATATGATACAAAGGGAAAGAGAACACAGGTGTTCAAATAGTCAAAATTATAGTTTGATAAGATGCCTTTTCATTGTAAATCAAATCATTATACATGAAAATGACAACACATTTTTCTTTAGATTGAGGGTCATTTGACATTTAAAACTGCAAAGAACTTCATGCTATTAATTAGAAGATGCATGACATGGCAAGTCAATTTTAACTCCACAAATTCTTAAAAATTATAGGTTGGCTCAAACCAGGCAAAAGTAAACCAGTGTAAATAATGAGTAAAAGTAGCATCCCAATTCATAAATGTATAACTGAGAGAACAGGGAAGAACTGAGCAAAACTCTGATAAAGTTACTGTGAACAAGTGTCCAATTTTACATGGGAACAAATGACAAGACTCTTAGGATGAGAAGGCTATGGGGATTACATTGAATACCTTCTAATTTTTCAGGGACATTTTGCGGTGACTGAGTTTGAGACTGAATTTGTGAAACAGATGCAGCGTCATCTGAGAGTGAGTCCTGCTCAGCGTCTGTTGAATAAGATGTTCAGTTAAAAGCCATGCAAACCAAACAAGGAAGCTGACGGTGTCAGAGAGGTTAATGCACACATCCGATGCCTGCTCACACAGACAGCAAGTTCCGAGCATGCTAACAGCCATCCCACTTGTCAGTGAGTATGAGTCTGAGGAGGTTAACGTGTTAAAACTTCTGGCCCTGAGTAGTAATTTACATACTGAGCTAAAAGAAGCAGGGATATTGGCAGCCCAGACAATATGTATGCATTTAGTTTTTGCTACTGTAGGAAACCAAATATACACAGCCAGATGAAAAGAGTAACAAAGCCTCCTCAGAGCTGCTACATTAATGAGGCGGAATGCTTCATTGACTTCCTAACAATTTCTAGTTAGTGATTCCTGTTAGAGCAGTATTAGTGAGCTAATTCAGAAATGTAAAAAACAAAACAAAATAAAACAAAAAACTAATTACAAAATCATATGTAAAAAGTGATTTCTAGAGTATGATATTTGTTACCTGGCATCATTAGGCTTTTAAAAACAAGAGATTAAATAGGGACATTTCATAAAATATAAATGATGTTTCCATCTTACACTAGAACAAACAAGTTAAAGATGCCACTTGCACAATCTGCTGTAAGAACGTGGCTGAGCAGGGCGACCTGCTTTGTGATAATGGTGCAAATACACTGGGAAAAACGGCTTCTTGGATGGCACAGGTGTCATCAGCCAGAGCCACAGTGTGAGCACAGACAGCAATTCCTTTACTGTCGGCTGTTTTGCTTTGGGTAGAAATGGGTGCTGTAAAGGAGCCACCGCAGAGCTTCTTGCTGGCCAGAGACTTCCAACCCTCCCCCCTGACCCTCGCCCAGGTGTCTTTACACACAATTCGCCGCCGCTCTGTTCAGGCGGCTTACAGCCCCGCCCCACCAGTCCAGCCAAGATCAATCCCTTATTCTGGAGCAAACAGGGCTAGGGCTCAAGTGCTAGTGCTTTTTCATTACCAATATTATTATTATTTTTTGAGACAAGGTCTCTCCATTTAGCCTAGGCTCTCTTCAACTTACAATGCTCCTGACTCAGCCTCTGGTGCTGGGAGTACAGGCATATGCCTCCATACTTGGCTTGTCATTATCCGTTCTTAACTACCCTTCTCGTAAACTTACAACTCACAAGGTCAGAAAATCTCCACTGTGTTAGAGCACCCACGTGCCCCAGGAAAGTCACTTCAAATTCCTAGCAGTCTATGTTAAATGTTGACTTTGAAATGACTACATGGCACCTTGAGACCACAGGAACAGAGATTTCACAAAGCATTAAAAACATGTACTTGAGAATCTGTGACTAAAAATCCATGAACCACGCAATGTTCAAAGCAAGCCCTGTATTTATTTGTCTGGAAACCATTTATTCATCTGGGCCTTAGTGTTGTACATTTTATGATAACACAGCCCATGTTCTGATTACTTTATGAGAAGAACAGGTTTCTCAGTTTTAACAAGTGGTTGGAGTGGATGAGCTGGGACAGAAGGTAAAAGCTCTGCCTTCTGCCGTCCAGCTCAGGCGCTCTACGCTGTCAGTGTGGTAAGCCCAGGCCCAACCTAAAGAACTGACCGTCCAGGCCTCGCTGCTTTCTTTCGATTGTCTTCGTATATTCTTCCAGTTCTCCTTCTGTGAGATGACTGAATGGATTAGGAGGAGCTGGTGGGCCCTGATCATCATCTTCAAATTGCATGATCTGACAAAGACAAAAAGCCAGTACGTTAGATTCATTAACAAGTGCTTTACATACTTTTACTTACCTATGTGTACACACAAACACACAATTACATACCCACTTCACAGCAATTGTAGGAAATGATAAAGGAACATGCTTTTTAACATTTAAAGTAGTATTATTATATTATAGACAGAACTACCATATGATCCAATTTATACAGCTCCTCAGTGTGTGTACACATTAAGTGTGTATGTGTGTGTGTGCATATATATATATTATACCTGAAGCAGTCACAGTCAATATATAACTGAGGTTATAACAACAAAATCAGTTATCTCAGGAAAATGGTTCCAACTGGAAATCATCATGTTAAGTGAAATGACAGATAAAAAAAGATTCGTATCACCAGTTTTTCTCTCATATGTGAAATCTGGAATATAAAGATATCATAAAAACAGGAAGGTGGCTATTCAGAAAGACAAAGGGGGCTAGGAAGGGGAGAAGCAAGAATAACGGGGATGAGTATGATCACATGGGCGAGAAAGTTCAAGAGGAGCTTTGGAATTGTACTCAGAGTATGAAATTTCCTCACCTGACATAGTTTTGCCAAAAAGTCATTCTGAAAAGTTCTATACATTCCAAAGGTTCATATTTTACTCCAAAGCCATCCATTCTGAGGTGACTGCACAAGATGAGGGTAAAGACTGAATTTCAGTCTTCAGTATGTATATGGCTTCGTTCAGGATTATTTGGGGCATTTGGGGTCCTGTACTTCCAGGTGAATTTTAGTTTTGTTTGCTTTTCTTTTTTTTATGGCTAAAGATACTGAACTTGTTTTCATATAATTACTGTGTTCCATTTATAGATCATGTTATTTGTTGTTTGGGTGCTTTTAGCCTTTTCAGTTCTTTATGTGTTCTTGTATTAATCACTTGTCACGAGAACAGCTGGCAAAGACCTACCCACCCTTCCCTAGGCTTCTCTTTACTCTGTGGCTCTCACTGCTGTGCAGAGGATTTGAACTGGGTTACTTCTCATTTGTCACTTGCAGATAGTTTGGCCCTACTGGGGCCCCTCTCAGAAAGCTGCTGCTATCTCTCCAAGTTTCCCAATTTTTTTTTTTCACTGCAGCATCAGAATTCCAGGTTCTAGCTAAGGTCTTTGATACATCCTGTGTTGATTTCTGTGCAGGGTGAGAAGTAGGTACCTAGTTTTAGCCCCCACAAGTGGATACCCAGTTTTCCTGGTTTTTTTCTCAATACATGTGTTTGGCACTTTTCAAGAGTCACATGGCTATAGTTATGTGGGCTTATTCTGGGTTCCGTATTGTACCCTGCTGATTTACATGGAGGGGTTTGTACCAGTACCAGTTTTTTTTTGTTTGTTTTGTTTTTGTTTTTACTATGGCTCTGTGGTATAATTTGGAGCCAAGTGTTGTAATACTTCTAACCCTTTTCCTTTTTTCTCTCCCTCTTGCCCCTCCCCCCTCTTTGTGGTTCCTGAGTGCACACTCACATGTGTCTGCTAAGTCTGCCTATTTGAGTCTTCTGTGCTTCCATTTGAGTTTCTGGATGTTTTTTCTCTATTTCTGTGAAGAATGTGATTATAAATTTAATGGGGGACTGCACTGAATCTGCAGACTGCTTTTAGTAACATAGCCATTTCATAATAAGGATAATTTAATTTCTTCTTTTTCTGTTTCCTTTATTTCTTCTCTTAATGCTCAAGAATGGAAATCCTTATCTTGATCTTATCTTTTCCCATTCAGTAGAATTTTAGTTACAGGTCTATTATATACCATCGAGGTATGAAATGCCTATTCCTAGTTTCTCCAGGCCTTTATCTTTTTTCTTTGTTTTCAAGACAGGGTTTCTCTGTGTAGCCCTGGCAGTCCTGGAACTCACTTGGTAGACCAGGCTGGCCTCAAACTCAGAGATCCACATGCCTCTGCATCCCAAGTGCTGGGATTTGAAGGTGTGCACCACCATGTCTGGATTCTTCTGAACTTTTATCATGAAAGTATATTAAATTTTGTCAAAGGCTGCTTTTTGCATCTTTTGAGATGAATGATTTTTCATTTATGCACTGTATGTCTATGGATTTGCAGATGTCGAGTCAGCCTTGCATTCCTAGAATGAAACAGACCTGCTCATGGTGTGTGCGTTCTTTTCAATGTGCTCCTGAAATTGATCTGCAAGTATTTCATGAAGATTTATGCATCTGTGTTCATCAAGAAAACTGGCCTAGAGTCTTTTCCCCATTATATCTTTATCTGGTTTTGGAATCCAGGTATTATTGTTTATGCAGAATGAGTGAAGGTGTTCCTTTGCTATTTTATGAGCTAGTAGTTTAAGGTCTTCTCAAAGGTCTCACAGAATTCAACAGTGATGCTCCAGGCCAGGAGTTTCTTTACTGGGAGAGTGTTATTGCTTTGGTCTCATCTCTTGGTATTACTGATCGGTTGTGATTTTTTAAAAAACTTCTTGGCCTAATTTTGGTAAGCCATACATCTGTAGAAATTTATCATTTCTTCTAGATTTCCCAGCTTATTTGAATACAATTTTTCAGAGTATTCCCTAATTATTTTCTGAATTTCAATATCCCACTTTTCAGCTCTACTCTTATTATTTGGGTCTCTTTTCTCATTTGTTTAGTACGATTTAAGTGTTGTCAATCTTTATAGATCTATCTGTTTATACATATGTATAGTGTCCATTCTGATCTTTATTCTTTTCTCTTACTAAATTTGGAGTTGGCTTGTTTTGTTTTGAGGTACATCACTAAGGTTATTTGTTTACAATCTCTTTTGGGTGTAGTTCTGAGGTTCAAACAAAAGGTCTGGGGAGAACTATGGTAATGTATCCCTAAACACTATGCCAATGCAAAAGAAAAGCAATGGCTAACTCAAAGTTAGGAGCTGTGTAAGAAGGAAAGAAATGTAATCATGGGAGACCCACCTGGCTCAATAGCAAACACACAATAACATCCACCCTGAAAGCTGAGTTATTCACAAACAAAAACCAAATACAGCATGCCTCCTAGGAGGAAGAGGGAGGACTGAAAGCATTCTGTAAACAGGCTGAACTAAGTGTTCATCCATAGAAGGCTCACCCATGTTCTTATTTTAAGATGAACTTTCCTCCACTCTTTTCAGGGAAACTGGGAATCATCGTTTACAGCTTCCCACAATATAAACAGCAGTACCTTTCCTCTCAAAGTGAGAAATAAGTACTATTTCGTAACTGATACATCAAGGATTAAAACTAATAAACCAAGAAAAAGATACATTTTTCTTTTTAAGATGGGTGTCATGTTATGCTGTCCAGGCTATCTTCAAACTGCTATCCACCTTTCTTGTCCTTTGGAGGACAAGGAACAGTCAATCTTTGCCTCTAGAAATTGGGGATGGAATGTAGCACTTTAAGTTTTACTGATTCTTTTGACTTTCAAACTTTTACTTACAGCAACTTCAGTTAACGAAAAAATTGAAAAGCAAAGAATTTATGTGGAGGGTCACAACCCAGGCTGCAGCGCCATGCTGCGGACTTACAGGGGGAGGCTTGTCCACCACGATCCCTGCGAGCAGCTGAGACTGCGGTCCTGCCGTTTTCAGGTCGTATCGGTTCTGTTCCCGGATCTGAACACAAACAATAAGGTTCTTGGGTCACCATGTAGATGCTCTCTGCCTTCTCTTTCCCAACAGCATACTGTTTGACACTCTCAAGTCAGAGCCTCTCTAATGTTCACCTCCATGAAGACCTTTTCACCATCTGATACTGGCTGGCACTGATGCCAACCTTCTTAGCTTTCCATTCTCATGCTGTGAGAGAACTGTGCTTGCCACGAATAAGAGGGACTTGAAAGCAGAGACATGTTTCTCAGAGCCTGTTCACTGCTGATTGGCACGGAGAAGCTAAAATCAATCAATTTAACTCTTAGGGACTCAAACTCCTAAGCTTGTGGCCAGACTCCATCCTTAGTGATCTAACCACTGCAGAGGATAAAAATGTCCCCTGCGACCACAGAGTCATGTCTTACCTTATTTCTCTTTTCTAGCACCTCAGTTGGGTTTGTGTTTAAAGGAACAAACTGGTTGGGATCTTCAATTTTGATAGGTGTTCCACTACTAACTTTAGAGGAGTCCTCTGCTTTCATCCACTAAAGGAGAAAAGAATAAAATCATTTCTAGAGTGAAGCTTTATGTTAAAGAAATATTAAATGTTGAGTAGCTATGTAGAGTCTGGTAGGGGGGGCATGTTATTGCCAGTCAGATTTTACTAAGTAGTATCCTGGTGGCTAACTCATCCCTCATGTTAGTTAGAGAAGCCTAACAAAACACCCACTTAAGATGAAGCAAATACCATTAGCAATTAATTATACTTCTAATTGAGGCTCTCTCCTCCTGACAGCCTAAAGCAGGATATGGAAACTGCTTCAGACAGACACGCAGCATTATGTGTGTTATAATGCACAAAACGTGTTCTGGGCATTTGCAGTTCTGTCTTTTGCACTGAATCTCATCAGATGACAACAGCCAAGAAATAAAAGAATGACTCAAGGAACATCTTTAATTACAAGTTTTTACATTTTACCTTTTTGCCTTTTAGTTTTGGCTGAAATTTGGACAAAGCTTGAATCAGATGTTTTAGTGGGTAATCTGGAAGCATGCAGAATAATGGAACTACATGATTCTATAGAACCTAGAATCCCTCTCACTTACTCTATATTCCAGCTAACCCTTAGAGAAGGCTAATGTAAGATCAATGGTGACTGACTGGCAATCTCTAATTATTAAATGAATTCTGGAAGACTTATAAATTTAATTATGTATCTTCTGCTGAAGAAACCTTATATATAGGTGAAGTAAATATCTAAACATTTCCATATTGAATGTTATTTATTTATATGACAGGTTGAACCAATTTTAAGCAACTAAGGAATGTTTGGGGAGCTGGGCATTAGGGTACATGCCTTTAATCCCAGCACTAAGAAGGCAAAGGTAGGCAGGTCTCTCTGTAAGTTCCAGGCCAGCCAGGGCTACACAGTATGACCTTCTCCCTTCTCCCAACAGCAAACAAATGTGGTGGCATGGGCACCAAAATCAAACCAATTCTGAACCAAAATTTTTGAAACAGATAAAATAACCCATTTTCTATCTAGAAAGCCATACGTAAAAATAACTATATATCCTAAACCAATTCACACAACTATGGCATAATTTAGTGTTGGAAGTGTTCACATTTTAATGAACTGAGCTACATTAGCTACACAGCAGTGTCATGCAATGGGTACAAAGAAGGTTCTAAATACTGTTGTCATTCAAACTCTGATTTTACCATAAAAACCAGTTAGCCTTTTTTGGTTTTCTCACCTAAAAGGAGCGAAAAAGAGCATCTACTTTGTATTAGAAGAAAGTGAAATTATTCATGAATGAGGCTTAAAACAGAGCCTTAAAAGTTAATGCCTGATAAATGACAGGGGTATTATTTTACAGTACCTCCTACTTTCCTAAGCACTCAGATGTGGAACATTTAACTCAGGAGTAATTAGGTAAAATATTTTGAGAAGGCAATCTATGCAGAATGGACACATACTGTGATTTTGGTCCGGGGACTAGTTTCCCCATTCCGAGACTCCTCTGGCACATTCACTTTCATGTACGTATTTGGTGAGTTCAGCCATCTTGTTTTTTCTCGCTGCTGTCTCTGCGCCATGTACTTAAGAGGAGAGAGTGGCGCAGTATCATCTTCAAAGGAGAAAGCAGTCACAGTTGCTGGGATTTCCACATCACTCTTGTGCCTAGGCTTCTCTCGAACAAGAGGATGTCTGTATGCATAGCCTGTTCTGTAGCCCTGTGGGAGGGAAAAGCCACATCGAAGCAACCAAACTTGTACCAACAAAGCACTTGGAGCTATATCATTAAACAAATGATTCAAAGAGTCTCATGTTGAAAAACAAAAGGTAAATAAACTGCACATAGTCTCTATGCAACACTGGAGTTGAAACTAAACCACTTTCAAGATGTGGTTGAAACTGACTGCAGCTGGCACCTCAACTTCTACTTCACTGACCCTGACAGAGCTAACTGCTATACATGAAATTGGTTTGGGGAGACCAGAGCTGGGAGTTTTTCTTCCTAGGTCTAAAGACAACCTACCTCCTGACCCTCCATTGAAGAAGGAAAACAATCCAAGATGACATCTATGGAGCCATGTATCTCTAAGGAGTCAATATGTTGTATCTAAGGAGCTAAATAAGCCAAGTAACAAGAACTACCTATTAAGCCAGGTGTGGTAGCGCACATCTGTGATCCCAGCACCGAGGGAGGCAAAGGCAGGTGAATCTCTGTGAGTTTGAGGCCAGCCTAGTCTACAAAAGTAAGTCCAGGATAGCCAAGGCTACACAGAGAAATCCTGTCTTGAAAAAAGAAAAGAAAAAAGACCTACCTATTAAAACAAAACAAACAAACAAACAAAAAACAAAACACAAGGAAAGGACCTGAATAGTCTACAAAAGATGACACTCAAAATGCACAAGTTTACGAAAAATGAAAATGCAACCATGTATGTCAAGGTCTCTACCTATTATCGAGAAGACAAGAGATGAGTCTTGGGGAAAAGGGAGAGAGAGAGACAAATGTTTCTGTGCACTGTTTGGTGGGTTAATAAAGTAATACACCCATAATCAAGAGCAGTATGGAGGCTCCTCATCATATTCAAGATCTCACTAGTGGATACTAATCGAAGGAAGTAAAATCATCAGGAAGAGAGGTACCCACAACCCCATTTTTATAGCAGAATTAGTCACAATAACCAAGATAGGGAATCAACTCATCTGCCTACCAACAGATGAAGGACACTGTGGTGCAGTGAACTTCTTTTTGTGCATTCATTATGTCTCAATAAAATCACACACACACACACACACACACACACACAAAGGTAGGGTAAAAAAAGTAAGGAAAATGTGGCACATCCACAATGGGATGCTCTGCAGCCTTCTAAAAGAGGGATAATTTTGGCAGTAGTGGGAATATGGATAAACTTGGAGGACATTATAGTAATTGAAATAAGTCAGGCATCAAACACCAAATACAATATGAAATATCTACATGTGTAATCTAAAAAGGTTGAATTTGCAGATGCAATTAAGCGGTAGTTACCAGAGGACAGAGATAGGAAGAAACTGGTCCAAGAATACGACTTCAAATATGTAGGGGGATTCAATTCAAAGCATACTTTAGGGGCTGTAGAAATGGGTCAGTGATTTGGAGCACTGGCTGCTCATTCAGAGGACCCAGGTTCAATTCTCAGAAACCACATGGCAGCTTGCAACTGTAACTCCAATACCAAGGAATCCAAGGCACCAGGCACATACATCACAGTCATGCATGCAGTCAAAATACCCTTGCATAAAGAATTTTTTTAAAAAAGGAATATCCTGTATAAAGTAGTGCCCATAATTAATCAGTGTGTTCATGGGGAGGGGGGGCGGAAGGAAAACAATTATGTATCTCACTGCCTGATTCTTAAAAATGTGATGAAATTACAGTGCAGTGCTTTTGTAGGCTCAAACTCTGATCCTGGAGAAGTTAGAAATATGTTTTAAAACCAGGGGAGATGGAACTAACTGCTCTTGAATCCAGAGACATGAAACTCAAGTCTAGGTTCAAACTTCACCTACCAAATTGTCCAGGGTCCTCATCAGCCCTTCAAACTCAATCTCACCAATCTTCCATTTCTGATGGGAACCCATATTTACACCGCCTCCTCCAGCTGCAGCTACACCATGGGTGAAGGCTTTATACTTCTGAAGATCCAGTATGAGCAGGTTGTCTACTCCCCCTGCCCCTGCTATTGCCTGCACCTGTAATCAGTGAAAAAGACAGATGTGCAAACCATAAAGACAGTAACAAGGATCTCACTTTCCAAAGTCACAAGTTCAAACTGGCAACAGCTCACAAGACTCGTCAGGCTGCAAATGAATTTCCAATGGCCATCTAGTTAATACTTGTCTTGAAAGGTGCACTTTAGAAGGAATATAGAGATATGTCCACATTTAAGGACGTTCAAGAAGAAGGTGATGCTCACTGTCTGACCTAAGCTTCTCACAGCCCCACTTGACAAGGACCTTAACTGCAAAAGAGAAGCTGGTCAAGCCAAGCTAGCGGACAGAAACAGTCTGGTAGCACATTCTTGAAATTCTAACTTTAGGAGGCTACAGCAGGAGGATGTCAAGTCTGAAGCTGGTATTAGCTATACAGAGAGACTATGTCTTCTCAAGCTAGTAGAAACAGGGTTTCTCTTTCTTCTGGTCCTTGAAATAAAATTATTTACTTCATGTAAATCTGTATGATTTTAGGAGGTATAGTAGGGCCTTTATATATACTCAGTATCTCTGAGGAAAAAGTGGTCAATAAATGTCCAATGTGTTATAACACAGACTGGGAACAGTTGGTAAGTGTATGAGCTCACAAAACGTCTGGCCTTAGTCTTAGCTTTTTATACAACCCACCCAACTTGATTTGCAGGTGCCTCTGTTTCTCAGTGCCATCAACAAAGTAAACTATGGGCAAAATGATGTTTGTCAGGCTCTTAGATTGTGGAAGTATGGATTTTAATTTCTTTTCCTTTTTTTTTACTTCAATGATAACTGAACTCACAAGCTTTGTCACTGAAATAGAGTAGAACTTCTATTAAGAGATAAAAGAATAAGCCATTAGCCAATAGGACTTCAAAATAAATAAAACCCAACTATACTCGCAAATGCAGAGCAATAAAAAAGAGGGAATGACTGACTCCTACCTGAATCTCACAGGCCATCTGCACATTAAAAATATAGTGGAAAGCTTCCTCAAGAGTTTCTCCAAGAGCCACCACACCATGGTTCCTGAGTACGAGCACCTACAACAGAGGCCCAGGCAGTACTTTAGATGCCTGCATGGCTCACAGTGCTTTTACCAAGAGCAGCAGCAACAAAGAAAGTCCCACAGATAAAGACCACCACATACCTTACAGCTTGGACCCAGAACTTTCTGAAGTTCAGTTCTTTCCTCCTTTTCATCAAGTGACCCCTGGTAGTCATAATAGGCTACATCTCCCAGGATGAGAGACTCTTGGGAAATTGGAAGGATCCCACACTTCATGGAGGACACCTATTGATGGGGTCCAAGGTTACACATTTAGTTTTTGCAAACACTCCTCAGAATCTGATTCTTCAGGCCGCCCAGGACGTACTGGGTGATGCAGCCCACCCCCCCACTCTAACTCTTTACTTCTAGGAAGAAAGAGGAGGGGGAGGTAAAGGGATACACCACAATTCAAATGTACACCAAATACTTTGAAAGATGTTCTCTCAAATCCTCAATGGCCCAATTATTAAGTTGATTAGTTTTCAAGTGCACACTTATTTCTGCATGTGTTCCCTAGAGTGGTAGCATCTGGTTCTAAGAACCTTTGCTTTCTGGGTATGCAGAGGGGTTAGCAGGATGTGATGGAATATATGCCATAAAGCCCTGTGTTGGGAAGATCAAGAGAGTAGCACTTTCTACAGTCATTCTGGTGTTGGCGCAGGGCTGACTTACAGCTGCTGTAGCAAGGGTGTGGATGTGTATCACACACTTCACATCAGGACGTGTAGAATAGATCGCAGCATGAGGACTGAATCCCCTATGGTCAATTTGCAAATTAGTACTTCCCTGGTCAACCACTTCTCCTATTATATTGACCTTCACCTGAAAAAAGGCAAAGAGATTTAATTGGTGCATAAATTTCATCTGTACCTCACAAGCTAACCCTCAGACTGGCCAGTTTGCCCAGATAGTGTTTCAGATGTTATGGTCCTCTGCAACAACTGAACTCATCATAGAACAAAGGCAGCCAAAACCAATTCATAAAAGAATGGGTACAGTTTTGTTCCCATAACATCTTAGTTCTAAAACAAGTACTACGTAATAAAAGTTAGTATTTAAATCGTAAGAAACACAGATTCCAGGGAACTGATTAACCTAAGCTCTTCATGAGGTTTGGACAAAGTCTAGTGTTTGCTGCAACTGGGTAGAAATGTGCCACTTGCTGACACTGTGGTACCCGGGACTAGTGTAATTTCAGTTGTGTTCCATGCTCATGACAGCTGCTGGGCATGCAATAGCAGAGAAAAGAAAACACAGGGCAGTGGCCATCCTCACACCAACTGGACTGTTTATAGTCAACCGTGGACTATATTTTCACTGTGTCTGGAAAAAAATTTCCACATATACAAGTTAGACAATATTCAAAAGATTTTCCTTAAAATGTAAGCAGGGCCAGGTGTGGTGGCACGGACCTTTAATCCCACACTTGGCAGGCAAAGGCAGACAGGGATCTGTGAGTTGGAGGCCACCAGGACTACCTAGCGAGATCCTTATCTCAAAAACAGAAAAAAAAAATCAGATAATTCCAAGTCACTTTACTAATACTGTTGTCAACCACCCTATTTTTCTTGAACTTTCAGTTTTTCTTAAAATAAACACGAGGTACCCAGAAAAAGTACCACAGGGATGAGAACAATACCAAAGTGGAGGCTGTCGCTTCTGAAAAGGAGAGTCCTCTGGGGATTATGATGATGTGGTCTTGCTCCTTACTTATTCGCACCTGGAAGAAATGGAAAACAAGGGCTTACCACACAGCACTTGCAGTAACGGCATAACTATGGCTGGGTTATGTTCCCAATGAACAGGGGTCTGGAGGAATCCAGGAAGCAATGGCGTGGGGAAACTAAGGCATGGCTAGAGAAAACAAGACTGGCGGTAACCTGCAGGACTGCCTAGACCATTTCCACCTAGTGTTTCAGTGGGTTTTCTTCCAAACAGTGTCATCCTTCCAAGTGTGGCAAAGAGAAAAGTAGACTACAGTGAACAGGAAATCGTGTATGTATGTATGTACGTATGCATGCATGCATGTATGTACTTATGTTCCATTGTGGTATTTAACAAAATTGGTTTTGCTCTTTTTCTACCCCCCTTCTTTCTTTCCCAGCCTCTCTCACCTCCAGGACCTCTTTTCTACTTTTGTGTCACTTATGACTCAGTCTCAGATTGAGAATCACTCTCTTATATGCACTTCCTAACTTTCAACACAGTCTGCATGCAAATAAGGAAAAGCGTACTATTACAAAACTGGGGAGGAAACCTTGGGTCCTCTGCTTTCTTGCCCTTAGTGCTTCTCAACGCCACTGAGCCTCAGCTATGGAGCATGGAAGGGGTGATCATGCAGGATTTCCTTCTGGGCAGGCTCTACAGTTGGTCTGCGAAGGAACATCACAGGCAAGAGAGAGGAGAGGGCAGGGGGAGAGAGACAGAGCTGGGGAATTTAGTCTCTTCCATTAAGTCTGAAACTGAACTTTCCAAGTAAAGATGACGATCACTGTTAGCATCCAGTTGGAACTTTTTGAAAAAGGAACCAAAGGAAAAGGACTCACTGAGATGTATGTATTTGCCAGGTGTGCCCACCCAAACAAATCTGCAAGTCTGTACAGGCTGGCGAGTTTGCAGCGAGTAAGCTTTTCTCCCTTCACATATGAGGACGTATCTGCACCAGGAAGGTCATTAATAGGTGTGACCATGCCAAGACCTAAAGGAAAAAAAAAGTTGGAGAGCTCTGAGTCAAGCAATCCTCTAAGCTAGCAATGAGCTGCAGGCAAGCAGCCCGTGTCCAGGTGAGCTTTCTAAACAACCACCTGACACTTATCAGCACATGCAACAGTTTACATGTTCAACTTTTCAGAGAAGAGTACTCAGAATAAAAATAAGGGTTTTATCTTCACTGATGGCTTAGTGAGAGGTGTTTTGCCTTGGATGGACCTGTGAGAGAGTGATTGCAAGCTACGTCACTGGGAAAAAGATGGTCAAGTGACTCCAAAGGTAAAAAATATGCTACTAATAAACACAGCTGTTTCTTATAATGAAAAAACATCAATAGAAAGATATCTTTCTAATATAGCTTTTAATATAGTCATACATGAGAGCATCTAAAATGGAAAAAAATGCATGCAAATAATTGTCTGCCTTCTGCCTTCTTCTAACTACCAAGTCCAGCTGTTAGTGAGTCCTCCACCAGCTTTGGCTTACCCTCACTGCTGACCATGCAGTGCTCACTCCTCCTTTTGAGAGTCTGTCTCCAGGCCCAGGATTCCGTGCTGACTCCTGGCTCCCTTTCCAAACCTGCTTCTTAAGTTTTCTCTCCTTCCTCCAACCTGGTTCCTTCCCTGTGCCTGGCCTTTGTTACACTCCTGCCTTATTTTACTCTTCTCTGTGAAAACATTTAGACTCTGTCCAGTGTTGTTTTGTGAGAACATCTTCATCTCTAACCTAGTACTTCTCCTCCTTCTCCATCCTGCTATTTCTAATGGCCTGTGACAGAGTAAGACACAAAATGTAAAGTTCAAAGTAATTTTACTTTCTCTCACTTTTCTTTCGTCTCTTTATTCCTCTAATGTTGCCATTACAATTTCTACAAGCTCGATTCTTAGAAATCTTTGTTCTTTTCTATTATTACTTTTTATTTTTATTGGGACAGACAGTGTCTTACTATTTTGCCCTGGCTGGCCTAGAACTTGCTATGTAGACCAAGTTAACTTAGAACTCACTGAAATCCACCTAACTGTCTCCTAAGTGCCGAGATTAATAGTGTGCTCCACACACTTGGCAACACTTCCTGGGCCACCAGTACTAATGTAATGCTTTCCACCTTGTTTTATACGGTCCCTCACTTTCCTTACTTGGGTCTATGCCTTAACTCACTTGTAGGTCCTGCAATAGGTCTTCCCTTCTTGCTCCTGCCTGTGGCACGGCTTTAATTGTAAGACCTTTTAAAGAGAAACCCAACTGGTATCATGGTGGTGCATGCCTATAACCTCTGCATTTGGGAGGTAGAGAAAGAAGAATCAGAAGTTCAAGGCTATCTTTGGCTACACAGTGAGTTCAAGGGCAGCTTGAGCTACATGAGATCCTGTCTCAAAAATAAAATAAATGGTAGGTTGAAAGTTAGAGATCAGTTGGCCATAAGTCTCAGCATCTGCTTTGATAGTCTGCAGGGCAGAGCCTTTCAGAGGCCCTTTGTGGCAGGCTCCTAACTTGTTTCCTGTTTTCTTCTTCTGGCAGAGTGCATGGAATCTTATGAAAGATGGGGAAAATAGTAAGATCTGGAGAGGACAGGAGCTCCACAAGGAGAGCAACAGAACCAAAAAATCTGAGCACAGGGGTCTTTCCTGAGACTGATACTCCAACCAAGGACCATGCATGGAGATAACCTAGAACCCCTGCACAGGTGTAGCCCATGGCAGTTCAGTGTCCAAGTGGAGTCCATAGTAATGGGAACAGGGACTGCCTCTGACATGAACTGATTGGCCTGCTCTTTGATGACCTCATCCTGATGGGGGAGCAGCCTTACCAGGCCACAGACGAAGACAATGCAATCACACCTGATGAGACCTAATAGACTAGGATCAGAAGGAAGGAGAGGAGACCTCCCCTATCAGCGGACTTTGGGGAGGTGCATGCGTGGAGAAGGGGGAGGGAAGTTGGGATTGGGAGGGGAGAAGGGAGGGGCTTATCGGGGATACAAAGTGAATAAAGTGTAATTAATAAAATTTAAAAAAGAAAGAGATCTTCAAAATTTGAAATATTGCAAACAAATCCAAAGAATAGTTTCAATTATATATAGGCCATACAAAATACTTTAAATTTTGTTTTGTTTTTTTGAGATAATAGAGTTTCTCTGTGTAGCCCTGGCTGTCCTGGAACTCACTCTGTAGACAAGGATGGCCTCAAACTGAAGTGATCCACCTGCCTCTGCCTCCCAAGTGCTGGGATTAAAAGCATGTGCCATCACACCCACTTAAAATAATTTAATTTTCAATAAATTTTTATAGTCACCATTATTTTATTCTTTATTCTCTATGCTTCCAATGTAACTTCGCTTTTTTCACATCATCACAAAAATCTTCCAAACTGGTCGGTTTCTACTTCCTGGCTTCTACTACTGGGATATGGCTTTCCTGCTGCCATGCTTTGTTATTACAACCCCAAATGTGTATCCCTGATGTGGAATCTAGGATGCTCAGATGGGAGAGTCTTGCATTAGTCCTTCTTTAGGACTTTCTATTTCACCATTGGGCCTCCCCGCTCCCGCTTTCTGTGAGGGCAGTGGGGCCAGGTAGCACTTCTCCATAGCCTCCTGCCAAGGCACTCTCCTGAGTGTTCAACTGTGTTTACAACGGCTGAGCATCTTGGCAACTCAAAGCAAACATGCCACAATCTGAACTTCTTTCATTTTTCCAAGTAAGCAAGATCCTAAACCCTGGCCCTTCCTAGTTTTTTTTTTTTTTTTTTAATAAATTATAGAAATCTTCTAGTCCTTTCTTGCACAGAAAATCTAGTGTGGCTTAAAACTAATCAAGCCAGTTTAAAAACGTCTTCCCATGGAGGTGAGCCAAATCTGGCTCTGATGACTGCTATCCAGCCACATTACCATCACAGTTAGCTATCACCTGCCCTGCCTATGCTCTCACCATTTTGCTATTCTTCCCCTTAGAGAGCAAACAGGCCATTATCTTTATTTCTGCTCCTTGAAGAACCCAATCTCATGCCCATTTTTCTCCCACTTGGTTCCTGGACTTGGGTATTTTTCTCTCCATCTTAAGACATTCTACAGCCTTGCTTCAAACATCAGCTGAAACGGTACCACTCTTCAGAGAGGTTGTTTCTGATGACCTTATCTATGTACTGCCTAGATACATCCAGAGCATCGCCACATTGTAATTCTCTGCATGGCATTCCGTATTGTCTGATCTTCTTTATTTAGTGCATTTCCTAACTCCAAGAAAAGAAGAATCTTGCCTGTGTAGTCCTTGTCCCCAAATCAGTGCTTGGCACAAATGTTCACTGTTATAGAGTGCTTAAAAATAGCTCCAACTTTGAAGGTTTGTTTCTTCTGGCAGACTTGCTTGGAAGCTAGAATCTAGCCACTAGGTGAGTCACACTCGCCCCTCCCCAGCACATCCCCAGCTGTCACTACGCTGCCCAGGGTTCTCAGCAATGTTCTGCTTCCCTCATACTCTCACAACCACATCTGATGTAAGCATTTAACATGTCTCATTGAGATTCTTTCAAGGTCTTTAAATGATCTGATTCAGTTTCTTTTCTTTTCTTGGCACTCATTCAGATCATCAGCCATTAGTTCGTTCTTCACACGGGTTTTGCTTTCCACGCTGGCAGCTGTCTTGGGTCTAACAGTGAAGGGTCTTTTCAGTTTGACCCACTTCCTTTCCTTAGACTGCAACCCCAGGGCCCTCAGGCCCAAAGCAATGGTGCACTTGGAGTTCTACAAACAACCACCTTGCATTCTCCTAATATCGGGTCTCAAGTGCTTGGAAAAGACTTGAATTCAATGAAGTCTGACTTAGAAATCTCTATCAACAAAAGAAAGAGATGGTAGAGGACAAATAAAAGAAAGTAAAGCTCCTTATCTCCCTACTTTTCTATGAGGCAATGTCTGCTGGCTCGCTCTGTGGCCTCCACACCTGCCCTCACTGCCAAGATTCTGAATACAATCATCACAGCCAAACAATGACTGGAGCTTCCAGCCCATGAGTCTTAATACTATCAGGGAGTTCAGTAACACAAACTGAAGCTCTTACCAACGAGCTATGAAATGAATAAATCACACACTCCCTTACATGACGCTCTCACTAGATACCCTTCCTCACTAGACTGACTAATGGTCCTCTGCTTTCATCCAGTTTTCTTCAGTCTCCTTCAGGCAATAATCAACTTCACCTCTCAGCTCACAGCAAGAGGACACTGGAAAGGGGAACAGGTAACTTCTTGTGACCGGCTTTTAATCTTTCTCCTCTACAGTTACTGTTATTGTTTGAACTGGAGATGGCCACTAAAGGCTCATGTGTTGAATGCTTGGTCCCTAGTTTGTACCCTGTTGAAGAGGCTTTACAACCTTGGAAAGGGGGTGTGAGAAGTAGGCCATCAGGCACAAGCCCATTCTGCTCTCTCTGCTTCTTGTGCTGTGAGCAGCTGCTCCGCCTTAGGCGCCGATCTCACAGCCAGAGTTGTTTTACCTTTCCTGCTATGATGGACTGAAACTCTGAGCCAAAATGGAGCACAGGTAACTACTACGATGGCCTTCCAGGGTTAATGAAAAAGCATTCATCTAGGACAGAGAGCATGCTTATAATATTTTATAAGGTTCACAAAGTCTACTAAGTGGCTGGCTGATATGCTATTCTAAGTGTCAGATGTTACTGACTTTTAAAAGGTACTGGGGGGGGCCAGGGCTGGAGAGATGGCTCAGCAGTTAAGAGCGCTGACTGCTCTTCCAGAGGACCTGAGTTCAGTTCCCAGCACCCACATGGCAGCTCACAACTGTCTGTAGCTCCAGTTCCAGGTGATCTGACACTCTCACATAGACACACATGTAGGCAAAACACCAATGCACAGAAAATTAAAAAAAAAAAAGGTACTGGGGCTTGAACCTATGGCCTTGTGCATAGTACTGGCCACTGAACAACATCTGCAGAACTCGTTTTTACTTTTGAGGGTCTTCATTAATTTTCCCAAGCTGGCCTTGATATTATGACCCTTGGCTTCTACTCCTCTGCAGTTAGTACTGTAGGCTTGTGCTACCCAGCTACATGTTATTTACTGAAGGGCTGAATCGAACAGAATAAGTAGCCAGAGAAGTACAGTTCATCAATAGATAAAATACAAAATCACAATGGACATACTCAGGGGAGGTGAGGAAAAGCCAGAGAAGGAGGTGCCCATGATGTAATCTGCAATCTGTTGTAAGGCTAGTAACCCGGTTGGGTTGTGGCCTTTCTTCATCTGCTCCTGAATGAGGCATTCTAGGTCTTCCCGAAAGGCCTGGAATACACACACACACACAAAAAAAAAACACCTAAGCACAAACTGCTCATTCAGAACTTGATGCTTCAAACTTGTCCTGTAAAATCACTCTTTCTTCTGAGGATTTTTAGCTATGCTATTTACAACCAAATATGAAACATAAAATAACAGGTTAAAACACTAAAAGAAGCAAGAAGCTCTTAAGGGAGAAAAAGCATTAAGTGTTCTTAATCTCAAAGAAAATAAGATAATATTTACAGTAGACAGGCACAGTATTTTATTTACCATGCTAAGGGCTGAAAAGAATCTCCAGATAGCCTCATTTAATAGTTACGTAATTGTAGAAAAAAATAGATACATGTTAACAGGCCAATCTCTTCTTGTAAAGCTGTATCTTCCTTAAAAACAAAACCATTTAAACTTCCCTCAGTTTAAAGAAGCTATAGTTAATATTCTTTGATTCAGTTTAAAAAATTACATCAACTACAATGTATATCACTCACTATATACATAATCTCTGAGAAGGGACATAGTCTATTTTATTCATTGTCCTTGGCCTTATATTCTTCCAGGATGACTTTAGGGTAGCTTCCAACAGAGTAAAATGAAGAAAAATAAAGTAATTTAGATACAAGCAAGGAAAGTCAAGGTAATGTAAAAAATAAAACCAAGGAGATGAGTAAGAGCCAGAAATGAGGTTAAGGTATTAAGTGTATACCATAAAGTTGTACATATTTGCTAAAAATGGGTTAAAATTTATCTAATCTCCTAGGGAACACACAGGCATCGGGAAAACCTGCACAGTGTACTGATTTAATGGCTTTAAGATTAAAGAGCAACTTGTTGCTCAAGAGTTACAAGCATCTGTTAAAGTGATAAAAAAAACTTCTGCTAAGTGAGATGATACATCTTCACAAGGTTACTCAAAGCCACAGGTAATAAATCTCAGGGGTAAGGCACAGCACAAATGTTCTCACTCTATATAACCCACAATATAGTGAGCACCACCATAAAGCTTTGGATTATCTATGGTGTCATGGGAGGGTGGAAAAGTCCCTCTGACATCAAGGTTGAGTGTCTCCGCTAAGTCTAAATGGCTTCTATGTGTAATAAAGAAAGCTATTTTCAACGTAAATAAAGTCTTTTCACACAGTTGACAATACAGCAAAAGATGGTAATTCTTTTAAAGTTAAAGATTTAATTAATTTTTTAATATGTATTCTTAACTCAATTTTTGTTTCATATGGTTCTGGAAGGTTATTCAGATAACTGCTTGGTTCATAAAACAGAAGCAAGTGTAACAATTACTACTGATATAAACTGTTTCCGTTGATTCTATAAAATTGTCAGTAAATTTACTCAGCTTTCAAATATTAAAAGAGCAGGCATGATGATGTATACCTATTGGCTCAGCACTTAAGAGGCTGAGGGAGGGGGATTCTGAGTTTGAGAACAGCCTGGGCTACATACTGAGTTCCAGGCCAGCCAGCGGGGGCAACATAGCAAGACTCTACATTAAAATAAAGAAATCAATAAACCAATCAACAAAATATTAAAATTACTTTGTCTTTAATCATTAATTACAACAATCAAATATCAATAAAGTAATTCTTTTTGGTTGGTTGACATGAACACATGAAAGATTCCTAAAATATGCAATGGCTTGCACAAAGCTGCATATCTAATAAATAAGTGAAGGGAATACAAATCTAAAGGTAGAATTTCTACTTAGGCAGAAACTCTTTTCCTAATTTTACCACAGTTAGGGTGTACATCTGAAACCAAACATAAGACATCCGGTGTGCTGGGACCAGAAACGCTGGGTGAGGTGTTTCCAGTGCCAGGAATACTGGCACTGGAACATTTGGTTGGATGTGGATAAAGCAAATGCGGTTATTCAATGGATTATGGCTAAATGTCTGTCCTCATGCAGCAAGAATTCACCAAAGCACAATGAGACATGAGCTTGTAAGCAGGCAGTCCCTGGCTTCTAGAGAAGAGAGCCAGGTAAGTCTCCAGTAACAACATACAAACCCACAGCATAAAACATGTCTCCCTCTGCAAAGAAAAGCATAACTGGAGGAACTGGAGATTGTGACTCTCTATAAACAGTATAATTAAGTGACAGAATCTTCAAAGATCAAACTATAGTCCAAGAAATTATGACTATAATCCTTAAAGCATTGCCGCAAAAGTATCATGTGTTTTAATTTAGCGATTTATGTACATAATTTCCACAAAACACTTACCCACAGTGTGCTAGGCACTGTACTACATACCTTAGTCACTCCATTTTATTTTTCACAGCAGATGTGTAATGCAGTTTCCTTGTTTACCAGCGAGGAAACTGAAGTGCAAGCTAGTGAGTTTCTTAACAAATGATGGATGAAGTAAGTTTTGAACACTGATAGAAAACAAGCATTGCCAAAATGTATTATGCATTACATTAAAAAAAGATTTAAACTAGAAGTAATGAAAAATATGTCAGCTCTTTAGGACTTCAGGAAATGCACAACTGCCTTGTAATTTTCCTAGTTTTTTTCTGCTTGCCCTTGTAACCTAATGTCCTGATCTAGCCTTCAGCATCCTTTCATTCTACTCTGTCAGATGGAAGTGCTGGCTTCCACTGTGATTCTTCCTTCTTGGAGTCCTCCTAAACACCATCGTTGGGGGTAATCTCAGTATTTCATCTCTTCTATGACCTATTCTGAACTCTAGATTTCTTTCTATCACATTCAGGGTGCTGCTAACACAGCTGTCCTGCTAACCCATTCTTCTTATGCTACTACACCACGAGAGCTCATGATTAGGATCGCGTGCCTTTTGTTTTTCTAGATACTCTATTGTCTACTCTATCTCAGTTACCAAAACACTAAGTTTGATTTTTATTTTCCTAAGTAAAAAGTGAAGAACCTTGACTTGACTAAAGGATGGTGGAGATTCACTTCATGGGTTTTTAGAAAATGGTTTGTTAGTCTGTCATTTAAATGAAGGATCGATTCCTCCTGTGTAATAACTCCATTACAATCTTTTTTAAATAAGATTTCAACTTCATTGGATGCTATATATTTTAAAGAAGCTACTTAAAGTTGCAACTTAAAATCCTACTTGAAAACTTAGTTTGTCTTTAAAGTTGAAAGTTTAAACAGCTTTCTCATCAAATACATGTCTAAAAGAATATAGTATATAACACTTAGGTAAAAAACGCTGAAGTTGGGGAGTTAAGCTTATCTGAATCTTGCATCCTTTTATTTTCTTTCATTGTTTAGTAAGACTATAAAATTAAATTTCATAAAATATAGATAAAAATAAAGAGGTAAGAGAGAAAGCTCAGTTAGTGAATCGCCTGCCACATAAGCATGAAGACCTGAGAACTTATGTAAGAAAATTAGGGCATGCCATGGATGCAATAGTGGCAGGAACTGTTAGGAGGGCAACCAAATACGTCCTGCTTCACTGTTGTGGATATAAACATGGTTTTGTTTAGATGTACATCCTGCTTCACCGTTGTGGATATAAACATGGTTTTGTTTTGGTCCCAGGTGTAGGATGTGGGGCTGATTCAGACGGTCCACAGCAGCAGACTATTTGCCTCATGTGGGCTCTGAGAGGAGCTCTTGGCCAGCTGCAGAGGATTCTGGAGAAAGAATAAATGCCAGAGCCAAAAGAGTGTGGAGCTTGGAGAAAGAACAGGCTGCTGCTGCTTCCCCCTTGCTGCTCCTGGTTGCTGTTGTGAGACAAGAAAATAGAGATCTCCTGAAATGAGAATTGGACTAGCTCCAAGGAACCCAACAACCCTAACCAGCAGGAAGCAGCTAAGAGAACTGTGTCTCCTCTCCTACTAAACCTTTCTCTCTCCTACCTACTGTTGGGGTGTTGGAAGGGACTGGGATGGAGTAGGGAGAAAAAGATATAAAAATCATAAATAAAAGCATTTTTTGTTTTGTTTTGTTTTAAAGCATGCCTACACTCCACAGAAGGAAATGAATGCCTAGTGCTATAAATGTGACCAAGAATCCATGACCAGGAACTCATAGGTCCCAGGAATGAACCTACTATTATTTGCTAAATGAATATAATATCAAACTGTGTTAGCCATAAATACGTCTCTGTAGATTATTACAGCTTTTAGTCCTCATTAGGAAATTTCTTTGTGCAATAGATGGCTGTTAATGCAGAAATTCACAATTGGTCAAAGTGCAGAAAATAAATATCTGTAGAATGCTCAGCCATAAGAGGGACATCTTTATCATACTTTCTTTCCCTAAGACTCAGGGACGATTAAGAGCCAGAGGTTGGAGAAGTAAAAGTATCTGCTTGACTCACAGCCGTTGTGGTGCTTGCACATGATCAAGCCTGTGAATAGTCCAGCAAGGAGGAGAGAGTCTTACAGGCCATCATCACTAGCTAAGGAGCAACTTCCATAGTCTCAAAGACCTGACATCAATGGTATTTTAAAATAACAGGAAAATATCTTGTGCTAGAGGCTTATTTCTTTAGAAGAAATTTAATGGTGTGCCTTTATGCAAGTAATTGGCCAGAATCACCATATTCTTTCTGGTCACTTAGGAAGCTTAAAATGCAAATATCCTTTATCAGCTTTTACTTATATACCAACTTGAAGAAAAGTTATTATTCTAACCTTACCTTTATATTAAATCAGTGTAGGAGGAAGACCCAACCAGAAGAAAGTTTGCTTGGTTTGTTTCATCTCAATAGGTCCAGTGGTAATCTATTTCCAGATTAATACATTCCTTAATGGAGAAATCTAAGGAAGCTTTGCTCCTAATCTTGCTTTAGGAGAAATCTAAACAAACACATAATCCACCCCTCCCCCAACCAACACACACACACACACACACACACACACACACACACACACAGAGTTCTGTTCTCCCAGAGTTCTCTTCTCTAGTAATTATTACAAATTATAATATCCAGAAGTGGATATGTCTTTAACAGTGCTTGGGATTCTGTTACCTAAGTCTCCTGAGGTACACATTGCTAATAAATCTGGCTGTGTGGTTTGTCTGTAGCATTAGCTAAAATAATTGCATCAGGTCAGTTTCTTCAAATATGAAAGTTGTGAAATTCTTAGAAAGAAACAATATTTTTCTTAAAAGTCAAAAGAAGACAAAATCTCTTTTTTTTCCCTTATACCCAGAGTTCTGAGACAAATTCTTTTTCTTTCAGGTGTCATTTTTGCATGTATATACATTTGTATGTGCCCACAGTGTTGTGTCCCTAGAAATTCTCCTTGGGTTGGCCTGAATTAACTTAAGCAACAAAATGTGAAGATGTAAAATTATTTGTGAGTAGAGACTTTTTCGCTGTTTCAGAGGCTTTGGTTGTTACAGTTTAACAGCATGGCACCTGGGCTAAAACTCCAATCCCACCATTTAACCAGGCTGTAAAACATCCAGCCAGTTACTAAAGTCTCCAATTTCCAATTTATTCATGTGTAAATATGTCAATGTTTCTTTAAGTTGTTTGGAGGATCAATAATTTCTATAAGTTTGTAACAGGTTCCTGGCACACAATGAGGGTTTAATTAAAAAAGTGTATTTTGCTTCTATGGTTTCTCTGGTTTGCTTTCTTCTCAAATGAAATGATTTTAAATCGTTTACAAATCTGTTACTTAAAAACATAAATTAGCAAAAACTTTGATTTGGGCTTTTATTGGTTATAAATTTGTCTATTAAAGTAGACTCCAATAATCTTAGGAGACCAAGAAAAAATTTAAAAGAATTATAGAGGCAGGAACACATTAAAATTGCACTTAAAGGAACAAGGTTCCTTTAATCCCAGTACTCGGGAGGCAGAGGCAGCTAAATCTCTGTAAGTACAAGGTCAGCCTGGTCTACAGAGCAAGTTCCAGAATACCCAGGACTACACAGAGAACTCCTGTCTCAAATGAATAAATAAATGGAAAGATACATTATAAAAAAGGAAATAGTCTTAATGCTATGATGTGTTTAATGGAGGAACACTAGAAAACAAAAAATTTGGCATAAAAATGTACTTAGTACTTTTTCCATTTAAATTTTCACTAACTAGTCCTCTGGGGCATTTACCCTAAAAAAATAGCAATATTTTACAATCTTGAACAAATTTTGGTCTTGATTTCATATTTTCAGTTACTGTACAGTGTGGGTTTCAACAATCATTTGGCCAGTAAGTTAATTCATAACTGTGGGTTCTTTAGGTTTGAGTACGGCAAGGCACCGGGCATGGACTCTGTCCTTGTCATTTCTCTAGTTAATCTCTGTTCCATCTGGAAGGGTTCTTTTAAACCAGCACCACATTTACAAACTCCTTCAAAGCTTGCACTGCTTTCTAACTTTCTTTCAATGCTTTCATCACGGCCACTATAAGGGAAAATTACTCAGAATGGAATTCCCCTTTGGCTTTGGACTCAACTCCTGTGATTAAATTCACAAGGGCACATTAGGCAGCTGGATGGCCTGTGCTTATTTTAGCAGCTAAACTGGAAACCTAATATAATCCTAACTTAGATACCATGTGCCTATGTGTGCTAACTCTGCCTCAAGACTCCTATGATCTTCATTATGCACAAACTTATGAATCCATTCTGCTTCTCAAATAAGTGATTTTCTCATTTCCCATCACTTTATGGGACCTGTGTAAATCCACTAAAGCAGTCATTCTCAACCTGGAGGTCATGACCCCTCTGGATTCAACCATTTCATGGGGTTTGCTTGAGGCCATCAGAAAGCACAGGTATTTACATTATGATTCATAACAGTATCAAAATTACAGTTATGAACATGAAGAACTGATGCAAATGGTCGCAGCATTAAGGAAAGCTGAGAACCACTGCACTAAAGCACTGGAAAAATTTAACAAATCACTTCAATATGATTTAAGTCAACTACTGTTCTGACAAAATTTTCAGTTTACGCTAAATTTATAATCCACTTTTAGCCTAGCTAATGTGGGGTGCCTGCATATATGTATTCATATACATGTGCCTGCATTAACAGTAAGCTACTAAAGCACAGAACTTCTCAAAATCCTAAAGTCCTTCTATACTGCTATGAGTGTGAAGAAAAAGGCACCCAAAGGGACACAAAAATATGCACATGAATATACCTAGCTTGCTCCCAGGACTTGAGCATACTGGTCACTCTGCTCAAATGATGTCTTAACTGAATACCCTCCAGCTTCCAGTTGAACCACCTGTCTTTCTTTAGATGAAATTACACCCCAAAATGTACACACAGAGACAATGTACATTATTGAGATAATGATCTGTTACTATTAAAGCTTTGTACACACATTTATAAGTGAGTCACTCTTTCTTTTCCTATCCCTTCCTCTACCTGAAGGAGTTCCAGCAATCTCATTACATTGTATCAAGGGCTCCAAAGAGGAAGAAAGGTTTATTATTATTTCAACTCACAGGACTCTGTAGGATCTGAGTAACTCGCTTCCTCTGCTCCATCATATTGAAGTCTTGTCGTAGATCAGGAGACATGTTCCTCTCTCGAAGGTACTCTGGATCACTTTCGTTGATTCGGTCAAAATATCTCTCTTTGTGAGGCATGCTGGGAGGGGGAGGAGTGGTGATCACAGCTTGGATGGTGTCTGAACTCATGTTTCAAGTCTTGTTCTCTAGTAATAAACACAAAGACAGGACAGCATTTACTACAGCACCTTTACAGGAGCCAATAGAACTTTTAAACTTTTAGAAACGAACTTTCTTTTGAAAGTAGCTTCAGGGCCTGGTTAAGAACATTGGCTGCTCTTCTAGAGAACCTGGGTCCAATTCCCAACTACATGTAGGCTAATAACTGTTACTTCAGTCCCAGAGGATCCCACACCTGGTTCAGGTGCCTCTGTACCAGGTATGTGCATGGTACATACATGCAGGCAACACACCCATATAATAAGATGCAAGTGAAATCTGAAGAAAGCAAGAAAAAGCAGCTTCCTAGAGGAGGGCTGCTTGGGGCGGCCCCGTGGACACCCATATAATAAGATGCAAGTGAAATCTGAAGAAAGCAAGAAAAAGCAGCTTCCTAGAGGAGGGCTGCTTGGGGCGGCCCGTGGCAGAGCCACCTGCACTAGTGCACTCACGGCTCTGGGCTCGGTTCTCTGCACTTAAAATTTTTAAGAAGGCAGCTTCTCCAAAAAGTATTAGAAAAGGTTTTTATGTAGGAAAACATTTCTTAACAATCATAAAAGAAAAGAAAAGTTATCTTAGATTGCAATGCTAAGTTGGAATTTACTATTTTCAGAGCTAATGAACTCATGTCTAAACACTGT
The DNA here is from genome assembly GCA_028658305.1 of Pachyuromys duprasi. NCBI lineage: Eukaryota > Metazoa > Chordata > Mammalia > Rodentia > Muridae > Pachyuromys > Pachyuromys duprasi. The sequence continues at coordinate 62,944,907 of CM053762.1, read as the reverse complement.
CAAGCTGAATTTTTAAAGGAATCCATGGTCAAGATACCCCAGAGGGAAACACTACACACTGAGGGTCTGCAGCATCAGTGCATCTCTCCTGAGGCACGCTTTTATGTCAGACCAAACTTTTGCCCCATTCAAAGATCCTTTCATTCCTCAGAGTAATTTACTGATGGATGAAGACACACAACTAGGATTTCCAAATGATTCAATAACTTCCCAAGAGAACATCAGAACTGTGAAGGTAGCTAGACTGTATCACTCAGGCAGATGGTGCTTCAGACTCCAAGAAAGAACAAAAACTCTTCAGAAGTCACAAGAACAACTGACTCAGTTATCATGATTGTTACTGATACTGAGGATAACACTATCAAGACTAATTTATTTGGGCTTTACTACATTTCTTTTCCAGTCTGAGGCAAGTACACAATGTAACAACATTTATAAACTTTTCTTGCAATTTTATACATAAATACATTATTTTGCATTTTATGAAAATGTCAAACTGTGGAGTGTAGTGAGAGTTCTGGTTCCTTTAAAACCACAGTTATGTTATGTGAATATATTTTTGTTTTAATCCCAGGAGTGGGATATGGGGCTGCTTCAGATTGTCCACAGCTATTAACTATGACTCGTGCTCTAGGAAGGGCATGGTTTTGCCAGCTGCAGATACTTTTCATTGGGAATTCTGGGGCGTCTAGAGAGGGTATAAAAAGGCCAGAGCCCCAAGAGAAGGCCTTCAGCAGCTGCTCCTCCTCCCCTTTGCTGCGGGTTCACCCTGCTGCTGCATCTGCTGCTGCTGGAATGCTGGATATTCTGACAACGAAGACTGGTCTTGCCTCAAAGAACTCTATGCCCCTAACCAACAGGAAGTAGCCTATAGAGGTCTGCACCCCTTTCTCCTCTAACCTTCTTTCTCTTCTACCTAGTGTTGGGGGCTTGGGAGGGATTAGGTGGAATAAGGGTTGGAAAAAAAGGTGTAAGAACCCAATAAAATAGATTTAAAAAAAATGTCTGCAAGTGGCACCCAGCTGTAGGGCAAGGTAAAATGGAAAACTTGTTTCCTAACGCTGTAGAGGAGACATCTGGGTGCAAAAGAATGAATATAGTGTTTCAGGATGTCAGCAAAAGGGTTATATAGCTGCTGCCACTGGGTTCTGTCCTGCTTTGCTTTCAGAGGAAAATTTCTACTTCTACTTCCCTTTTCTCCTCCTCCTTCCTATATTTCATTTCAAAAAAGGTTGGGAGAATGGCTGAACAATGGGAAAAGTTGTGAGTAGATATGGAGGGGTCTAAGAAACGAAAAATGGATGCAATAGAAAAACCAGAAGGGTCACTCTATTCTCTCATTTTTGAAAGGACAACAGAATTGGCCATGCAACTAGAGAGTTTGTGGGTAAAAGTTGAAGCACTTGGAAAGCAAAGGCACCAGAAAAGGGAGATCAAAAGGCTTCACACCTGGTGACTGAAAGCAGGAGCTTCCCACAAGTGCTGTCTGGCACTGCACAGTGCACTTTAGACTTCAAGTCCTTGAAACCCGTGGGAAGGGCAAGGACCGGGAGGAGGAGGCCATACAGGGAGACAGGGTTACAGAGAAAAAGCCCATTTCAAAAGAAAGGGTTAATCTTGAGCCAGGCATGCTGCCAGGAGTTGCCTGGGATTACAAAGTCACCATCGATTTTCCCTGCAACTGTGCTAATGGTTTTGATCATGAATATGATGAGATAACATGGCATCCAACAACAACAACAACAACAAAACAGATCTGAGGCATTTTAAAGAGATTGTTTTCTATGAAATGCATTCGCCTTATGTTAAACAAACACTAAATAACCGGGCTACCCAAAATAGATTTATTCCCCAAGAATGGAAGGGACGGGTGATAGCTGTGCTAGAGGCCGGTCAGCAGTTACAATGGTTAATGTGGTAGAGGGAGGAAGCTGCAAACACAGAACTATGAAAGAGAATAAGGGGAATAAATATTGTTAAAGATCAATTGCTTGGTGAAGGGTGGAACTCTGACCTACAAGAACAAATTTAATTTAATGATGCCATTACAGAATAATATTGCTTGGTAGTTTTAAGAGACTGGGAAAAGATCCACCTGATTTATTAAGAGAATACAAAGCTCTGGAGAAGCCTTCACAGACTTTATGCAGAGATTGGCTTCAGCTGTAAACAAAGCTGTATCAGACCCTGATGCCAGAGAGGTGATGATAGAGACCTTGGCATTTGAGAATGAGAATAGCAAATGTAAGAGGGTAATTAGACCGTTAAAGACAGGAGCAGCACCAATGGGCAAATGGGTAAGAGACAACTGATATTGGCTCTCATGGGCATCATGCCAATATCACAGGACAAGCAATAGCTAGAGGTCTCAGTTATCAACATACCCAGTGCTTTAATTACAGTGATTATGCCATTTGCAAAGAAATTTTAGGGCTAGAAAACTCAGTGCTCAAAATGCCAGGTGTGTCACCTCTGAGAAATAAGGGTATTTTCAGTCATAGAAGTTGCAGTGGGTTCTCAGTGGGAAAAAAAGCAGATGCTTCCCAGGGTTTGTAGATGCTGTGGTGAGGGGTGTCACTGGACTAATGAATGCAGGTTCAAGAGGGACATGCCAGGTATTCTGCAGCTAGGAAGCGGCTTTGGAGCTGTAGCTCAAGGCCCAGCAGCAAAAAATACAATCCACTGCAGATAAGAGCAGCTGAGTTACTGACCCTAAAAGATCCAAACTGCATTTGGTTTATTGATAATATCCTTTTAAGAAAGCAGTAACAAGTATCATTCATGTTGGGAAAAAAAAAAGCCAGCTTTTAGACTAAAAGAGGGGAAATATAGTAAGACTTTTGGTTTCTTTAAAAACTCAGGTATGTTAATGTGAATGTTTTTGTTTTAATCCCAGGTGTAGCATATGGGACTGTTTCAGATAGCCCACAGCTATTAACTATGATTGTCTCATGCTCTAGCAGAGGCGTGGTTTTGCCGGCTGCAAATACTCTACAGTTGGAATTCTGGAGACTCTGTAGAGGGGATAAATGCCAGAACCCCAAGAAGGCGGGGGAGGGAGTGCTTGGAAGAAGGTGGCTGCTGCTTACTTCTTGCTGCTCCTGGTTGCTGCTATTGCTGGTTTGTCAAGTGGTTCTAAGAAAAGAGGTAAGAAATTGGAGATATCCTACTGAGATGAAAATTGGACTTGCCCCAAGGAACTCAACACTCCTAATCAGCAGGAAGTAGTCGAAAAAGATCTCAGTGGCCTCTCTCCCCATTAATGTTGTCTTTCCTACCTGGTGTTGGGGTGTTGGAAAGGATTGGGGTGGAGAAGGGTGGTAGATATAAGAACCCAAATAAAGTAGTGTGAAAAAAATGCATCAATAGAGGAGAGTTTGAAAGTAAAGTACCTGGTATAGCTTGAGAAGCATTGAACTGGAGTAGAGGTTTAAGGGTAAATGGGTGTGTGTGGGTAATGAAAGCACTGAACTGAAACTGGACTGGACCTAGGAGTGAAGGGTTGTCTGGAGCATGACAGTGGTGACAGTTGCACAACACTGAATTGTACTTTAATGCTACGAGAGCTGAGCACTTACTAGTTAAAATAGTAAGTTTTATCATAATTTTAAGCAACTCCAAACAGAACACCAACTTAAATGTAAAACTATAAACTTTTCTGGAAGGAAGGTTTATGGGATACAGTAGACTAAGCCCAAGCCCTCTCAATACTAGGTTAGCACTCTACCACTGAGATATATATCTTTAGTCTTTTTTTTAAAGATTTTTTCCTTTTATTTATTACAATTTATTCACTTTGTATGCCAGCTGTAGTTCCCTCCCAATCCTCCCTCTTCTCATCCCATGTCCCTCCCAAGTCCACTGATAGGGGAGGTTCTCCCCCCCTTCCATCTGACCCTAGCCTATCAGGTCCCATCAACGCTGGCTGCATTGTCTTCCTGTGGCCTGTGCCCCTCCCCCTCAAGGGGAGGTGATCAAAGAGCCAGACACTGAGTTCATGTCATTGACAGTCCCTGTTCCCATTACTAGGAAACCTACTTGGAGACTAAGCTGCCATGGGCTACATCTGTGCAGGGGTTCTAGGTTGAAACTCCACATGGAGCTCAGAGGTCTTTTCTGAGACTGATAAGCCAACCAAGGACAATGTATCTTCAGTCTTAAAACTGTGAAACTGTTACCAAACAAAACACCCAAGGAAAACAAAACATACTAGATCTTCAGAATCTAGAGTAAGGCTGCCGCTTAAGCACCAAAACCATAAACTGGACTCTACCAAAATTTTAAATGTTTGTTTGCAAAAGAGAACGAAATGGGGATGGAGAGAGAGAGGCAGCCAGTGGTTAAGAGCTCTGGTTGCTCTTCCAGAGGACCTGAGTGTGAATTCCAACAGTCCAATGGCAGCTCACATCTAACTGTAACTCCAGTTCCAGGAGATTCTAGGCCCATAGCACTGCACACACATACATATACCCCCACAAAAACACACACAACATTTAAAACAATGAAAGTTTAAAAGGGAGAGCGAGAATGAAAAGACGGGGTATAGCCCATGTGGAAATACATATCTAATGAACATGAAAAGAATATATATAAACTCTCAAAGGTTACCATTAAGCAAACAGATACTTCACCAAAGAGGATATACCCACAACTAGTGGGCACATGGAAAAATGTTCAGTATCACTAGTCACTGGGGAAACATAAAGCTGTACTAATAGATTACTACACAGATTATCAGAATGGTTAAAATAAAAAATGAACTCTAAATGCTGGGAAAATATAGAAAAATTGGATCGTCACAGACTGCAAGCAGGATGTAAATAGTGCAGTTAAGGTGAAAAAAAGTTTGATATTTTATTGAAAAACAAAATATGCAACTACTGTACAACTAGCAGTTGTATCCCTGGACATTTATCCCAGAGAAAGAACAAGTCACACAAAAATATCTACACAAATCTTTAGCTTTATTTGTAGTAGCTAAGAACAAGAAATAAGCCTCATATTGTTCAAAATGTATATGTAGCTAAAATACAATTCATCCAAATATGGATGGTTACCCAGCAAAATAGGAACAAACTATTTTTATATGCAACAGTCTGAATAAAATTCTCAGTAAATTAAAGTGAGTGGAAAAGCTAATCCCAAGAGAGCAGGATATCTATCTTCGTGCCACAACGTTTATGGTGTTGACCAGCTAGGAACAAATTAAAAATGGGTGATGTTTAGAAAGGCAAGAATATTTTTGTTTGGAAGTGTTCCCATTGACACACTGTGGAAAAGAGAAGCAAGCATAAGACTAGACCAAATCTCCACGGTCTGTTTGGGTGGAAGACAGGCCAGGCTGCTGGATTCTTTTACACAGATGCCAACAAGAACAAAGGCATCACCCAGGGAGAGGGTACCCTGAGGAGTATCTGGAGAATCCCCAAAAGTACAGCACTGGAACAAAAATGACCTTCACTGGAATTTAGAAGGGAGAAAGAGCAGACCTAATAGTTTATCTTTAAAAGACTACTAATGAGTAATTCCACTGCCTTATTGCAAAACAAATGTCTCATGGCTTTTACTATAATTTAATTCATACACCAAAACTCAGATCATGAATGGCTAACAGTGTTTTTGTTGGACAGTCCCGATTTAAGTAAAACTGACTTGTAATAAAGTGGATATTATCTTTTTAAAAATAATCCAGCTGCATACATAACTAGCCTTGTTCTCCCTTTCTCAAGATAAGATTGGACTTAATTAGTAATGTTCTATTTTCCACAAAGAATGGGGGATGTCACCTCAAATCTATGGAATGGTTTTATACTTAGGTTTATATAACTGGGCATATGACTATGTTTAAACACTGGGAAAACTCTATCACTGTCTCAGAAACAAAACTTGCCCATGTTTCAGTTTGTGCTCACAGATCTGTTAGAGGCAATGATTAAACATCAAGAAGCAACTGTCTATTGTTGACAATGCTGATTTAATCAGAATTCCCTATCTCAAGGATGCTGCCTTTTTACCACTGAAAGACACTTGCTGTGGTTTATGTATAATATCAAACAGTATTTAACGCTTAAAAAAAGCTAGCTGCAATAGTTACATGGTGCGTGATTAATTTACATGTCCACATGAGAACAGTGTTGAAGTGGAGAACAGAGCAGAGGTTAGTGTGTGAGAGAGGATGGCATACTCAGGATGGAGTTAAGATTCACTATATGCACTAAGTGAACATGAGCAAAACGAGAAAAACCTCAACAGGGTCAGCATCAACACTGCTCCTAAGTGGGTACTGAAACACAGTTTTTAGTAAGTTTTTAAACTGAGAATTCCATACATGTGTATGTTTTTCAACCAAGTCCACTCCCTCTCTCACAACTCCTTCCTTATCACTGCCTCCCCGATCCATCATTTCCTCCCAATTTCACGGCTGTCTTTTTAAAGAGCCCATTACTAAATCCACTTCATGATGGCAGTATTTGCATGAGTGTAGGGCCATCTATCAAAACAAGAGTACCTTAGGAGCCACATACCTGTAGAAAACTAACTTTCTCAGTGACTAGGGCTGAAACTTACAATCCACGGTGGGATTGTAAGTGAGATTGTAAGAGAGGCTCTGACCCATGTTTTATGCATGCTGTCACAGCCACTGTGAGCTATTTTTTTTAAAATTTATTTTTATTGATGTTTTCTCTGTATGTGAGGGTGTTGGATCCTGGAGTTACAGTTGTGAGCTGCCTTGTGAATGTAGGGAATTGAACCCGGATCCTCTGGAAGAGCAGTCAGTGCTCTTAACTGCCAAGCCATCTCTCCAGCTGTTATGTGTAACTTTTCTCGTGTCCAGAAAACATCGCTTCATTGTAGTCATACACTACTTCTGGCTCTTAAAATCTTCCTGACCCCTCTTTTGCAATGATCCTTGGGCCCTGGAAGGGGGATGTGGTATAGATGTCCCACTGAGGGCTGAGCACTCTATAATGTCTTATTCTTTGCACACTGACCAGTAGATGTGTGTCATCATCTACTACAAAGTAAGCTTTTCTGACGAAGGATTACTCTGGGTATAAAGATAAGAATGTAGAAGGAGGTTTATTTCTACATCCACTTAGCAGGAAAATAGTAATAGGGTCTCCCTTAGAACAAAAGACCAACCCAGCCCTGCTTTTTGACCATGTAAATGGTGCTAGGCATGAGCTCATGAGAAGAGGGCTTTAAATCCGATCAGAAAGTGGTTGGTTATTCCCATGACACGTGTCACTACTACTTTGCCAGGCAAGACATTACTGTAGCTCTCAGGGATCACATCTGGATGACTGATGGTCACTTCTCTCCTCTGGTAGCATGCATAGCATCCTCCAACAATAAGCTAGCAGGTTGGTATGACACTTCCAAGTTGGTTCCTCTTCAAGTTCTGTGACTCAAACACATGTTTTCAGCAACAGGGCCTTACAATCAAGGTTTGGAGGGTAACCAAGGAAATGGCAACCACCTCTAATGTTTTGGAGTTTGTTGGACCAACAACTCAAAGGGATGTAACCTATTCCTAGTACTGGGCTTTAAAAAAATTAGCCTATGGTGTCTGGGAGAGGTGTCTCCTTCCACCCCCTACTATAGGAACTATAGTACTACAGAGTACTAGTCTACAGGTAAAGAAACTTTCCTGGGCCAGCCACTGGGCTGAGGAATGCACAGACTGACTCATCTGCTGGTCATCAGCTGATGTGCACTGATGAGAAAGTGAAGTAGGAAGTCCTACCAAGTGATTGATGGAGACTTCTGGCTAGGTCTGCGGAAGCCTGCAGCCCATGATCCTCATCACAAGGTGGGCAACTGGTAGGTTCTTTTCCAGTGTCAGTTCACTGTCAGTGTTGTAGAGCCTTGACCCTCCATTCAAAACTGACCAACCAGCAGGCCAGCCAAGCAAGCAGACAGACAGAGAGACACTGCCCTGGCTCTGAAGGATCTTGTGCATCAGTTATCCCTGCCTTCCTTAGTGGTAGAATCTCCCCTCTTAGCCCCTAACAATTCACTGAAAGCATACATACTTCTGTATCCATGAGATAACTGTTAAGTTTTAGCTCCGTGGTCCCTTCTTTTTAAAACTAACCACACCTTTTAAAAATATCATACACCTCCATCCAGGCACGCTTTTAGTACCTACAAGCAATATACAACTGAACTTAAAAACAGTATAAACTAGTGTAAATGAGCGAGCAAACCAGTATCATATCTTTGAATAGTGCTCTGTCAGATGAAGTATAATTTTTAACATAAAATGTAAAGACTTCTGCCAGTTAATGAGTAACTTGTCAGCCTGTGGGTTTTCCTCTGATTTCGTCTTTGGCTATCTATAGGGATTAGAAATAAGACACTAGGAGTCGGGCCCGTAAACTGACACAGTGTGTAAAGACACTTGCTCCAAGGCTTTTGGCTTGAGCTTGAAGAACTGACTCCTGAAACTTGATCTATGATTGCCACATGCTCACAAATAAATGAATGTAACAAAAAGTTCAAAAAGGTACTAGGGAGGCTGGGATTTAGCTTAGTGGTAGAGCACTTGCCCAGTAGTACAAGGCTCTCAAGTTGATTTTTTAGCTCAGGGTACAGGGGTGGGAAAAGTGCACTGAATAAAAACATCTCTAAAAGTCTTATGCCAAGTGTCCATAGAGCAACAACCCAGCATGAACACTAGCAGAGTGTAGGGTAAGACACAGATTAAGGTGCTGTATTCTAGAATGGTGGCTTTCACACCTTTGAAAATTAGTAATCCACAATAAGAAATAGTTTCTGCAATAGTCACATAAAAACATTAAGACATATAAGGAAACAGATTAATGACCTGATACTTTGATGATAATCCTGATATTTTTTATTTTTATGTCTTTTTCTCCCCCTTTTCTTTCCTCCTTACTGATGAGACTGATTACTGATCTATTAGTGGGTTGTGCTATATGGTTTCAAAGTGCTGCTCCACAGATTCTAAGTTACAGTCAGTTGAGAAACAAACAAAAAAAATCTATATGGTATGCATGCAATATAATGCACAGAAAGAATGAATGTGTGTGAGGTAGAAGAGAAAGATATCCTTCTTTTTTCTCTATGTATACTGTGTAGGTAGGTGCGTGTGAGCGCGAGTGTGTGCTGCTGTATACTTGTGTGTGTGTGTGTGTGTGTGTGTGTGTGTGTGTGTGTGTGAGTGAGTGTGTGAAGGCCAGAGGTTGGCATCAGATGTGTTCCGTGATTGCATCCCTGGGGCTTGCTGGCTACTAGCCAGCCTAGCTCCAGGTTCAGCAGGAGACCCTGATTCAAGAGAACAGCACAGTCAAAGAACAGGCCATTCACTATCCTGCTCTGGCTTCCACATGAACACAGGTGCATAAATCCACATATATAAGTCTGCAGATGTTATACACATGCACAATCCCCAGCCCACAAAACAAACACAAAAAAAGAAGTACACACACTCTACTACAGGCTGAATCTTGAAACACTATGAAACGTGAAAGAAGCCAGTTACCACAGACCATACATTTACATGAAATGTTCAGACCTGTAGAGGCAGAATCTGGATTATTGGTTGCTTAAGGCTGGGAGAAAATAAGGGGTTGCTTCTAGTGAGATTTCTTATAAAGAATGAAGAAACTGTTAAAAAATAATGATGATAATCATACAATTCTGTGACTGTATGTGGCGGGCTGGGGTATAGCTCAACTGGCAGTGTTTGCCTAGAATGCATGAAGCCCTGGGTTTGCTCTCCAGCGTTATACAAAGTGTGGTGGCACAAGCCCTATATCCTAGGACTTGGGAGGTGGAGGCAGGAGGATCATAAGTTTAAGGTCATCCTTGATTACCAGCAAATTTCAGCTGGGCTATGTGAGACCTGTTTCAAAACAACAAAATCCCTACCAAATCATATACTTTGAAAAGGAAAAGTACATGATGTGTAATTTATATCACTATAAAACTATTACCAAAGAGTGCCTCTGAAAGAATCGATATAGCAATGTATCAAAGCAGATATTAAGACTCACAACCAAGCCTTTGGCAAAGGGCTGGGAATAATAATGAAAATAGGGGAAGTTAGTAAGACTTGGGGAGAACAAGAGCTCCACAAAGACCAAATTGAGCAGGGCACAGGGGTCTTTTAAGAGACAGTTTCCCCAACCAAGGACCATGTATGGATATGGCCTAGAACCCCCGCTCAGATGTGGCCCATGGTAGCTCGGTGTCCAACTGAAGACCCTAGTAAGGGGAACAGGGACTGTTTCTGTCATGTACTCGATGGCTGGCTCTTTGACCCTTCCCCATACACGCCAGGGAGTAACAGCCTGGCTAGATCCCAGGGGAGGACATTGCAGCCAGCCTTGAGGAGACAAGATGAACTGGGGTCGGATGGAAGGGGAGGAGGTCCTCCCCTGTCGGTGGACTTGGAGGGGGCGGGGAGGAAATGAGGGAGGGATGGGGAGAGTGGGAGGGAATGAGGGAGGGGGCTACGACTGGGATACAAAGTACCTAACCTGTGATTAATATAAAAATAAATAAATTACATTTTAAAAAATCTCACTAGAGAAGCTCCTGACCATCTTGAAAATCTGGAGATGTGTAGGCAGAGCCCCAAAACAGCACAGTGCTAAACTGCAGTTCTCACTCCTAATTCACCTGCTCACTGTACACCTAAGCTATGAACAACTGAAACAAAACGACTACTTATAAAATGTCTTTCCAAATTTCAAATTCTTGGTAGTTTTAACTTTTTCTGTAAGGAGGGATGCTGTGCTTTCAAGTCTCAGCCTACTGTCCTGCACCTGGAATAACAATCAAAACATGTGAGGGCTTCAAAGCAGCACTTGGTTAAGAAACAAGTGTTGTTTATTGTGTTAGCTCTCCTGATGGTTACTATGGAACAGTAAGGACATTTTTAGTTCTAGAAAACAACCTAGACCCTGTACAAACTGTGATAAACCATATCCTTAACCACTGAAGTTTTATTTAAGTTTGAGTTGCTTTCATCTGCTAGATACAATTTTATATACAACTGACACAAAAGTCATTAGAACTGAGAAAATGAGTTAAGTAAAATGGAAACAAGTAAACCTGGCATCAAATAACACAGATGGCACATTCCCCAAAGACGAAGATTTAATTATCTAACAACACACTAAATCTTATTACTATAACGCCTATTGATACTATGCCACTTCTGTTGGACTATGTTGGATTTAAAGATCACATTTTGCAGATGAGACCAACCTATATGGTGGCGAGTGATATTTTTTTAAAAGTACAATGCTCAAGGTATCATATATTGGTACAAAATCATAGCAATGCATTTATTAGGATTACATGTCACTTTCAGGTTAGTCCATGGTCTAAATTTACTTCATTAATGAAATATAAGTGGACAGGCCCATCACACCATGCTTGTTCATACTTAATAAATGCCACTGGCACATGAATAATGCTAAAAGCAAGGGCTAAAGTCCAGTGGTTCATGAATGGTCTTATTAGGCTATCAATTTAATATGTACAAATATGAGTGAGATGATGATGGTTTGATCTAAATACCAAAGGAACATGATTTCTTTAAGTGCTAAGTTATTAAAGATGCACCAGTTAACATTTCGTTAATATTATGCCTTTTCACTTAAAGTCTTTAAAAACTTAGAAGCAAAAATCAACTAGAGAATTTGTCCAAACATGTTTTTCTCTAGATTGCATAACAAATGCAGAGGTATTAATAATGAGATGCTCTTGCACACACTCTCTCATCATGAGCATGCTGAGTCCTTCTGGAACAGGCCTCTCCCACCACATCCTATCACTTCCTCATGACCTTTCACCTTATTCACGTGTTCTTTTCCCCCATTAGGGCAGAAAAGAACGTGCGACTAAGCTTCCTGAGGACACACACTATTAGGAGATGGGCAGACTGAGAAGAGTAACGCTGGCAACGATGAGTGCTATCAAATACTGCACACGATTCTGAATTCTGAGCAAAAAGAAAAAACATGTAGGGTAAGGGGCCTTTAAGCTGAAAGGTACAGAAGACCACAAGCACTGCTTAGTATTTGGAAGCTGAAGCTGTTAATCTTACAGACAGCTGCTATGAGTCATTCATAAGTGATTAGCAAGATGTGCAAATTTCCATTTTATCTCTAAAACTAAGCATTAGTTTGAAAGCTTGAGGGCTTTATCATGAAACAAGCGTGGAAAAGACTGTTAGGATCTACTGAGTTAAGACAAGTACAATACACCAAACAAATGAAGAGGCGTCGGACATTAAGAAAGGCAGGTAGATGGTCCATTCCTGGTGCTCAGGAGACTGAAGGAAGGCAGGAAGGGAGTTTAAAGCTGGCCTGCTTAACACAGTGAGACCTGGACTCAAGAACAACAAACAGAAAAAAGAAATGAAACGAAGGTAAAATTGACTTATAGTGGGTAAGTATGGAGTCCGGTGTGGTGGGTCATGCCTGTAATCCCAGCAACTCAAGTTCAAAGTCAGCTCAGATCAAGGGGAGTTCCAGACAAGCCTGACCTGTAGTGCCTTGTCAAATGAGGAAAGGAAGGAAAGTATGGGGGGGAAGGGATGTGGAGAGCAGGGCAGGGGGTGGGGGGGGATATAACAGGGCTCAAAGGCAGAGGTTCTCACCCATAGGCCTGACAACCTGGTTCTAATCCCTGGATCCAAGGTGCCAGGAGAGAAGTGACTGCCTAAAGTTTTCCTCTAGGTCACACACATGGAGATGGGGACAAAATATAAACACGTCTCAGGTACATGCCCAAACTCTAATCAGTAATTCATTTTTCGTACCCATACGTTCACAACCATACTGTGTTCTACACAGATAATTTCATTTGTTCTGATGAACATTCCCTGTATGTTTCTCCAGTCATCACTTATTCTCAACATGGATTATTTGCAAATGGTTGAGGGGGAAAATGGACTCAGAGACCAGGGGATTGATAACCTTGAGTGTGCTTCTCATAATTTAGTTTCTGTTGAGTCCCCTACTATCAGCAAAATTTTAAAAAGTGAGATCTAGGAAATGATCCAGACTATGACAGCTCATGATAAATGAAGGGTTTATACGGTGAGGCACCGTTGGAGATTCAGAGTTCAGAGAAAGATTCATCACTCACAGTTTCTAGCAATACCTCAAGTCTTTGGCTCATTACCATTTGGGATCAATTCCCACATACTTCATGAACTTAAGTCTACTTAATTATTTGTGCAGGACTGAGTTTCAAAGATCAAAACTCCTTGCTTTTGACATTCTCTTCAGTTATGTTTGAGGTCAAATTCAGTGTTATGTATGGCAATACCCATTCATTAAAAAATTTTAAATGAATATTAAAAATATAAGTTATACAGAAAACTTCCTCAAACTCCCATTTTATATTTATTTCTTACACTAAAATTGTTTTCGGTTATTTGTTTTGTGGTGGTTTGTTGTCTTTAGTTTTTTGGCCATGAACTTTTAACCCTCCTGCCTCCAGCTCCTAAATCTGGGATTATAGGTATACTGAGAAAAAAATTAGATTCTACTCAATCTAAAGAAATAAAAGGCACATTATTAAAAATGAGCCGGGTTTGTAAAAAAACAAAACACCCACAAAAATCCCTTTACCCCAAAGTCTAGAGAACAGAACTGTTGCCATACACTACACTTCTGAGTTTCTTCCGAAAGTGGTCCTTGTGGTCAGTGGAGACAGAGGGCTGGAAGTGGGAAATGAGACAACAGTGCCTCACTTCAGGGCTGGAGAGATGGGTCAGCATGGAGAGCATGTGCTATTGCAGAGGACCCGAGTTCCATGCCCAGCATCACACAGGGCAGCTCACAAACTGCCCATTAATTCCAGCTTCAGGAAATCTTCTGCCTCTGGCCTCTGCAGGCACTTACACTCACACATGCACATATGTACACACACAATTAAAAGTATTAAAAATAAAGATGCATGTGTAACCGTGCACCAGAAGAGGGCACCAGATCTCACTACAGATGGTTGTGAGCCACCATGTGGTTGCTGGGAATTGAACTCGGGACCTTTGGAAGAGCAGCCAGTCCTCTTAACCTCTGAGCCACCTCTCCAGCCCCTAAAAATAAATCTTTAAAACAAAAGTGAAGGCAAATACATACAAAAATATTTAACAGAGACTTTGACCTATTTCAGGTATTTTAGCTAGAGGCTTTCTTTATACCATCACTTATAAAATACAGCTGCAAAAGTCAACACATTTTTACTACAAAGGGGTCTGATTTGAACAAGATCTTCCAGCCTTTATACTTGGGCTGGTAAGAGAACTCACATAATCAAACTCAACTGATTTTTTCTTGGAAATTTTAGTGCCAAGACATAGAAGTGTGACTTATTAAGTGCAGAAAATAATGCCTAGAAATTACTTCCACGTATTTTTTGGCTATAAGCTGCCAAAATAAAAACCTGATGGTGGTTTTTAAGAAGTCCACAAAAAGCGATTCTTGATTGATCCCCAAAGTTTGTTTCACAAAAGTAAATTTTTCAAAATCTTTGTTTGCCAAAGAATCACCCTTTACATCTCAAATTTTTCATTACACTTTGATTTGATTTATTTGTATGTGCATGTGCGTGCCAACACGCTCCTGTAGAGGGCATAGAACATCCTTAGGAGTTGGTTCTCTCCTCTACAAGGGCTCTGGGACCAAACTCAGGTTGACAGGTTTGTTCAGCTAGTGTTTTATTTGCTGAGCCATCTTGCTTGCGCTAAAGCTAAAGTCTGATATTCCATAGAAAACAGATCATTCCCAGCTTATGATGATTTGATTCACATTTTTAAACTTTATGACCTTGTGAGAACAATACACATTCAGCAGAAATGATACATTGAATTTTCACCTTTTTTATAGGCCTAGCACTGTACAGTGGGATAGTATTTTCCCCCTCAAGTTAATTATAATCTTTAAGTAACTTCTGATATCAGAAAAAAATAAAAAATACTCTTTAAACATATAATACTGGTGCTTTGGTCACCATGTGAGATATTTCTCCCTTCTTATTTTTTATTTTATGTGTATGGGTGCTTGTATGAATGTCTGTGCACCACATGCCTTCAGTAGTTCTGAGACCAGTAGAGTGGATCAATTATAGCTGATTATAGCTGGCTGTAAGTTGCCAGGTAGGTTCCGAGCACTAAGAGCAGCAAGCGCTCTCAAGCACTGAGCCATCTCTATCCTGGGCAGGCAGCAAGCTCTCAGTCGCCACTCCTCCAGAGCGAGCTCTCCACAGTATACCAAGCTGCTCTGTGCTTGCTAGCTTACGCTTAGGAAGTGCTAGGAAGTGCTTTTCAATTTATGAAGGATTTACAGGAAGTAACCCATCATCAGGTAAGCAGCATCTATACTGACTTGGATTAACAACTACCGCCAAGCCCTTTTATGTCCTGAGAACCTCTGTTTTTGTTTTGTTTTTTTGTTTTCCGAGACAGGGT
The DNA here is from genome assembly GCA_028658305.1 of Pachyuromys duprasi. NCBI lineage: Eukaryota > Metazoa > Chordata > Mammalia > Rodentia > Muridae > Pachyuromys > Pachyuromys duprasi. The sequence goes on along the minus strand of CM053762.1, from coordinate 62,929,450 downwards.
TTCTCTGTGTAGCCCTGGCTGTCCTGGACTCACTTTGTAAACCAGGCTGGCCTTGAACTCACAGAGATCCACCTGTCCCTGCCTCGCAGAGGGCTGGGATTATAGGCATGCACCACTGCACCTGGCTTCCTCAAAACATGACGTTATTTCTAGTAAGAGGAAGATGAAAGATCTGTACAGAGGAGAAACGTGTGGACAAAGGGCAGGTGATGGACAAATGAGCTGCAGGCCTAAAAGCACTATGCATTGGTGGCAACCTCTAGAAACCAGAGAAGAGGCATGGTCTAGATTTTCCCCAGAACCTCTAGAAAGAACCAGTCAAGAGGCACCTTGAATTTCTAGCCTCCAGAACTCCAAGAGTTCTGTTGCTTCCAACTATCTAGTTTTGTACTGTTACGGTAGCATTAGTAAACTATACTCTTTCAATGGAAATTCCATCCTAATACATATTTAGGGAACATTTTATCATAACACTGTGGGAAGCACACTCCTGCATATCCAACGTTTTGCAAAACTAACAAAAACCATTAAAGTAGTAATACAAACAAAACATTTGCTATAAGGACAATGCAATGTGCTTTTCACCAGGCTATAACCTTTGCTAAGTATGTTAGACTGAAAAGTTTCTAAGGAAATGTGAAGCAAGAAAATGTTATCACATTAGATTCTGAACAAAAATGTCTTTGTAAAACCCTGTGAATATCATTCAACATGAATTCTGATCATAAACACAAGCTGCAGCTGGTCTTACTACTTCTACCATAGCTGAGGGTTAAAGCAGGTATTAAATCATAAAATAGTAGTTTGATAAAATGCCCTTTTCACTTAAGCAAGCGTAGATTTCAGCTGACATTCTTGCTTGTGTGCATGTGTTTCTCCCTTTTTCTCTACATGAGAAACAATTTAAGCCCCGTCTGCAGCTTTAGCAGCACGCTAGGCTTTGGTCCCTTCAGGTTATGAGAACCTGTAAGAAGCGAGCTTAGTGCTGCTGAGAGTCAAGTCCATGATGCTACTGGATCTCACACTGATAACTTACTCTGCTTCATCCTTAAGAAGCAGACAAAAATGTTGCTCAGTTACTAATTTCTAAGACCACTAAATCATTCTTGGGTGATCTAAATCCCTTTCTTATTTTTCTGCTTGGTAATTTGAAATACTAAAATGCAAACTCCCCCCATTGCTTCTCCATGTGGACTTCTAGCAATTCCTACCCTGTGACAAAAGCACCCTGTCCCTGTACTCTGCCTCCGTGCCAGGGCTTGACAGACCCTCACTGTTGCCTTTTGTTGAGAAGCTGTCCTCTTCTCAAGGGTTTCTTTACCTGAACATAGATCTTTTTTCAGCTACTCTGTCCTATTTCAGTCTGTGTTTTCACCAAATCACACTGGAATAAATGTGGCAAAAGGAGAAATGTTCATAAATTAGTCAACATTTCTTGAGCTCCTATCACTGTTTAATTGCTTTAAGGATGGAGGATTTTTTGTTTGTTTGTTTGTTTTTTGAAACAGGGTTTCTCTGTGTAGGCCAGACTGGCCTCACACTCACGGAGATCCATACCTGCCTCGGCCTCCCTGAATGCTGGGATGTCATAATAACCCCAAGAGGCAAGTGCTGTCAGCTTACTGACAGTGAAATGCCTTAGCTACCTCTCTACTGTGTGAAGAAACACCTGGGAGTACGGCAGCAGGTGGCGGGCATGGCGCTGGGGCAGCGGCTGACAGCTTATATCTGATCCATAAATATGAGGCACAGAGTTGGCCAACTGGCATAGTGACAGCTTTTTAAACCCCCAGCCCTGGTGACACACCTCCTCCAACAAGGCCACACCTCTGAATCCTTCCCAAACAGTTCCACCAATAAGGGGAGGGGAGGAAGGACACTGACTACAATGTCCAGGCATTCAGAAATGAGCCTCTGGGTGCCATTCTCACTCCGACTACCACAGAGAACAAGCAGAGATGAAACATTACTTATGCAAGGTCACCACACTCTTTGGCTTTAGAACCAGAATTCTCTTTACCTTCACTGATGTTTTCAAAGTTTGACTCATTTTAGACTTAAAGTTGTTAGATCTTTTGGCAAAAATTTTTCAACTTCTTTCCCAACTTCAAATCAAGGTTCCCATTTTTGTGGACTGGTTATCTTCAAGATGACGTATAAGAATGAAACATACAGTTTGACATTTGGGAATTTTCATCAAATCACTAACAAACAAGATCCCTGATTATTCACAAAATTCAACGACCCACAAGTAGAATCTAAACTACAGTCATAATTTTTAAACTTTAAAAAAAAAGAAAGGGCTTTTCTAGATCTTGGGATCTAGGTTACATATATCCCATTATTTTACCTAGAGCTGTGTCAAACACGAACTGCTGTACAGATCTGTTGATTCTTTTCAAGAGCTTTAGGTTCTGTCTGATACAGAAATAAGATTTTGCTTAGAAAAGCAGGACTGAGTAAGAAATGTATGCAAGTATGTCCCTCGGTGCTTTATGGCACACATGTCACTCATCATTGAGAGGACCTCTTCCTGGAACACAGAGAGTGAAGAGACAATGAGAAGACAGAAACATCCCAAATTACCAAGATGTTTGAGAACTCAATTTTTAATAAAAAAAATAGAAAAATCTAAGAGGATTTTAAAAGTCTAACATCAAACTCATGAGCAAAGAGATTATCATTAAATCAACTGTTTAATTCATGGAAGTCTATTTTAAAAACAGCAACAGAAATGCTGACTTTAGAAGATGAAAAAATCTATAAAGAGACTGAGAAACATTAGTTTATGAATACTATTAATTCCTAGAAGGAACAATGTCTTTCCTGATACTCCTTACTTAGAACCAGTGTTAAAGTTTAAAAGAGTATGAGGTGTTAGTGTTTTGTTTTAGCTAATCGTTTCTTCATGAAGAGTCCAGAGAGATAGAGCCTAATTTGCCCAATCTCTCCACTTAATCTTGCTCAATACTTTTCATAATATGAAGATGCACAGAACATAGACAAGAGATCACATGTATATAAATTCCATCAATAAAGTTCTGAAATATGAATAACATTCTTGAAATTCCTGTAAAGGTTTCACTTAAGATACTAATTTTTGAAACTAGTGGGCAATAAAGTGTCTTTGAAAATAGTCATGTAATACTATATGTTCCAGTTCATTTTAAAGAGATTTTTAAGTAGGCATTCAGGGTTAGAAACAGAACTGGAGGATTTGTTTTCATAACAATTTGAAGCAATTTACAGTATTTTTAATCCTGAGCATGTTTGCACAGAAATGTACTAGAGAGTAAACATTAAGTCTCAATTTTGTGCTACTCACACGTCTGAAAGATCACTTATATTGCTAGCTATATTTAAATTCAGGCTTGAAGCAGGATTCTTGTTTTTCTGAGGCTCACAAAGACTGGACTCATAGCTTTCTTCTATGGTGTCTATTTAGCTGGACTTAAAGCCCACATCAAGTACTTTATTGTCAAATAAAAAGCCATCTTCATGGCTTAGTAACTTAAGTAGTTCTCTAGAGTTTGACAAATATGTTGTATCTATTTTAAAGATCTATTGTCAAGGAATAGTGCTTTATTCTTGTAAAAGACTACTAAGTTTATTTCAGACATCTAAACAGTAGTTTGAACACTATTGCCCTTGGGATCCTTGACTGCTACAGAGAAGCACAAAGCCACCAATTACAATTTTTTTTTTCAGAATACTGTTTTCCCTGGCCTCTCCTACTAAGGTAGAGAAGCATCTTGGAGCCCCATCTGCAAAAAAACAAAAAAAAAACAAAAAAACAAACAACAAAAAAAAACAAAAACACCTTAGGAGGCTAGGAAGGTAGCTCAGTCACAGAGTACAAGCCTAGCACCCGCCCCGCCTTGCATCCCCCCCCATACACACACACTGGGCTCAGTCCTCAGCACTATAAGAAACAGGATGACATGCATCCTCATAATCCCAGCACCTGGGAAGTGGAGATACGATCAGAAGTTTGAGGCCATTTTTGACATAGTTCCAGACAAGCCTGGGCTGGATGAAATTGTCTCAAGCAAACAAACAAACATACAAAACAGTAGAAATCATGGTGGTGGTGGTGGTTTGATCTAAAATAACATGCAGGCTCTGAAATATGGGTATAAGAGGCTTCAAGTTCAGTCCCTCCTAGGTTTAGTGGGAAGTGGCTTTCCTCCCCCTCCCCCACCCCCACCCCCAGAGTCTTACCACATTTTTTACACAGCTAGACTATTTTCCCTTCTCATTTCTATTATCTCAGTATCGGTCCATATTTTGAAATCTTATTCAAAGCCAATTCATTTCCCCCTCCATCAAAAATTAGCCCTCCTCCACTCCACTGCTCCTAAAACACTGTGTCTTGTCTTTCTATGGAGAAACTGGACCAGCAATTTCCTTTATTACACACTTAAGAGTTACTTTATAGGGCCTGCGGATCCTAACGCTACACTTTAGCTACCTGAGAACAAACCACAACAGAGATCTACAGCAGACTTTAGGGTGGGTCAAACTGACAGGTACCCAAGGTGGCCGAGGTAATGAATACAGTAACTTGCATTTGAAATGTATTAATTTGACTACAGTCATTAAAGAGAAGTGTGAAGTTATAAAAAGAGCAATTTTTCAAAAATCTATACTTATTACATATACTGAGGCCAGAAACAAAACTATAAATATATCACCTTCAAAAGAGAAAGCAGCGGCTGGAGAGATGGCTCAGTGCACTGTCTGCTCTTCCAAAGGACCGGGGTTCAATTCCCAGCACCCACACAGCAGCTCACAACTGTCTGTAATGCTAATTCCAAGGGATCTGACACCTTCACACTAATGCACAGAAAATAAAATAATTAAAAGAGAAAGCAGCGGCTGGGAAGCGGTTAGTGGGTGAGCGCTCCGGCACATGCACATAGACTCCAGCACCCATACAGAAGTTACACACGTGCCTGAAATGCTGCAGTGGGGAAGGATGTGTGGACAGGCAGATTGGTGGTGCTCAGTGGTCAGCTAGTCTCACCCAGTCAGTGAGTTCTAGGTTTAGTGACAGACCCTGTCTCAAAAAAAATAAGGGGGAGCATGATAGAGAAAAATAATGATGCTGAATTCTAGCCTACACACACTACACACGAGAGAGAGAGAGAGAGAGAGAGAGAGAGAGAGAGAGAGAGAGAGAGAGAGAGAGAGAGAGAGAGAGAGAGAGAGAGAGGCACACACCAAAACAAAAACTGAATTCTAAAAACATTATTGATCCAAATAACAAACATTAATTCATAAATAATTACTTCCCTAATTCAGGTATTAGGGAAAGGGCATAAAGAAACATAGGTAGCCATCTTTCTAGTTTGAAATTTGTTAATTACTGTGTGTGCATGGGGGAGGGCAGGCCATGCATGTATGTGACCAGAGGAAAACTCCAGTCAGTCCTCTCCTCCACCTTTCTGCATCTTCTGGGGATGGAGCTCAGGTCACCAAGTCTGCACGCCAAACACCTGTACCCACTGAGCCACCTTGCCAATCCAGCACTTCTTAGTGTAAGCATGGAGAGAAGAAAACATGTCCTTAAGAAAAAGGCACTAATGGTAAAAACTAGCTCACCAGAGACGCACTAGTATTCAATAGCCAAAGACTGCTGAGAGATTTAGGATAAGATGGCACAGGAAGATCTGAACGAAAAGGGAAAGATCCAAACTTCTTCAGACACAAAATGAAGAGGTTTGACCAGATCACCTCTACACCATTTCTAGCTCTGAAGTTTCACAACGCTCTTATCATGTAAGTATAGTAGTGACTAGATGTGAACTGACCACCCAAATAAGTAAGGTTTGCTTCTCTCTAACTAATTTAAAAGTCACCAAGCCTTCCTTGGGAGTGGCACACTGGATGGCTCAGTTGCGAAGAGCATTTGCTGGTCCTGCAAAGGATCCTGGTTCACTTCCCAGGATCCTCACCAGGCAGCTCACAACCACCAGTAACTCCAGTTCCAAGGTCTCTGACATCTTCTTGTGAGAATTTGGTGCACCAGGCACACATGTGGTACACAAGCATCTATGAGGGTGCTAACACACACACACACACACACACATACACACATCTAAAAAGAGTTGACAACTCCCAAATAAGTAGTATTCGCAAATGGGGTTTTAATTGTAAATATCACATGAAACTGAAAATAACTGCATATATGAGGATTTGGTATTTCAAAAGAGAACTGAATTTGAGGCTTTCTGCTTTATACCCATTTCATGATGTGTTAAAATTCAAGTTGGTCTTTTAAGTGAACATTTTTCATACCCCAAGGATGTATTTGAAGTAACTTACTTTTTTCTTTGCATAGGCAAGAATAGACTGAGCCTGCAAAGGTTCCTCCTGATACTTTAGCACCCTTTTCTACTTTGCTTTTTTTTTTTTTTTTAACTTTGCTTTTTTGATCTATCATGACTTTTATTATGTTCAGCAGTTACTGATGGTCCAATGTACTCTGAAGCCCAGCCAAAGCTTTTTTTAGAATAATACTCAAAACAAAGCAAATATTGGCTTAGTTATGACACTTGTTCTAAAATGTTAATAGTCTATTGTTCGCTATGGTTGTCTCAACAAGATAATACATTGAAAATCAGCATTTCCTGCTAGGAAGTGAATTCCCACTGTGTGTCACGGGACTCCAGGCAAACACTGGGCGCCCAGGGAGGTCTGCATCTGACCTGAGGAGTGATGCGTCTGTTTTTGTCCCTATCTCTCTCTTTTGCTTCCTCCTATTCCTCTTTACCCCTCACCTTTAAAATGTATTTCTGCTTCAGCTCAAACTGTTATCTGTTTGTCCATTTGCTGTCACTCAATTGTTTTCCTAAAACAGCTTCAAATGTTTTAGCAACGTTTGTTCAACATCCTGTAGACAGCAGCATCCTGTATACTCCCAACCACGGAGAACTTCCTTCATTGTAAATGCACAGTAGATGAAGTAATTGATGAAGAAGCTATATGGGTGTGTCCTCAAAACACAGGATCATCATTCCCAAGCCTTAATTTCATATAAGTAATTGTTTAAAGAAATAATGTATGAAGTACAATAATCACAACAAGCTTTCCTTTCTTACTAATATTTTAGTAGGACAACTGTGCTTTAACTTATTAGTCCAAGCACTACAACACTGTTTAGTTCATCTAGAGTTTGAGTAACAAGAAACAGGCCCTGCAGATCCATGGACAGGAGAGGACTGTGACAGTACCAGACACTGCTCTAACAGCCTTCTTTTAAAAACACTGAAAGTGAACTGTTTTATTTTCACAAACTCAAATTTTAACAAGTATCTTTACTAACGTGCACAAGCCTGCTGATAATAGAAAACAACAAAGAAACAGGAATTCGGGCATGGTGCCACAGGTCTGTGATCCCAGCTGGTGAGACTGAAACAGCAGGATTAAGAGTTTCAGGCAGGTCTGGTCTATGTAGGGAGGCCCTGTTGCAAAACAAGAATGAAAAAAGGAATGGACAGGAGGTTCCAATGGGGCCATGTTGTCACACGTATAACACAGTACTTAGCTGCTAGGAAGGTAAAAATCTGCCAGTTTACATGCTGGTCAGTACAGACTAGCAGCTGTTACTTCACATCTCTGGGATAAACAGCAACATCAGACTTTAGAGTACACTTATTAAGGGTGCCAAGCCTTTGGCAGAGAAGCCAGTGACACAGCACACGAATACAGAGACTCCCCTACTCCCAGGCCTTCAGAGATGTCTTACCACGCAGCTGTGCTTACAATGTTCTTATTGCCGTTTGCTTTTAGAACAGCCATCAGCCAACTCCAGTATGAGATCAAAACTAAAACAGGCAATGCTGAACACCTTATGTAGGATACAGCAAAAATCCCAGCCTTTGTTACCTTTCAACTTTCCTGGCAGGATAACCCTGTACAGTTCACTTCCCAGTGTGCTGCCTCAACACTAAGGTAGAAAACTAATTGTATCAAGTAGTGCCAATTTCAGTATTCAAGAAGCCATGGGGAAGAAAGGACTAAAATGCCTGAAGCCAATTTGTCAAATTACAAGTCACATTTATGTATGTGTGCGTGTACACACACACGACAGTGCAAGTGATAAGGTCAGGGGGAGGCAGTTTTCTCTTTGAAGCATGTGGTTCCTGGAAGTTGAACTCGGGGCATCAGGCTTTGCTGCAGATTCCCAGTGATAAATCCCTTTATCTTCCTTACCAAGAAGTTGCTTTATAGCTCCTTTCTCTGCTTCAATTTGTTGTTGCCACCGCATACCTTGAATGTTTTATATCGATCAAACTTTTTCAATATAGTATTACGTTAAAGAGAAAATGCACATGTAAAAAGATGAAGGGATGGAAAAGCATATATGACAAATGTCTCTACCACCCTTGTCCCCTTAATACTTTCTAAGCCATCTCACTGGCCCTTGGAGCCAAAATATTAAAAGCCCTAGGATTATCTCTTAAAGGCTGGCTGGACTCATGAAAATTATCAGGACCCATTTTAAAAGCAAACAGCACCTCACAATTTTTTTTCTCTCAGCTATTAAAATTTGATCAAAAAGACGCAGAAGAGATTCTGGAATCAGAAAAGGATGCTTCTGTGAAATACAGAAGATGATCCCATTGTTCTCTTTTACATCCTACATTTGCAGATAGCTTAGCCCATATCCAGGTAAGTACAGACCATATGATATACAAAAAAGATGTTACATTTGAATAGGAGAAATCATATAAGTTAAATCAATATTCCAACAAAAGTATATAAATATTAAAGTTAGAAGGAACATTAAAACTCATTTCTCCAACATCCCAATTTAAAATGATTTAAAAAAAAAAAGATAAAAAGAAGGTAAGTGGTCTGGTGCCAGCAATCCCATAATCTCACATTCAAGTTACCTGGCTTCAAATCTTCAAACCTTTCACAATAGTGAAAGAATGTTTCACTGTTTTGCCCTTGTGGAGCAGTTCTTATCCTCTAAAGAGTGACTAGGTAAGAGGCCTCCTCCTGTCTAATCAGATGAGGAAAAGTGGGTAAGGGCTCTTTGTTTTCATGAAACACTGTCATCCTTCACCACAGCCACAGGCTCTGTCCCAAGACGAGGCAGAAGAACTGACAGCAAAGACACATCCAACAGAGGGAATATATTGGAAGCAATGTGAAAGTAGTCCAGATACCCATCAAAAAAAAAACAAGTAATCATGAGCTCATCTGAGCATACACTGGAGGAGAACACAGCACTTACTAAACAGCCTCTTGGGAGGTATGATCTAAAAACATATTATGCAGGTGTAGCTCTCTTTACATGAATTTTAAAACATCATCCAAGTATTGAATAATACATTCACACATACATATTCACTGAAATTTTCTGGGAAAAAAAAAAGAAACTACCCTTTGGGGAGTAAGGTTACGGGGACAAGGGAGGTAGAGATATTTGTCACATGTTTTTCCATCCCTTCATCTCTTTACATGTGCATTTTCTCTTTAAAGGAGTGCTATATTAAAGAAGCTTCGTCGATATAAAAACATTCAGGGTGTGCAGTGACAGCAAAAGAACAGCAACAAACCAACAACAATGTTCACTGAAGCAGAGAGGGAGACTATAAAGTCTTGGGCAGCAACTTCTTGGTAAGGAGGATAAAGGGATTTATCCCGGGGAGTCTGGCAGTGGTGGCCTAGCCATACTTGACCATTATAGCTACTTCTCTAGAAGAGACCCTCCAACCCTTCTCATGTCAGAGTATCTATATCAGTTTTCATGAGTAGGTTATGGCATGAATGAGGAGATATATAGGGCCTGGTAAAAATTATTACTCTATTTGAATATTTTTAATACTATATAATTATTATAAGAAAAATAGGAGTATTAGTAGATCTATGAACTACTGCTTTTTTTTGATTTTTTTTTATTTTATTTTTTTTTATTTATTTTTATCTCAGTCACAGGTTAGGTACTTTGAATCCCAGGCGTAGCCCCCTCCCCCATTCCCTCCTACCCTCCCACTCCCTCCCTCATCTCCTTCTTCCCCGCCCCCTCCAAGTCCAC
>CM053762.1:62884332-62918899 GCA_028658305.1 Pachyuromys duprasi | reverse complement strand
TTATAGACCTTTTTCTTTTTTCTTTTTCTTTTTTTTTTTTAATCCAGCTACAAACAAGACCCAGACTTCTGAGGAGAGAGATAAAAAAAAAAAAAAAAAAAAAAAACTTGCTCAATCTGGGCCTTCCTGAACAATGATTCTCCTACAGTTCCACTTACCATTCACGTCACAAATTCTAGAGAGAACACAGAGACACGGAACTGATGGAACTGCCCAGGCATGGAACAGAACTTTGGGCTGCAGCCTGATCCAACTCTTCCAACAAATACCCAACAGCAACAGGACAAAGCATCATTATGACAGAAATAAAGGCCCTTTAGAGGCTGCCTTTTTTTTTTTAATTCAATGAACCCACTCTTACACACAAAGTTCATGCCACGATGTCTCGAAATGCAGTACTGCCCAATTATGCTATAAAAGCAACTAATAAATTCAGTACAAAACCCTTCTTTAAACACTTTAATGTTAGAAAATTTGCACAATTGTAGACTACTAGTATTTTCCTTCCTCTAAACAGATCAATGATACTCAAAAACAATTAAAAATAAGAACAAATAGTTTGAGAAAAAGCATTCAAATGACCTAAAAGAAAATAACTGAGTGAGAAGCCTCAGCTTACTCCCAGAGGCAAGCATTGCATGCTGAAGTAACTGGCACAAAATTAACATCTAGCTCAGCTTTGTTTCCACCTTAAGCAGGTAGCTAGCAGTATTACAATACACAACCCATCACTTACAAAAGTCCTGAAGCCTCTGTGCATTTCTTAAACTTGTTTTCATGTGGCAATTCTGATGCAATGCTGCCCTAAAAATGATCTTTGTTTTAAGCAGAAAGATATGCACACGGTGTGGTTAGAGCAAGGGTGGAGCCCACTCTAGGGGAAACAACACACCCAGACAGCGTTCAGTCAGAGCAAACTACACAGTAATGTTGCCGCAGCGCTTTCCAGGGCCCCAGAGGCAACATTCATCGGTTAGTTCTCAGAGTAACAGAGGAAAAGTCCATGTTTGTAGGTCAGTTTTCCTGCAATGGCATAAACTACAGGCTCATTTCTGTTTGAGAAGAAAGAACAGAGAGAATCATTAGAGAGCCCAACAGCTCAACCCACACACTGGTAGGTGGAGTTGGACTACTGTTAAGGAAGTCCAACCATGCCAGCTTCTAAGTTTAGTAACAACAGTTTTTACATATCTCAAGGTGTACAAACATTGCTTGCTCTAGAATATTACTTTAGGGCACATGAGCATGAACACAAACTATCCATTTTTCCTCCTCACCAATCCTCTACTTTCAGCAACACAGACACAATAAAAGCATTATATTTCCAATTAGCAAGAGTTGTCTTCAGAACAAGGATGTTGGGAAGAGTGGATGGCTCTGTGGGTAAGCTCGCTTGCTGCTAAGAAGTCTGATGACCTTAGTCTGCTTCCCGGAACATGCATGGTAGGAAGAGGTAACTGACTCCTACAAGTTGTCGTGATGAGCCTTGGCACATGTGTGAGCCCACGTACACAAACAAATAGAAACACACACACACAAAACATAAAGAAAAAGGTTGTGATTTATGGACTTGCTTTCGTATGTCATGAAAATGTATGCATAAAGGGAAAAATAATTTTGGTGATAATCGCTAATATAAATTGCACCTCAAAAATTGTTTTAATTTTCTAAGAATTTCAGTTAAATTTTTATATGACTTTTGTCCAAATAAGATATTCGATAGAACACAAATATAAGTACTATATAAAATTTGTTTAAGATGATTTTTCAGTACTAAATTTATTAACAATATTTAAATTGATTTTTAACAAACACCATATTCTGCACATGTACACTTAGAGATACAAGTTAAATTTTCAAATTCTATGATCACATAATTAAATAGGTTTCTCTGATTAAAATATCCAAGCATGATTTTTTTTAAGTTGCCATGGATTACTTACATAAAATGTAAAACAACCGAAAAAGTTTTTGAAAGAAACCTGGAAAAATGTGTTTAAGGATAAATACCCTCACATACAAAGAAGAAATCCCTAGGGGACACCAGGCAGCTTACTCTTTGAGTGATGGCCTGGAACACCCTCTGTAAGCACCTTATGAAGGGGATGCTCACTAATCTAGTCTTTCTTAGATTAGGAGGACATATCTGAAATGAAAAAGTAACCATTCCAAAAACTCCTTTCACAGCAAGTGCCTGGTCTAATTATTTTTCCACCATACATGTAGTTACGAATCACCTGCTGCCATCCTTTGTTCTTCCCCGTCTCACCCTAACACTGAACAACTCAAAGGTGCCAACTGGATTCTTATTAGAAGAATCTTGGCTTCATACTTTTTGGATTCACAGTGCTGGAAATGTCTGTTTTCAACTCAAAATTCACTTTCACAGCTGCAAAGGAAATGATAGGAGAAGAAAAACACAGCCAATACATATCAGCAATTAATTCCACCCACAGCTGCCCAGCTGTTTGTATGTGGAGCCTCAGGCTGCTTCCTTTTGGGGCTTTTCAGCCCTGACAACTGATACTCCACATTCAGAGACACGGGCTGCTTGTGACATGTCAGGAATGTGCACAGATCACAAAGCCTTGGAGACTAAATGAAATCCAGATTCACTTTTCTTGGAGCTTGTCAGTATTATTTCATAGCTTTAAAAACTCAAAACCACTCCAATCACAGAGAGAAGAAATACATTTTAAACATTCTCATTTCTGAGTGTTACCCTTCCAACAGAGAGGAAAATCTGCCAATGGCATCAGATGTAGTAACAAGAATAGACACACTGATTTATTGGCATAGACAAGGTGTGACATTCTTAGGAATCCACATGGCCCTAGTACATTATATAGGGCTAATACTTACTTGAACACAAACGCACACAGACCACATACACAGACACACACACATACACTCACGCATGCACTCACACTGTCTCAAAACCTTTAAAGCAAAACGTCTCAGGAAATATTATTTATACCACAATCACGCAGTAAAGCAAGTTTTTCTAGTTAGTTCAGACATTATTTGACATACTTGTATACCTGTCTATTTAAAAGATTAACATATATTTACAGATCCAATCTTTAAGGGTAATGGTCAAGGAGTGAAATTTTCTTTCCTTCTGCTCATCAGCTTTGTAGATTTTAAGTGAAAGCATGTTACTTGAGTGCCAGAAGGCTTAGCAACCATAGTGTGGGATCTCACAACTCAAGAAGTAGCCTACCCCTTCTTTCTGCCCTGCAATTTTATCTTATATGTTTCTGTCATGTAAGTCTTGTAAAGCACCATTGTTATACTGTATTTCCATGTATAAAATGAGTTTTATTTTCAATAAGTAACTTTTATAATGATAACTAGTCCATAGCCATTTTTATAGAAAAAGATGGCATTTACATTAAAAAAACTAAAAATTTTAGTTTTTATTGCTGCTTTTACTTTTCACTAGTTTTTTAATGAAATGGGAAACTGGGTACCTCTATGACTGAATTCATTATCCTAAGAGCACTCGTCTTTCTGTTTAGTCACGAGTCAAGGTCAGCTGTACAAGAGTTCAGGTACTCCTGATCCCTGTACATTTGCAAACATAATATAATATAGATTCGATAATCATTCTGCCCCCTTAGACCCACCAGGGTCTGGTACAGAACTCAACTCCAGGGGAGCACTGAAGCCTAAGGCTTCATTTGTCAAATAAAGGCTCTTTAAATATGCAGTAGACTGAAAACAGAACACACCGCCCAAAACGGGCCTCTGTCCGTCCAGTAAATGTCTTCTAGTTGAAGACATACAAGGGAGGAGGGGAATTTGATCTCTGCTCATGTGACATTACCTCTAGACGTGTGGTATAACCATCAGCGACTAAAACTTTGTCTGGCAAGTTCCAGCTCTGTGGACACTCAGTCCAGCTTAAACACCCAAGGGAAGGTACTCCCCACCTACCAGGGGCTTCTGTCTACATTGCTTCTCAGACTAAACTCATGACTACACTACATAAGGGGTGAATTAACAAGACTCTTCATGAAGGCCACTGATAAGAAATTTAAAAGTGAGTTTCCAAAAAATAGCTTATTGTAATTTTTATTTCCATTATTTTTCCTTGTGTATGTGTTTGTATGTGTGTATGTACACATGTGTGCAGGTGCCTGTGGAGAACAGGTATCTGAATCCCCTGGAGCTGGAGTTACAGATGGTTGTGAGCAGCCCAATCTGGTTGTCTTCCTGAAGAGCAGGACATGCTCTTAACTGGTGAGCCATTTCTCTAGTCCCTTATATTTTAATTATAGACTTACTATTTTATTATAAAAACTTTAAAACATAGAGCAAATCTGAAGGAATTTTACAGCAAGCATCATAAAACACTGCTTAGGGTCTTCTCAGAACAGGACTGTACCAGCTTTGTCACATTTCTTTATCTTAACAATTCCTCTATCTGGTTATTAATTTCTTTTTAGGGAAATTTAAGGTAAATTATAGACACCAGTACATTTCTCCCAAATACTTCAAGTTATTTCACTAATTACAATACAGTATTTTCTTTCAGTGTACAGTTTACATAGTGATATTTAAACAGCTAAGTGTATCTCGATGACCCTAAATCCTATAGAGGTATGCAATATTATCTGTGTCCCCAGACGTTCCCTCACAGTTCCTTCCAGACAGTTCTGCTCTACTGCCCAGATGCCATCACCTCTGAATAGCTAGGCCTTTGAAATCAATTCCTTAAACTGTTCTGCATGCCACATAGCACACAGAATGATAACATGCAGGAACCACCTAGATGGGAAGAACCTAAGAGACCACAAGTTAAAAGGGACTGTAGACTCAGCTACTTCAGTTACTCAACCTTGTAACTGAAAAAAAGCAAAACTAGACAGTGGTGATTGCCATTCTAGGGCATCCACTCAATGGTTTGTGGAATAAAGGCAAGAGCTGGAGAGACCCTAGCTCAAGAGAACCTGTCTGAGACTCATTTTCTCACCATAAACAACAGGAATCGTACTTCACAGAGTTGAATGTGTTGAAACAGACCCTCTGTAGTCTGAGGTACCAGTCAAGAATCAGCACACCACACAATGCTTCCTCAGCAATGTGCTGTTCTCATTCATACAGGTAAATGTAACCACACATAAAGCAGCAGACCTCTGCTCCAGCTCAGCAGACTGAGCCTAAGCCTCACAGATATTAAGCCGGGGTTCCCTTACTGAGCTATACCCTTCACCACCACTTTTTTTAAAACTTGTTTTGAGACAGTTTTGTTAGGTTACTCTAGGTGACTATAAACTTGTTTCGTAGCTCACGCAGGCCTTAAACATGTAATCCTCCTGCCTCCACTTTCCAAGTAGCTGAAACTATAGGCCTGCATCGCCGGGCCTGGCTAGAACCCTCTATTCACTGTTAAAGAAAGCAGACAGTAGTAAAATTGTTATCTAGAAAAAAACGGGGGGTCCTTTTTGGTATCAGAACTGGAGTGGGGAAGGCACAGATTAGTGATTGTGTAGTGACTACTTAGAGTTACCCCTGTAATTATCTGTGTAAAAACCTCATTTTGTCTAATGTGATCTTCCTTTTCTTCACCAAGGAAGCATTCCAGGCCTTAATATAAATCTAACCCATTTTCTTGGCCTAATGAACAGAGCAAAGCTCCTTCATCTAGGTCTCCATAGTTTCTTTGTCTAAACAATTACAATTCAGAACTCCTCGTGTTGGCCAGCTGCTTCCAGGGACCGCTTTACTTAGCTGGAAGCACTTGTCAAATCTAGCCCAGAGCCTCACCACTGGAATCATCTGTAAGTGCATAATGAATGAATGTATCTTGGATCAGGTATTCCGTTTCAAATCAAATAGTAAACAGGAAGGCAAAGTGCCAGAAGAATGACAAGTAAACAGAGATCAGGGGCTCCTTGCTCCATCTACTGCAAGAATGAAGACCATTCTCAGCAATCAGACTGTCAACATCCCAGAAATGTCAGCATCACTCTGAAGAGGTGCATAGTCATTGTGAAGAACCCTAGGGGAACTCTGCGGAGGGACTCCATTCACATCAATGTACACTGAGTCTTCTTGGAAAGAAAAAGAGGTTCCGGGGTGACAAATAGTAGGGTAACAGAAAGGAACTGGCCACCATCAGAACCGTCTGCAGTCGTGTTCATAACATGATTTACCAGATGAGGTCTGTGTATGGTCACTTCCCCATTATCTTTATCTAGGAGAATGGGTCTTTGGTTGAAATCCGAAATTTCTTGGGTGAAAAATATATCCGCAGGGTTTGGACGAGGACAAATGTTGCTTGTTCTGTCCCTCAACCCCAGAAGGATGATGAATTAATCCTTGAAGGCAATGATACTGAACTTGTTTCAAATTCAGTGGCTCTGATCAGTTAAAAACAAGGATATTAGAAAGTTTTTGGATGGGATCTACGTGTCTGAAAAGGGAACAGTGCAGCGGGCTGATGAATAAGACCTAAGTTACCCAGCTCCAGAACAAGGTCCTGGATTATGAATACTATTTGGGGTGTCTTCGGGAACAATAAAAGACTTATATTGAAAAAGAGAAGAGGGTGTCGTGACATAGGACACAGGCATAGAATAGTGAAGAGCCACTGGGATAAGGAGACAGCCGTAAAGATAAGACTGAGACCAGAGGCCAGACATGGTGGCACACACCTTTAATCTCAGCACTTAGGAGGCAGAGGCAGTGGGTCTCTGTGGGTTCACGGCCAACCTGGTCCAGGACAGCCACAGCTACACAGAGAAACCCTGTCTCAGAAAAAGTTATAAAATGAAGTCCATGTTGGTAAATCAATTCACCAATAAAATATTTCTTTTCTACATTCCGCCTGAATTATTCTACACCTACTATGCACCACAATGTCACGGCAAAGACGGCAAGAAGCAAAGTACTCCTGACCCTAAAATGTTAGCAACTTAGTGTATATGAGAAGAGAACTTTAAACACAGGAGTCTTGTTGTGGTGGTATCAGTCATGTATCATAGATCCAGAGATAAGGGCCGGGGGGGGGGGAGGGGTCCAGGGATGCTACCTTAGAACTTCACTTAAAAAGCATAAATGCAATGTGAGGGGGAGGGAAAAGACAGGCAAACACGATATACTTCTTAAACTTGTGCTTTATATACAGCATTTCTTTACACTAAAATATGAGATACTGCAACTGGTAAAAATGAAATTGTTACTGGTTAACAGTTTATAGTGGTTTGTGTAATTTTACTTAGAAGCAGCTTAACATATTACAACTACACAATTCTGTGTCCTGAGCTTTTACTTTCACTTTAACCTTTGACCTACATACTAAGAAAAGAAATCCATTTACATGCTTTCTGGGAACAATACTTGTTTTTACCCTGAGCTAACCAATGACTTACAAGTAACTCAGGCCACTACAGAAAGAGGCACAGGGAATGCTCTAGGCTGACACCAAGGTCATCATCAAACTAAGGCACAATCAGTATGGAAAAGCATAGCCATATTCAAGGGACCTTAAAGGCATAAGCAAGCTAGATTCTCCAGGAAGAGCTGAAAAGAGGGGAAGGCACTGACAACAGAGTTGTTTAACACTGCACCTAACAGAGAAACTGTGGAGACTGGAAAGAAACTCTGGAGTGGGCTGGCAACTGGCTGAGGGCAAGCTGCAGCCCCAGAAAGGCCTTCAGCTTGACTCCAGCTCCGGATTAAAAAAGGGGGTGGGGGGTGGGGGAAAATGGAGAGAAAAGGATGAAGGGGACCCGTAAAGGTGAAAGATTATATACTGTGATCAAGTTAGTTTTGATATGAAAACTTCATAACATTTATGGTCACACATCAAAGTATAAGTGAGTCCTCCATTTTAATGAATTTAGAAAACATGACAATCATTTGCAGTACACACCATCATGAGAAAAAAAAACAGCCTACAAAAAGAAATGAAGGTAGAGTTATTTATATACTACATGAATCCTTCAGAATCTTTGCTAGGTTCTTTCGAATAGTGATCTCTCCTGCATTTAATGACATCATATTGGGTACAGCCAATTCTGGGGACAAATAGTTTACATAAGTAAAAGCCACCTGTGATTTATGAGTTCACACCTTTAATATCTAAGCTCTGGCAAAGGGAAAAACTATTTTGCCTTTCGAAATGTTCACACAGAGAAGTTTAATCCTGGGGCAGGAATTTCTCAATGAAACATTTATCTTTAAGACAGCCTGTAAGTAACTTCCTCAGAATATATAGAAGAAGGAAAAAAAAAAGCCACAAAAACAACTGCTTCTGAAATAGTAAAAGAACTGGGTGGAGAAAGGAAGGCACAGAAAAGATGGTGAACGCCAGGGTGACCGCGGAGGAGATAAGCAGATCAAGCGTGGTATGCCACACCCAGAGGGAGGTGCACAGCTGACTTCAAGGGACGGGGGGGGGGGGGGGACATTGAGCAAGTGAACAATTTTGGTTATGGTTAGCTGAAAGGTTGCACAATCCTACAAGTAGAAGAAAGAAATCAAAGGGTGTTTCTAAGGTAGAACAATTTAAGCTGTACAAATAGCTATCTCTTTAAGAGTATCTTTAAAAATGACCAAATCATAGAAATAGGATAATGGGAGTCAAAGCAAAAACAATTGCATTTTTAGTATTTCAGAAAGGCAATATGTACGCACTTTCCTCATACCAGAAAATGAAAAACCAAGAAGGTAAAGGGAAAGTAAAACTCCATGTTAATTCAGGGCATTATCTATTATTTCATGATAATAAAACTTTTTTAATCCTATGGACTATGCCATTCTTGAAATAACAAGGCCCAAATAAGTTATACTGACAATAATTTTGGGCTATCTGGAGAAGCACAACTTTTTGTTGTTCTGATTTTAAATTTAGCAGCTTATAGAAACAACTATCAGTGGCTGAGTTTTTAAAACTTATTTCAAGATAAACAGGACTTGTCTCTGGTGGGTTCCTTCTAAACTGCCAAATCGTTAATCTGCAACAACTCCTTTAAACTGATTCCTGTAGCTTAAATACAGCATGTGATATGATGCTTTAACTAAAAACAAAGGGTGGATAGGGAAGGCCCATATTACCTTTGGAGTTGTTTTTAAACTTTAAACTCAATAGTAAATGATTCCTCTTAGTAGCCTGAGGCCATATGCTTGACAAGAGGAATGAACACATACACATAGACACACAGACAGACACACACACACAAATCCCTACCATCCCAAATCAACCAACCAACTTATGAATGGAAAGCAATTATTACCTTTTTTTCAATTGTGTGGCTGGAAGCCACAGATGGATTTTAGAAAGGCCTTCTGTGAGAAACAAATTACTTTTTTCAGTTTCAGCTTTAATAGTTATTCCCTTTGCTCCACTCTCAGAAAGGAAAGTTAATGAAAACGAACACTTTGGGTTCTGTCTAACTGAAAGATTGTGCAATCCTTTCCAATGAGGAAGTACTTCAAGCTTTCAGTGAGGCATTTCTTGTGGATGATTTACTACATTAATCAACTCTGTTCATTCTTCTAAGCATTAATTACTGTCTACAGAACTGGAAAAAAAGGCACCATCTATTCAACAAGTGTTTGCTTTTTCTGTGACACGAAAGTCAAGATGTACCTGATAAAACAGACAGCAGCTGGTGTACCTAGACTAACATTTTAAACACAGAACAGAAGCTCTTGAGCCAACATTCTGGCTCAGATAAAAAACAAAAAGTATAGCTAGGGCTCAAAAGAGGACTCTAACCTCTTTTGATGTCAAGTCATGCAGAAGTGCTTTTTGTTTGGTTTGGTTTGATTTGATGGGGTGTGCTAGACATGGAACACAGGCAAATGTTCTACCACTGAGCACAGCCCAGTCCTGAAAATAAATCTTACTATAGAGTCACTTCCAGAAATCCTGGACATTTAGCTACAGTTCAATAGAAGCTACCTAAATGCCTCAAGGAGGCAGAGGTAGGCAGATCTCTGTGAGTTGAAGGCCAGCCTGGTTTACAAGAGTCCAGAACTGCCAAGGCTAAACAATGACTTGGTCAGACAGGAACTAAAAGCCTTTTCTAAATAACAAATGGAGGAGGGAATGCAGAAATTATTTATTTCATGTGCGTTTCAGATCATTTTGTATGCTAACTAAAAACAATTTTAAAATTCACTAATACTTAAGGGTTGAAAATATGATAGGAAGTCCAAATTATAAAGAGTTATATCAGTAGCTAAAAATGAACAAAGAAAGCTCTGAGAAAGCTAAGGCAGGGATCTCAGGTCCCAGGCAGGCCTGATTTACAAAGTGAGACCATGCCTTAGGAAGTTTGACAAATACACCCTCTGTCCACTAACACAGAACCGAGGAAATGTGAAAACAAACTAACAGAGGTAGGCTTGACACTCCGGTCAGCTAGAGGACAGGGCATGACTGAGCCAGGGAGATATCTGAGGCCACCTTGGGTTAGAATAGCAAAACAATGTTAAAACTAAACACTTTAAACACTCAAACCCAAATCAAAAAGGCTTCTGCTGTTTGTTTTCCCCAGAATAGAGGCAAATGCAGGCTCTTTCCTGAGAAGGTGTCTTCTCTCACAAGGATTTCTTTAACTTTATATCTGATGGAAGGGAACCAGAAACCTTTTTAAAAGAATGGCGTACTCAAAACAGACTGGTCCCAACTGAGGCTCAAGGGCAGAACACTTGCCCTTGCTAAGCCTTGGGTTCCATCCTCGGTGCAGAAAATTAATAACTAATTAATAACAAATAGACGGCTTAAGGATTCCCACAGATAGACCCCTGTTAATGTCAGCACTCAGAATGACAAAGCACTCAAGTC
Source organism: Pachyuromys duprasi (assembly GCA_028658305.1). Lineage (NCBI taxonomy): Eukaryota > Metazoa > Chordata > Mammalia > Rodentia > Muridae > Pachyuromys > Pachyuromys duprasi. The sequence goes on along the minus strand of CM053762.1, from coordinate 62,908,095 downwards.
CACATACTTCGTTAAACAACACCCAGGAGAAACAACACCACCCCATCCACCTCTCCAAGAACTTCAAACAATGGAAAAACTGAAAAAAATAAACTAGGGAAAATAGCGCCTAAAGCACTAACAGAGGGCTGAGGGGGAAGCCAGTGGAACCGTGGCTGGAGACGGTCAGCAAAGACAGGGCGCACCTGCAAGAGACTAACGCACTTGGAGCAGACTGCAAAATAAGACTAAAGAGGTAAGACAAAATTTTCTAACTTCTGGGAGAAATAAGTGTCAGCTTAGAACTATATCCAACAAAACTATCTGGGCGAATGAAGAAGAAAATAATAGTGAAGAAGAGTTAAGATAAAGAGCAAATAAATTGTTACATATGTAATATTGGGGCTGGAGAGATGGCTCAGAGGTTAAGAGCACTGGCTGTTATTCCAAAGGTCCTGAATTCAATTCCCAACAACCACATGGTGGCTCACAACTACTTATAATGAAATCTGGTGTCCTCCTTTGGCATGCAGGCACACATGCAGGCAGAATACTGTATAAATAAATAAATACATCTTCAAAAAATGTTAAAAATACTACATAAAGGGGCTGGAGAGATGGCTCAGCGGTTAAGGGCACTAGTTGTTTTTCAGAGAACCTGGGTTCATTTTGCAGTACCCACATGGCAGCTCACAACTGTCTGTAACTCCAGTCCCAGGGACTCTGATACCCTTGTATGTCCTCTCTGGGCACCAGGCATGAATGTGTTGTAGATATATGTGCAAACGAAACACCTCTACATAAAGAAAACTAAACTAAACTAAATGACATAAAACAGAAACAATCTTGGCATGGAGGTGCATGCATGAAGCAGCCCTTGCCTAAAGCATCCATGTACTACTGAGACTCTGTTTTAAAATTTTATTCTAAGCTTAGAGTGATGGTGCATGCCTTTAATCCCAGCACTTATGAGACAGAGGCAAGTGATCTCTGTTAAGTTTTAAGGACAGCCTGGTCTACACAGGAAATTCCAGGACAGGCAGACCCTGTGTTGTGTCTTGTTTTGAAAAAGGAGTAATAAATTCATACCTCACTTTAGCACTGAGGAAGAAGCATGGATCTTTGAGTTTGAGGTTCCAGGAAGCCAGGGCTACACAGAGCAACCTTGTCTTGAAAAAAAATTTCTGGAGTGAAGGCTCAGAGGTTAAGAGCATTGGGCTGCTCTCGGAGAGGATCCAGATTCAGTTCCCAGTATCTACTTGGTGGCTCACAACCATTTACAACTCGAGTTCCACAGGATCTGATGCCCTCTTCTAGGCTCCACTGGAACTTCATACATGTGGTACACAGACATACATGCAGGCAAAACACACATATACTTAAAAATATAAATACATAAAATAATCTTTAATCCCAGCATTCATGAGGCAGAGGCAGGTGGATCTCTTAAGATCCAAGACAGCTTGGTCTACATTGTAGGTTCCAGGACAGCCACGACTACACAGAGAAAATCAAAACCAAAACCAAAAAATGAAAAGTTAAGTTCTGTGGGCTTTTTCCTTGTCATTCAAGTTTAACCACACACAAATCCCATGTTTAATTCACTATGTGCCTATATCCTAGTATTAAGCTGTTGTTCATATTCTCATCTGGGTAGGTATCCAACCTCTTGCTCCATGAAATACTGGAATAAACTTTAATGTATTAGAAAATTAGAAAAACTAAATAAACAGGGGGGAAGCAAATACGCTTTCACATGATTTATAAATCACATTTTAATCCCATATATTTCCGTTTGGCCTCTGTTGCCTGGGATCTGGATTAAGTGTCTTGTCTGTGAGCCAGTCACATCATATTCTGTGAAGAGCAAAAAGGGAAATTCTGATTTCTAAATATACTTGTTGCCACGGAAACAACTTTCAGAAGGGGCAGACTATGTATTGTGTGTACAAGTATGGACTCAAGATTAAAGCTAGCTGGTAATGCTTGCTGCAACCTGTGTATTCAAACAGTACAGCAAACACATTAGTCCCTTGGGGTTCTGTATTTGGGAACATTGTAACTAAAGGCTACCTGTGGACCCCCAAAATACTTGTTCTTTTACTTCATATCAAAGAGGCTTGAGTGGGCGTATTGCACAGACCCAGGTCAGAGGGTGTGTGTGTGCTGAAGTGGGAAGTGAGGGTAGAAGAGCTGGAGCTTGGGAACATTTGTATTTTTCAGATTGCAGCTTCCTGTTCAGCTGAGGAGATAGTCCAGTAACCTTGCTGTTGGCTAAAGAGCGGCCTGTAAGCATGACAGATCACAGCTGTATCCTGTACATGTGCAAAAATCGATCCAATTTGAGGCCAGTAACTGACAGTAACATGGAGGAATACTCCCCAGCCCCCACTTTAGAATGAATTTTGAATACTAAAAACAATCTGCTTGGATACACAAACACTGATTAAAGACCCTAGGTGCACAGCAGGAGGGTATGACAATACATATATAAACAAGACAAGCTCCAAACAGAGGCAATAGCTATGTGCTCAAATGGGTGTGTTTACAAGACAGGGAGAGAGGGGTGAACCTTTTTAAAGAAAATGCTATAGAATTACTTAAATAATACTTCTTTCTTCTTTCAATGTCTTAATTTCCCAACTTCTTACCTCAGAGGGCGGCAGACCACTGTTGCCCTGTCCTCACAGAAGAACTCCCACCATGAGACTGATACACAAAAGAGCTAGCTGTGACGTGGGATGGCACATGTGGGTGGGGGACAGCCGCATGGGAAAGCAGGAACAGCACTCACAGCAGAAGTGAAGGGAAATTTCCTTTTCATAGGAAAATGATGTCTTAATTCACATTAAAGTGGAAGTGACAAAAGAAAAGACATTCTACATTAAAAAAAAAAAGTTTCCTGAAGGAGGAGGCAGCACTGACTTTAAAGAAAACATCACTATCACTCGTGCGTGCACACACGCACACAAACACCAAGCAGGAAAAGTCTCTTCAGAAGGCAACAGAAAATAACTAAATCAAGGAAATGCAGGGGCCTCAGTGGGAGAATCATTCATCTCAGTGGGTTGCTGAAAGGGAATAACATTAACTCTACTTTATAGTCAGGTATCTGTATTTTTAAGCCCTTGATAATTCTATACATGTACATATTTTTAATCATATACAACCCCTACTGCCTTATCTCCCTCCTACTCCTTTTATCTATTTTTTTAAACCTGAAACATTGTTATTTTATTTTATTTTTTTACATTTTGTTTGTTTAGGTGCTCGGGCGTCTGGTCTGTATGTGTGGCTGGAGCCAGGGCAGGCAGGACGGGAACTCTGGGTCCTCTGGGACCAGAGCTAATGAGCTGCTTTCCTTTCATGTGATCACTTTGTTTTACTCATCAGAGCAGTTTCCAAACTGTAATGAAACTGTAGACAATAATCTTAAAAAAAATTCCCCTGCTATAGCCATATTCAAATGAAAATCTTGGAGTGAACAACGACTACAGCTTCCTTTTTAAATTTATTTAATTATTTTTAATTTTTGTTTTTTCAAGATAAGGTTATTCTCTGTAGAGCCTTAGCTGTCCTGGAACTCATGCTATAGACCAGGCTGGCCTTGAACTCAAGAGACTTGACTGCCTCTTCCTGAGTGCTGGGGTTAAAGGCTTGTGTCGGTTTTCAAGCTTCTGGTTATGCCACAGAAAAGTCATGCTGAGTCCCAGAGGCCAGGGCCAACTTTAGGAAACAGATCATTACAACATCCTCTGCATCCTCACCAAACAACAGGAAGGAGGTTCACTGATACAGGACAGGGTCTGAGCGCCTGAGTGCGTCACTTGCTGTTCACACCAGCAGTTCTTCCCGGCTGTTCTAAAAAGCAGTCTCAGATGAGGGAGGCAGAGCTTTCCCATTCTGCATTCTACTCGCAGCACCTGGACACTCCAAAGGACGACAGAATGCTCATTCTGAATATGTGGAGTCACAAAGTACACAAGGCTACTTCCATAATGTAGAAATTAGGATAGAACAAAGTTCTAAACTTCTGCTCTTTAAAATTACTTCTTTTCAGCCTAAGGAAGAAAAAAAAAAAAACCAACCACAAATCAAGATATTTTTGTTGTAATGGGAAGAATTCATGCAAAAACAGGCAAGATGTTTCAGGAGGTAAAGACGCTTACCACCAAACACAAAGACCTCAGTCCATTCCCCAGGCCCACCCGGTAGAGGGAGACTTCCTCAACTTGTGCTTTGACTTCCACACATGTTCCACGGCATATGGGTGCTGACACATGCCCATGCATGCAAACAAAACTGCAATTTAAATCATTAGGAACCTTTCAGTCCCCAAGCAGGTAGTGTTAATAATATTAAATTAAAGGGTACAAGCCTAAAAAATTAGCATTTTATAAAGCAAAATTATCCTTTTAAATCCCGTATTTCTATAGATATGTTTTAAAGGCAACTTAATTTTATTATTTTATTTTGTATGTGGGTGTTTCGCCTACATGTACATCTGTGTACCACATATGTACCTGATTCAAGAGGAGGCCAAAAGAGGAGGTCCAGGGAGCTGGAAAGATGGCTCAGAGGTTAAGAGCACTGGCTGTTCTTCCAAACGCCCTGAGTTCAATTCCCAGCAATCACACGGTGGCTCATAACCATCTATAAATGAGATCTGGTGCCCTCTTCTTGTCTATAGGCACAAATGCAGAATACTATAAATTAATTTCTTAAAAAAAAAAAAAAGAAGAGGTTCAGATGCCCTGGAACTGGAGTTACAGACAGTTGTGAGTTAGCATGTGGGTACTGGGAAGCCTGGTCCTTTGAAAGAGCAGCCAGTGCTCTTAACTGCTAAGTCATCTCTCTAGCCCCTAAAAAAGCAATCTAAATCAACAAGCAAGAACAAAACTGACTTTCCCATAAAATAGTTTACTCTAATTAAATCCCACATTTAAAGAAAACTACCTGTCTAGCTCACAGAACACTGAAGGGCTGCTGTGTCAGGCATGCCTGCTATCTTACAAGTCACCTAGGGAGCCGGCCCTTCCCTGGCACATGGAGCCAGTCCCTGCAAGTGTCACCACTGTCTCAGACAGTCACAAATACCCACACCATGTATGCTGATAGTCATTAAACTGTTTCCAGGATGCATTTTTTGTCAGAGAAAATATTCTAAATACTTTCTGTCTAATTTACACATCTAAAGAATGGTACTGTAATAGCACATGTCCTGATTGTTTTAGAAAACCACCAAACAACAAGTAATACTAAATGGACTCAGCAAGCTGTATTTACTATTTATTCATACATACATACTAAAATGAAGAAAACAAAACTGTTAATTTGGGAAGAAGTAGAGGGGCAGGACACAGGAGCTGGAGGAAGAGGTGGATGCAAATATAGTACACAGAGATGAATTTTTCTTTTAATTAACAAAAACCAACCTAATGGAAAGGTTAACATTATATGCAAAAAAAAAGAAATAGAAAACAACAAAACAAAACTACAAAATATCCAATTCTAAGATAGCTAAGAATCTTCATTATAGTATATTGGTCACCACGCCAATTCCTTTTACAAAGACATGCCTTCTAAGTTTGGTGAATATATTTATCTAATCTATGAACCCAGTGTTAAAAGATCTGGTAGCAAAAAACAAAACAAAACAAACAAACAAAAACCTCTTCGATAGTAAAACTGCTTTCTTCCATCTCTTTAAAAGAATGTTCTAGAGCGACCATTAAGGGAACTCACTGGCAGTTATTTCAACAGTGTAATACACTGCTCGTGCAGACAAGTCAGCTGCTAGAGTACCCAACTAGCAAAGTATGGTGTGGGCTACAGAAGGGGCTAAAGGGAGAACTGAGACAAGGGGGAAGAATGTATGTCATAAACTTCTGAGGAAATGCAATCCTTACCCCACATGCCACCTCATCAACAACAGTATCAAAGACTTAAACAACCAAAGGAACTCTTGAGGAAAGAATTGGAAATTGTTAATAGCCTAGTATTTACTTACACCTTTGACCACAGGAATCCACCAACTGTAATAAAAACACAAGTCTGGAAAGAACCAGATTATCAGAAGGCCATCTCTGCACTAGGATGATGACTGTCTAAATAATCCCTGAAAAGACCAAAATCAATAAAGTAACAAAGTTCTTTTTCAGCTCTAGTGCATGGTGAAGATACTAGGAAAGTAGGCTACAAAGAACACTGTCATGTATTTGATAGAGGCTGGCGTTTGGGATCTTGAAATGTGAAATTGTGCCAATGATTCAAACTCCACATTCTCAAAATTGTACTCATATTGCTCCAAAATACCTGATTTATATGTTTCCCACGTCTGTCTATTAACTCTTTTCATTAATTCAGGGTGAATTACGGAAACTAACTTTTCACATTCCACTCCAAATCCTTTGACTATTTTGCAAAATATATATTTCCTCCTCAAGCATAAGGAAAAGTATTTGCTTACTTCTCAATGCATATGCACTGTCCCCTTGGATGGGGAATGTTTGTTTTAGGTGGACAGTCATCTCTCGGTAGTATTAGTGACCTATATTATATTACTCCTTACTACTGCAGTGTTAATATCCTATCTTATGCCTCAATACTGTAGTATTAATGTCCTATCTTCTCCATACTACAATATTAATGTCTACTATTATTTCTCAATACTGTGAATTTCCCATCTTTGCTGGTTCTCACTCACACTTTACTGCTTTTTGTCACGTCCAAAATTCTTCAATAAAGAAACCAGCTTCTTAGAAAATAGACCATTCTGTGGGAGATGAAGCCCCAAGTGTATGTGCATTGCTGACAAGAGCACAGAAACGACAGGGACCTCAATACCTCAGTAAGGCCTTCCCCTGGTCCTGGCACACCTGAAGATAGCAGAGAAAGCCTTAGCCACAGCCTCTGCATTTGGAAGCTGTCTGAGACAGCTCCCTCTAGAGACCCCTACTAAGATTAGCTAAACCAGTCTCAGCCTCCACCCACACCCCCGACCTCAGCTTTTCTGTGAGTGTGTTGTTGTTTCTTCATTTTCTATCTCCCAGTTAGGGTGATCCCAAAGCTCTGCAGGAAGCCACACCATTCAATGCAGAAACAGAATGCTTGCACATACAAACTGGAAGTAAGCAACCCATATGCAATTTATTCACAGAAATAAAGATATAAATGTTTGTGGACTATCAAAACCTTTGTGAATTGTGCTGGTTTGAGCATTAAGGCTTCCTTGAAGTTTGGACCTGAGGAAGGGTAGCAGTGATGCAGCCAATCATCTCACTAATAATAACACTTGGAGTTGTGAGGTGATTCTGGATTGATGTCTTTGGTGATGTGTAAGAATCTGCTTGCAGAAAAGGGAGGGAGTGTGGGATTGGGAAGGAATGGGGGAGAGAGGGCTACAGCTGTGATACAAAGTGAATAAACTGTAATTAATAAAAAAAAGTTATTAAAGCCAAAAAAGGAGGAGGAGGAGAAGGAGGAAGAGAAGAAGAAGAATCTGCTTGCATAGGGCAACACCTTCAGTCTCAATACTTGGGAAGCAGAGGCACCCACATCTCTGAGTTTGAGGCCAGCCTAGTCTACATAGAGAGACCCTGTCTCACAAAAACAAGTGCAATTAAATAAACTTTAGGTTATAAACTCATACGCATGCTAGCCCAAACACTGTATATCAGTTTGCATCCTTAGCTAAACCAGTATTGCAGTGACCAGAATGGATTTATAATAATTCCATTTTTACTATTACTGTCTCTCTCGCTCTTTTTTTTTTTTAAAGAAAATTGACATGATGGGCTTCTACTTCATCTAATGAGATAAAGTCTAAATTAGCAAAGGATTACATGGCTCATTCTATCTGCAGAGCCTTCCAGTTTACAGTGAATTTCTTAACCATTATTTCATTTTATGTTCAAATCAACTTTGTATAATTACAGCACCATTTTATGGACTAAGAGTATCTATGGATTGGGGACATTTTAAGTATTTAGGTAGCCTGCTTCTGGGTTGCCTAGCAACCTATGATGTCATCATGTGTTGCCTGCCAGGTAGCCTCACCTGGCAGGCATGGTTACGTTGCTCCTTAAAAGGTTCGGCCCGCCACCTTGTCTTTCTTTTGCCCTCCTGTCTCTTGCCCTCTTCCCCTCTTGCCCTCTTCCTCTTTCTCTGTCGGGGTGGCCCCCTTCCGTCCCCCTATCATGTCTTGCTCTCTCTTCTCTCTCTCATGTCCATCTAATAAACGTCTCTCATATAAAATCTGCTGTGCGCATCACTGTTGATTTGGTCCTAACAGACATCAAGTTAGTAAATAGCAGACTTAGGGCAGGGATCCAGTCTCCTGAGGTCTGCTGTTTTGCAAGATATACCTTTAATCTTGTTTTTTAATCTGAACACTTCTAAAGTTATATGAAGTCTCAAGAAAAAAAAAAAACAGGTTACTAACATTATAAAGTTCATGAATGGTTTTCAACCTTTAGAAAACACCATCCCTCTAACAACTTAGTCTGTGAAATTTGGCAACTCATCTTTCTATCAACTCTGCCAAATACAGAACTGTATCCTTAATCCAAAATATGTATATTTTAAAGCAGGTAAAATTTGGAAATATATAGTATTTCTGAAGTTAAGTATTATAGTGATGAGCAGATAAGCAGTTTATGGAAGGTCTTAATTTACCACCATATTCTATGTTTATACAACATAATTCAGAACTGGACAAAAAGTTCAACAGTTCAATCAAATGTTGTGAAAACATCTGCCTGGATGTTTTTTCAGCATAGCTTATTCCTATTTTTCATGCTGGAATATTTTCCAGTTTGACATCATATCAGTCTAGAAGATTTCAGAAGCACTGTAATAGCAGCTAATGTTATTAGGCACCTACTAGATGCTAAGCGCTGTGAAAAGCACTTTAATGGCTTTCAGCAAATGCTGGCTTTCCCTCAAAGCCAACAGAGTAACAGTCCCAGAACATGAATCTAGTTCTAACTCAATGGCTAGTGCTCTATTTACTATATACAAACAATAGCAACTTTATCTAATTACATTAAGATATTTGTGATTCAGAATTCAAGCTTTTTGCAACATTTTGATTTCTGAAAGCAGTAATATATCATAAACACAATACTTACTATTAATATACCTTTCCCCCAAAGTAAATTTTAATCATTTGTTTGGTATTCTTTTAGTAAATACAAACATAAACATTCTCACTCACATTTCTAAAACAATACCCTACCACACCCCACCCACCATAAAGGAAAAGCAACCTGGTAGTACACTGTGCGGTCTACAACTTCGATTTCAAAATTAGCAATATACAATAGATATTTTATTCTAAGTCAGCCTAGCAGAATGAGCTCATTCTTCAATGTTTACAGTGCATGGCTAACTACAACATTGTCATTTCCCATTCCAGGTTGAATTCTTTTTTCACCATTATCAACTCTGCTAAAACACATATCTTTGTACATACAACTTAGCCACTCTTTTTGGGTTTTTTGAAATAAAATGTAAAGCAAATTCCTATAAATGTAATTGGTGAAGCAAGTGATAGGAGTATTTAACTAAATGATAAATACTGACATAAACTTCTAAAAACACATACATTCAAATTAAGACTTCATCTCCGTTCTGGGACATTACATTCATTCTTATTTTTGGCATACTGATTAGAACAATAGTCTTAGTGCATAGTTGTGGTAGGATGAATAAGGACAGTTCCCACAGGCTCATATATATGAATTCCTAGTCATCAGTGAATGGCCCTACTTGAGGATTAGGAGGTGTAGCCATGTTGGGGTAGGGGGTGGCCCTCAGAGAAAGTGTGCCACTGGGGGGTGGTATTTGAGTTTCAAAAGCCCAGGATAGGCCCAGGGCTTCTCTCTCTTCCTGCTGCCTGAGATCCAGACACAGAACTCTCAGCTACTCTCCAGCACCGTGTCTGCCTGCATAGCTCCACGCTCCCTTGCCATGATGACAGTGGACTAACCTCTGAGACTATAAGCCCCGATTAAATGCCTTCTTTTATTAGAGTTGCCATGGTGTCTTTCTCAGTAATAGAACATTGACTAGGACAATAGAATAACACAATTTTACTATTTTAATTTTATACATAAAAAGAGTAGGGTATGAGAATATATGCACTAATATATGTCTAATGGAGTGTTTCTAGAAATGCAGGCAAAAAATTTAACTTAACAGCCAAATGACCCTGTAGAATCCAGACAATTCTAATACTAATAACCAAACATATGCTATACAAAAATGCTCACTGAAAAGTGAAAAGCTACTTCATTACCATCTGCTACAAAAAGGAATGTATCTACACTATAACCAAGCAGAAACCAGAAAGTGAATTAAGACAATGCTTTTTATTATTGAACTAAATGTAAACAATAACAACAAAAAAGCAGAAAGATCACTATGGTAAATCTCCAGGATTATTTCCTCCTTCTGCTGTGATCTTAATGCTCTCAGCCATCTGGTTTATATTTACTGTCCTACTAGGAAGCTGGTTTTAGTCACTAACAAAACTAAACACAGTACTTTTCCTCTTGTATCTTCAGCTATTCCATATGCTCTGTTACCCCATTTCAGAACAGACTTTTAAAGGCCTCATTACTGACACGTTGAACCAGAAGCTTGCTGTCCACTCTCAATATAGTTGTTCCTGTGCTCATTTCACAACAGTGCCTGAAACTCTCGGAAATGTCTCCTTTTCTACTCAAATTTTTCTAGCAACCTATCTCCAGAGGGGCCTAAGACCTTTCCATCTCTGTCAAGTCATTTTCTTTACTATCCAATATGTCTTTATCTCCTCTGAAATTGCTTTTTTTTTCTATACTATTTTATACTCCGAAAATGAGGGCTTCAAAAATCAATGCTACTGACCAGTGAATTCAGTTTAATCATTACTGGCCTAGTATATACATCTTGCTGAGTAGTGAAAACAAGTAATAGTTCAGGAAAAGCAAATTATAAAGTAAATCATTAAAATTGAAGTGGTTGTCAGCAAGATGGCTCAGCATTGTAACGATGCTTGCCAGCAAACCTGGCAGTCAAGAGTCCAGTTCCTGTGACACTCCTGAGGGTTGTTCTCTGCCTTCACACCACACATGCACATCCACATAAATGTAGTAAAATCTTGTCAGAGCAGTCCTTGCTTGTAATTATCAAAAGAATCAGATTTGGGTTTCCAGTCTAAAACGAAAAAAAAAAAACCAACTAAACAAATATCAGACAAAACCCACCACTCAGTAAGATTATTAGCAGTTGTGTGCTAGTTCTAAACAGTTTTTCTAACACTAACATTTTCATAAAGACAAAATGTACATTTCATATTAGTATAGGTGTTTTTATTAAGAATAGCCTTGTTTTGATTAAAATAAGTTATTCTTTCTCTTTTTCAAAGCATGAAGGTTTCTTCTCTGTAAAAAGGTTTATGAGGCTGGCTCTGGGGTGGTACACATGGATGCTCAGACTGTGGGAGGAGAGAGCAGGAGAAAGAGTTCCAGGCCACCTGTGTAGCCAGACACAGATGCCCCGGGACTAAACAAGCTCTGATCCTCATCGACCCAGCACCGTGTTTTCAAGCTTCTGAGACAAGATCTTGTGGTACAGGTCAAGCCATCTTTGAACTAACGATCTTTCTGCCTTAGTCTCCCAAGGGCTAGGAGTATACGTATTTGCAACTACTAGTGGTAATAAGGAATTTATTTATTCAGGGACCATTGAAGCCTCAAATCCATGAAAAAACTTCAGAAAATTCAAAATGAATTCTTTCAACGAGGGGAAAAAGCATCCATGAACTCTTCTGGGGAGTATCAAGAGCTTTTATCAATTCTCGGTGTTGAGCCTTGGTCTCAAAAGTTCAAGAAGTTAGCTGAGGAAGCAGTATATTCAGACGGTATGCTGTGAGTAAGTGACCATGGAGTTCTAGGCCCTACACGGGACATCTATGCTGCCCCTCTAAGGCCCAGGGAATAACACAGAAGAGGGGTGAAAAGAATGAAAAAAACCACAGGATGGGAGATGTGTAGCAAGAAAAGTCTTCCAGAAGACAGCAGATAGCTGCTGCATTCATACACGCATTGTATGTGTGATAACATGCCCAAGACTGAATATCATGAACTGGGGAGGGGCCCAGCAGGATTTCACCCTACCCTAAAGTACTATTTTCAGTTAATAGTTGATAAGGATGTCATTTTCTTCCTGGGGTAGCCACTGAGAAGTTGTCCATATCCTAGTAATCCCCACCACCACCCCAAGCTTATGCAAACAACTCTAAGCAGACTCAGTGGATCACACACAAAAAGAAGAGATAAAAGGAGCGAGACTTGGAAAGAAGGGTTTTATCTGAAGTAGGGTAGATGAGACAGGTACACAGAGTGAAAATTACTAAATTCATTATGCACATTCATAAGACTGTCAAATAACTTTCAGAAATTCACCTCAGGATTTCACTCGTTCCCTTCTTTCAGGCGGGCAGGATCAGTGTAAGTAACATATTGCTGATCGAGTGCTTATTTGTGAGTACCTGCTTTCTTAAGTACATAATGAAACAGGTGCAAGGTTATCTTCAGTCGAACAACACTTTGATTTGCTGCTGTTCTTCTATGACAGTGCCAGACCAGTGGGAACTGCCCACATTTACAAGGGAATCGTGGAAATGTGCCATGTACATGAATAGCCTACACTAAATCAGTCCAGCAAAAAAATAAAAATAAAAATATATGCTCCAGATCTGCTGGCTTGAACTCCCCACCCTCTGTGCTATAGACAAGAAATACAGGCTTAGGGACAGACTTCAGTTCTGCAACTCAGGGCTGATGATGAAACAGATCCTCACCGAGCAATTTAGTAGCTGTGGCTACTGAAAAAGGATGATTTCATGCCTTCGTATGTAGCAAAGCTCCATCCTTGGTGCCACTCTGTGCACATACCTTGGAGCGCCTGTCTCCCCACCACAACCTCAGCCACCATTTCTCCTGCCTCTGTTTCACAGATCTGTATTTCTAGCTGCCTATTTTATAGTTCCCACACCTCCCCAGCATCTTGACCTTCGCATGCTAAACAATACAACTCTGGCTGTCCACAAACTGGAGGTGGGAGGGCAGACAGGAAGGGAAGCGGAGATGAAAGTGGGAGAGAGAATGAGATGGAAGTATGAACTTTGCCCCAGTTTTCTTTCCACACGCCCAAACCAGGACTTCTTTAACTTGACCTTCAACTCATCCTTCACCTCCCACGTTCTCTTCACTTCACTATTTTTCCTCTTCAGCTAGTTTTCTCGTCCTCATTCTTGGACACTACTGATTTATTTAATGCTTAATTCTTCCCATCTGTTACACTATAATGATCTTTTTACCTTTAGCTTTATACCTCTCCAGCTACTCTCAATACCACTGCCAAAATAAGATTTAAAAACACAAACCTGACCACATCACTTCACTTCCTATAAATCTGTCAATGCCTTCCCATTTCACATAGAATACAGTGTAAAGAACACGGCATGTAAATGTCTCAGTGGTATAATATTTGTTATAAATCTATTATCTGCCTTATATGCTAATAGGACAGTGCATAATTAAATATGGAATTAAGTAGTCCTTTTAGCACTTAATAATCTTCAAAAATTGCTGTAAAATTACACATAAGTTAACTGGTTCTAGACATGTATGCTGTGTAATCCTGACATTGTCCATTTGTTCACTGGTGTTTCAGGTAAACTAGCCCATTAAATGACCTTTTCCTATTGACAAAAGTTTTACAATATCAAGCAGGAAGTAGAGCTGCACTCGTTTAATCCCAGTCCTCAGGAAGCACAGGCAGACAAATCTGCCTTCTAGGCTAGCCTGGTCTACATAGCAATCTCCAAGTCAGCAAGAGCTGCATGCTAAAACCTTGTTTAAAAAAGAAAGAAAAGTTTTACATAATCTGTCTTTACTAAGTGGGAAGAAAAAAACTACTTCACATTTCCCACTAAATACTCTATATATTCTCACCCATCTCACTCAACATAATTTTTTTAATATGACAGATATGGATATCTGTAGAAAAAATTAACTTCCCGAATGATTTGCTGAAAGGTAGTATATTGATTGGGTTGCTTATTTCTATGACTAAATACTTGATAAAAGTAATGTAAAGGAGAAAGGGTTCACCTGGACTCAGTTGGAGGTGTGTCATGTGGGAAAGGCATGGCAACAGAGCATGAGGCAACTGGTCACACGTGTCCACAGTCATGAAGCAGAGAAAGATAAAATGGCTTGCAGATCACTTTCTTACCTTGTTTAGTCTGAGACCCATGTCCCTAAGGATAATGCTGACCAGGGTGGATATTCCCTCCTTTTGTAGAAACACCTTCATAGACACACTCAGAGGCATGTTTCCAAGGTTATTCTAAGTGCAATCAGGTTGACACTGACGATTAGTCATCATTTACAGCATCAGTATTTGGGTTAGTAAACTCTAAGATGGCCTGGTGGTTCCACTCTCTGCCACTGACATCCTGTGTAGTGTTTTCCTCACACTTTACCAGCACACAGAAGTGGCAGATAGGTGCAGGGCTGGCTATTAAAAAAAGAGAAAAGAAACCCTGTGGACCCATCCTCTGCATCTTTCAGCTGTTCCAAGGGAAGACAGAGGCCACATCTCAAGGGTGTTTTCAGCTGCAGAAGAGATGAAACTCAAGACTGCGTTCACCACTTAAAAACAAAATCAACTAAAAAGGCACTAAAAACTCTGAACTAGAAAGTATGAAATTATGTAAGAAATCATAAGAAAAACACTTTTTACTTTGTGAGAGGCAAAGGGGATAGGAGTTAAGACCCAAAAAAACAGCAGCAAAAGCAAGAATGAGCACATTAAAAGCTCTGGCACAAAAAGGAAACAGTTCCCAGCAAGGAGAAAAATTGGCAGAGAAAGCCAGAGAGAGAGAGAGATTTGAAACATTATGTGATAAGACTTGACTATGCAGAATCCAGAAAGAACAGCATATAGACAAATACTTCGGTTTTAAAAGGGGGACTGTCTGTTTAGGTTCTCAGACATATACAAACGGCCAACAAGCAAGCTAACTCCCTTATAACTTACAATTCCCTTAAAACATGGATTACTGATGGGTGGAGTTGGGGATACACTTGGAACGCAGTCTGGGGTGCTGAGTGAAAGAAAGATGCACTGAGCAAATGAAACAGTAATAATCAATCACTAAGGAACCACCACCACAATACTACAGAAAGCACCTTATGTGTCAGTAAAAATTCCACTCAGCATCTGAAGAATTAGTCCTAAATGCTGCCTTGCATTAAAACACCATTTTTAGTTATTCAGCAAATGATAGCCAAAGCCACACATACAATTCCCTAAATACAATGAAAATAAGACTCCATCTCAGTATTTGCTGTGGTGGATAAGGAAAAGAGAATAATTTCTTTTCTGGTAGAAAGTCAGTTATAAACCATACACTCAAAACCTAACAGATAATGAGTCAGGGTTTTTTGTTTGTTTAACTTACTAATTTATATACTGGTTTACATTTATCTTATCTATACTTAGGATTTTCTATTGCTCACAAAATGACATAAGTTTCAACCCTGGAATGATTCAGGATCCACATTTAGCTTTTAAATTAAAATCAACTGACCAACAGAAAAACTGTCACATCACTTTTAAGGAATTCATGGAAAGTAAAATGATGCTTAAAACCTTTACTCAGGTTAGAGACCCTAAATAATAAGCTTTGGTATATATGAATGTATGTATATATGTATGTATGTATGTAATCTGAACATCCTTTAGAGTTCATTGTCTAGAACAAACCTCAAAAACCTCCCTTAATACAACTGATTATAAGACAGTATTTTGGAACATTGAAATCTTTAATTTTCCTTTCAATTCAAAAGAAGACCATCAGTCTAAATACCATTACCATGTCTTAATGTAACCATTAAATTTAAAATAGATATATTTTATCCTTTAATATATATAATTTTGTGAAACAGCTTGTTAAGAAAAATTACATGATCAGAAGTAAATGTTATTTTTAAGCAAAAGGAAAATTTATAAAAAGTATCAAAATACCTTCAAATGATGATGTATATATATATATGCATATGTTATACATAGTAATTCAAAGGCTTTCCGTATAGAATATTTCACAGAAAATAAATTAACATTTGTATTAAAATGGCCTCAGAAATACATGATGTAACAACTACATCTTTGTGTGAATTTTAAAGAATAATCACAAAAACCAACCCTGAAACCTATAAACCTTTAGCGTGGCACACTGTCTCTGCAACCTGTGTTCCAAGAACAAGAACTCCACTATAAGACTGATTTGATTGGCAACATTGGTTTTTGTGTTCTGGTCACTATAGAAAACACTGGATTTTAACAAAGAGGCCCACCCATGAGCACATGTCTCAGTCTGTGCTATGTGCTAAGGTGTGCTGTGAACCTTTCAGAAAACGTGCAAGAAAGTAGTTTTCCCAACATGCTTGGAACTACTTTGTTGATAAATCTCTAAACTAATGAAGTACAGAACATGCAGTGGGAAATGATCCCCTGGGAATAAAATGTGAAAAGAGTAGTGTGTATTACTACACTTCTCCAAGGCTTACCTCAAGGTGTAAAAAGGTCTACAGCAATTCTTACCTTCCAGTCTTCATCTGTGGTCTCTTTCCTGTATACCAAGTGGTACTCAGGTACTTAACTACTTGCTTGTCTTAAAGAACATGACTACAAATTTCTCTACACAGAATGATCACTACTTGTGCTATTTACTAGGTTTAAGCCATCTGTACTTCAGCTTCCTCCTTGTTCATAGAGATTCATAGAAGCAAGCTATTATCCTAGGAACTCAAAGTAGAAATTAAAATAACTAAGGGTACTGCATGAATTTATTTCCCTGTCTTTTTCTGTAAGCTTCTAACATTAAGAATACAACATAAGCATGAAGTATTTCTCCGAGATATTTAATGTTTGTGCTGTGTATTTTTAAAATACCATTTGAGAATTTTTTTTAATTATAAACCGACTAAGTTTAAAGTAATTATATTGCAGAACACCACTTCCACTATGAATTCCATTCTCCAGAAATGAGCCCATCTGACCTGCCAGCTGGATGGATCCCAAATAAATTTCAGACCAGCGCTTGGCAAAATACCTCTTACACACACGGCATTTTACACAGAATACACATTAAAGATACATTCCAAGACTGTCCTGAAACCCACATAACTGTATCACAACACAGATGCATTAAATGAACCTCCTTTTAATTTGCAGTTTCAACTAGATGAGCAGTTTAAATAATACTCAAATATTGTGTATTGTGCTTTAATTCTGCATACATCTATTCTGTTATTAGTCTGCTGGCATCTAAGACTGGATTAGGAAAGCCTGCCATCTGGTAGTTATGGCAACTCTTCCCTAACTTGGTTAGAAGATAAAGATCATGAGTCACCCAGAAATGCAAACCAAGCTTATTACTATGAATATATCCAAATCTTTTCTTCAAAAATAGCCATTCAATGGAGCTTTTCACTCAAACCAACATCATGCACACAAACATTATATAATTGACCTATAAAAAAAAATCAAGTTTTAAAGGGCTTAAAGGGATGAATGATTGAATCAAACAAGTCATTAGGTTCACATTCCCCTCACCCACAAGGCACCCACTGTCTCTTTCATAATGCCTAGGGATGAAGAGCCAAATTAGCCCTATTTAGGTTGGCCATTCAGTTTAACCCTCACTTCTCTTAATCATAATGTGAATGTTCTTTGGTGCACATTCCTTTCTCCTAGATGAAACTTCAGATAGATGATACTTCAAATAAATAATAAACAACATAAAAGCAATGAACATATATATCATATGAGCACAAACAAAGTATGTTTAAACTTGCCATGATCTCAGTCACAAAGGAAAAGAGTAGAGAAGACAATTATGGAACCTGATCATCTCACTCTACAGTTCCCTAAAGTTACACAGTAGGACACTGGTAGACTTAGGAAAACTGAATCCATACTACCTAGTCAGAAATGCTATTTTTATGTACTGTTCTTTGTGCAAGACACCCCCCCCCACCCGCCAACCCTCTCTCTTTCCTCAAACTTACTCTGAAAACTTTACAGGCCTTGAACTCTAAATCCCCCTGCCTCGGAGGCTCCAGTACTGTGACTGTGTATGTGCAGCACTCTGTCAGGCTGTGCTCTGCTATTTGAACTTGCTCAGATATCATCACGGCTCCCCTCCCCAGTGTTGCTTTACTTTTTAAATATCTCCTTTCTTCCTTCTTTTTATCCAAAGTCAGATGCTTGAACCGGAGCGAAGGCAGCAGTGGGTGAGCAAATACAACACTGGCCCTGCACAGCACTCGGGTCAGAATCACAGTGATGCTCATTTAGCAGCTGACATGCCAGCACTCTGACATTGCCGATTGCTCATTCTTACTGCAACAATGTCAAGGACATTGAGAGATGACCTAAGATTATACAGGCTTATCCAGCTCAATACACTTATTTTATCCCACTATTTTACTTCAACAGTATCTATAGAAAGCCCCTTCCTTATATGGTTGGCCTTTGAAGCTTAAGATTTTATATTCCTGGCATTTAGAAGAGACTCTTCCTGTATCTTTTTGTTTCATTTTTTTGAGACAAGGTTTCTCTGTGTAGCCCTGGCATTCTGGAACTCACCAAGAAGCACCTTTTCTGCCTGCAGAGTGCTGGATTACAGGCGAGCATCAGCACTGCCCAGCCTCCTCCTGCATCTTTTCCTGAAAGCTTCTGAAGAACTTTCAGTGATGGATTAAAGGTAAGAAGGACATTCTTTCACACGATTCTGATACTCCACACTGCTCAAAAGGCCATCAGTAACCTTAAGTCTCTCCTTGAAAACGACTGAGGAAGTAAACTGTAGTGTTCTCACCTCAAAAATATAGTATATAGCCAGGCGGTGGTGGCACACACCTTTAACCCCAGCACTTGGGAGAGAGAGACAGGTGGATCTCTGTGAGTTCGAGGCCCGCCTGGCCTACAGAGTGAGTTCCAGATCAGCCTGGCCTATGTAGTGAGACCTCCATCTCAAAAAAATTTTTAAAGTACTTAAAATAAGTAAGGCACATGTAAACAGCTAATTTAACTGCTTGTAATACTATTTTAAAACACGTTGTACACGACAGCATATATAATTTTCTTCAGTTAAGTTTTTAAAAAGAACACTTCATTAATGTTTGAGCAGTACCAGGTACCAAATGAGGGTAGAGGGCAGCCCAGAGGGAACTAACACAAGGATCCTAAGCAGCAATCATCATGCCAAAGCACATAGAAAGTTGAAAATATAAATGTGCAGAGCACAGTACTAGCTCAGACAACAATAGGACTGAAGATTTTATGTAACGTACCTACATGACTGGTGCCCAAAGAACAGTAGCTGTGCTGGCTAGTCTTATGTCAACTTGACACAAGCTAGAATTATCTGAAAGGAGGAAACCTCATTGAGAAAATGCCTCCATAAGATCAGGCTGTAAGGCATTTTTCTTAATTAGTGATTGATGGGTGAGAGCCAGCCCATTGTATGTGGTGCCAGCCCTGGGCTGTTGGTCCTGGGTTCTGTAAGAAAGCAGGCTGAGCAAGCAATGGAGATCAAGCCAGTAAACCACACTCCTCCATGGCCTCTGCCTCAGCTCCTGCTCCAGGTTCCTGCCCAGTTAAGAGTTCCTGTCTTGACTTCCTTTGATGATGAACAGCGATATACAAGTGTAAGCCAAATAAGCCCTTTCTTTTCAATCACAGTGTTTTGTTGCAGTAATAGGAGCTAACTAAGATAGCAGCTATAAATTTATTTTGTCACCTGTCTTCAAGAAGGCCAGTTAAGAGTCAGCAAGCACCCATTAGAGTAGAAAAACCACTTCCTGTTTCTAACCTTACCCTGGGAAGGCTATAGAACCGAGGAAGCAGCAGCATGTAACAGCACTGAAAACAGAAACAGCACTTGTTGCACAAGGTGGCCAAACAGGTTGGCTAGAGAAGCTGAGGAAGCATTCCCAGGTCCCTGCCAGCCCCCACCTCTGAGGAGCACAGCATGACACCCTTGCGTTGTCCAACAGAAACAGGATGTGCGCCGCAGAGGCATCTACACACGTTCTAGTACATCAAAAAACAGACAGGCCAGCTGTGGTAACATGTGCTTGTAACCCCAGCACTAGGGAGGCAGAAGTATCATTAGTTCAAGGTTAATCTTTGATATATAGAGTACCATCAAAAAAAGGGGGGGGCAAAAGGTAATTGCTTATTTTGTATGAAGTTTGGGGCACAATATGTGACATGTGTGCAGGCCAGTGAGGCTCATGTGAAGGCCAGAGGTTAATGTCTGGGTGCCTTTCCTCAATGGCTTCTCCTCCTTAATTATTTAATTATTTTTGAGGCAGGGTTTCTCATTGAATCCTGAACTTACTGCTTTGCCTAGACTGCTGGCTGATGAGACTGTGGGAACTGTCTGTCTCTACCACTACGTAGATTCCCTCCCCCAGGACAGAGGTTACAGTTCACTTCAACATATAACCAATATTAAATTTTGAGTATTTTACATTCTTTTTCTGTAATCAGTCTTTCAAATCTACTGCGTACTTACAATACTTCAGGTGGCAACAGTCCCATGTTGTGGCTGGTGGTTGCATTTTGGACAGAGGAGCACTGTAATTTGGCAGCAAGCCTGGGGCCACTCTAAAGAATCTCTCCTATCTAGCAAGTTTTGGTTAGATCAGCTTCTAGCAATTTATAATCATTTCACAGACCTCTTCATGTTGCCAAAAGACAATTACTGAGTACTGTAATAGAAAGACAGTATGTCAAAAGCTTGAGACCTTCAGCAATGACAAACACACAACAAACACTGACAACAGTTGCTGGAACTTACAAACTCATGACGAGATGTTGACCAATCACATCAACCAACACCATTCTTGATTGCTCATTAGTGGAACACATTCCAACCAAGTCTACCCTTTAAATTCTACAAATCTTAAAGAACATCTTTAGAAAGAAGACCTCTTAAGGCACTTCACTGAAATAATGTTTTGAAAAGTAGAGGACAATAACTATAGGAAACTACCTACGGAGTGCAGTGATGCCTCACACCATTTGGATATTCCACCTTTAGCAGTGCTGTTTGTTAAAGTTCAACAAAACTGTAAACAGCTTTGCATTAGCCTTCATATGCCTTTTCTTCAACTCAAGAATATGTTCAAAGTATGTAAAGTATAACCAGATGTTATTGACAAACAACTAGATTTTC
Organism: Pachyuromys duprasi; assembly: GCA_028658305.1. NCBI lineage: Eukaryota > Metazoa > Chordata > Mammalia > Rodentia > Muridae > Pachyuromys > Pachyuromys duprasi. The sequence goes on along the minus strand of CM053762.1, from coordinate 62,886,806 downwards.
AAACATGACCGATCACCAATAACAGTACCAGAGATGAGTTCTACACACTGGTGAAGAGTTCACATCTAATCAACAATCATCTATTTGGAACTCTCCATACTTGTCCACATACTTGTCCACGTTTCAAAATGTTGTATTCTAAATAAAATTTCCAAGGCAAACAGCAAATCATAAATGTAAGAGGCTGAAAATACCCTCCTTAAATAGATTCAGAACACATAACGAATGTCATAAAAAGTCAGCATTCTAAGAATGTGAGCTGATGTTAAAAGTTGAACAAAAACAAAACACTGCATTAACACAAAATACTGCATTAACCTTAAAGTCACCGAGTGGCTATTTTTCTTTATTTTAGAAGTTTTCCTCCATTCAAATTACTATACATGTTTATCACAACAGTCTCCTACTCTGTAAACTAATCTTTCAAAGTAGATATAAAACACATGGAATCCAAATACAACAGCCCCTCTGACAAAAACTTTCTAAGAAACAGAATACAATGCACTTGTATCCTATATAGGGAAAAAAGGAAAAGTTTTGAAAACTGATGATTTTTGTCTTAAGCACTTGAAACAAACTGAGGAACAAACAGATGTTGTGGATTAACAGGATAAATGACCTGAAATTAAATTAAAATCAGTGTCTTATTATATGCAGAGTATGAACAATTTTAATTTTAAATCATTACTTTTTGTACCTGTCCTTTTATAGTTCTGACTTAAAAGCTCAACTAAGCCAGGTGTGATAGTGGACACCTTTAATCCCAACACTCAGGGACAGTGGCCGGCAAAGCTCTGTGAGTTCTAACAGTAAATTTCAGGCCAAGTGAAGCTACTCAGTGAGACAGTCTCAACCAACAAACCCACCCAAGTTAACCACAAGACGTACTCTGTACTGGTCAAACACTGACTCCTGGTCAATTTAGGAATAGGCCAACATTCTTAAATACCCAACTGTCATTTCATGCTTGCTGCCTCATCCTTTCTCACTAGGGGTTATGCATACCAAGCAGGAAACATTTAGTCAGCACATCTTTATTGGTCAACCATGTACTAATACTATACTTATGACATACTTTAATGTCACATGTCACCTTCACAGGAAGGTGAGAGGCTTTCTTTATCCCAGTTCTCCATTTGAAGGTTTACAGATACCCAGCTTGCCAAAAGCTAGCAGCAAAGGAAATCAGCTTTCTCTAGTGTCTAGCCATTCGTAACAGCTCACGCCTGAAACCCCAGCACCCAGGAAACTGACACAGGTTCCTGCCCTGTCTGAACTGCACAGTGAGACACTCTCTGAAAACAGGGTCTGCGCTCAGGTGCTCAGACTCACAGAGAAAGTGCTTCACAGACTGAGCCATCTCCCCACGCTCAAAACAGACTTTTAATAGCTAAAGTTCTCTTTTATAAATAAGTTTAACCATAAAGCTAGATTTTAAAACATAGCATTTCTAACATGACAGATTTCTTTCTTTACTGTACCTTATGTAATAGTAATAGCCCACTTAGTGGAAAATAATAGAAAATTGGGGTCAAAAGTTCCGTAATCTATTTCACTCAAACAAACAATCAAAAAATTTCCTTTGCTTTGGTGGACTGCAACTGTTTCTTATTTAAATACGTTCCTTAAAAATAAGTCAAGGAAAAAAAAATAAGTCAAGGCAGCCAAATTCATCCAGTTTGAATTTTCAATATAAGTCCTAAACACGTCAGAAACATTTACCATATACATGACTTGGTTCAGTGGTGAGTATACTAAATTGGAACAATACACAGAAGATCAGCATGGCTTTTTGTTAAGAAAACAAGAAAGTTCATGGCATGTTCCAGATTTAAAAAGTAAAGTTCTCCAATTCAATGAAAGATTTAAAAGATAAAGAGAATGCTAGGTACTCTTTCCTGAGAAGAAACCTCTAATCCTAGGCAACTGAGATTTCTTACCCTGTACAAACCCTGCTCTAGGGAAGGGCACGTGGAATTTTAGAGTAACCCCAGCACTGAACTGTTCCATGGGATGCCCTTCACCATAAAGCAGAGAGCACTGGATTGCAAAGGGGGAGCCCACAGAGCACTGGACTCCAGCAGTGAGCCTAGCAGCAGGCAGCCACAGCCTCCCGGTCCCTTCATGATCACACTGAGTCCTCTGCTTATAAACAGAAAGAGTGGGATGGACATTGAGTGGAGGAGAAAACAAGCAACAGAACAGGAGCATGCCAAAGAGGACCTATGGGGGGGGGGGTCAATGTAGCGATGTATCAGAGCAGATATTAAGACTTGAGATCAAGCCTCTGACAGAGGGCGAGAGTAATGATAGATCTGGGGGAGGTTGTTGAGACTTGGGGAGAACAAGAGCTCCACAAAGACCAAACTGAGCAGGGCACAGGGGTCTTGTAAGAGACGGTTTCTACAATCAAGGACCATGTGTGGTTGTGGACTGGAACCCCCGCACGGATGGGGCCCATGATAACTTGGTGT
>CM053762.1:62671318-62883832 GCA_028658305.1 Pachyuromys duprasi | reverse complement strand
GTTTTGAGGGCCATGTGGGTGCAAGGAATTTAACTCAGGCCTTCTGCAAGTGCTCTTAACCACTGAGCCATCTCTCCTGCACCCCTCTTCCAAACATCATTTAATATTTAAAATTTTAGCTGGAGCCGGGCATGGTGGCGCATACCTGTAATCTTGATGGGGCAGGCAGTGCAGCCAGCCTGATCAACTAAGTGAGTTCAGGACAGTCAAGGCTACACAGAGAAACCCTGTCTCAAAAAACAAAAACAAAATCTTTTAGCTGGGCTGTGGTGGTGTAAACTTTTAGTCCCAGCAGAGGCAGGTGGATCTCTGTGAGTTCAAGGCCAGCCTGGTCTACAGAGAGAATTCTAGGACAGCCAGGGCTACACACAGAAAAACCCTGTCTTAAAAAACCAAAAAAACTTTCAAACACTAAAGCAGATTTTGAAAATAATTCACAGGTTAATTTTGTGAATTATAATCCAGTTGTAAAATCAAGATGTCTTCTTATACATGTCTTTTACGTCTTATTATAAGATACATAAAAAATTCCCATTTATACCTATACCAAAACTATCAGAAACATCAGGAGCCAAATCTTATACTAATTGTTTCATTGTGCAAATTATGAGGTTTTCCTAAATTAGAATCTCCATTCAATTTGCAAAACAAAAAACGACCCTGCATGTGATTTTTGACATTTCTATTTAGTGCCTTATGTAATACATCATTTGCTTACTCTTAAAACTTCTAAGAGGAACCACTAACTATAATCAAAGAAAAACTTACAAATGGCACAATTGACTTCCTACAGCTATGACACGACACACATGGTACTGCAACACCCAATGCCTCAATTATTTCCTTTTTGCTATTTCATCTCACAAAAGCTTAAAGCGAACACAAAAGCATAATGTGGGGATAAAATTTCACTTGGAAACAAAAAGATTACTCCTTGGCCAAAACTATGACTATTCATCTATTTCTAAACACATAAATAAAAACAAGCTCAAAGACTGTCAATGAGACTAGCTGACAAGTGGTAAAATAGATTAATAAATAGTGACGTTATGAAGTTCGCCTTGTAAGAATACAGCCAAGACTTGCTACTGAATTCCCTGTAGCACAGCTACTTTCCTTTCTCTATCACACACACACAAAAGTAATAAAATCATTAACTTTCTGTTCACAGGGATCTTCAGCAAGTTGCATGAATGTTTTCCTTCAACTCTCCTGTCCCAACCTGTCTTTATCCATGTGGGCCTTTGCAATGCCACAGATACAATGTTTATAGGTTTTTATTTCTCATAGTTCTGGAGGCTGGAAAATTAGATCCAGAAGTTGAGAGATTTGGTGTGTGGTGAGACCTGCTTTTTTGTTCATAGCTGCCTAACCTCCACGGTCCACGCATGAGTGGTAAGGAAGGTCCCTTCTGGAAGGGCAGTCAGCCCATCGTTGTGGACCTTAACCAAAAGCACCACATCAAAACAACACCATACTAAAGATTAGTTCCAATATGAGTTGGGGAGAAGATAAACAGTTTAGTATTCCCTTTCTAATCCCAAAGCTATGGTTTTAGTTTACCTGCTTATCTCCAAATACCGCCAAACTGCTAACTCTGCTAGCACTCATTCCCCCCACTACCATGACATTCTTAACACTAAATGTCTGACACATCCAATTATGGCTTCCATCAATTAAAACAGGTGCCACACACACACAAATTTAAATGTCTTAAAATAGCACCCAAGGTCATACAAGAGCACCCTCAATTTTACTGCTCCTACTTCTCCTCTCTCCTACCACACCCTCCCCAATGGGATTCCATTATCGTGGCTGATAATGTACCTTCCTCCCTGGCAGCTAAAAATCCTAATGGGCCTATCAGGGCCAAATCAAACACCATGTCCTCCTGACCGGTTTCCCTCCACAGGATAAACAGCCCTTCTCTGCCTCTCTCCCTCCAGTACAGTTCAGGGCACAACAGGCCAGGCTAACCTGAGGGGGAACCAGGCACAGGAAAGCAATAAGTTATATCGTAGCAAAAGAAAAAAAAAAGACCACCATTAAATAGCACAGCGGTGTACATCTGTAATCCTAGTATTATGGGGCAGGAGTGGCTGAGGCTGTAACTTGGTCACTAGCTACTTGCCAAGCATGAGGAAGCCCTAGGTTCAGAGCCCAGCACCACACATAGGTGGCACACCCCTGTAATCGGGAGGCATGAGAATCAGAAATTCAAGGTTATCCTCCACTACATAGTAAGTCAGAGGCCAACCTGTCTACACGACATGCTTAAAGACCCAAAGAGTAGTGGCAGTTGCAGTAGCAGTAATACAATAATAAAAATTAAATATTAAGGTAGATGACAATTAAAGTACCCTTTCATGTACTTTGTAAACTCTTCAATGGTAATATATTTCACTAGCTAAATATCATCTTGGGCTTGCCAAAAATACTACTGTAAATAGAGTGCTCCATATTCTTTAATTGTAAGTATGGGAAACATAGTTCATCTTTATTGACTTAAGACCTCACAAACTTACTCATGAGCTGGCTCTGCTCCCTGAGGCACACAGAACGGATAATCATGAGCCTTCTTTTGTTTATCTAGGCCATCCTCTAGAGAATGGGTATTAAAGAGACTCACTCATGACTTCGCAGGAATTCCTCTTCATTTCTAGTTGTATGAACCAAGCATTTTAACCTCTTGAAGTAAAACAAGCTAAACCAGGTTGGTAGTTGGCAATTTTTGCTTCATCTAGCATTTTCCTGGGACAGCAGTGCTGTTTCCAAAATAAGTCACATTGACTGCTAATTGTTTCTTAAGGACATATGAATGAACACAATACATATATTCCTGACATTTTCTTATAACTAAGGTATAATCCATGTAACATTTAAGTCTATTCTTTCAAACTGTCTGTTTCAGTGGCTTTTAAAATCCATTCACAACATTGTAACCTTCACCACTATAAATCTCCAAACCTCATCACTCCAAAAGGACACCTGGTATGTAGTGAACTGTCCCTCCTTCACCTTCCTCTGTGGCTGTTCTCCCATAACGGCTCATCTCTTTCTTTTGTCTGTGCTACATCATCTTGTAAGTGGAACCATACGGCATGTGTCCTTTCCTGACTGCTTCTTCAGCTGCATAGGTCTGTCTGTCTTATAAGGGTATAGTATTCCATCTTACCCGCACACACTCCATTTTATGACTTATTAGCATTCTATCTTATGGATATACTAACTCATCTGATTATCAAATGCTAGATGTATGCTCAGTCGCCACTTTTTGGCTATTATAAATAATGCTTCTGTGAACATTGCTGTACAATTGTGTGTGTGTGTGTGTGTGTGTGTGTAAACATGTTTGTGTTCTCTTAAATACATAGCAGTCAGAATTGTTGGGTCATTAATGATAACTGATACTATTTTTAACCATGTTAACTGAGAAACAGCCAGGCTATTCCATTTACAATCACACACATTCTTTTTTTTTTCACATACATTCTTAAATGACAATAACAATGTTATTTTTGTTTTTACCTTTTAATTAAAAGTAAATTATTCTACCCATAGGCAAAAATGATTTCCTTGGTTATTAAGTGTCATTAGAAATTAAAATAACTTTACAGTTTGAGTAAGATAAAGTCCTTGAAAGCATAAAATGTATAATAGTATTTCGAGCCCTTACAGCAAAATTTTTCTTCTGGTCATTAAAGGGACTAAGTATGCATTCCTAAAAACAAAACAATGGGCTGGAGAGATGGCTCAGCAGTTAAGAGCACTGGCTGCTCTTCCAAAGGACCTGGGTTCAACTCCCAGCACCCACACGGCAGCTCACAACTGTCTGTAACTCCAGTTCCAGGTGGTCTTACACCCTCACACCAATGCATATAAAATAAAATAAAATTAATTATAAAAACAAAACAAAAACAGGAAAAGGAAAGCCATGACAACTCTCAAGCTTATACTGTAACTGAGCAGCGAGTTCCACTCACAGCAACTTCCAAATTGTCATTACATTTCTGCATACAGAATGTGTCTCAGATTGGACTCCTCTTATCTCCCTTTCTCCAAACTTCTGCAGACTTTTGCTTGGAACTGAAACTTTAGGATAAAGCCTAATTCTTCTCTCTCATTTGTACCCCCCAAGCCAGTTATAAAACCCTGTTAGCTCTATCTCTAAAATATATACACCCAGAAGCCAACCTACTCTCACCACTTGTACCTGACATATTTATTATTCCTTGCTTTCTTCATTCATTAAATCAACCTCTTAAGCAGCCTCCCTATAGGCACGCTTGCCTGTTATCAGCCAACACAGCCAAAATCACCCTTAAAAACACACGTCAGCAGTGTTCTTGTGGGATTACTAACTGTGGAAGCAGGGGCTATCTCTGACTCTTTTTTCTGCCTTTGTGACCCTGATCCTTCTACTGAGTTGTCTCATCCAGCCTTGATGCTGAGAATGTGTACCTTGTCTTATTGTAGCCTGTTATGCTATATTTAGCTGATGTCCCTAGGGAGGGTGGATCTGGGAGGAGTTGAGGGAGAGGTTTCAATTGGGATATATAATAAATTGAAAAAAAATGTTTTAAAAGAAGAAAAATAAAGAGTAGTTGATGTCCCTGGAAGGCCTGCTCTTTTCTGATGGGAGGTTAAGAGGGGGTGGATCCAGGGATTGGGGGACAGAGACTGGCCAAAGAGAGGGAGAAAGGGAGAGAAACTGCAGTCGAGATGTAATATATGAAAGAAGAATAAACAAAAAGGAAAAAAACAAACACATGTCAGACTACTACATCTCTACTCAAAGCCATCCCGAGGCTTCCTGTTTTCCCCTCCCCATTCTCTTTCATCCATGTCAGCTCTGTGGGCCTGGGGCTCTGGGCTTGTTTCCTCTGCCTGCAATGTTATATTCACACCCATAATCCTTTACTGTCTTCACATCTCTGTTCCTGTGCCACCTTCTCAGTGAGGTCTTGTCCTGGTTATTCCATTTAAACTGATGTTTATCCTCAAAAGTTTTGTTTATCTTCCTCCCTGTTCTATATTTCTTCAAAACATGACAGATAATGTATTCATTTATTTATTTCCTTCAACTATAAACTCCATTAGATCAGAAGGGTTTGTGTTTAGCTTATTGAATCCTCAGTGCTTAGAACAGAGCCAGCATATTACTAACTGCAAAATGAACATTTGCTGAATGAATAAAGGAACACATGGAAGGAAGCATCAAACTGCTAAAAAAAAGGAAATCTAAACAGAGGCCATAGAAACGTTTGTGAGGAAATAACACTACAAAGCACAATACAATCAGGATGAGGGCTGAAAGCACCATTTCTGGAAAAATGCACCATAATGTTTGTGCAGTTTGCTTTAGGAAAAGTTGCCCCCTTGGCTTGTCTCATTGTTATTGGAAAGGATCTGCAGCTGACAAAGGCCCTAAGCTTCTGGCAAAGTCCAACTGCAGTTGACAAGCTCCTAACATGCTGACGTCCTCTTAGCTGACACACAGACACAGAAGCCAAGGACCTGCGTGGTGGTATTTGCCTTCTGTCAGACCATTCCCATGATCATCACACCACACAATCAGTGTCTTGGCTACCTTGCAACCAAACCACTGGTGTGCTCCATTTCTCTGCGCTGACAAGCATTCTACCTTCAAGAGGCTTCAGAAGATGTACCATAAACCTTCACATATTTTAATACACAAGAACACCAAATATGCCTTCAACAGTTATACTTCTTCCCTCTCACGCAGTAAATTATAAGCATGGCCAAGCCTGAGTGAGACAACTGAAACATTCTGGAACAAATAATTTAAGCTCTAAAAGCAGAATATTATTTTATAAAAAATTTAAAACAGCTATATGCCACAGTATCACCAAGCCACTCCATCTACCTATCCACCCTCAAGTTATAGGAAGACAGACAGAACTACTCTCTAATACTCAACAAATAGGACATGAACAAATGAGATTTTTTTTTTTAAATAATGCCTCTTCCCCAAAAAAGACTGCTTATTCAGAATTGCAAATGATAAGGCTCCTAAAGTCTTTCTGCTTTCACCTTTTCTAAGCACAGGACTCTCAACAGTTTGCTAGATTGCTCCTCTGAACTGTCATTTTTATGTGGGGCTCAGTGAAAGTACTGCTAATGTGTACATGATCTTCATCACTACCACCACCACACGCCACATTGTAACACCACCTAGAGAGAAGGTTCCCAGCACTGTTACAGATAAATGTATGCCGTCACCTCTTAATGCCCAACACAAGAAGATACCATGAGCCACTCCCAAAATAACTTCCATCATGCTATAGAAAAAACCCATGGCCAGAACTCTCTCCCCCTAATCCTTTCTGCCCTTTCTAACTAGTAAACTCCCAACTTCCCTTTAGGCCAACTCTTATCCCTCTATCTGAACACTCTACGAAGTGTTCTTTTCCGTCCAATCTGTTTTCTGTGCCTGTCATCAGGCCTTCATCACATACTGGGAAGTGACATCTCTGTACTGTTTCCTTAGTTGTTGCTTACTTTTCCTTTTCCTAACAGCAGTGTGAGAATGTCAGAGTTATGCCTTTCACAGTCTTGGGTTCTCTAGAAACTATATCACACCATGTTATTCCCTTACTATGAAGATGAATCAGAAGCTCTAAAATGGTAACTATTGCTGAACTACAACGTTAGAAGCTTCTAGTTTGGGGCTGGAGAAATGGTTCAGTGGTTAAGAATGTGGACTGATCTTCTAAAAAGACCTGGCTCCAGTTCCCAGCACCCACAGAGAGCAGCTCACAACTGCCTGTAACCCCACCCCAAGAGGATTCCATATCCCCTTTTGGTGTCTGCAGGGACTACATGGACATGCACAGACACATACACAGACACATTTTTTAATTTTTTTAATGATTTATTTATTTTTATTTTATGTACATTGGTGTTCTGCTTGTATGTGTGTGTGAGGGAGTCAGATCCCCTGGAATTAGAGTTACAGACAGTTGTGAGCCGCCATGTGGGTGCTGGGAATTGAACCTGTGTCTTCTTTGGATGAGCAGCGAGTGCTCTTAACCACTGAGCCATCTCCAGTCCCAACACATAATCTTAAAAAATAAATAAATAAAACTTTTAGTTACATCAAAACAATGATCTCCAGCCTTCTAAATTAATAAAAATATCTTTTAAGAATAAATTATATAAAATAAAGAAGAACAGCACACAAGAATAAGCAAGTCATTTATCCATTTATTTTGGTTTTTTTGAGACAGGGTCCTATGGAGTAGTCTCTTAAGATGCAGACCAGGGTATTCTCGAATTGGTCACAAATCTCCTGTTTTAAAATTTCAACTTTCCAAGTGTTGTTTTTCCAGCTATGAGCCATCACACACATAATTATGAAACTCTTAATCGAATGGCTCCACAAATGCAATAAAACACTAATACAAATGATGTACAGTACAGCATATGCACAAGATGTTGCGGTTTCCCTAGGATCTCAGACTGGCATATAGTTGAATTTTATTGTGCTGTGGACATGAGCTATCATGGCACTACAGCAAGCCCTACCACCTAAAAATATTTACGAGTAAGAAAAATACGGGGCTGGAGAGATGCTCAGCACTTACGAGAACATACTGCTCTTGCAGAGCACCTCAGGTTCAGCTGCCACTACCTGTGTCCGGCAACTACCTGTATCACACTGTCTTTACCTCCAGTCTGGAGATGACGACTCTGGCTTCCTCAGAGACCTGTACTCACACACAGACACACCCCTACCCCCTAACAATTAAAATGATACATAAAAAAAAAATGACTAACAAACCCCAAACTTTTCATTCTTCACAATAAATGAGCCTAGCAGAAACCTGTAAGGTAACCTATCCATCCTTCCCAGAAAGTCATATATTTTTGGCACAACGGCTATACCATGTGAAACAAAACTCACTTCATGACAACTCTTTGTTTTGGCTTAAAGTAGTAAAATAGCAAAAGGAACAAACAAAAAACAGTTCAGAAAAACCAGATAGAGAACACTTAAAAATCTATTTCATAAATACTTCTTTATTCTATTCAATTTAAATTTCTTTATTCTATTCTATTCTATTTCAATCCTGTTTTATCCATCTGTTCACCCATTTAAAAGAAAATATTTTCCAATGAAGACAGAAATATTCTAATCATGGTTCAAACCTTCTGTGCAGTCACCAACAAGGACATGTGTAAACCTATGAATATCAAAACATGTTGTTTAGGGAGAGCTTTGAGTCCCTAAAACAAACTCTTGAGTACACTCATCTGAAAGTTTTACCAAACTTCAGCTAAATGTAATACTTTAACACGATTCTGGCCGTTTTTAAAAGCTAATAAAAAAATATCTACCTAATTAGTTATATAATGAATACCAAACAATCAAGAGTATTCTTACAGTAACAACTCATTATATAATGAATAAAGAACAGTCAAGTGTATTCTTACAGTAACAATTTCAAAGCTTCTTTTCAGTTACTGTTAAAAGTTCCTCCTCCATCTGGCTATGACAGGTTTGTTCCAGGTTCCCTATACTGACCTATAACAGCTTTTACTAACTCCAGCTTTTCCACTCCTACTCTTTCAGTTTCAGGAACACAGGAAAACAAAACAAAAAACCTAGAAGATAGCTAGGATAGATCAAAAACAAAGCCCCACTTTGAATCAGTGAGCTCACTCAAGTAGGAATCACTGTCTTAGACACTGTGATAAAGAAAAACTCACAAAAGGGAAAAACTTCATAACAGTTTGCTGAAGCTATGGATAAACAGACCTAATAATAAAACTACCTCAAAAAAATAATTTTGTTTACCACCTAGTTTATTAATCTCACCATGGCTAGACTGTTTTCAATATCAATCCAACAACTTCTTAAGGTTTCTTCTTTCCCATGCATTCCAACAAGGTCTGAATTAGTTCTTCATTGTGTATTCAGGCCTCCTGCTGGGAAACATAATTAAAATTAAGCAGGCAACAATTCCACTTGGTACTAAGAGCCTTTCAAATCCTCCAAATGAGTAAAGCCTGGTTTCTCCAGAAACTGCGCGAGTCCTGCAAGGAAAACTTAGATGCTGCTCAGTTTGATATGGACATTCAGTAGATAGCACCCTTCTTTGGGGCCAAATTAAACAAGCGCCAGGAGGCATGTGCTGTGACATTCAGGTGTGATAGATACAAAGCAGGGATTCTTTCTTCAAAGCACTTAACTGATAATCAAATTCCTCCAGTAACGTGTTCATCAAAGCAGATGGCTCAAAGCAGAAACTTTAAAATAGCTCAAGCATGCTTTCCTAACACGCGCAAAGCCTGGACTTTGAGTCCTTGCCTTATAAAAGGGCCCAGAGAAATTGATTATACACATCAAATGCAACATACAAGCAATAACTCAACCGACGACCATGTAATCAGTTTCTCCACATGTTTACTCATGGCAAGCAAGAACAATTTTCTTTTTCTTTTTTAAATTCTGTTTTGTTTTTCAAGACAGGGTTGTTTTCTCTGTGTAGCCTTGGCTGTCCTCGCTCTGTAGACCAGGCTGGCCTTGAATTTATAGAGACCTGCCTGCCTCAGCGCCACCAGCATCACCTGGGCAAGAACAATTTTCTTATTCAGGAATAAAACGTCCCACCCCTTTGCCACTTAGTGATAACGGTACAGTATTCACCTGATGGTGACTAGGTCCTTGTCCATGGTGCATTTTTCATTAGGACAACTAATGCTTTCAGAGTATTTAGGGAACTATGATCTTATCGTTATCAACATTCATTAAGACAAAGAATATGCTAATTTCAATATTAATTGAAAATAAGCTCTGGGGGCTGGAGAGAGATGGCTCAGTGGTTAAGAACACTAGCTGCTCTTCCAGAGGACCCAGAATCAATTCCAAGCACCTGCCTTGGAACTCATAACCGTCTGTAATTCCAGTTCCTGGGGAACTGACACCCTCACAAGGACAAACATTCAGGCAAAACACCAATGCACATAAAAGAAATAAGTCATTTTTAAAAGAAAGAAAATAAGCGTTGGGATCCACTTAAATAGATCAAACATTTTGATACAAAACCACTGCAGATCTAGTTTTGTGAAACTAAAACGTGTTTGAAGCAATGAGAATTTCTCCTTCACTGCTGATATGTATTTTACTCTAATAAAGAATGGCTGGGTGCTGGAGAGTTGGCTCAGTGGTTCAGAGCACTTATTGTTAAAGGGCCTGGGTTTAATTCCCAGCACCCTAAAGGAAGGTCATCGCCTCTAGGAAGCCAGCATGTATGTGGTGCACAGACATGTCACTCATATACATTAAGTAATAAAAATAAATCTAGTGACCATTAAAAAAAATGGCTCCTGGGGCTAGGAAAATGGCTCAGTAGGCAGAGTTGCTACACAGCATGAAGGCTGAGTTCAATCCCCAGTACCCACAGAAAAAGCACCCTTGGGAGGTGCACACTTGTAATCCTTTCCCTTGAAAATGGAGACAGGAGGATCTTTTGAGCTCAAAGGCCAGCCAGCCTAGCCTACTTGGCAAAACCTAGTTATTTCCTAGTGTGAGACCTTGCCTCCAAACAAACAAGCAAGGTAGACAGTTCCTGAAGAATGACATCTAAGTTGATCTCCGGCTGCCATGTGCATATTTATGTATGTGCATATGAACATGTGTGAACCCATGAGGGTGTATACACACACACACACACACACACACACGAACGGTTCCCAACTACTGGGTGATGCATGAGGTTTCCACACTTCTGTTTTCAGAGATCTTTCTGTGAGATTTAAAAAGCAAGTCAACTGTGGAAGCTACAATGGAAGAAAATTCTAGTTTAATCTCCAGCTGATGGTTAATTTTCATCAATTACACAGGAATCAACCTAAAAAAAAGTCACCTTTCCCTAGGAGAGAGATTACTGTCTGACGACAAAAGTCATAAGCAAAAGGCAAAGTAGGGGGCCACACACTGTTATAATGCTTAAGAAAAAGAAGAGTGTATGGTGGAAAGCCAGGTACTGACATCATGGCCACTCTCTTTAACCTTTCCACCACCAATCTGTCCCAGAAAGGGTGAGCAGCAATTAAGTCTCAATCACCAAGCCCAATCGCAACTCAAGGTTTCACCATTGCCTTTTCCCAGCCACTTCCTCTATTACAAGACTGATCCTACAGAAGCTTACTAGTGTTTTCAGAGTTCCACGCGGTGGGGAGCCCTAAATATATTTCTTTCGGCACACCAAGTACACTATCTCCTCCAGTCATTCAACAGAACAAAAGCTGAGGATACATACCAATACTGCACTTGTATGTAGGTGTCATTCCATACATACTGATAATGTATGCGGGAAGAAGTGCTTTCCATGCTCAGAGTGGAGCCCTGTGGAGAGCTCGACACCAACACTGATGACGATGACAACATATTACATAACCCAAAATCGCCAAGATCTTGGAAACTTTTCCAACCTCACTGTTTTATATATTTTCGGAGTTCTAGCTTAACAGCAGGTAATGAGCCAAAGTGTGATCTCTCAGAGTTGCGTTGAATAAGCTGACTCACATCTGGTGGCCCTTTCCATTGTCATCTAAAGGCAGTATTTCAGGCTGAAGTCCTCTATCACAAGATAAATTAAAAGGGGATGTCTAAAACAATAGCTAAAAAATAAAATTAGCTCATTCTGAGAGTCATTACTGAGAGTCAAGTTCTATTTGTAATTCAATGCTTGCCTTAGTATCTGCTTGCCTTAAATGCATAATGTGAGCATTAAAATTATTTTACAGGGGCCAAGGAGATCACTCAGTAAAGTGTTTGCCAAAGTATAAGAACCTGAGTTTGAGCCTTAGCACCCATGTAAAAAAAAAAAAAAACAAAAAAAACCAGGTGCTGGGCCAGCAAGATGATTCAGTAAGGTCCTCAGGGAAAGGCCTTCAGGCCTGGTAACCTAAGGTTGATCTCTGGAACCTACATGGTTGAAGAAGAAAATTACCAAACCAAGTTTTCCTCTGATCTCCATATGTACTCTACAGCACAAACAGGACCACACAAGTACATACAAATAAATATGTATAATTTTCAAAACTAAAAAATAAATTAAAAAGGGAAAAGCCAAGAATGGTGTAGTGTGCCTGTAATTCCAGTGCTGGCAAGGTGCCGTAAGATGGGTGCCTGGGGCTTGCTGGCCAGCTATCTTAACCTAACAGGTGAGCCTCAAGTCCCAGTGAGAGAGCATCACAAAACAAGATGAGGCCAAGGGGCAGCTGCACTTCCCTTTAAAGTCAGCACAAAGGAGCGCCTAATCCCTGATTTTAAGGTCAGTCTGATTTCCATAGGAAGTTCTAGCCAGGGCTACACAGTAAGACTTGACTCAAAACAAACAAGCAAAGACAAATAAAACAAGGTGGTGGCTCCTGAGAAATGGTATCCAAGGCTGACCTCTGATCTCCACATGCTTACAGGTGCATTTGCACCCAAACCCTCAGAGCATTTATGCACAAGCGTGCGTGCGTGCACACACATACACACAAAAGTAAAATAAACTGTCAACATATACACATATGCACACACTTGAGTCATGGTTTTAAGGACATTATTATATTTCTCAAATATATTTTTACCTTCAGTTGGTTGTGAGAAATATCAGGTATATCCACTGCCCCCTCATGAACTTTATAACCAAACAGCCATGCTATCACCTTATCTGAAGAAGTAACACTCCTAAATGTCAGCTGATGTGCTTCCAAGCTACACACCAGTATCTTCACTACCAGCTTTCAAAGTTCATCTTATTATCAGGAAGTTTTCACACTTCCAGCAAAGCTTTAATTAAAGCCGACTTTGAAAGAGATGTAAAAGTATAAGGTAATGATGTGGGCCCTTTTGAATGTCTCAATTTAGACCTAGCCTCTGTATATACACTAAACCTAGTCACAATTATTTTAGTACAGTCAATATCAATCCATGCTACCCTTTCAAGATGCAAACTTTCAAATACTGTCTTTTTAAAGTCAAAGACTAGAGCTAGAGACATGACCCAGTTGGTGGAGCTCTTGTCTAACAGGCACAAGCCCTTGGATGTGAGCCCCAGAGGCCCGCCAGGGATTCATAATCTCTCCATTTTATACTTTTTGTTGATTATGATCATTTGGGACTATCAGAGAACTGTGAAAGTCAAGGCCTTAGGGTAAGTTAAATAGTTTTTTTATAACATTCAAATATGTTTTCAGCTGTACAACTAATTAAATCTTGAACTTTGAGACCTGTCCAACTATGAAAACCAACATTATTATTAAAACAAATGAAATAAATGAAATAGACTGCAAATTTTTTCGTGCTTAATACTTTAATAGTTGGTGCTCAGTACACATTTACTGAATGAAAACCAGGCAAACACATTAATTTTACCTGAAAATAACAGAATCCCAAGTAGACACACACATACAAATACACAGACCCCTATAATTCACCATCTTTATAACAAAATAGTTACAGAAGTTACATCTTCTAAAAGTGATCCAATACCCCAGTAAAAGTCTGAAATCACTGATATATGTATTCTACGGTTATTTTTTTTTTTGATATTTTGCTTATAAGTTAGACACAACAGGAATACAGTAACTAAAAAAATACTGTTATAAAGTTTCTTAAAGCTTATGAATTGTCTATTTCTGGAATTTTCCACTTAATATTTTTAAACTGTATTTGACCAGCAGCCACTAAAATTCTGAAAAGCTAAGATGCAAATAACTGAGGACTATTCTATATGCATCTAGCAGGTAACAACTCTTTTCCTTCCAAACCATAGCCATACCCAGCCTGAGTATTCTAATGTGTGTATTTCAGAGAAGATTTAATACAGGCAACCATTACAATAAATCTGAAACTGTCTTGGCTTTCAGCCAAAAGAATTAAACCAATGACACGACCCAAAGATCTCCTAATAATTGCAACTCTAAATATTTGGCATGGCCCCTAAGTTTAGACGATAGCACATTGACTTAAGAGACACGAGATAACATACGAAAGCATTCATTTTGAGTCTCGGTTACCTGATTCAATTTGTGACTGTTCAGCAACTGTCAAGATGGACTTGACAGTTTCACATAAGCTCCTGTTTAAAAAGAAAGGCAGCACTGTTGTTTAGACATGTTAAGTTTTCCTATTTAAATTCGATATGGCTAATTTTTCCAAAAGAATGTGAACTAGCACTAAAACTTGTGCACATCTCTCAGAATACACTTCCTTCATTTAATGTTTCTTACTCTTATATTTTCCCCTAACTTTACATTGCATCAAGTTATCAGAAATGGAGTAGTCAGCTATTTATAATAGTTGTAAGCATAGCTTTGAGTAGCTCCTAATTTAAAATTAGTGTTTGCAATAACAGTCATAATCATGAAGCAAGTTATAAAAACCACTGCACATCACTGAGCAAAACTAACATTCACTTCAGAAAAATATTATTGATAAAACGGTAAGAAAGAGTAAAGTGTACAATATAACTTCTCATTCATCCTTAATCACTGACTAAATTTTACATTCTGAAAATCATGCAAAATAAATATTTCCAGGGGTCATGTTATCATCTATGTCATATCCTAAAATTTTACCAAACATTTCCTGATATCACACCCGCAAAAAGCTGCACTGTATTAAAATCTCATAACCAAGTATCTAAAGAACTCCTTAAATTATGTTTAACCTCATAATTGCTGGGTTTTCTTTTAAAGCCAACTATTACCAGCATGCTGGCACTCCCGGGTCAACTTTAAGTTAGCAAAGACTGAATTCTATTTTTAAAGAGGTAGAAGAATTGTAAAAAAAAAAAAAAGGGCCCTCCCCCATTTCTCCTGCAAGTAAGCACAACGCAAAGGAGATTTAGCTATAAAATCTTCTACAAGTGGTCTAAAAGAAACAACCCTATCAATGAACGGGGCCCGCACCTTAAACACACAGGTCATTCTACCGGTCAGGTAACTTCATTTTAAAAAGACACATTACACTGTATTCTTACTAGAATTCTCCTAAACCCAAATCAGTACATTTTCAGCTGTAGATGGAGTTCATCCCAAGAAAGGCAAGCATTTCATATACTAAACTCTAAAATTTTCGTAAGTCGCCGCAGAGAACTCACACATATTTATGTAGCTCATCCCAAGCCCCAGAGTCTTATCAATTCCTTCCCCAGCCTTGCTCCTAATCCACACTCAAAGCCTCTTGCCTGAGTTAAATCCCCACCACTCTAGCAAAGTCAATTCCAAGAGCACAAGTGCCAACGATATTTAGTGGTTTTCCTTACTCTCCCACTTTAAACGGGCATCTACTTGCAATTAAATCTCTGCAACAAAAAAGTTCACCTGAGGCCATTCTTGTCATTTTAATAGAGGCCTGGCTTACATAGTGGCCTTGCCTCAGCTATTACATACCTCCAAGGAGGTTGGAAGTGCCCCAAAACACAGCAAACCAAACTCTGCTGCCAATTCGGCTGTCACCCCGCAAAGAATAACGTAACATGTATGCTAGTAGGGTTATACTGTGTGTGTGTGTGTGTGTGTGTGTGTGTGTGTGTGCGTGCGTGCGTGCTGAGGAGGGTCACGGTGATTATATAAAGTGACTGAATAACTTCAACTGGTGACTGAAGTTTCTTAAGCCAGGAGTTTAAAAAAAAAAAAGAAAAGAAAAAAGCCAACAAATCAACACCGTCGTCTTCCACCTTGCCCAAGCGCGGGAACCTCCCACCGGCCCCGCGCGCACCTTCGGGGTGAGCAAGGCTCGGGGCAGAGGGCTTCGCCACCCCGTCCTCGCGGCGGGGAGCGGGGGCGCCCCGGAGAGCCGCCGCCCACGCTGCGGCCCCGAGCCCCTCCTCCGCCCCGCGGGCTGCCGCTCCCAGCCCGGGCCCGGTTCACCTGAGGCCGCGCGTGGGAAGCGAGCGGGACCCCGGCCCTCCGCCCCTCCCGCGGGATTACCTCGCCGCGCGCCCGGCGTAGTGCCCCCTCCTCCGCGGCCGCCCGGTCCGCCGCAGCCGCCTCCGGAGCGTCGCGCGGCTCCCGAGCTGAGGGCCGGGAAGGGAGGGGGCGTGGAGAGGAGGGACCTGGACGCCGAACCCCCGGCGGCACGAAGCGGCGGCACCTGGTCGCCGACGCGTCTAGCTCTCGCCGTTTGAAACAGATCATTTAAAGCCCTTTCCTCTCCCTCCCGCCCCTCGTCCGGGCGACCGTTACCGGCAGGCGCCTCGCGCTCTGGCGGGACGAGCCGAACTACCCACGAACGCTCTCTGCCCCGCCCCCCTGGGCCCCGCCTCCACAGGGCCTATGGCCCCGCCCCCTGCAGGCTCAGCCCCTTGGCGCCCCGAAGGCCCCGCCCCACAGGTCGGAGCGCCCTCGTCCCGCCTGTCACAGGCCACGCCCCAAACCCTTGATTCCGCCCTCACAGGCTTGACCCTCCGGGCACCCCAGCTTCAAGGCTCCGCCCCCAAAAGCCGAAGAGCCCTGGCCGCGCCTTCCATAGGCCACGCCCCGGCGCGCTTCACTCCGCCCCGTACGGGCTGGGCTCTTGTAGCCTAGGAGCGTGCCCCTGACTCCGCCCTTCTCACCAGACCACGTTCGGGCTCCGCTTCCAATAGGCCACGCCCCCAACAGGCTCTCGCACTTCCAGGCCCCGCCCCTGGCGCCCCTTGAGCTCTCTGGCCCCGCCCCCCGAGGCCCCCTCTGAGCTACAAGCTCAGTATCAGTACAGCTGCGGCCGCGGGGGCCTACGTGCTCAGCGGGCGGAGGGCCTGTTGCAGGGCGGCTCCCTGGCGCCTCCGCAGCGTCTTCCTCCCTCCGCGCAGCTCCGATCTGCTGCCGGAGAGGGAAACGACCCCGACAGAAGCCCGACTGAAAGTGGGAGGGTGACGCTCCCCACTGAAAGTGGGAAACATCTGCCTCCCCCACCCCATGAGTCTGAGCCCGCAGCTTCAGACTGAGCCTCTGCGGCCCACAGAGGCTGCTAGGTAGGCTGTTTGGGGGAGAGGCCACAACGTTTGGCCTCTGGGCACGGCCCCCACGGAGGGGCCTGGATTTTCTTCACAGCACATTTGCGTTTGGGGAAGCCTCCTGCCTCCACTCCCTCAGAGGAACAGGCCAGGGGCCCTTATTTATGCATTTGGACCAGCCCAAACTCTGCACTCCTACTTTGGCCGCTTGCCTCTTAAACCCTCTGAGAGCTGACCTCTTGAGAGATGAAAAGTCTAGGCTTCGCCAGCAGCCATCAAAATTAGTCGGAGGCCAGGCAAACTTTGCAGCACTCATTTGCAGAGCTGGGGATCCCTCCACAGGTGACACTGGGCTGCCCACCCCCGCCTCCCAGACGTGATACTCACCCCAACCTGTTCTCGAAATAGACCTCCGGGCACTCGCACTCCCCCGGCTCACATGCTCTCCACTGCACGATTCACCCTCAAGCACACTCCTCCCAGCGCCATTCTAGTGATTCATGGTCCCTAGGGTTAACCCCACCCTAACACACACAGCAAACTTCATTCCCCACCCTTATCTCCCGTCCTTTCCAAGGCTCTGGCGACAGGCCATTTCATTTCCTTCCTCATCTGCAGGCTCTCTTCCCCCTCAAATACTTCTCGCCAGCCCCCTCATCTTCATCCCCTTTCCCTAAAAATGTGCTAATTAAAATGTAGTTTCCTCTTCCCACATATGAAGTGTAGCAAATGAATAGCGTTCTTGGCACACACTGCAATTCATTTATCCTCCTCTCGCCACTGGACTAAAGCTATAGAAATTTCAGTCTGCCGCTATCTCCCATTTGCTTAAAAAAATACTGACTATGCCTTATTTCTAAATACTCCTCAACAACCGTGGGGAAGCCTTGCTAAGCCTTAAGGAGAAAATGTTATTTAGAAAGCGCTCAGTCCGTCATTTTATTTGCCATTTAAAAATATCTGCAGTGTTTGAGAGAGAGATTGGGAGTGGCTGTGTTTTCTGCATTTAAAAAGAAAAAGAAAAATGCTTTGCATGAATCAAGGTTAGCCTTTTTATGCAAAGCAAAAAAAAAAGTACTGTAGGTGCACACACCGCTGTGTCTCCACTACACAGGACGTGTGCCACACACAGCTGTAGACCCCAATCCACCTCCGAAGGACGACAAATTCACAGAGCGTTTTAAGCATGGCTGATGAGGAGTGCATTCCTCATCATTCCCTTTCCCACGCTTCCTGCACAAAATGGGTAAGAGATGTGCTTACCTGCAGACGATCCAAGGCTTCTTTGCGTGCAGGGGAGCTGACGTGTGCCTGTCTTCCCTGGCTTGGTGTGGATTCTGCAGTGCTGCACGGGAACTCACTGCAGCCGCGGAGCAGCGGCGGCAGCGGCGGCGGCGGCAGCTTCTCCCGAAGCTGAGTAGTAAAGTGTGTGACTTCGAGACTCCACGGTTGCCTGCCTGCCTGCCGCGCGCTTGCTTAGAAAAGAGGAGGCGGAATCTTAAAGGAATGGGTTTGGTTTTTCCTCTCCGCTGTTGCTTCATCAAATACAGAAGAAAAAAAAAAGTGGAATCAGGAAATCTTTTTTTTTTTAGACTGAGCAAAGCAGTACAGCTGTGGGAGGTCAAGGTTAAAATTAACCCGGTGAAAGGAGCGACAAGAGTGAGTCAATGAGAAATGCTAGAAGCACCAATTTTAAAGAGCCCTCTCTACTTCTAATATTGGGGTTAATTGCCACTGTGTGCTTTGAAACGGATCAGCAACTTGTGCTAATATTTAATTTCCAACACTGTACTAAATAACCATTGAAGAGAGGCTATTTAGTATTTACTACAAGTGTGGAAGGAATAATAATGTAAACCTCATGTGAGTGCTAGCACCTGAAAATATACCTGAAAGTTCTACTATATGGAATATATTATATTTATATATAATATATATAATTGTGGGGGTGTTTATATATTTCCTTAGCATCTTACCATGTAGCCTTGGCTGGCCTGGAACTGGTTATGCAGACCAGGCTAGCCTTGAACTCACAAAAAATCTGCCTGTTTCTGCTTTCCAAGTTCTATGATTATAGGTGTGCACCATTATAACCAATTTTAATACACTTTCTGATACTGGTAGTCAGTGTAGAAAACACATTATTGACAAATTTCAATATATACTTCTATGTTATAAAGTCTATTATATATAGAATAAAATATATTTAAATAATTTTAGAAAATGATAGAAGAGGGTATATTATTTTATTAAGTGAAAATTCAAAACTCAGCAAAATTAAGAAAATCAAGTAGTTTTGCTTATTTTAAGTGCTTATGAATCAACTATTTAGATTATTAAAATGTGTCCTTCAGGAGTCTACTTTATAGCCTCAAATTTTGTTTTTTAATATTCCTTCATTTAAGCACTGAGTATCTATTATACTTTTTATTATATTGAGTGTGCAGGCATGGTCTCCAAATAAGAATAGATACAAATATGGAAAATATTCTGCCATTGGTTTTTCTTTCTACAGCCTTTGCTAAAAACCTTATATGATATTGAACAAATAACTAACAGCATTTGGCCTGAGGTCTCCATTTCATAAAATGTGGAAATTGGGTTGAAATTTCTACTAAGAGAATGCTAAAAGAGCCATTCCCAGTTCCAAATAAAGGCAGTTTTATGGTATACCTACGTTTGTGTTGTTTATAATGCAAGTGAGTCCCACTTTAAATCACTTTTCCTTTAAGTGTGGCTGAAACGAAGCTTGGGAGCTTGGGATGTGACTGGGGGCAGAACATTTAACAACATGCACAGAACCCTGGGTTGACCCCGCGGCTGGAGGGATGGCTTACTACCCATTTTTATTTTCATTTTTCAATGGAACTAGAATTTATTTACTCTCCTGGAATTATTTTTGCACGTCAAACAATCATTTGGAAAAGTGAATAAGAAAGTTCAGCAGAATTAGAGTTGAGTGCCCACCTACCCCCCATTTTCCTGAAGCAGAGCCCTTCTTTATGGATCCCGGTTGATGGAGTGCTATCATACACATCCGTGTCTGCTGGTTCTTTGTGTTTCTGTGAGATCTGAATTCTTATCAATAGCTTCTTTCCTGTGCTGAGCACTGAATCTAGGACCTCACACTCGCTAGGTGGGCACATTGCCACTGAAAGTGGTACTTAGCCTCAAGTCTCACTAGGTTGTCCTCCTGCCTCAGCCTATAGGGGAGCTGGGCTTATAGGTGAACCCCACTCCACCCTGTTGACATTTATTTAAAAGCTGGAGCATCATCCAGCAAGTTGGAACAGATTTTAGAGCTCGCCTGTTGTTTTCAGAAGTGGGAAGCATGGAAATCCAGAGAAGCAAAATAGGGGCAGTGTTAGGGACAGAGGTGCATTCAATGCTGAGTGCCCATTCTTCACACACAAGCAAGACAAATAAATAATACACATAAAACACACTGCTTCATACCTTCACTTTGAGAGCTTAGCAGGTCTAGTCAACAAAAACAAAGTAGTTACACTCAAGGACACTTCTGTGTGTATACCAAGGACACCCTAAAGAAATGTATCAGTTTGTACTTACTACATAGTGTCAACACAAATTATGTCTTCAGGTTTTAACATGTTTGTACAGAAAGTGAAGAAATTTATCAAGAGGAATGTTAAAATTAAATAAGTCAATGAGGGGAGACCAAAAGCCTCCTATTAGTAACTCTTGTTTATCTTATAGAACCCTCCATTAGTTGTTTCCTTGCACACAATGGTGCCTTTGCTTTTCTCTGAATCCTCAAGCAGGCCTGCCACAAGGAAAAGGGAAGTACAATGTAAATGTATTACTTCTGGTCTTTAGAGAAGCTTTGCGGATACTGAAGGCCTGGGCAGAAGACTACTCAGTCTTGAACCAGTGCCTGGTGGAGAACCTGGCACCAATCTAAGCCCAGTCTCCTGTTTTCTGTGTTTCAAGCAAGTATTAGTGTTGTAATATACTTTATGTTAGATGACATAGCAACTTTGGTACTCTGTGTACCTAGCAAGAGTGTTTCTATTACATCGATTAAAAAAAAAAAAAAAAAAAGGAACCTCTTACCAGGAAATAATTTAAGGAAACTAGTTTTCCAGTTTCTTTCATCATCTGTTTTTGTTTATACTTCTTTTCTGCCTGGAAGTCTTTTCATCTATGAGTTGGTAGTGAACAATGAATAAAACAGTGATTATTTGTATAATTCAAAGCATACACAATCCCCAAAAGTCCCCAAATTAAATACTTTTCTTTGTATCTTCCCAAAATGCTTAGCACAGTATCTTATACAAAGGTACTTAATAGATATTTTTAAAAAATGAATGCAGAATTTAGTGAATGAATTGCCCCTCAAATGCCCTGGAACTGATCACAGAGTGTTTTTGTTTGTGTTTTAATTTGCATTGTCTGAAAGAACTGAGTCTATTCTCTGCCCAGCTTTCCTGACACAGTCATGATCTAAGAGACACAGCCTCCTTTCTACAGAGCATTTTAAGCATGCCTGATTTGTATTCTCCAATTAAATTGTAGCCACAAACCTCCACATGAGCTCTGGGTAGATCAAGCTGTGACAGAGACACTTTCTGCCAAGAAAACATAGGCCTAAGTTTCCAAATCTTGGTGTTCTGGTTTTGTGACACCAACTGGTTATGTGACCTCAAACAAGTTTCTTAATACCCTGGGCCTCAGGTGAGCCAAGTGGTGGAGGTGGCTTGGAATACTCGCACCAACTGCTTTACAGGCTTGTGGTGAAGTTCAGATGAAATACATAAATGTGAAAATGCTCTGAAGTTTTCAAAGCACCATAAAAATATAACATATTATTACAGGAAGATGCCTTTTAAGTCAATTATCTAATTCAAGTGGCTTTTCCTAAACAATCTGTTCTGCTACTCATTGCTTCAGAAAAAAAACAGCACTCTCTAAACACACCCTCATGCACACACTCACACAGGCATACACACACACACACACACACACACACACACACCTACCTGCTGTTTCCAATTTAACCACTTCTCGGCTTTGAGGCTTTCCCCCTGGGCTGGAAATACGATCTGCACTTGAATATGAAGTGCTAAGCATACACAGAGAGCTCTCTCCATAGCCCTGTCAGCTTTTCCCTTTTAAAGTACTCAGACAGAAAGGTAAACTTAATGAAGCGTAGCCACATTCCCATGCTGTGCAATGTCATGTGTGCACCCAGTGGGGTGAAAGCCGTCCACCTGCAACTTGATCATACTGCATACATCCTCATCGCCCCTCTATGCCAAACCTATCTAGAAAGTAGCTGAGGAGCAAGGAAGTAAGGACAGACAAGGAGTTCATGCTAATGAGTTTTTCATTCCCCAAGGAGACATAATCAGGGCAAAATGCTCGAGGATTCATCAGCACATTTTATTAGCACTATGTGACCTATGTGGTTTATTTTAGATGAATTACCTTAGCTAATATCTGACAGACAACTGTTCAAGTAATCAGGCTTGATAAATCCCTGAGGTTTACTGAGCCTTCATCACTCTCAAGGTCCTTTTTTTGTTTTTCTTTTTTTAAGTATTCATTTTCTAATTGGTGGCTTAAAATCACCATGACCAAGTAAGCAAGCAAGCAAACAATCACTACAAATAAGAACCAGCTAATGAGATGTACTCATGGACAGCACATACAAGCTCACATGAACTCAATTTAAGAGTCATCAGGACCCCCATGGGAGGAGCAGCCTAGCTAGGCCACAGAGGAGGACATTGCAGCCAGTCCTGGTGAGACCTGATAAACTAGGGTCAGATGGAAGGGGAGAAGGACCTCCCCTATCAGTGGACTTAGAGAGAGGTGAGGAGGAGATGAGGAAGGAAGGTTGGGTTGGGGAGGGAATGAAGTAGGGGGCTGCAGCTGGGGCACAAAGTAAATAAACTGTAATTAATATAAAAAAAATAAAAAGAAAGAGATAATAAAGACAAAAAAGAGTCATCAGGTCTACCCTGTGCCTGGCCACAACCCCTCCTCTTTTTTGACAAAAATTTCTCATACAAAACTGTATTTAGAACAGAAGAAAGGTGGAAAGCCCTAAATGGGGACTCCTCTGCCACCCATTGGCTCTTCAAGTCCTCTGGTCCTCAAGGAGTGAGTAGTGTGGAGGGAACAAATGAGGATGATGTGCTTCAGTTGAAGGTCCTTGGTTTAGTGTTGTTAACTATCTGAAATATATATTTAAGATAATCATATTTGCATTTATTTGTCAGCTTCTCTGTATATAAGCTGATGACTTTTTCTTTTTCATATGTACCTATATACATATATATCATGCAGTGAACATTTTAAATAAACAGCATTGTTGTTAAAACAATATTTCAACCTGTGAGTTAAGATTCCTTTGGGGTCAAACAACTCTTTCACAGGGGTCACATATCAGATATCCTCCATATCAGATATTTGCATTACTATTTGCATTACAATTCATAACAGTAGAAAATTACAGTTACGGAGTAGCAACAAAATAATTTTGTGATGGGGGTCACTGCAACATGAGGAACTGTATTAAAGAGTTGCAGCATTAGGAAGGTAGAGGACCACGGGTCTAAAAGAAAGTCATCAGGCCTTCTCATTAGAGAGACATCATCTTTGACTCTTTTTTCTTTTAATATTTTATTCATTATGTATACAATGTTCTATCTGCATATACACCTGCACGCCAGAAGAAGACACTAGATCTTACTATAGATGGTTGTGAGCCACCATGTGGTTGCTGGGAATTGAACTCAGGACCTCTGGAAGAGCAGGCAGTGCTCTTAACCTCTAAGCCATCTCTCCAGCCCCCATCTTTGACTCTTGTATGGCAATCCCTGGTACACCCACCGATAAGATGCCCAGGGAAGATGGGATGACTTAGACACCCAAGGACTTTAATAAGATCGTCCAACCCCTGAGGACTGTCTAGCACGTTTCTTTGTGGGAACAGACAATGCAGGCGGCTCCAAGCAAACACAACGGACCTGCATGTTCTTGGAAGGGTGGCTGTGGTGCTGGTGGGCAAGGCCTTTCCAGGACATCTGGAATGCCAGCTGACTCTAGAGCTGCCTCATGTGCAGGGCATGTGGGCTTTGTGTTCACCAGTGAGGACCTCACTGAGATCAACATTTGGTGCTAGCCAACAAACGGCTCTGGGGCTAAGGCTAAGCCTCGTGTGAAGTCATTTTGCCACGCAGGCACAGTGGACTGGAGGAGACCCAGGAGATCTCCTTCTCCAGGCTTTGAGCCCCCACCACTCCAGAGGCAATTTGACATCATGGTGGCTTGAAGATGATAAGGCTGCAGATAGAGTGGAAGTCAGCACAACCTGATCTTTAAAGGTGTGAATGCCCCCCTGCCTCCTCCTTTGTGTTGATCACCCAGCAGGTGTTTGACTACAGAGTGCTTGACATTGGGGAGAAAACTGCATTCTCAATCCCTTCCATGTGGGGTGTCCATCCACAATGCTGCCCATGTTTTGTCTGCAGACTATGGTCTGAGTGCCACACCCCAGATTCTATCATCAGTGGGTTCGGGTGGGTCCTGGCTTTGTGGAGTCTGAGTACACCTTCCCACTAGAAGAAAAGCTCAAAGATGTCCGTCAGTATTTGTGTCTGCTACCACTGTAGCAACTGCTATCATCGCTGCCACCGCTGCTGCTGCTGTAGCTGAGGCCCCAGCGAAGGTTGAAGCCAAGGAAGAGACAGGAATCAGATGAGGATTTTAGGTAGGATTTGGTATCTGACTGAGTCCTCAAAACAACCCACTCTGCAAGTTTTATTTAGGAAACATGTAACGATCTCACTTCCCTTTAAGAAAAAGAAAAATGAAAACGTCATCAGTTTATATACAGAGTAGCTGGCGAGTGAATGCAAATGATGTAATTGTTGTGTAAACATAAAATACACAGTTGTGCAGACATCTTTTTGTCATATGGTCATAACTTGTCAGCTGTTAATCTTCAACACATATGTGAAAGTGAACCACCTTGCCAGCCCCAACCATTACGTTCTTATTTGTTGTTTGTGTGTGTGTGAGTGTACACATGTCATGCATGTGGGGGTCAGAGGACAACTTTCAGGAGTTAATTCTCTCCTTCTGCTATGTGTATCCCAGGGATTGACCTTGGGTCTTCAGGATTTCCTAGCGGTGCCTTTACCTGCTGATCAATCTGGACTGTATTTATAGGATGTGATCAGACACCATCTGCAATGGAATCACTCAGAGCGTTTCCTAAAGAACTGATTCCTAGGCTCTGCCTCAAATATATTGCATTAGATATTTTTAACTGTGAAGCTGTGGACTGAATCACCCCAGTGAGTCTCACATACTCAGGGCCCCAGTCTGAGCACTGTGGTGCTGTAGAGTCTATGCTGTGTGTATGGGTCTCAGAGACACGGTTAAGTATACAACTCACATGAGGAGACTCAGCTCTTTCTCTCTGAGACGAAAGGGATACAGACAGGAACTAAGCTGGCCAAAACTTTTCTATTCTGTAAACTCATCCGAGAGAGTTCCCTTTCTGAGCCCTGGTGCCCTCAACCTTAAGATAATGCCTGCTTGATGGGTGAGGATTAAATGATTCCATTTATGGGGAGCTTCTATTCTGATGTCAGACATAAACTGTATCTGGAGTATGTGTCTATTCTGCTCTTCCATGTCCCCACACACAAAAAAATAGTTTTGTTTGCATTCTCTTTGTTCCCTGTCCTTGTGCTTTGTAGGAAATATAAGCTAAACAGAAAAGCTGACATTCTGGGTTTCTTTTTAAGGTTTGTTTTATGGATATGGGTGTTTGGGCTGCATGTTTGTCTGTGAACCACAGCCGTGCCTGGTACCAGCAGAAGCCAGAGGAAGGTTTCAGATCCTCTTGGAACTGGAGTCAAAGTCAGTTGTTAGTGGCCAGATGGAAGCCAGGAAACAAACCTGGGTTCTCTAGAAGCGCTCTAAGTGGCTGAACCATCTCTCTAGCCCATATTCTATGTTTTTAAAACATGCCAGTCAGCTGGGCACGGTGGCACACACCTATAATCCCAGCACTCGGGAAGGCAGAGGCAGGCAGATCTCTGTGAGTTCAAAGCCAGCTTGTGTTCAGGACAGCCAAGGCTACACAGAGAAGCCCTGTTTTGAAAAACCAAAAAACAATAACAAAAAATACACCAGTCCTGGGCTGGGAATGTTGACAGAGCAATTACTTCAAATGCACTAGGTCCTGAGGTGCAGTCTCCACCTCTAACAAAATAAAGCATGCCAGTACTGAATGTTTTGTATGCTCAATTTCATGCTCTGAGTAAGCGTTAAAGCAAGGTATTAGTGGTTTTAATTATAGGTGAAGAAACTGAGGCAAGAGCCTTGTTGTTACTTTTGCAATGATTCCAGGGCCTCAGAGCAAACAGCAGAGCTGGGATTCAGGCCTAGGCTTTCTAACTCCAGAACCTCACTCTCTATCATGCTGCATATTCTGTATGTCGTCTAAGCACCTAGAGTCCAACAAATAAGCCTGTCTCTTGGGAGAACAAAACTGCAGAAGTATAGTTTATAAACATGCCAGAAATACTGTCAAGTTAATGTCATAATTTCCTTCTTTATTCATTTATGTTGAGAGGAGAGTGCAGAGGACTGTATCCTGGGCCTCACACATGCTACCCACATGTTTCACCACTGGTTTTTGCCTCCAGACCCCTTAACTTCCTGGTTTTAGAGAATTATACTAATTACTTGTAGCATAGCTTAACACACAGTAGGTGTGATCACATTTGTGTTTTGAGTGAGTGGAAGGCAAGCTTGTACCAGCATCCTTCTTCAAACTCTATCGTAAGCAAACCCATGCTTTAAAACAAAACAGGCAGACAAACGGATCCGGTTTTTCAAACCAGCTTATGCTCTGACATAATTCAAGTCCTTAAATCTCAGAGCTACACAGAATCACAAATAGTTCTTGAATCCTTGTTATGAGCACTATACTAATCTGGCATGTACAGCCTGTCTGGTTGGGAAATAAGACACAAATGTATGAAGTAACTAGATTGCAAAATCACCTCATCTGAGATAATACATGTGAAGCTTCTAGCAAATGATAAACATATAATAAAAGTGCTGTCGCATTACAGATAGTGTTTTCTGTTAGTAAGTATTATGACCAACTATAGTTTTATTAAGGAGAAGATATAGCTGCTGTAGCCACATGTAATGAGTGATTCTGTGTTTAGTGTTGTGCTGGGAGTTTTGTGTATGTTTAATCATGGAAGCAATCCTTCCAAGTCAGAACCATGAATCCTCTCATTCACATGAGAAAACTGAGGCTCAAAGAAGACAAAGAACTGCCCCAACATACACACATGTATATACATACCGGTCATGGAATATACAAATGGAATCAAGGAGTAAGGAGCTGGGCTTGGTGGCACAGGACTGTCACCTCAGCTACTCTAGAGGCTGAGACAAAAAGATAGCAAGTTCAAGGCCACCCTGAAGTACAGAGTGAGTTCCAGACCATTCCTGTGCAACTCAGTGAGAGTCTATCTCAAAGTCGACTGTTTTGAAGTGGGTAAAGAGCTCAATGGTAGAGTACTTGCCTGGCATGCACAGTCCTAAGGTCAACCCTCAATGTGTACAGAGGGGTGGGAGTTAAATCCTGCTGGAGAAAACAGGGAGAAGTCTCTGTGTAGAAAGAGTAGCCAGGGTGATATGAACACTGCAAGCAACAATTCAAGATAAAGTCTTTCCTGGGAGCGGTAATACCCTGACCTAAATTTTCACTAAAATGCAAATATCTGATTTGATATTGGTCTTTCCATGGTGGAGAAAGTAGGGCATGGGGTGCGTATGTACTCTGTAGGTTGTGTCCCCCAGCTCAGTTGGCTTCACTGAAGAGGGACCCAAGAAGAGGGGAAAGGAGGTATATCAGTAGAACAGTAATAAACCTGTTTTTCTGGACTGTAGAGTTAATAAAGAGCAAAGTGAGAATTTGTGTCTTGTATGAGCCCATGACCCTGCTCTTGACCTTAGTCCAAAGGCCCAGAAACATTGAGTGGACAATCCTGAAAGAGCCTTTCTCTCCTGACAACCCAAGTTGTCCACCTCCAACACTTTCTATTAATCTACTCAGTTCTCTTCACTCTCTGAGGTAACGGCACTGGTTGACTTCCATAGAAGTGCCAGCTACTTTTCTGGTGCTGGGGACAGAGCAGTGAACAAAATGAAGATCTCTTCATGTATAACATTTTTATAGTGTTGGAAAGCACAGACGTTAGAGTGAAAATAAGCGGGGAGGGCCGTTACAGACACAGATAGATAGGTTGGAAAGGAAGCACACTTCTGGACGGTGAACGTGGCAGGGTGATTCTACTTTTGTTGGGATGAGAGGAGATCCAAATGGTCTGTAGTTAGGCAGCTGAAGGGACAAGTGAGTTCCAAGTTCACCAAAGCTGGATCAGCTTGGTGTGCTTGAAAGGCAGAAGGGAGGGAGGGTAGGGGGTGAGCACTGTGATGAAGGTGAGGGAAGCTGCAATGAGCACTAGGAAGAGGCATGAACTTGATGGATCCCAGGAGGGACTTGCTTGACCCTCACAAGGCTCCAGGCCAAGGAAGGAGGCTTGTTTCGTTTTGAAATCTCACTGTGGCTGCTATACAGAGAATAAAGGCTACACAGATACGGTTAGAAGTTGGAAAGCCAGCTAGGAAGCAATTGAAGTCACAAGTATGAGAGAAACTGGGGTCTTGTTTTAGGGGCAGCTGTGGTTAAGAGTAGAGACAGACGGTTTGGCGCTGCTGTCAGAGGCAGGGCCCATGTGACTTGCTGATGTCATGTACAGGATAAACTGAGAGAAGGGAGAGAAGGAGTAGATTCAGGCTGCAGGTCTTTGGCCCTAGTACCTGTGAGAAATGGTGGCACCAATATCTGAGATGGAGAAGACTTGAAAAGTAACAGTTTGTCAAGCAAAAGTGGATATTCTCTTGGGTTTGAGATTTCCCTCCTCTCTCTTCCTGAGAACTTATTCCATCCTATAATTATCTTGTTTTTTTAAACACTATTCATAAGTCATTTCCTCCCCTTAAGTCACCAAAGAGCAGATGCTTAGTTTATCCTGACCACTGAAAGGAGTTCAGTAAACACTTGGAAACGCCTTTAATCTGCTTCAGTAGTTCCCAAAGCTGAGTGATGTGAAAATCTGGTCAGCATATTTAATATTTAAAAGCAGCCCTCACCTTAACCTATCCCCACCAAACTCTGCTGTGTGGGTCTAGGACTGCACTTAGGAAATTGTAGGATCAGCAATGCACATGACTGTACACTGCAGGATGATGCAATAGTGTAGCTATAGCAGTGTTTACTCAAATGTTTACCTTAGAAACCACATGTCAGCAGTATGCCAAAGTGCTTAAATTCTTAGTGATACCTGTAAACCTAACTCTGAAGGCCTCTGAGGTGGAAAGATCATGAGTTCAAGGCTACCCCAATATATACATATTTTTTATCAATATTTTGTAACATCACTTCATTTAAATATATAAAATTATATATATATAAGTATATGTATTTAATAATATAAATATATGTGCATATATGTTTAAATGCAATGAAGTTACATATTGATTAAAAGCTTTTGAGAAAAAAAAAAAAAACAGTGAAAGAATCCTGAAGTCTATTCCATTTCATTTGACTTATATAGAGTCCTTGGAGACCAGAATAGGGTCATTTAAAAGGGGCAGACATATAAAGTAAATTGGCTGCCTAACTGCTAGAATATCCAAAATGTCCTTGTGTATACAGGTCTGTGAAATCCCCTTGGTGATTGCAGCAAATGTACTTCTGTTTGCGCAGCATCTATTCCTTTTCTGGGAAGAGCGCTCCAAAATCCTTTGAGGACTTCCCCCCCCCCCCTTTTTTTAACCTCATTGCTTTGGTGCTGGCATCCTGCCCCTTCCTGTGATGGGTCCCAAGCAGGATCAGCCAGATGGTCCCTCCCTGTCGTGTGAATATGGAGTAGAGTGACACAAAGGCTTAAGAAGATCAGAGTCCTGCTCACAGGAGGTCCCTGAAGAGAACGTGATTAGATAAGACTTCAAAGCTCTCCCAGAACTCACTGGGCACCCTGTCCTTCCCAGGCCAGATTATGCAGGTTTTCCCTGGCGATAAACTCTGAGTCTTGCTCCTGTAGTACATTCCTGTTTTACTTAAGTTAAAGCTCTCTCGCTTGTCCTATAAACTGGGGCCCAGTGATACAAATCTTGCAATCACAATTAGAGATAGAGATTCCATAACAAGTCCTTTCTGGGAGAAGTAACACCTTAAGTTTCACTGAAGTGTAAATGTCTGATAGCAGAGCCTGAACAGCACACTTCATCAGGCAGCGAATGACAGCTCTGTGGACTGACATCAGTCACACCACTAAAGAGGGAAGGAAAAGAAGGGCTGGGTGGAACGCTTGGATCCCATTTCACAATTGCTCTGTGTTTACACATAAGAGAGATACCTCCCTGGAAACTCTCAATGCTTTACCTTCTATGCAGCTGTCTCAACTACTGAGTCTACCTTTGGATTAAACGTTCAGGAAAAGGCTTATCCAAAGCAAGGCATAATTACTAAGACACATAAACCTAAGACATCAATTTGTGAACATGAGAACTCATAACATTAAATTTAGTTCTCATTTCCTTCTGTGGCCCCCAAGGGAAGAAAGAACATCCTGTCCTTTTAACCGGTTGGGTTAAAGCCTAGTCGTTTGTTGACCTTCTCCTCCCCATATTTTTAAAGACCGGTAACTCTAAGACTCTAAGAAATTAATAACTCATGTCTTACGAACAACAAAACAAGACAAGTTTCTCACCAGCTCACTCTTCATGATAACTGAAATAGGATGCCGAACAAAGCCAGCAGCATTTTGAGTGTAAACCACACCCAGGGAGAGATAATAAGCGTGTTATAGTTTAACAGGAGTAATAAAAATGAAAGCTAATCACTTGCAGATTGCACGAAGCATTGACAGAGAACAAGTGTGAGAGCCAGTCTAATGAACTTTTTATTTCATATCTTTAGGAGTGGTTGCTATTTGTGAAAACCAAACATAACAACAATATCCAGATATAACGCTAGCCAGAATCTGTATGGCGCCTCATTTCAGATGCGGCTGTAGGGCCATTCTTATTGTTAAAGCATGGAGCGGAGCTGCTAACCATTGCTAGGGACTTGCCTTGTATGGGGATTGTTGTGAGCTCCTTATTTTACTACCCATTTAACCCTTAGCTCTCCATCAGGCATTACCCTATTATATTTTCTTAAAAAACAATAGAATGGAGGCACTGAGCAATTTGACTGAGATGATAAAAGAGCAGATGTTGGATTTTGAGTTCCTGCAACACCGTGGCTCCAACCCCTTTCATTCCACTCTCTGCCATGGCTTGACCATTGAGTGAGTCAGAATCTGGCCTTTTCATCTACTTGTACTTTAGGTCCTCTCTGACTGCTTAAAGTTGTTAAAAAAAAAAAAATCCGCCTGAACTAGGGAGTCAAATAAGTGGACTTTCTGAGGTTCAGATTGTTTGGATGTTAATTGTTAACTTCACGGCACGGTTTTAACAGCAGCCCTTGCCGTGTGCTCACCTGGTTGTACATTAAGTTAAATTGTAAGAATGTAAGTATCTAACCTAGCCAAGCCTCCAGACGCAAGAGCAAGGCCCTCAGTTGCCAAGTTCAGCTTTCTTTTGTTACAGAAATTTTGAGATGAGGAGATGAGTGCATTTTTTCTTCAAAAGATGGGTTCTTTTTTGTGTGAAAGGTAGTTTCATTTCTCTGTCAGGGAGGTAACCCTGACACCAGTGGGACTGCTCCTCTGGAGTGTACCCAGGACAGAATAGGGGTGACACACGGGGACGGAATAGGGGTGGTGCACCCGGCAAGCAACCTGCTCTCAAATCCATGGGGCCACTTTGGCCACAGGATGGATCTTCTCAGCCAGCCTCCTTGAAGTCTGCCCACGGCACAACATGCTGCAGCCCAGTGGGGGGTTCTTTTCTTTTTCTTTTCTTTCCTTTCTTCCTTCCTCCCTCCCCCCTTCTCTTTTTGGTTTTTCAATATAGGGTTTCTTTGTAGCCTTGCCTGTCCTGGAACTTGCTCTGTAGACCAGGCTGGCCTCGAACTCAGAAATCCACCTGCTTCTGCCTCCCAACTACGGATTAAAGGCTTGCTCTGAACCGCCTCCCGCCAAGTGGGTCAGGGGTTCTTAAAGACCCTTCTTAGTCTCGTCTCTTTTTCTAAGGGGACAGTGCTGTTCAGAAGATCAGCAGAACTCTTACAGGGTACGCCTACTGTTGGGCCTGGCTTTTGTCCTTCCTGGGAATACTCCGGCTCTCCTCTTTTCCTATGCTGCAGCGTTAAATTTATCAAGACTTTTGTTCTTGTGATGGATTAGGAGTCCAGAGCATTGGAAAAGTAGGAGGATGCCAGATCTTGCCTTATGCCTTTGTTTCTGTGAGAGACAGAAACAGAAGAAAAGTATGGGGCCCAGGATAGCCAGTCACATACAAATTAATAAAGGAGCCAGCTGTTTATAGTTATGTATGTATGTATGTGTGGGATATGCAAAGTTCCAGGCAAGACTCGTCTACACAGCTAGTTCCAGGAAAGCCAGGGCTACACAAAGAAACCATGTTTTGAAAAACCAAGAAAAGAAAAGAAGAATGAGGAAAGAAAGAAAAAGAAACCCCACTAGGCTTCAGCATGTTTGCCATGGCAGATTTCAAGCAGACTGGCTCAGAAGATCCAGTCTTTTGTTTTATATATATGTATGTATTTAGCACACACACATATGTTTAAAATGTTCCTGCAAATTCGGAAGCCTGAGTCTGTTAGTAAACAGGTGGGTGGGGGAGTCACTGAAGTTCTGCACCAGCCAGCTGTGGACTTGAGTAAATCTCTTCATTTTTCTGTGTGTCTCTCTCTGTATGAAATAGATGTAGGAGGAAGAGGGTTTGAAAGTTTATTGATCCGGTATCAACTGCAGAATTTTATCTATAATATTCTTTTCTTTACTTGTCCCATTTTAATTTTTTGACAGTTTGTTTATTTGTTTTTGGCTTTTTTTTTTCTTCTTTTGAGATAAGACCATATTGGCCTTGAACGCCAAGTTAGCAAAGGCTAACTTTGAACTTCTGATCTTCCTTTTCCCTCCCAAACTCTGGGATTATATGCTCTCTAGTTTTATGATGTGCTGGGAATAGAACCCAGACCCCTCTGTGTGCTAGGCAAGCACTCAGGCCACTGAGCTACACCCTTAGCACCTCATTTACAATGTTCTTCCACAGGTGACCTATTAACCAGTTTCCTGCAGAGCAGAGCAGGAATCACTTATCTCATTATGTCCTTCAGACTGAGCCAAGCTCTCCATCTCAGCATATCCATTTGCATGAAGGTCTGAGTCAAGTACTTGGGTAGCAAAACAGACAATGCAGTTATAAGAAAGAAAATCAGGTGAACTCGACCCAACTCAAACACTTTACTAGCTGCAAAATCTTGAGTAAATTGCTTACATTTCCTAAGCCTCAGTTTCCTTGTCTGTCCAATGGAGATATTGTAAACTATGTAGAAAGTTTATTGGGAAGATTAAAAATAATTTTTATAAAATGTCTTGACATAAAGTATGCTTAATAAGATAATGAAGAGGATTCGTTTTCATAGCATACCACAAAATCAATGTTCATGAAGCTTGAGGTTTTGGGATGATTTCAGATTCTCTCTCTCTATTTTAAAAATAATTTATTATTTATTTTTATGTTATGTCCATTGGTATTCTGCCTGCATGTATGTCTGTGTCATATATATGAGGGTGTCAGATCCTCTGGAACTGGAATTACAGACAATTGTGAGCTACCATGTGGTTCTGGGAATTGAACCTCAGTCCTTTGGAAGAAGTCAGTGCTCTTAACCACTGAGCCATCTCTTCATTCCCCAGATTTTCTTGTTTGTTTGTTGTTTGCTTGTTGTTTGTTTTTGAGACAGGGTCTTACTGTGTAGCCCTGACTGTCCCAGAACTCATTCTGTAGACCAGGTTGGCCTCAAAGTCAGAGATCTGCCTGCATCTGCCTCCAAAGTGCTGGGCTTAAAGGCGTGTGCCACCACCCTCCGTGGTTTCAGGGTCTTCCTTCAGCAGCTTGTTCTGCCACTTTTCAAACTTTCCCTCGCTCCAGTCTTCAGCAAATGGTCACCTCCTACACACTCCCTAGAGTACTGAGAGTGGACTCCCTATACTTTCAATCAGCGTGTTATTTTTGTACAGTTGAAAAAGGTCTGATGGGAACTTGGACTTGAACTTAGTGAAGTTATGCACGTGTATATGCTGACCAAGGACACAACGTGTACAGTGAAGGAAACACTTCATCTCTTACGTGAGGCATAAGAAGTTTTTTGGTTTTGTTAATTTTGCTGCAAATAAGTAATACCCTTACGAAATAAAGGATAGTTTAAGTAAAAGCTAAAATAGTCCTTGAGGGAAAAAGATGTCAGGAGAGGGGTTTTGTGAGGGTAGGAGATAGTGGAGAACTATGGATCTCAGTCAGTCGAAAGTTCATGGAAAATGTCCTCAGGAAAGAAACTTCCAAATGCCCGCTCTGGAATTTATCCATAACTATTGACCATCCAAACACAGGGCTTTTTGACCTAGTAAATCTGTGGAAAAGGAGCTATGATACAGAAATCTGAGTATGAGTGTCTCAGTTCAGGTACTATTGCTTGAAGAGACAACATGACCAAGGCTACTCTTACAGAGGAAAACATTTAATTTGGGGTTGGCTTACAGTTTTAGAGGTTTAGTCCATCATCCACGCTCAGGACAGGAAGCATGGCAGTATGCAGGTAGACATGGTGCTGGAGGAGCTGAGAGTTCTACATCTCCAAAGGCAGCAGAAGGAGACTGTGGTGCCACAGTAGGCATAGCTTGAGCTTAGGAGACCTCAAAGTCCACCCCAACAATGACACACTTCCTCCAGCTAGGCCACACCTACTCCAACAAGGCCACACCTCCTTACAGTGCCTCCTGTTGGCCAATCATTCAAACACAGGAGTCTATGAAGGCCTATCAAACCCTATTTAAACCACCATAAAGAGCATTTGCACAAGACAGTCACAAGGCTGTTTCTTGCCTTGTGGTTTCCAAAAGCGAACTAAAGAAATAATATGAAGCTTTCAGTCAGAGAATAGCAAGAAACAACTATAATGGACTCTCCCATGAAACTTTACATACTAGTAAGGAAGGATGGTGTTGATCTGTGTAATGCCCAAGGGAAAAAGAAAACAGTACAGAAAGATGCTGCATTTGCCCGCCTGACTGTATTTGCTTGTATGTACTTATGTGCACACATGGATACAGGGGTATGGTGCATGTATTTACAAAGTACTTTGAGAATTGTTAACATTAACATTAGTTAATTCCGAGGACAAAATCTGGAAAGTGATGGTGATATTTTTTCCCCTTTTAAATTTTTTGAAGTTTTTTTGTTATTGTTATTGTTTTTGTCATGTTTTGCTTTTTGAGACAGGTTCTCTCTCTCCCTAATTCTGTCTATCCTGAAACTTGCTGTGTAGACCAGGCTGGCCTGGTTTTGAACTCACATAAATCCACCTGCCTCTGCCTCTAAAGTGCTGGGATTAAAGGTGAATTCCAGCACACCTACCTTCTCTTTTCAACCCCCAATCTAAATATTTATATATTTAAATACTTTAAACATGTGAGTATTCTTTGCATAATTTTAAAATTTGTTTTATTTTATTTTCATTTGGTTTTTCAAGACAGGTTTTCTCTCTGTAGCCTTAGCTGTCCTGGAACTTACTATGTAGACCAGGCTGGCCTCAAATTCAGAGAGCTGCCTGCCTCTGCCTCCCAAGTGCTGAGATTAAAAGCATGCATGTAAATTTTTTTAAATGATAAGTTGAGAATAGCTAAATTCAGAAGTATGCTAAAACATTTGGCTATCTTTTCCTAAATATTAGGAGACTTTCTTTGGAGACTACCTTTAATTTTTTCCAGTTTAACTACTTAATTAATTGAGGGGTGCAAGCACATGCTGCAATGGCAGTGTACAGGTCGTCAGAGAACAGCTTGCGCCGGCTGGTTCTCTCCTTCCACCATGTGGATTCCAGAGATGGAACTCAGGTCACCAGGCTTGGCAAAGGCAAGCGCCTGTACTCACTGAGCCACCTTGCTGGCCTGAGAAAGCATTTTTAGAGAGAACAGACTTAATCTATTTCCTTTGAATAAGAAGAATCTCAGATCTGAAAAACAGTGTGGTTGAGCCCTCTGTGAAAACAACCCACTATCCAAGCCTTCCGGACCAGAGATTTATCTGGAATTCCTGAGCCCCGGGGCTCCTTCTTACCTTTTCACCTCTTCTTCTGGATCGCGAATAAAACAAAATGTCAAGACTCTTAGAGGAGTATTGTCCTTGAAGAGGGAAGACTGGGCATCAGAGAATTTCCCACAAACAGCTTGCACTCACTTGAGGCCAAGCACTGGTCACTCTGTGCCCCAGGAGTTAACCGTTTCCGCACTGTGGACTCATGCCATCTAACACGAGCTGGAAGTTGCTCAGCTGGGTAAAGAGCAGTAATAATGAGCAGTGATCATTGGTAACAGCGTAAAACTTTTTTCAAAGGAGAAACTGCCTTACACAAAGAAACAACAGTGAGTCACTAACTTCAGCCAACTGCTTCTTACAATTTGTTTTGTTAGTTGTAGAATACAATTTGTTAAATCCACTTATTTGTTCCTTCATGTGTATGTTAATCTCTTCTGTCATTCAACTGTCAGCAGTAAAGCATAGTTAGCAGTCTGCTAAAGTTTAAGGAGTAAGAAATGTGTGTGCTTGAATTCCTAGGCAAACGTTTACTATCTACAAGATCTTGAAAAGTTGTATAACCTATCCAAATCTCTGATTCCTCATCAGTAAACTGCTGACAGTAATCAACAATTTGTAAAGAAGGTTTAAGACATTGTTATTAGCTATTTGAAGTGGTTAGGTGACTTTTTCCTACCACTTGGGAGATAGAGGCAGGTAGATAGTTGTGAGTTCAAGGCCAGCCAAAAATCCTGTCTGAGACAAAACAAACAAAATAGCTTATCTTTACGTTCAGCACTTCAGAGGAAGAAGCAAGAGAAATCTGAGTTCCAGGGAAGCTCAGTCTACATAAAGAGTTCCAGGAAAGGCCGATCTACATGAAGAGATCCTGTCATAAAAACAAACAAACAAAAAACCCAAGGGAGAAAAAAGCAAAATGTTTAAAATGCCTTAGCATAGTACTTGGCATATATGACAAGTTCAAGAAAAGTTAACTATTGTCACTTAAGAGTTTATCATTCAGAAATGTTTATTTAGTGACTGAGGCTCATCACTAAAGCACTCGCTGAGAACCTCAACCCCAGCACCTAAGGAAAAAGGCCAAGCATAGTGCGGATGCATGCTTAGAGTCTCAGTGCTATTGAGGTCCAGACAGGAGAGTCCCTGAGGCTCACTGGCCACCAAGCCTGGCCTACTTGACAAGCTTGAGGCCAGTGAGGAAAATCTGGACGGCACCTGTGGAATAACACTGAAGTCCCTGTTTTGGCTTCCATGTGTACACCTGCACACACAGGAATAAGCACACACCCCCCACACAATTTTTGAGCATATGCATATGAATTCTTATACAGAGTTGGGGACTGTATATTAAACTTTATGACAAATTCTGAATTTTCATATTGTGGATTGACTGAGAATGGTCCCCATAGGCTCAAATATTTGAATACTTAGTCCCCAGTTGGTGAAACCATTTGAGATGGATTAGGAGGCATAGCCTGTTTGGGGTAAGAGGGAGTGTATCAGTATGGATGGGCTTTGAGGTTTCAGAAGACTCCTGTCATTCCCAGCCGCTCCTCCTGCCTCAGGTTGTGGATCAAGACGTGAGCTCTCAGCTGTTCTTTCACTCCGGTATCATGGACTCTAATATCTGAAACCATTAGCTAAATTAAACAAAGTTTTTCTTTTATAAGTTACCCTGGTCAGCCAGGTGTGGTAGCACATGCCTGTAATCCCAGCACTTGGGAATGCAGAAGCAGGCCGATCTCTGTGAGTTTGAGGCTAGCCTGGCCTACAAAGCTAGTCCAGGACAGCCAACGCTACACAGAGAAACCCTGTTTTGAAAAACAAAAAAAACAAAAAACAAAACAAAACAAAAAAAGGAGTTACCCTGGTCATGATATTTTATCACAACAACAGAAAAATAACTAAGATAAATTGTTTAGAATATATGCCCTGCTTTTGAGGAGTTTAGACCAAGTTTCTCAATGTAATAGAATTAAGGGATTTCTTTAAATTGGATAAAAGAAGAGGGGGCAGGAATGACTTTTTCAGTAGCCTACAATCCCAGTACTTTGGAGGCTAAAGCAGGGGAATTATGAGTTGAGGCCCTGCCCCCCCCCCAAAAAAAATGTTTCTAGGGCTTTGTCTGTAATCCTAGCACTCAAGAGACTGAGGACTGGGGATTGTGGTGAGTGTGAGGCAAGCCTTGGCTACATACTGACACCCTGTCTCAAAAACTAAGACAATCAAAACCGAAACCACAATGAAGTAACAAAATAAAACCCTGTCCATATCAAAATGTAACTTTTCCATCAATTATGATTATGTTCAGCACTTCATAGCCAGTGTATATGACTCCATAACTATAACACTTTCATAGTCTGGATAAAAATTTGAAATTTCACGTATGCACATTATAATTTTGAAATACATATTTATTTTTAGACTCACTGCTATACCTAGGAATGTGAAAAATAGAGAAGCTTAAACACAGTTATATCTCAAATATTGCCTTTTATTTTGAAAACTATAAATTAATTTAAGACGTGTGATACAGTGTATATTATTTTAGGCATCCAGAAAGCCTTTGGAATAAGTTCAGGCATGTGCTACATGCATGTGGACATAACAGCCCTATTCACCAAATCAGAAACTGAAAACAAGCTGAATCTTCATCATAAAGAATGAAGAGAGCAGCAGTGCTGGGCTGATACAATGAAATGTCACCCAGAGATGAGAATGAATAGACAATCGCTACATTCAGAAACATGGGTAAATCTCAATCCTAAAGTTGAACAAAGAAACTAAACACAAAAGGGAACCCATGACATAACCCAACTGGTAACATCTTTAAAAACAGATCTTTAAGAATAGTTTCTGGGGTTAGAAATCAAGAGGGTTTTCTTTTCAGGAGAGATTTGTTTACTTACTTTTAGGATGAATGTTTTGCCTGGATGTATGGAAGTTAGTTGACCACCACATATGTACCTGGAGAGCTCAGAAGAAGGTCCCAGATCTTTTAGAACTGGAATTATACAGAGGTAGTGAGCTGTTGTGTGGGTGCTGGGAACTGAACCCAGGTTCTCAGCAAGGGCAGCCAGTATGTTATACCTTAATTGGTTTTAAGCGGTTTCTGTTTTATTTAACATATGTTCTCCTTTTTAAAATTTATTTATTTATTTTTGGTAGCCATCTTCTTCTCTCACTTGTGTAAGCCAACAGCATGGTTTGTTGGGTTTAGTTAAGGATTGTTGTCTGTCGTCTAAGTCTGAAGAGGTCTAGGGGCATGTCTAATCTACATATTAGAAAAACCAATCTTACAGCCTTAAGAAGTGTGGAGAGGAAAGAAAGACCTGTGAAGGGAGCTGGAAATCATCTGTGTTGAAGAACATGAGGACCTAACCTAGAGCTCAGGCAGAGCAGCTGGATAAATAAGAGGTGGACAAACCAGCTCTGGAGAAACAACTCAAAACACATATTCCGCCTTTAGCTTTGTTCAGAGTTCTGTGATTGCTCAGACTCTGAGCTGCGTTTGTAGATCACAGCATTAGCTAGAGTGCTTTTCAAGATTTAAATGAAACAAGTTACAAACCTTCAAAAGTCTATTGTCATAGACAGTGAGGATGAAACAGGCCAAGAAGCCAGTACAATGTGGACAAATAAAGCTTTTCCCCTAGGACACTGGTAGTCATAAATGTTATTGGAAAGTTTCTGCAGTTATTTTTCCTAAGCATTTCTTTCTTTCTTTTTACTTTTACTTTTGTTGGTTTTTTTCCAGACAGAGTTTCTCTTTGTAGCCTTGGCTGTCCTGGACTCGTTTTGTAGACCAGGCTGTCCTCGAACTCTTAGTGATCTGCCTGTCTTTGTCTCCTTGAGTGCTGGATTAAAGGTGTGCATCATCACACCTGGCTTCCTAAGCAT
Organism: Pachyuromys duprasi; assembly: GCA_028658305.1. Lineage (NCBI taxonomy): Eukaryota > Metazoa > Chordata > Mammalia > Rodentia > Muridae > Pachyuromys > Pachyuromys duprasi. The sequence continues at coordinate 62,843,609 of CM053762.1, read as the reverse complement.
TTCTTGAATAATGGAGTTTCAATATAAAATTTAGAATAGCTAAATATAAAACAAAACTAGGATGGAAAAGACAGTAGGGTTAGGAAGAGTTTTAGCAGAAAGTTGGGAAGAAAGAGAAAGTAAGGCCGGTCCGGAGCACACCCAGGTGAGAGCAAAAGAGCGGTCACCAGGATCTACTTTAATCTCATCTCTCAGATGAAAATACTAACATCTCAGAAACTGCTCCAGAGCAAAGAAGAGCCTTTTGATAAAAGTGGCACCTCTTGGTGGCGTATCCATTTCTCCCTGGGAGCAGAGAGAAAGATAGAGTTATCTGAAAGCAATTGATGTGTTCTGGAGTAGAGTGCCAACTGTATGTGAAGATTCCAGAGCAAGCACAAGGCTGCAAGTTCATTTCCAGCCAAGTGCTTTGGCCTTCTGCTCCAGCGTCTCCCTTCCACCAGGTGAAAGGCAAAGGTTCAGTGTAATGAGTGCCCTTTCCAGCACTCCTATGCCGCTGGACCACCACGCAGCTCTTTTTCAGAATGTGCACTATTGCTTTTTCTTCACCACATCAGTGGGATGACCTTACACTTGAATCCGGAGTGTCTTCTCCTGTTCAGTACAGAAAACTCTGAAACAGACAACATATACCTTTAAAAAATAGAGTGAAATAGAGTCTCTTCAGCTATTGTTAAACTCTGTAGATAAGAGCTTTATAAATATTCCATGGTGACATGGAATGGTATCTTTGCCAAATCTTTGCAAAAACTAAAATAGAAGTTAGGGGACCAGAAATGAATGTGAAAGAAAGGAATGAGGGCATGAAAACTGCTAAGTCATTAAAAACTACATGTTTTGTTTGATACATGGAAAACTCTGAGACAGACTTAATTATATCTGTTTTAGAGCTAAGGAAACTGAGGTTGTCCCTTTTAAAAATTTATTTATTTATTTATTTTTATTTGTTTTGAGACAGGGTCTCACCAGAAGGTTTCAATAAATAGGCCTTCTTGGTCTAGAACTCACTATGTAGTTAAGGCTGGCTTCAAACTTAGAGGCACCTGCCTCTGCCTCCTGAGTGCTGGGATTAAAGGTGTGTGCCACCCAGCCTGACCTAGTTGAAGTAGCATAACTAGTAAGGCTCAGAGTATAGTTGCAGCCCCATCCTTGTTGACTACAAAGGTCCATGGAGAATATCTGAGGACATTTAAAATGCATTTTTAGGGCTGGAAAAATGGCTCAGTGTTTAAGAACATTGGTTGCTTTCAGAGGACATGGGTTCAATTCCCAGCACCCACAACTGTTCTGTAACTCCAGACTCAGGGATCCAACACCTTCACAGAGACATACATGCAAGCAAAAACACCAATGTACATAAAATGAGAAAAATAAATAAAATCATTTAAAAAATGCATGACATGATAGTTCCAGGAGTTTTTAATCTTATATACACATTCAAATAAATGCTCAGAAATACATGTAAGGACATTAATTTTTGTGCTGGTTTCTATGGCAGTAAACGTAAATCTGTATAAACATTCCTTTTAAACTGGTTAAATAAAATAAAATAAAAAACCTTGAAAAATGTATTACCCATGTACCGTAATACAGAAAGCAGTTCAGGATTTATTGTGAATTGTAGAAACAAAAGGTACAGAACAATACTTATTATTAAATTATATTTATCTTTTAAAATTATATGTAAATCATATTCAGGCTTATATCAGCACCAAAACTTCTGGCAAGTCAGGCATATTGGCTCATGCCTATATCACAGGACTTTGGGAGTGTGGTGATTTGAGAAAGAAGGGTTCCCCTACACTCATCTGTTTGATAGAATTGTTTGGGAAGGATTAGGAGGTGTGGCTTGCTGGAGGAGGTGTGTTGCTGGAGTTGGGCTTTGAGGTTCCAAAAGCCAGTGCCATTCTAGTGCTTGGCATAGGATTTGAAACTTCAAAAGCCAATTTCCTTGGACACACTTCTTTCAACAGGGCCACTTCTCCTAAATCCTTTTAATTCTTTCAAATAGTGCTACTCCATGGTGACTAAGCATTCAAATACATGAGTCTATGGGCCCATTGTCCAAACCACCACCGGCTGGGTTCTCTTTCTCCCCACCCCTGCCTTGTGCTTGCCGATCGGAGGTGAGTCTCAGCTGCTCCAGTGCCTTGTCTGTTTGTCTGCTGCCCCCTGGCAGAGTGGTCACGAACTTCAGAACCCTCTGAAACCGTAAGGAAGTCCCCTTACTTTTCTAAATTGAATTGGTCATGTGGTCTCTTCACAGTGATAGAAAAGTAAGTAAGACAAGAAGGCTGAGGCAGAGGATCATCACAAGTTCAAAGCTAGCCTTGATTACATGGTGAATCTAGGCCAGCCTGTGCTACAGAAACACAAAATATTACCTCAAAAACAAAACAAAATACAAACAAACAGCACACACAAAGAGAAGTTAGGGATTGCTAAATTATCAGAATGCTTACTAGTATGTATAAAGTCCTGAATCTGATACCCAGTTCTCAATAATCCAGGCATGTCAGTGTACATCTGTAATCCTAGAATTTGGGAGACAGAATCAGAAGAATCACAAGTTTAAGGTCACCGTCAGATATAAAGGCTAGCTATCATGTTTCAGATAACAACAGAAACAACAAAACTTCTGGAAAACTAGATTCCACTTTTAACAACTCAGTCCTGGGGAGGTGCCTCTGATTCAGAGGGGAAGAGAGAATTCTCTTTCTTCTGATTTATTTACTTAATAATTGTATGAAAGTAGACTTTAAATTGTGTGTGTTTGCAGGTGCACAGACCTGTGCGTGGGAGTGTGGAGGCCAAAGGTTTCTTCCTCTTTTTACATCCATCTTGGTTTTTGAGGCAGGGTCTCTCACTGGTTGGCGAGGCTGGCTGTCTGCGGAGCCCCTGCAATGCTCCTGGCTCTGCCTCTAAGGCTGGGGCTACAGATGTACTTGACAAAGTCCAGCTTCACAGATAGGTGCCAGGGGTCAGAATTCAGGTGCTCACGCTTGCACAGAAAGTGCTTCTGCCACTGAGCCACCTCCACAGCCCCTACCAGAATACGTAACAAAAGTGAACATACTGACTTAATTACATAAAATAAAGTCCAGGCATCTCACCATACGTTATGATGTACTTGATTAGAGCCTTAAGGGGCGGGGAAGTTTGAAGAAGAGAAATGGGGTGGAGAGGGACAGAGCAAGAGCCAGGCCTTGTGGGGCCCTGCCTGTAATCTTAGCACCCAGGTGGCCGAGGCAGGAGTATCAGAAGGTCAGGATCGTCCTTGGATCGCCATTCTCGCTTGCTTGTCTCCCTACCACACATACCCAAGGTAGGGCAAGAGGCAAGAGAATCAAGAAAAGCATGAACCGTGGTATGAGTGAAAATCTGGTTTTTCCTTGTTTGGGGCTTAGACAGTAGAAGTGCGCGGTTCTCATGATTCTGAAGACTTTATTCCAAGACCAAGATGTCAGCAGGCCTGTTTCTTCTCCAGGCTGTGAGAAGACTATGCTCTGCTTTCCCCCATCGTCATCCCCTGAGACTCCTGAGAGTCTGTAGGTAAATCTCTGATCTTCCCTGCTTGGTAAGTCTCTGACTTCATGTCACACGATATCCTTTCTGTGCAGTTAAATCCAAATACTGCTTTTTATGAGGACACTTTTTATAAGGCGTGTGCCAGTATTCCCAGTGGTAATTATTTTTTAAATTTTAAGAAATAAGAACAAGGGCTGGAAAGATGGCTCAGTGGTTAAGAGCATTGTCTGTTCTTCCAAAGGATCCAGGTTCAATTCCCAGCATCCACATGGTAGCTCACAACTGTCTGTAACCCCCAATTCTAAGGGATCTGACACCTTCACACTAATGCACAGAAAATAAAATTAATAAATTATTTTTAAAAACTTATAAAAACAAAAAAAAAGAAATAAGAACAAGAGACAGAGACAAAAAAAAGCTAGAAATAGAGATACAGACACTAAGTCTTACACGGTTTTAGAAGCATATATGCCATCATTTGTTTGTTTATTATATTTTCAGTATTAAGAATGTAAGAACTGGAGAGATGGCTCAGTGGTTAAGAGCACTGACTGCTCTTCCAGAGGTACTGAGTTCAATTCCCAGCAACCACGTGGTGGCTCACAACTGTCTGTAATGGGATCTAATTCCCTTTTCTTGTGTGTGAAAACAGACCACTCATGTATATAAAATAAATAAATACTTAGCTTTCCTTTGATTAACAAGTCTGCTTAGTCTTATCACTTAGCCATAGTCACAAAGGTTCACCACAGACATCTCACGACACGAAGTCTGCTGTAAGCATGAGCTTAAAGGAACATAAGTAGGCTAGACAGTGATCATGCTGGTATAAACCTTTAATCCCAGCACTTGCAGTGGGGGGTGGAGGGCAGAGGCAGGCAGATCTCTGAGTTCCAGGCCAGCCTGGCCTACAGAATGAGTTCCAGGACAGTCAGGGCTACATGGTGAGATGTTGTCTTGAAAACTCAACAATTACCAATTGGGCTGGAGAGATGGGGCAGAGGGTAAGAGCATATGCTGCACAGTCACGTGGACAAGCTCAGCTCCCAGCACTACACAAGTGAGGCATCCCCCAAACGCCTGTTACTTCAGCTCCAAGGGATTGGACACCGGTTCCTGGCCTCTGTGTGCATGCAGGCACATGCAAACACACACACACATATACACGCATGTACACTTACAGAGACAGACACGAATACATAAACAAAATAAATCTTTTCTTAAAAACATATACGGGGGCTGGAGAGATGGCTCAGAGGTTAAGAGCACTGGCTGCTCTTCCAGAGGTTCTGAGTTCAATTCCCAGCACCCACATGGTGGCTCACAACCATCTGTAATGTGATCCGGTGTCCTCTTCTGGCATGCAGGTGTACATGCAAACACAACATTGTATACATAATAAATCTAAAAAAGATTATATATACATATATACTATAAAATTTAAAGTCAGACATTTCTAAATGTGTAGTTCAGGATTATCAAATATATTCATGTTTTCCATCTCACAAAACTGAAAGTTTACACATTTTAAACAACTTTCTGTCCCCGCCTCTCCCGTCCTTGCTGGCAATCATTGTACTTTCTGTTTCTATGACTATGACTGCTCTATAGCTATCTCATGTAAGTGGGGTTATGCAGCATTTGTTTTTGTCTTTGTTCTGGACTTAGTTTACTTGCCTTTATACCTTAAAGGTTCATACTGAAGGCTGTATATTTCATTCTGTGTATTTTTATTACTCTATTTGCTTCATTATGTTTTGTTATTTTTGTTTGGCATGTATGAGTGTTCACCTGCATGCGTGTATGTGCACTACCTGCATGCCTATTGCCGGCAGAGGCTAGAAGATGGTGTCAGATCTCCTGAAACCAGAGTTACTGACACCTGTGACAGGTGGTGCTGGAAACCCAAGTCAGGTTCTCTGCAAGTGCCCTCACCTGCTGAGCCATCTCTCTAGACTCTGTGCTACATTTTGTTCACACATTCATTAGTTGAACAGCGTTAGGTTTCTTCAACTTCTTGGTTATAGCAATAATGCTCTTGGAGCATGTGTAGGCAAATAGATTTTCAAAAGCCTGCTTACAACCACTTGGTAAGTCCCCAGGAGAGGAACTGATGAATCATAGGGTAGTTTCTTGGTTGCTTTTAGCCTTTGGAGGCACCACCATACTCTTCCAGGGCGTCTCAATCGCAGTACTATGATTAGTTAGAAAGACAGAAAGCAAGAAGGTGGATGATTCTCAATACATAAACCACACAAACCCCAAGGAAGAAACTTCATCATTGTTATAATCAAGGGGCTTAAAGGAGGCCATGACACCCAAAGTGAATGCAGAAGCCGGCTCCAGGCAGTTTTCCCGAGAAGAGGAGAAGGAAAAGCAATTACTGACTAAGCTGCGGGAGGAGCTGAGTATTTTCTACTGAGAAATATTTATCTGTTTAGAGTTGCAAGCTGTGGGGAGTGTCCTCATTAGAAAACAGCTGATGATTCCAGGAGAACTTGGAAGAATCACCATGGTGATGGAGACTGACCCATTTTTAAAGTGTAAAGCCTATTGTGAGTGGAACTTTAAAAGATTATTCTAGTAGAACTTTTCTTTCGTTTTTGTCTTGGACATCAGATATGAAATAAAATAGCATTGTTATTATATCTGCACTCCCCCTGAAGCCTGATGTTCCAGGGAGGATTTCAGAGTCCAGTCTTGGCTTGAAGCCTTCCTAGCTGTTTAACTGAGGAGGACATTTAACCTCTTCAGTCTCAGAATCCCCAAAGTCTTTTTCATATATGGATTAGTTTTCTATGATTATTTTGTCCACCTTTTATTTAGTATTCCTTTTCTCTGAAACTTGGCTTTCCCGCAAACTCACCTAATAGTCCCCAGTGGAGACTGAGGAAATACGCCAAAAGGTGCCAATTGGCAAACACATTAGCAAGGGTCATGGGCCAGAGGTCTTTCCACTGCTTTGTTTAGAAGTAAGAAGCAAGGAGGTGAGCTGACCCCACTCTCTGCTTGAACATCCTATCATTGGCCAGATTGTCTCTCTCCATTTATTTTCACTTTGTCATTTTTAACTCCTTCGCCTTTCATCTCCTTACCCATTTCTAGTTGTTCCACTTGATGGTATAAATAACTCATCTTATTCTAATGACAGCCTAGCAAGTGGGATAATGTTGAATCTCCATTTGACACATGGGGGAAATGAGGTTTAGAAAGGGTAAGGGGTTAATGTAGAATACAAACCCAATTGAGCACAAAATTCACACTCTTAAATAGTATGCCCACCTTAAGAAAACTTATTTGTGAGGCTTGGTGGCACTGGCCTGCAATCCTCAATGTTCAGGGAGTTGAAGCTGGAGGATTGCCAGTTCCATGCCAGCCTGGGAAACTTAGTGAGACACTGTCTCAAAATAAAAAGTAAAAAGAGAGCTGAGAATAGATCTCAATAGAAGAGTACTTGCTTAGCATTCGCATGGTCCTGGATTTGATCCCCAAAATGGAAAAAAAAAGTTGTAAAAATACAACTGATCTGTAGGTTCTGCTGAGTTGTCCAAAAGATGTCTCTCTCCTGTTGTAGAGAATTTAAAAGCATGTGCTCATTATTTCACCTGGCACAAGGCAGATATTCCCTCCTGAGCTTCCTTTACTTCTCAAGCCCCCATCCCATGACATCTGCTCTAATAATTTTTATCTGGGCTACTTCCCATCCATAATCTCAGAATACTTGCTAATGTTCTTCTTCTGGACCAGTTTTCTCCATCCACGCCATGCGCTCCTCCCCATACCAACCCATCAAGGCTCTCTGATTTCTTCCAGCACCTGTCAACCTCTCCCCAAAGCCCTCAAGCCTTCACTGCACCCCTCAGTGCCCTGCCCAGGTATAGGCCTTTTAAGCATCCAATCAGGGACAATTGGGGAACATTCCATAGCATCACATGGGTACAGGAGACAGTTCAACATTAATAACAATGCCCATGGCAGGGCGGTAACCAGATCTCAAGGCACTGAAACCAGCATTTGAAAACACAGTTGGACCTTCCTCCAACACCCTTTATTATCCATAGAAATGTTAGCACATCTATTTCTGAAGCATGTCCCTTTTGATCATTTATCTTTTGCAGCACTTGAATCTATTTTGAAAAACTGGGATCTTGTCTCTTTGGGTTTCCTTTCCGTCTGCTACCTTTCTCTTGCCAAACAGAGCTGTAATTGTCAGCTTGTGCCTTGACTCTGCTGCTTGCCGGTGACATAATTGGAATGATATTAAACAGCATTTCCTCTCTGCAGACTGAACACCTTTCTGTTCACATTTGTTCTCTCTGCCTCTCATTTGCAAGCAGATGACTGTGGATGGACAGAGCATGTTCCTCGTTTCTGCCCTGGGTGGATGACTAGTGCTGGGATTTAGAATGCAATCATGTGCCTCGGTTAAGGGAAGTCCATACAAATTGACAGCTGGCTGAAGTGACTACAGTTCCTGGTGTCTCAGCACAGCCGAGACATTGTTAGTGTTGGCAGCCTATTTTTTGTGAATCCTGGTGGGAGGGGAGGGTAAGAGAGATGCAGCTAGAAGAGGCTAAGGGCTTGGTCAGCTAAGAAGTTCTTTTCATAGGCTCCGAGGATGGTGAGATCATACTGAGAGGGATAACAAGGGAAATTCATACCTGGTGCTGTCTATCACACCAATGCTGATAATGCTGAGAATGTCAGTTAGGTGGGGAAATGGTTTAACTGGTAAAAGCACTTGCTGTGCAAGCGTGAGGATGTGAGTTCAAACCTCCAGGACTCACATAAAAAGCCAGGTGTGGTTGTGTACCCAAACCCCAGCGCTTTGGGGAGATGAAGGAAGAAGGGCTTGCTGGTTGCCAGGCTCCATCTAAGTTTGGTGAGAAGTTCTCTCCCAAGGGACTAAGGTGGAGAATGATGGAACAGGTACCTGATGTCCTCCTGTGGCCTCCACACATAGGCTCACACACCTGCATGTACACATATACACATACCGCACACAAGCATGCTTATACATGTGCGAGATTCTTATTATTTTATATGCATTATCTTATTTAGTCTCAACAGCTTCAGATAAGTACAATAATGGCACTATTTGTATGTTATTATCAACATTCAGACAGATAATTTCCACCAATATATTATAATAATCCATAACTGGGGGTAATTTAATCAAGATATTTTCATTGGCAGTTTATAGTGAAGGGAAATTAAGACAGAGAAGTTAAATAACTTACTTGTAAACACTTAATCAGCATTGATTCATTATATTTAATTAATAAAAATTTTTTTATCATGTTGGGAATTGAACTCAGGCCCTTCTGGATGCAAAAGAATGTTCTACCACTGAGCTAACTTCCTACCTCTGGTCTGTGCTTGTAACACATCAGTCAGTGTGCTTTGACTCCAAGGAAGAAGACTCAGCTGGAAAAATGCATTTGAAGGGAGTGGTGGAGAGCGAAGGCCCCTCCCAGTTCTTGTGTAATGGTTCAGATCTTAAGCCAAACAAGCAAACAAAAAAGAACATATTAGGGTGGTCCCTATGGGTAGGTCTCAGCACAGAAGATAGAAGAAAAAAATGGCCTCAAAAGTCACATGATGGCCACACCCTGTCCTTGGCGACTCTTCATTATCTTCTTCCCAATTTTAAGGCAATGGTATTGCATAATTTACATATAACAGCCAGAGATAATTTTCTGCTTAAAACAATTAGTCATATTCTGAGTTGATTCGTTCGACAGAGTGAGTCTTCCCTCAAATGAGCAATATATTCTGCTAGCGGTTGCGGAGGCATCCTTGAGTGTGATGGCTTTTCCAAAGCCGGACCCCTAACCAGGCTGTACTCCAGAATCGCACACCCTCATCACAGAGTTCACTCAGAGTTCCGCTGCAGTGTTCAAGTGCAAGTTTTATGAAGCCTCTTTTATTTTGTACTTCGTTACTCTGTAACAAATGAGTCATTGATTTTCAAAAAATTTTAAATGAATCCAGAACATTTTTATTTCCTTTTTGTTATTTGCTTTGAACAGCCATTTCAAAAGCCAGGAAGAGCCTAGGCTCTGAGCAGGTCTCTGTTAGGATCCCTGTGGCTCCTTCCGAAGAGCCTAAGCCACCAAGTCTGCCAAGGTGCTGACCCACCAGCAAGGCACCGCTCACCAGTGTTTCCAAAACGTTGCCCAGCAATCATTTCTGAAGGCGGTCTGGGAAGGCCTGAAAAACATTAATGAAAGGAAATTTAGGGACAACCCAGTTCTCTTTGTAATTTATGACCTGCTTTGGGGACCTTTCCCTGTGAGTTTATGCAGGGAAACTGTCTGGAGGCTCCATAAAACCCGGGCTGGGCACAGCCCCCTTCTCCCCTCCTTCCCCGAGGCCTGGTTAAGCACAGGTTCACTTGATGCCAAACTGTTTGATGTCAGAAACGAGGGACATGGCCAACAGGACCAAGAGTAAGGGAGAGAATTCATCAGGGGTTTCACAGAAGCGGTCCAACAAACTAAAAAAGCAAACCACCTGTGTTAAGAATGGGAAGGGGGGGAAGGGAGGCTTGCAGTGCTGGTTGGCTAGAGCGCCCCCATGTGTCTCAACACCTCAGTATCACCTCGTGACTCAGGGCAAAGAGCACTCTTCCTGCTCCTACTCCCGTGTTATCCAGTAGCTAACTTTTCTTTCACATTTAATTTTAGAACCACACATGAAGGTCCTTCATTATTTTTAAAAGAATGTTATTATATTAATTAGCTAGTTAGTTAATTGATTAATTTAGTGTGTATGTCTTAGTGTGGGTACCTGTGGAGGCCTGGGGACAAGCTCGCAGGAGTTGGCTCTCTCCTTCCATCATGTGGGTCCCAAGGACTGAGCTTGAGGCTTGGCCACAGACGCCTTTTCCTTCTGATCCATCTCATTGGCCCAAGTTCCTTCTTCCTTCAATGGGTGTTTGTTTGATTATATTTTTGTAAGAAGCCGAAAACATAAACATCTCATTTTCTAGAGTCTCTTGGCAGGCAGGCTCAATAAATGCTTGCTTATTGAACTTTCACTGCCTTGCCCAAATGAAGGAATTAATAAACAAATTACAGTACATTTATACTAGTAGTATAGATACTAGTTAGTAATAAAAGAATAAACTGCTGGTATGGACAGCAGCAAGGTCAAATAATGAGATTTGCATTTGTGACATCTTGCAATGCAGATCATCGCCAGCCAAGGACTAGGGACAGAGGGAATAGACTGCCTACTAGGAAGCTTTCCAAGGACCTACAAATGTTCTGGGTCTTACCTGATGTTCAGTGCCCAACTATGTGTAGTTTTCAAAACTCATAAAACTAGTATGATACTAAGTAAAGCTGCCTTTCAAGGAGCTAGGGAGACAGCTCAGTGGTTAGGAGTATTGGCTGCCTTTTGCGGAGGACATTGGTTTGATTCCCACATGGCACTCTCCACAGTGCTTGTATTCAAGGACGTAAGAGCAAATGAACTAACTTATAGAGCTCTTACAGTAAGTGCCAGCGAGCATCACACAAATATCATTATCATTCTGTCTGGATCAATAAAGACTGAAGGGAATATCACAAACCGTAAACATCAAAGAGCTTTTCATTTAAAGCTTGACATGTCTTGGTCCATCTCTATGGCCATCTTGGTCCAAAGCTATAGTTCCATGAGATCCAACCTCTCTGATGGCCTCCCTGGACACCAGGAATGCATGTGGTGCAGGACAAGCATACAAGCAAAACACTCATATGCACATAATAAAAACAAAGAAGTCATTTACAAATTATGGAATTGCATATTTTTAAAAAGTGAGGTTCACTATATAAAATTATGCCCCAATGAGCTTTGTAAAAGGTTTTCAAACACATGAAAGCATAACCCCGTCAGGTTACTTTCTTGTCCTCCTTCTCATCTCCTATCTGAAACAGACACCCGGTGAACTCTCAGAGACTCTGCAAGATCAGCTCAATACAAGGCCTCAGGGGAAGGGGAGGGTGGCAGCCTGCATTCCAAACAGCCAGCCCCGCCTCTGCCCTTCTGAGAGCCTCTGTGGTATTTGGACAGTGAAAAGGACAACACCAAAGTTCCAGGCCAGTCCTACCCCTTCCCCTTGTAAGCATGAGCAGTGCTCTTGAGTCTGGCAATGGGGTCTGGACCCTGCAGAGTCACGCTGTCTGTGTGCAAGGCAGCAGCCCGCCCGAGCTTTTCCTTTGTACAGCCCATCTCTGGGCACTTCTGGGCTGACTCTGTCCCCCAGGCAGAACTCGAGAATGGATTCTGGCAAACAACTTCGGTTCCACAGCTTTTAACATGTTCTTCCTGTTCCTAATGTCGGTGACCTACAGACAATGACCCAAGCTGGTGATTCTTAAGGCACTGTAAATGTCTATGTGTCTGCCCCACCCCCCTCACCCCTGTGCCCACTGCAACGTGGGCTCTAGTAAGATGAAGTAGTCTTAAAGCCCTGAACTTCAGGTACAGACTTTAAGGAATGATGATCTGGGCTAGAGAGATAACTTAGTGAAGTGCTTTCATAAAAACATAAGGACTTGCGTTCATAACCTTAGTACCCATGTAAAAAGCCAGGTGTGTATATGTTAGCATATAGTCAGCCTGCCTCTAGGTTGCTTAGCAACCTGTGATGTCCCATGAATTTGAAAGAGAGCAAGGAGGGAGGAATATATGCAAGGGTTTGGATTAGAGGGAGGAAAGGGAAGGAGGAAATAATGTAATTATAGTCTCAAATATAGAAGAAATCATTTTGAAATAGAAAGGTGTTGTGAAGTATGGTAGTACCGTCACTTTGGAAGCAGAGGCATGCAGATCTCTGTGAATTACAGACCAACCTGGTCCATATAGCAAGCTCCAGGCAGCAGAGCACAGAGTGAGACCCTGTCTGTCTTTAAAAACAAAACAAAAAACAACCAACCAAACAAACAAAAACCAGGTGCAACATCAGCCATCTGAATTCCTAGTTTGGGGAAGTGGATATTGCAGCCCAGCTGGCCAGCCATTCTAGCTGAATCAGTGAGGTTTAGTGAGAGATCCTGTCTCAGATAATAAGATAGAAAAATGATTGAGGAAGACACCTGGCATCAAACTCTGGCCTCCACTTGAGTGTATACACATCAAAGACAGAAGAAGCAAAGCACAGACAAGAAAATGTCCACGAGTCTATTCATTGGAAGCATCTGACCTGCCAGGCAGTTAAGTAGCAGCGGTTAAAAGTGCGTGGGGTCTCCTAGGCAGATATCCAAAATATGCTCAAGTACACAGCAAGGACATTTGTCTGCCATTTTCATAGCAGCTTTATTCATAATAGCCAGAATCTGGAACTAACCCAGATTTTCCTCAACGGAGGAATGGATACAGAAACTGTGGTACATTTGCACAATGGAATACTACTCAGCAATTAAAAACAAAGAAATCATGAAATTTGTAGGCAAATGGTGGAAACTAGAAGAGATCATCCTGAGTGAGGTATCCCAGAAGTAGAAAGACACTTATAAGTGGATATTAGACATGTAATATAGGATAAACATACTAAAATCTGTATACCTAAAGAAGCTAAACAAGAAGAAGGACCCTGGGTAAGATGATCAATCCTCACTCAGAAAGGCAAATGAGATGAACATCAGAAGAGAGAGAAAACAGGGAACAGGACAGGAACATATCACAGAGAGCCTTTGAAAGACTCTACCCAGTAAGGTATCAAAACAGATGCTGAGACTCATAGCCAAACTTTGGCAGAGTGTAGGAAATCTTATGAAAGAAGGGGGAGATGGAAAGACCTGGAGGGGACAGGAGCTCCACAAGGAGAGCAACAGAACCAGAAAATCTCGGCACAGGGGCCTTTTCTGAGACTGATACTCCAACCAAGGACCGTGCATAGTGCATGGAGATAACCTAGAACTCCTGCACAGATGTAGCCCATGGCAACTTAGTATCCAAGTGGGTTCCATAGTAATGGGAACAGGGACTGTCTCTGACATGAACTCAGTGTTTGGCTCTTGGATCACTTCCCCCTGATTGGGGTGGGGGAAGAATTACCAGGCCACAGAGGAAGATAATGCATCCAGTCCTGATGAGACCTGATAGACTAGGGTCCGAGGGAAGGAGAGGAGGATCTCCCCTACCAGTGGACTTGGGGAGGGGCATGGAAGGAGATGAGGAAGGGAGGGTTAGTTTGGAAGGGGATAAGGGAGGGTAAGGGAGGGGGGACTAGAGCTGAGATACAAAGTGAATAAACTGTAATTAATAAAATAAATAAATTTCAAAATTTTAAAAAAGAAAATGCACACTAGAAAATAGTGATGTCAAAGTCTGATGACCATTTTGAAGAGGAACATAAAATGTTGCTTAAAATTTTCTCTGCGATAAAAACAATGTCTATATTCATTACAAAAAAAAAAAGAGCATTCGGGGCGCCTAGGTTCAAAGTTCACCTCCATCTCTTATCCTGAGGTCTTAGACAGGTCCTATAATTCTCCACAGTGCTTGTATTCAGGGAAGTAAGAGCAAATGAACTAACCTTATAGAGTTCTTACAGTAAGTGCCAGCGAGCATTAGATAAATATCATTATCATTCTGTCTGGATCAATAAAGACTGAAGGGAATATCACAAACCATGAACTTCAAAGAACTTTTCATTTAAAGCTTGACATCTCTAAAGACTTGACATGGTGGGTGGAAATATGACCACTTTATTCATGCCAGCTTTCCTACATTCCAAATATCTTTGTTCTATTTACATGTTAAGATAAAACTGAAAAAAAAATAAGCTGGGCTTAACTGTACCCCATTTTGATTGATTAATGAGCCTATGGCAACTCACATATATAAGCCAGATCATCTTTAATAAGCTCTTCTTAATCTTTGGTGATTCTTAAACAAAACTGCAAACCAGAATCACATGTGCAGCTTTTGAAAAGCACACACTGGCTTGGTAGAGATTAGGGTGAGTCCAGAGGATCTAACTGTGTTTGAAGTTCCCCCATGCCTTGGCTGTACACTGTAGGAAGAGAAGAGCCAGTCGGATGAAAGTTAGTATTGCTTACCTGTTAAAAGACATGTAAAACAAGCGTGTGCTTGTAGTCCACTCAGGGGGCTGAGGCAGAGAAGTTGGCTTAGCACAGTAGTTTTGAGACCAGCTATGAAACATATTGAAATTGTGTCTTCAAAGCAAAAACAAAACCCACACACAAAAAACTTCTTAAGAATCAGAGACTAAACATGTTAAATAACTTGACTAGATTCATTTAGCAAATCATTTGCAGGGGCAGGAGTTAGAATTTTTGTTGGTATAGTTAGAACAAACAAGCAAATAAACCAAATTTCTATACTGAACACACATAAACTTCTTTTCTTGTCATCATTCCTGAAATGATACAGTATACTTAGCAGCTTGTATTGTTCTACCTATAATAGGTAATCCAAAGATGATTTAAAATATGTGGAAGATGTTTGCAGTTCTTGTGTAAATATGACACAATTGTATGCACAGGGCTTGAGCACGTGCAGACTTTGTACTAGAGGGCATTCCTTGCTGATAGCAAGGAGTGACTGTAATTACAAGGGTAATATTCTTTCCGTTACAGTTTATATAGTGTAAATTACTTGCACAGGCCAAGATAAATATTGTGGATTTTTTCCTCCTTATTTGTTAATGAAATAATAGTGTGACTGAATAGCTGGGAACTCTAGATTGGAACTGCTTGTTTGGGATTCTGAATTCTTTTCAGATGCCATCCTTTCTTTATCTTCCTGTCCACATATGATTATTGCCATCAAGTCCCTGGAAGAATAAGGAGTTTCTCTTACGGACACTAGATTGGATCCCTGTGGGAAACATAGTTATGCGTTTGAGGACTTGTCCCCCACTCTTAGAACAAAAGAACCTTCAAAGACCATAGTTTCATCATAACAGATCCAAGATAAGTTGGCATTTGAAACTAGGAAAATGAGGATTCCATTAGACCATGAACTTAAGAATATTATCCTGTAAATCAGCTCACAAATTACTGAGACACGAATAAGATACTGTCCAGAAGGCCACTCTAGTTGTTCTAAGACAGGGACATTTAGATGGCCTCTGGGTGGAAATTCCTGTGGATTCCCTGTTCATCTTAAAATATATCTAACCTATAATGTCCCTTAGGATCCATTCTCCATATTATCAGAGAAGAAAATCTATCAAATTAAAGTCTGCTGTGGATGGATTGGAGTGGGGGAGCAGTGTCTAGGGCTCATAAGATTATTCTGCTGAACTTGAGCCAGAGAGGCAAATTAGGGCAGTATCATTTCACATGCAAAATGGCCTGGCAGACTGGAATTCCTGCCTGAGGGCCTTCACACACCACCAACCTCTTGCTCATAAAACAGGCCCCACTATTTAGTTACATCTTGGCACCCTTGGCTGCCTTCCTTTCAGATTTCCTGCTGATCATTTTCCTAATATCCCGCCTTTGCATTCTCCTCCGACTTTTGCAAAAATAGTGTTTCTTTTTCGTTTTCAAGTTCTCTTTTAATCAGAAAGCTCCTGCTGGCATGGGATGTCTGAGGTATTCCTTTCCGTGGATTCCGGACCATGCTGCATTACCTTGGCAACAAGATTTAGAAGCAGAGCTCTGGCCTTGAGCTTGTCAAAGTCTCCAGCTAGGAGGACTCAGCACACCTCACTCTCCAGCACACCAAGTTGTCATGCCAACCATTAACAATAAAAACCCATCCCTCTCTTCTAGGGTTTTAATTCAATAACTTTCCAAATTGGTTCCTTCTGTAATTCAATTGACTTGGAAATGTAATATATGAGGATGTGTGCACACGTGTGTGTTTCTACCCAGTTGTTAATGGCCTTCGACTAAATGACTGAACATTGGAAAAGCAATTTGGGTCAAAAGTTCACCAAAAAATTAAATGAAAATAAATAAAGTAGAATTCAGTCTAACCAAAGGAGCCTGAAATTTTGAAAATCTTGGCCAAGCAGTAACAATATAAACACTGAAAAGGTGACCTTTGCCCTCAGGTATATGTGCATGACTTCCGTTGGCACAGCTGCATGAGAGGCTTGATACCTTGAGTAGCTGGGCTCCTCTGCATGTTCAGAAATCTTTTAACGGCTTTGAATATACAACTAATTTTAAGTTCTTAATAGCAGTCCTATGTTCAAATTTATATCTCATTTCCTTCACAATCAGAAAGTTCTGTAGGAATGCAAAGTCTCAGACAATCTCCTGATCCTAGTGACAAGTAAGCAGGGATTGCGTGGGGTCCAGGAGCTAGAAAAGCCAGGGGACAGAGTCCTCAAATGGACTTATTTGGGTACTTCTGTCTTTATGGGCTGCACACATGTGTTTGCTTGCCTTTCTCCTTTAATCGACTTATTTCAGCTTATGTCATTTGTCTGATACTCTCTGTGTCCTCTGCCACTGGGACTCCATGTTAGTTTTCTGTACCCAGTAAGTATATGAGGGCTGATGACGTATAACTAGGCAGTGACCATTAGGGACACCTCAGCACCACAACCACAGCTGGAGCGAGCTCACTGATCTTATCATCTCAGCTTCACAGAGGAAGAGGCAGAGACAGAGGAGTCAGGCAGCATATACATGGTGCCAGGAGTCTACCAGGCTGTACACTCAGGCTGGCTGATTTGAGACTGTGTGTAAAGATTCCTTTGTTTTCTGTGTGTGTATGCCTGCACGTGTGTGTGCATGAGTGTGTGTGTTTGAGAGAGTCTCATGGATTCTAGACTGGACTCTAGTTCACTATGTAGCCAAGGATGATCTTGAACTTCTGATCCTCCTGCTCTAACCTTCCAAGTACTGGAATTCTAGGTTTTACATCATAACGTCTAGTTTTGTGTGATCCTTGGCACTGAACCCAGAGCTTCAAACATTCTAGGCAAAAACTGAGCTAATTCTCTGCCCCCAGATTCTTCAGTTCTAATACACTTCCAGGTGTATTCTACCAGCAGCACTTTGAGCAGTAGTGATCTAGTGCCTAGTTTATATGTGCATAGCTGATATGTGCTTTGGGTAGAAGAGATGAATGGTTACCTCAACTGCTTAGCTGCGATGCTGCGTTCAACACAGGTGAGGAAGCACATACTTTAGTCTTATCCGTGCTTCAATAATGTGACCCTGAGGCCCCATCAGGGCTGTTATAGACCCACATGGTCATACCGGGGAGCTCACGGTGGGCTAGAGCCTTTTACCATTCTCTCCCCCGTTGCCACAGTGGCCCTGGTGATTCTCATCATCTGTGCTTAATACTTTTTATTAAAAACAGCGACTACTGCAGCTTCCCAGAAATTGAATTTGTACACGTGAATATTTCTTTTTCTTCAGAGATGAAAGTAAAACATTTATTTTCAACATCAGAATCAATTTCCCTCCAAGGGATAAGCCTTCCTGCATGAAAAATAGCACTGAAATGTGTGGTTCACCGAACAGTAAATCTTATTTGCTTAGATTCTGTCTAGTCTTGTGCAAACAGGTTCTATGTGTGGAGGCATGGCTAAGCTCTGCAAAGAGATCATTCAGAACAAGGCCCACTCCATGGGAAACGCCATTGCTAGTAAGCAGATCAAGCTGCTAGGAGACATGGATGCATTTACACTTGGCTGAGCAATGCACGCTTTCCACAATACCTACTATGTGTCTGGTACTGTGTCACTTGACCATGCAAAGTCGAGCTGTGTTGCTTTATTTTTAATGACCGTGGTAGTTACTTTTCTGTTGCTGTGATAAAATAACATGGCCAAAAGCAACTTAAGGAAGAAAAGCTTCAGTGTAGCTTATGACCCCAGAGAGTTAGAACCCTCATGGTGGGGAGGGCATGACGGAAGGAACAGGAAGGAGAGGAGAGAGATTGGGGCGCTTTGGACAGGAACCAGAAAGTGAGGTGAAATTATATATTTCAAAGCCTGACCTCAGTGCTATACTTCCTCCAGCAAGACTCATACCTTAAATGTTCTATAACCGTCCCATACAGCACCAAAAGGAGGCCAAGCAATTAAATATATAAGCTACAGGAAACATCTATCACTCAAACCACCGCAATTACATTTATTGTGTGTGTGTGCATGTGCGTGTGTACACGTGTGTGCAGTGGACAGAGGAAAACTGGCGGGAGTTGCTTCTCTCCTTCTACTTTGTGGGACTTGGGGATAACACTCAGGAGTGGTAGCAAGTGCTTTAACCTGCTGAGCCACTTTGCTGGGCCAAGTCTGGATAAATTAATGCATGATAATTCAAGCAGATGCTGGCCAGAATCTATTTCATTAGCTATGCAAAAAGGATTTATTGTGCCAATTTAGAGATCAACACATTTTTTTCCATCTAGTTTTTGTTTTCATGGCTTATGGAGGTCAGAAGAGGGTAAAAGAGTACCCGGAACTGGAGTTAAGGATGGTGGTGACCCAATGCGCTTACCCGGGCCTGGCCTGGGTCCTCTGCAGGAGCAGCAAGTGCTCCTAATTGCTGAGCCATCCCTCCAGCCCCTTATATGTTGTTTAAAGCTCCTTGGGAGAATAAATGGTTTCAAGAACGCTCAAGTGTTTCTTTCTGAAAGGTATGTGAGGAGCTTGTCAACAAGGACACTAATTGATTCATGATGTTGATCATTGTCCTAATTTTAAAAACTCCTATGAAATACGATACTTTAGGTTATGTCCTGAATAAAATGAGTTAGGCCAATAATGATGTGCAAGGTTGGCTTTTTGTTATGACAGATGAACCCGTGTTAAGATGCTAACATTTATTTAAAAAAGACATACAAACTCTAAGTAAGCTTTATAACTTTCTGTAGATTAAAATCATTCCAAAGCAACAACAAATACAAGCTTATTAAAATAATTCTTACACATTCATGAGGTCTAATGTGATAGGAACCCCTAGTGATGAAGCTGTTTATTGAGTGATACTCCTAGACATGTGTTCACAAAGGTTATAAAGTAGGTATGGTTTTTACCTTACTAATCATTATCTTCACAGTTTTCACCTGTGGATCAGAGTGAGTAGGCAACTCCATAGCTGTGCAGATAATAACTGACAGCATCAGGACTTGACAAGGACTGTCTAAATTCTGAGCCTGGGCCCTCGGTGGTTCCACTCTGCCTTGCTTCTCTGTGCCTGCACGTCTTCCTGTAAAAGGAGCTTCCCTTGCTCAGACCAGCATCCGCCTTTCAGCTGAACTGATGAGACAGGTAAACCGGCCTATGTGCACGGGCTGGAGAGACAGCTCAGTGCTTGAGAGCACTTGCTGCTCTTCCAGAGGAGCTGAGTTTGATTCCCAGTACTTAGAGGATCTGACCCCCATTCTTGCTTCTGTAGGCATCTGAATTCATGTGTACAACCCCAAACATAAGCACATAACTAAAACCAAAGATGAATCTTGAGGAAGAGGAAGATAAGAAGGAGTCAGAGGGGCAGAGGGAGTTCTCCCTTCCAAGGAATGTGGAATACTTTTAGCTCTTAGCCACAGGCCATTTCCCCTTGGCTCCTGTCCTTGTTTTATCAATTATGAGCTCATTGCTCACTGGGGGTGTTAGGTCCGATGACCAGTATTTGCTTAGCACTTCCGGTGGGCTTTACCCTCAAATAGCTTACTTAGATAGAAATGAGCAGCTTACTGTATCATGGTGCAAGCATGGTGTATGGTTCAGAATCAAGAAAGACACCTCCATCTGCAGACGGAGTTATGGGAATTAAGACAGAACTCAGTTATGGAAGTTCTGTGTCAGTGCATTTGGAGAAGTTTAAGACAAACTAAATAATAGTGATAGTATTTCATAGTTAGATATTTTTTAATAATCTAAAGATCACATACACACACACACACCTGGCATCTGCAAACCAGAGCCCCGAAAGAAATTTAATTTTTTTCCAATCTATAAAATCTGATTTACAAAGTACAAAGTAAATAAACTGTAATTAATATAAAAAATAATAAAATGTAATTAAAAAATCTGATTGATACATTTCTATAATATGAATGATCAGCAATAATTTAATAAGTATACCAATGCATATATTATATAATAAACAATATACTTTATATTTTATGTAATATATTATATAATTGCATAATTATATATTATATATAATTATATAATTGGATAATGTATTCTATATAATTATAAAATTGCATAATTATATAATATATTACAAAATAAATAAAAGTTGCATTGAATAATAATAACAAAATTCAGAATCAAGCCGGGTGTGATGACACATGCCTTTAACCCCAGCATTCCAGGAAATAGAGGCAAGTGGATCTCTGATTTCGAGGACAGCCTGGCCTACAATGTGCGTCCAGGACAACCAAAGCTACACAGAGAAACCCTGTCTCAAAAAAAAAAAAATCAGAATCAAATATTTCTGGGCTTAAATCCTAGTTCTACTATTAGATAAGTTGCTGCTTTCTGTGAGTCAGCTTCATTTGGCTAAAGTGAGGAGGATTGGGAACAGAAACCTGCCTGCTGCTGTCATGAGTGTTAGATAAAACACCAGGCAAAAGCTCCAGAGCTCAGCCACCCAAGATAAAGACAGCAGGGGTCCCTGACTGGAGGGGTTACTAAGGATTCAGCTTCAGAGCCCAGCGGAATGTTGCACAGTTAGAACCGGAGGGAGGGTGAATGGCCACCAATGAGAAGAGAGAGGGGTAGTACTAGATGTTTTATCTTCTAAAAAGTTGTACCCATTGATTTACCTGTATGTATGTGCTGTGTGTGTGTGTGTGTGTGTGTGTGTGTGTGTGTGGTGCAGCAAGGGGGAGGGGATGCCCACAGAGGCCAGAAGAAGGCACTGGAGTTACAGGTGGTTGTGAGCCACTTAATGTGGCTGCTGGGAACCAAACCCATATCTTAGAAGAGCAGCAAGTACTTTCTTTCTTTCTTTCTTTCTTTTTTTTTTGAGACAAAGTCTCACTCCATAGTCTGGCTATCAGTCATTTTGTAGGCCGGACTGCCCTTGAACTTACAGGGATATTCTTCTACCTTCTGAGTGCCACACTGCCCAGCGAGTACTCCTAATCAGTGAGTAACTTCTTAGCCCTTCCTCTTCTTTTAACTTTTTCTTTCTTTTCTTTTTTATTTATTCATTTTATATCCTGAGAGTAGCCCCTCCCTCATCTCCTACCGGTCCCTCCCTCCCTGTTTTCCCTCTCCCTTTTCCCCTCTCCCCTGCTCCTCAGAGAAGGGAGCCCCCCAGAAGAGAGTGATTGAAAAGCAGGCAACAGAGTCCACATCAAAGTCAGCCCCCATTCCCCTTACTAGGGAACTTATATGAGGACAAAGTTGCCCATCCACTACATCTGTGTAGAGGCCTAGGTTTAGTCCATGCATGGTCCTTGGTTGGTGCTTCTATCTCCACAGGACCCCCTGGGTCCCGGTGAGTTGGCTTTGTTAACCTTTTCTTTCCTTTTCCTTTCCTTCTGTTCTTTCTTTTTCTTTTCTTCTTCTTCTTCTTTTTTTTTTTTTTTTTTTTTTTTTTTTGAGATGGGCTCTCTGTCTTAGTTAGGATTTCCATGCAGTGATGAAACACCATGACCAAAAAGAAAGTTGAGGAGGAAAGCATTTATTTGACTTATACTTCCATATCGATGTTCATCATCAAAGGAAGTCAGGACAGGAACTCAACAGGGCAGGAACCCAGAGACAGGCTGATGCACAGGCCATGGAGGATGCTGCTTACTGGCTTGCTCCTCATGGCTGCTTTCTTATAGAACCCAGAACCACCAGCACAGGGATGGTACCACCCACAATAGGCTGGGCCTTCCCCCATCAATCACTAATTTTAAAAAATGCCTTACAGACAGATTCTATGGAGGTATTTTCTCAACTGAGGTTCCCTTCTTGTAGATAACTCTAGCTTGGGTAGAGCTGACATGAAACTATCCACCACAGTCTTGCATTGCCTAGGATGCCCTCAAACTTTTTTCTATATAGCCAAATATGATCTTGGACTTCTAGTCCTTCTGCCCCTTCCTCCCAAATATTGTGATTAAGGATATGTGCTACCATGCTTGGTTCATGTAGTGTTGGGGAATCAAACCCTTAGGAAGCACAGTTTAGAGTAAGCATTGAAGAAACAGGATTGTTAAGCACACAGGCCTGCTTTCTTCGAGAAGGCAATGAATGACACCTAGTCACCTGGATTGCCAGTTGAAAGAGATCGTCTTTTGCTATTCTATTAGGTGCCAGCCTCCACCTGAAATTTTCCCAAATCTTAGAATTGTTTAGACCCTAATACTGAGATTTGTCTCTTGGTGAATAGAACCCATCCCTATGAAAAAGTCCCAGGTACTTTGTATTTTCCAACAATAGAATCTATTTTTATACTTATCACAGATACTTTACTAGGTCCTAGCCTTCAGCTCTGTTTATTAGCCAATAGAGTGAATTCATATTGCAAGGGTCACAGGTACTCTGCTAGTTTGCTAGGGAGTTTCCATGTAGCTACGCCTGAAACTTTGTTGTGATAATTGTCTCAATTAGAAACATTTTTTTTCAAAGTTCTAAAGAGTTTAAATGTGTAAGAAGAATAAACTATGGCAGCAGACTTTCTAGAAGTTTTGATCCAGTCCAACTGCCCAAGTCCAGCTGTAGCAAGTTTTCATTCTTACTCTACCTGGGTCATTCTCTGCTGGTGGTGACACCTGGAGAGACCCCACAACAAAACACAGGGCTAAACAAATACTCAACCACCCAGCTACAATTGCAGCCCTTGAAACTTTCTTGAAGCTAGGTACTTTGTACTTCAATACCAGAGCAAGTAGAGATTCTTAGTGACAAAATATTGTTGGGCAAAAGAAGAGGAAGAGAAGGAGATTCTCTTGGGAGATGGAGCAAGGGCTCAGCAGTTAAGAGCATTTGCTGCTGCTGTAAGGACTCATGTTCAATTCCCAACACTCATATGGTGGTCCACAACCACCTTTAGCCCAAGTTTCATGGAATCTAATGTCTTCTTCTGATCTACACTGGGACCAGGCACAGACATGCACATGGTACACACGAATACATACAAGCAAAACACCCACAAAATAAAAATAAATATGTATTTTTAAATATAACAGAGCCCCAGACTTAGTTGACTCCATGGTGGAAGTCCCATTCAGGCTGTAAAACTTAGCATGTAGACAGCATCACCTGCCAAAACTAAAGCAAAGGCTAAATCCATCAAAGTCCACAGTTACAGGAAAGTCTCTAAATGTACTTATCTTGTTTTTTTGGCTTCTGTATTTCTGCTTCTGACTAGTTCTTCTTAACTGAAGTATGTTAAACCAGGACATGAATTTTGTGCTTAAAAGTCCACCCTGAGAAAGTCTCAGTGCTACATTGGGATACCGTACACCCAGGGTAGTTGTTGACCAACTAACAAAGACTGAATATTGGCTTGAACCTGCGTTTGATCAGTCTTCTCTGGTGAGTACTGCACAACAAAAGCTGAGTGAAGTAAGACTCTTTTGAATCCTTTGTCTGTAATTTATGAACACTATAAAGAGCTCAATTATATTCTATTAAGCTCTATTTCTTTCTCATATATAGTAGTAAGTATAGAAGGAATACCCGTGTATTATATGGATATAGCACCAGCCAATAATAAATCAGATGGCCTATAGCTTAGACAGGAAGTGGGAAGTAGAACATATGGCAAGCAGAAAGGATTCTGGGAGAGAGCCAGGTAAGAGAGATTCATCTGGCAAGATATGAGGAGGACAGCTACACGGTACCTGAGCTCAGGTAACCAGCCATGTGGAAGAATGCAGATTAGTATAATTGGCTATTATAAATTATGAGCTAGTTAGAGAAGAGCCCAGCTATATGGCCTAGATATTTGTAAATAACTATCTTGAGTCTGATGAGTCATTATTCCGGGAGCTTGGAGTGAGGAGGAAAAATTTACTTCTACAAGTAAGTAGTCTAAGTAGATGCCTGAAGTGAGAGAGACAACCGGACCCTGTAGGTACTGTTTTCCTGCACATACATACCTACTGTAACTTTACCATCATTTAGTATGCATGAGAGATTTACAAAAAAAGTAACAATAGAATATTAGTTGAACTGTGATTGTGTGAATGTTCTCTTACATATTCTCTCTCTCCCTCTGTAATGTGAGTGCAGGATGCAATATGGGTTATACTGCACAGTGAGTGGTTCACTTCCTGAGCAGGTGAAGACAGAATAGGATAGTGCACAACTCTACTCTGCTCCTCAGAATGGAAAGCTAAAACTTCTTCTCTGCTCATGTTGCAGAATTTCTATGGCAATATTTCTGACAGTGGCAGATGATAGGTAACTGAACTTGAAAAATGACAAGTCAGGGGCTACTGTACTTCTCTCCTGATGTTGCTACTAAGATCCCCATTGAAGCTGTCCCAAACACTCTCCTCCAAACACTCTTTCTCTCAAGCCTTACATCTCTCCTTTCCTTACTTCTCCTTTCATCCTGTCTCAAGTAAACCCAAGGAAGCAGGGCTTGGTGGCACACACATTTAATGCCAATATTCTGGAAGTAGAAGCAGGAGGATATCTGTGAGTTCCAGGGACAATCTGTTCTCCATAGAGAGTTCAAGTAGGAATCTTGCAATGTAATGCTTTTATTTATTTATTTTGGCCTCTTCACAAATGAAAGAATGAGTGAATAACTCCAGGCAGGCCTCAGAGACTCAAGTAGGTGACAAAGGGCCTGAGTGAAGCTGTGAGGAGCTATGAGCAGAGAAGGTGACTGTGATAAGGACTGCACTGTTTATAACATGAATTGGGTCATCAGAGGCATCTTCAACCCAACAGGCTAAAACAGAATGTTCTAACGTGAAATGCTACCTCCATTATAACATGTGAATTTTTAATGCATCTGCCTTTACACTTATAGAGGTTTGTTTTGTTTAAAGATTGAGATATCAGTAACAGGGTTTGGGGGCAAGAACTCTTGGGTCGGTGGGAAAGACTTTCTACATAGTCAACCAAGGACTATTGTATATCTTGAATTTTGTACAAGGAGTATTATTACACATTAATATTCTAAAATAAATATATTAAACAATAAATTTCTAACAGGAAACACATGATACCTTTAGAAAGATGTGCCTATGCTGAGAGTGGTGCCACATGGCTTTAATTCCAGGATTTGGGAGGCAGAGCTAGGCTAATCTCTGAATTTGAGGCCAGCCTGGTCTACAGAGTGAGTTCCAGGACAGCCAGAGCTACACAGAAAAACCCTGTCTTGATAACTGAAAGAAAGAGATGAAGAAGAAAACATTTTCCCCAGCACCAGATCACAACAGGGGAGCCTGGCCTGGCTGGGACTAGCGGAGCACGGGAAGAGACAGGTTGAGCAGCTCTCACCCTGATGAATGTTCTCGAGCTTGGCTGCAGTTCAGAACTACTGGGTAGTGGATTAAGTTAGCATCTTCTGAGAACTGTGCCAAAGGCTGCATTTTGAAGAAATGTCCTGGGGGTTCTGTTGCACCAGGAACTATTCTTTGAGAAACATGAAAAGCCAACTCAGTATATCCTTCCGGTCTGAGGATGATGTCTAAGTTTTCAAATTCATCTGAGATTTTCCTGAAAAAGAAGAAGAAAAGGGCCTCAGATCAGTGACAGTCAAATCAAACAGAACTATCCCCTCCCCGGACACACCAGGGGTCAAACAGGATGTTTCTCTGATGGAGTCCGCTAATGCAAACAAGATCTGGGGAGAAATAGCAATTTTTTCTTTTCATTCTGAACCTCAGTCAGTGGAGTGCCGGAAACAGTCCTGATTAGAGCATAATTGATTTGTGCCCAGAAAGCAGAGCAGCCAGGTCTACACCCCGCCTTCCCTCCATGAGCAATCATCCAACTCTTCAGGCATTAAAAACAATATGACACGCCATGTGCTAACACTGTGTGCAACCTAAGGCTATGCAGTGATGATGGAGCCAACTGAGTGGTGGAGGGACGGTCGGGCATTTCTGCCCAGCCCCCATGGAGAGCAAACACACTTGAGGCTTTTTGTTGTTATGTAAACACTGACTTTGGTCACACAGGATTTGGGGTCTTCTGCCGGTCAGAAAATGGTGATTATGTATTGCTTTCAAAGCTGAATCACTTATTCTAGTTTAAACAAGGATTTCTAAACACTTTACACACATCATAATGTGACTTCAATCCAGATTTATCACAGACTGAAAAGACAAAGCAAATAAACAAGAAAACCCCAATCTTCCCAGAAAGCTGGGAGGAAATGAATGAAGCCAGTGAAGAATGCCAGCAGGGGTTTCTGGGACAGTGTGCTTGACTCTTCTCTGTTGTTGTGCTGTCTGAGTCGACACTGGGCTGACCTGAAAGGGGTCATCAGCCAACCGGCTACTAACTGACTTGTTGAAAACAGCTTTTCAGTTCACACCATCAATTCATCTCCCTGAACCTAATGTTTACTGAAATCAGTTCTCACAATCTACTTATCCAGAGAAGAGAGAATGCCGTCCCAATTGTCTTACACGCATATCGCTTGTGAGGGTACAGGAAAACATTGACATCTTGTCATGAAATACTCAGCTGTGGAAGAGGTTATTGCTTGGCTCCAAATGGTTTTGTTTTGCTTGTTTTCTGTCTCAGTGTTCTTTGCAGACCTTGCAGACCTACTATATCTCATGCCTTAAAAAAATAACTAAGGGGTTGGTGAGATGGCTCAGTGGGTAAAACAGGCATTTGCTGTCCAACCTGGTGTTGAATCCCTGTGTGCTAGATTTATGTCAACTTGACGCAAAATGGTTTGAAAGAGAGAATTGAGAAAATGTCCCCGCCAGACTGATCTGTGAGCAAGCCTCTGGTGAGACAGGGACTTGCTGTATAGTCTTGGCTAGATTAGAAATCACAGTGTAGACCTGGCTGCCTTCAACTCGTAGGATCCACACGCCTGCGCCTCCCAAGTGCAGGGATTAAAGGCATGTGCCACCATGCCTGGTCCATGATGCTTGATTGACATTGATGTGGGTGGGCCCAACACCTTTGGATAGGTGATCCTGAGTGGTATAAGAAAGCAGGCTGAGCAAGCCATGAGGAGCACACCAGTAAGCAGCAGGCCTCCATGGCCTGCTGACTTCTTACCCTGGCTTTCCTGAATGGTGGACTGTGATGTGGAAGCATGAGAAAAATAAACCCTTTCTTCTCTAAGTTGATTATGGTCATGATGTTTTCTCACAGCCATAGAAAACATAAGATAGTATTGCTATAACAGACCTGGCTGTGTTTGGTAGAGAATTGTGGATGATTTGAGCTGGGAAATCCATGGAGATTTCAGAGCTTAATGGAGTAAGAAAGTATTTAGCTTGTTTTTTGGTTTTACAAGAACCTACAGATGAGATCTTGATATTTTAGAAAGACTTTAGACTTTCTTTAAATTTTTTTTATTTTCTTATTTTATATATATATAGGGTCTAACAGTGTAGTCTTTGCTAGCCTGGAGCTTGCTATTTAGACTTGGTGTCCTCATACTCATAGTGATCTACCTGCCGCTGCCTCATAAGCCAGAATTAAAGGTGTGTGCCACCATGGCCAGCAAAACTTTGTGATTTTAGCCACATATTTCTAACATATTGGGTGTTGTGGGTAAGTAATCATCCAAACACCGTGTTTACTATTAGTTTCATCTGTGTAGATTTCATTCTAGGAGTCAAGATATGGATCAGAGCGATTAGACATAACTGTTACTTTCCCAGAGGACATGAGCCAGGTTACCAGCACACATATCAGGTGCCTCAGCCGTACCTATAACTCCAATTCCAGGGGATCCGACACATACCCATTCCCCACAATACACCTTGATTAAAAGTGAAATAAATGTTATACAAATAGAGTGGAGAGAATGACGTTCTTTAAGCTTGGGTGTCCGTGCACGTCTGGCCCAGCTCTAGCCTTCATTCTGTCCCTGCCATTTCACCCTGTGAGCGTCTTGTACAGAGCTCTAAAGTATGAGCGGGTTCTAAAGAGCATAAACACTAGACTACTGTCAAACATACAGTTAAAGTTACTTCTTAGTGTAAACCTGTTGCAGTCATTTGTGGAATTTTAATCAAAAGCCTTGCTGAAAGGTCTGACGACAAAATGTAATGTTTTCTGTGCATCTCTCTTCCCTCCTAAGCTCCCTTCAAAGGCTGGGGTGCCTCAGAATCAGCTTCACACACGTTCTTTCAAGTACTTGGGGCTGAACTCATGTGTCAAAACCTCCCTGGCTTTGGAGCCGGGGTTGGCTTCTCCATCGCTGTTGACTTTGGTCTGGATGTTTATCCATTCATTTTTCAGACCTCCAGTCGATTGTTTATCTTGGCCATCCTTTTCCAGCCTGGGACTTCCCACACTCTGCCATCTGGCACCCTCTCTGGTTTCATTCCCACAGCCCTAGCTCAGAGTAGAAACCTCAGCGGAAACTCACATGTAGCAAAAAGCCCTGAGGACTGTGCCCTCTGGTTCAGTGCCCTCCTCCTCCAGGGAAGAGAAGGAAGTGGGAGGGAGTTTGGGAGATGATCCTCAAGGTTTTAATACCAGAATTTTATTCAATAGATAGACAGGTTCTCAGCAGCTCAGTGCCCTGGTAACCATAGCTCATGGTGAATTTGAAAATAATATGTCACAGCAGATAAATGCCAGAACCTACCCAGTGGCTTTTTATTCTTTCTTTTTGTCTTTCAATTCCATCACTGAAATTTCAGCGTGAAATTTAGACCTGAAATGGCTTTAGTCAAGATCATAACAAACAAACACCAAAAACCAAACAATGAGAACTGAAGATTTTATTTGAATTTTGATGATGAAGATTTTGAGTTAATCCAGTACAGACTGAAGCAACAAATTAAAGGCTACTCGCCTGTCTCAAGAATGCACTCTGCTTCCTCTTGTCCTAGGGAATCTCCCTGCTGGGCTTGGAATGTTTAATGGCCCCCATAGCCTCAAGCTTGGACAGCTGGTCCCCGGCTGGTGGCACTCTTTTGGAAGGTTGTGGAGCCTTTAGCAAGTAGAACTCCTGTGGAGAAAGGGGGTCGCTGTGGAAGGCATGGAGGTTTTGTAGCCTGGCTGTGTCCCGTTTGCTCTGCTTGCTGACTGTGGAGACAACATGGCCTTCCATCTGTGACCATGCTTCTTTCCTTGCTGTGATGGACTGTACCCTGCAAAGCATAGGAGGAAAACAAACGTTTCCTTCCTTGCATTGCCGCTTATCAGGCGTTTAGTCATAGCAACCAGAAAAGTAACTGAGACATCCGCTGACTGCCGAGCTAGTGGCCTTTGATGGCTGTACTGTCCAGCCAAAGAGGCTCTGTCTAGTTCTCACAGGAGCGGTGTCCCCTGCACTGCCACCACCGCAGCGGCTCCCAGGAACTGTGGACTTAGTGTGTGAGGAACACCGCAACAAGCCCCGAATAGACGGTACACGTAATTTCAGGAAGAAGGAGCTGTTGTCATCATTTTATGAACTTGGAGAAAATGTGGAGAGCTCGTGTGAAAGCCCAACGTCTGGGCTGGAGAGATGGCTCAGTGGTTAAGAGTATATATACTACCTTCCGGAGGGTCTGAGTTCAGTTCCTAATACCCATATCCAATGGCTCACAATTACCTGAACTCCAGTTCTATGGGACTCCAATGTCTTGCTTCTGCTGGCACTTGTACTTATGCGTACCCAGCCATAGATAGACACATGCATGCATCAAAAACAAACAAAACCATCCAACCAATCAACCAACCAACCAAACAAACAAAAACCTCAAGATTGCTAGGCAGTGGTGGCACACCCCTTTAATCCCAGCACCACGGAGGCAGAGGCAGGAGGATCTCTGTGAGTTCAAGGCCAACCTGGTCTACAGAGCTAGTTCTACGACAGCCAGAGCTATACAGAGAAACCCTGTCTCACAGAAACAAAAACAAAATAAAACAAAATGAAAATCCTAAGGTCATAGAGAAAGTCAGTGACGTTGTTGGGCCCTATGTCTCAGAATGCCTCCCTCTGTCCTTAAATTGTATTACCTTAAAAAAAATCATATTCTGGTCCTGGGGAGATGGCTCAGCGGTTAGGAACACTTACTCTTCAGAGGACCCCAGTTCTGTTTCGAGCACCCACACCAGGGTCTCAAAACCACCTGTAACTATAGTTCCAGGGGTCCAAGCACCCTCTTCTAGCATTATGGGCATCTGTAAACATGTAATATATACTACACTATAATATATGCTTACACAGACAAACAGAAACTGCATATGAACTGTTCATAGCATCAACACACACAAATAAAAAATATAACATAAATCTTAAAAAGCAAGCTTATCATGTCTTCCATTGCTAAAATCACGTTTATGTTCATGACACCTTTGTTTGAACCATCTACTTGACCTCATTGGTATGAAGGCTTTATCATGGCAGCTGGTGCTTGATGAATCTTAGCCATTGACGAATCTTGCTGTGGTCAGTTTTCACTTGTGGTATAGTCCAGAACAGTCTTCACTTCTGTGCTGGGGTAACAAGTGCAGAGGCAGAGCATCTGCCCTTCCTGCTGCAGATTTTTCAAATAAACATGAGGTGCAGCTCTTGAGACACAGCACTCGGGTTTTGTTGTTTAACTGAAATTCCAATTTGACAGGGTATCCTGTACTTTATCCACACACAGCCTTTGTCAAGGGACTTAGCAACCTGGAGAGATGAGCAGACCACAACGGAGCAAAGGCAGCTAAGTTCTCTGTATAGCCATATGGTGATGACTGTCAGCTTAAATGCAGTTCTGAGCAAGGTGGGCCCAGGGTTCTGGGCAACCAGAGAGTTTTCAAAAGGCTAAGAGACAACTCTAAAGCAGATATACAAGGATGAGTGGTCCTTTCAAAGGTGTGTCAGCAACTGAAAGGACCAGTGGGAGCAGTGACAGAGCCAATGACTTCTAAAATGTTCTTGGAATGGAAACAATATCACGGGATAGAGCTGACAAGAAGGATGACACCTCTTGAGGTTGGTTGTGGAAGTACAGGAAACTGAGTGTGAACCGTTCATAGCATTAACGCACATTGGCTTGAGCAGCCCAGTTCCTGAAAGGGTTCTTCATGCCCTGTCTCCAGGTAGAGGAATAAGAGCAGATCTAACTGTCAGAGAAGCAGACAAGCTGTGTTGATAAGGTGTGCCGACAAATAAGGAATGTCTGAGTTTTTGTTGTAGGAAAGAAAACAAGTCTATAGCCAGTCTCAAGAGAGACTCCCTTGGTGGGGGTGGGGGAGGGCAAAGTGGGGGACCAGGGTGCTGCTCTTCCATTCTATGGCCATCAGTGCACTAAGCAGAGCATCGCTCTGAGCCTGCAGGTTTTAAACACGGAGTATGCCTGTCATAACTTCATTCTCCCACTGTTTCCGTTTTGCATGGCAGTTCTAATCATACAAATGAAAACAGCAGCTGCTGGGCTCACTTTTAGCAGGTTTCTCACTCAGCTTGCAAGCAGGAGCCTGGGACTCAAATCCAGGAAGGTGAGATTTCAAGTTTCATTTTCTTTTTCTTCCACAGTCCTGACTTGAGTTCTTTTTCTGCCAGCCATGTTTTCTTTGGTTGGTTTTGTTTGGATTTTGAGACAGAGTTTCCATGGAGCTCTGACTATCCCATACGTAGATCAGATAGGCTTCAAGCCTGCAGTGACTCTCTTGCCCGTGCCTTCCCAGTGCTGGGATTAAAGGTATATGACACCGCACCTGGACCGACTGGATTTTTTTTTTTTAAGGAAATGTTCCTGTTTTTCTCTGTTCCAGAGATAATGATGCTCAAAGTAAATAAATAAGAATTTAAAAAGATTTAGAGAGAGATATGCTCATGTGCTCTCTATTTTTTCTGGCTACCAGGCCTTCCAATATGCGGGACATGCTGCTGAACATTTGCTTTCAGGTCCTTGGGAAGGCAACCCCCCCACACACACCCCACCCCACACACCCACACACACTCACATATACCCACACACACCCATAAACCCACGCACACACACACACACCATGCTCTAAGTACACACACACACACACACACACCATGCTCTAAGTATCTTTCCTCAGAGAGCCTCACAGCATCACAGGTCTCTAAGATGCTCCATTCAGTCGGGGTTAGAGGCTTTTGAGGATCCATCTCTCCCTAGCAACTGGTGTCTCTATCAAAGAAAGGAAGGGGAAGAAAAATGCATATAATTAAGAGAACTTTCCAGGTGCGGGAAACAAAATCCAGATAAATTACAGTTGGGGCCCCTGGCTTTTACAGGAGCTAGACAGAGTGGGAAGAGGGAAAGATACTTCCAGCCACCAAGAGTTAAAGGATGAAGCCAAAGGGCTAGGAAAACAACCTATTTAATTTATTGGGCTGTGTTTTTCCAGCAGCCTCGGGACAGAGTGTGATTGCCTCCTGCAGGGACTTGTGACCTCATTCTTCCTCCCCCACCCCTCCCTGCAGTGACTACAGGGTTTTCCCCCTATGGCTGACATATGGCTTTCTGCAGGAAGTGCGAAATCCCAGGAATGAGTAGGGGTTCAGTTTTCATACTCTGGGGAGACTCAGGTGAGCTATAAGGAGTGGCCTTTGTTGCCCATAAAAACAGAGTTGAAAAGATGAGTGTAGTGACCTCTTGGTTTGGAATGAAGTGATTAGTTCTCCAGAAACTCCCACCAGTTTCCTGGGCAACAAAATCAATGTGCTGTTGATAGAAAAACCAGAAATAAGAAACTGGCTAAAATTACACATTTTCTGTCTTTGAAAAAAAAAATAGGGCTCCTTACCAACCCCAATATAAAACAAAACAATTCTAAGCAACACACACATTAAAACCGACTCTCCACCTTGGCTTTACATTTACTGCTGTGTAAATATTATTACTCTTGAGAAGGTAAGTGAAAGGAGGGTCAACCCTGTGTGGAGGAGTGTGACACACACCTGTGCTAGTCCTCAGGAGGCTTCAGCAAGAGCACGGAAAGTGGGCGAGCACCCTGGACCACGGAGGTGACTTCAAGGCCAGCCTGACCTACATAGTAACACTGGTCAATAATAAACAAAGAAACTAACTAACTAAACCAACCCCGCTCCTAGCTGAATACAATATAGGAAAATTTGGGGCAGTTTTAAGCTAATAGTCTTATTCTGAGTGGGTTAACCATAGGGGTAAATGGGGCAGAATTCCCATAAGTAGTGGACAGGAACCTTTGTCTATGAAAGGCAGTTAGGGTTAAAAAGTACTAGGCTCAGAAGCTGCCTTCGGCTGTAGTGGCTCCACTGAGCTGACTGGATACAGTTCTGCTTTTCACATGTTTATTTTACTTTATTTGAGTTGATTTGAGTTTTGCCAGAGGAGGATGGCCAGTACCCTGCTCTATCTCCTCCACCTGAGTCTCTGGAGCAGAGTCTGGTGGAGCCTGGAGCCAGGCCGGCAGCTAGAAAACTCCAGTAATCCTCCATGCCTCTGCCCACCACTGGGGTGGGTTAGGGTTACTACATAGCCACACCTGTGTGTTCTGAGGATTTGAACTTAGGTCCTTATGCTTCTTTATTAAAGGTTCTTATCTTCTGAGCCATTTATCCAGCTCACAAGTTCTGCTTAATAATGACTAACTGCAGAAAAAGGGAAGTGGTGAAGCCATCCCAAAAATCTTACTTGGTGTGTTTTCTGAATTCTGAAATCGAAGCCTCTTTTTTTCCCCACCATCTTACCCGGGCAGATAAGAATTCCCTTGCATAGCCTGAGAACACAAAGTTCAGAGACAAACTCCCTGGTCCTCTCCTGACATATATCACATCTCCTCAAAGTGTAAGTGGCCATTGGCTATAGGATTCATCATTATCTTCAGCACCAATAAAGAAGTGGTAAAACTGCAGGATCAGTTATGACACAATGGTAGTGTGCCATCAACTGAAGTGCACATCACAATTTCAAAGAGATTAAAATCTGCTGGACGTGGTGGCTCACGCCTTTAGTCCCAGCACATGCAGATCTCTGAGATCAAGGCCAGCCTTGTTTACAAAGTGAGTTCCAGGACAGCCAAGGCTACAAAGAGAAGCCCTGCCTCAAAAGAACAACAACAGAAAGATGTTAAAATCTGACAAAACCCAATTGTGTTAGACTATATATACTGTAGTATTTATGTAGAAAACTGAATCTCTATCTGAACCCCCCCCCCCTTCTTTCATCCTCTGTTTAAAAACTGATAATAATTGTGGAACCTGCTTCATAAAATTGTTGTGATGATTCAGAGGAACCTTTGTTTTAGCTCAGGTAAAATGCTCCAAACATTCCCCAGCACATAAATGTTCAATTAGCTATTCACCACACACCCCTCAAATCCACAGCTTAGAGGTTTTCCTGGGTCTTGTTTTGCCAGGAGTGGGAAGAACAGAGCAGGAAAACGTACACGTCGCAAAGCGTGATTTCAGGGGTACAAGGGCAGGGCAGGTCGGGAGGGTGGCGTAGATTATCTCTCCGTGCCACAGTCCCCGATGATTTCTTCAAGCACACCCTGGTTTTCACTGAAAGGTACCGGACTGCTCTGGCAATTGTTCTGTTATGGAGTTTTTTTGCGTTGATGATGCTCTTACAGCTTATTTTTGCCAAGTTTTGTGTTGCTCTGAGCATAACCTGGAACCACCCGAGCTCTAGGAGAATTCTGATTTCAGAGGGATCCTGGGAGGTGGGGCAGAGCCCCGGCAAACAGTGCGTGGTGTGCATGGCCGGTTGGTTCCGCACAGCAAACACTTCATTCATAGAAATCAGAAACAAGCGGGATCCACATTCTGGGCCCGAGGAATAGAAAAGTGAACAGCCCCGCCTTGATATACAACCCCATCATGATGCAACCCAGTTTTTTGAGTAGACGAACATAGGTACAAATGAGAATTCCCAAAACGGTTGCTGGATAGATGTTGCAGGTTCAGAAATGAAACAATAGGGCATGGCTCTGAATCCGCATATGCTCCCCAATCCGTTGGAAATCCTTGAATTTTGTTGTTCTCCTTCTGCTATTCCTAACTTCCTCACGAGGCTATTGAAGAAATAAATATTGGGATGATGAGAATGTCATTTGGCTGGCACTCATCTAAAGGCACATGGTAGTTTTTACAGCCAACCAAATCTCATCTAAAAAGAAACTGCATGGGGGTTGGCACACTGGAGCTTTCCAGGCCCAGATACAGAATTTTTAAAAACCTCAGAACTGGAATTGAGAGACTGCAGCTCTCTCTCTCTCTCTCTCTCTCTCTCTCTCTCTCTCTCTCTCTCTCTCTCTCTCTCTCTCCCTCTCTCCCTTCCTCCCCCCATCTCTGTCTCTCTGTCTTTCTCTGTCTCTGTCTGTCTGTCTCTCTCGTTCAGGTATCAGATTTTCAGTCTATAGAGTACCTTCTAGCTCCAAGTCTCTGTAAAGCAGAAACTTAATAGTCATTTAAATGCCACACAGTAGATGCTTAGTGTTCTGTCAGTCATCCAGGTTGGTCTGAGTTGCAGTCATACTTGTTTAAATGCCGCTGTAAAGGCTCTTTGTATATATGGTTCATTGACTTTAAATTTAGATTTATTGACTTTAAATAAAGCAGTTTTGTGTTGTTGTTTGTTTTAGTTGGTGGTTTTAAAGTTTTTTTTTTTTAATTTTTCATGTGCATGTCCTCACCTAGTTAGCTGAAGTCCTTTAGAACAAGCTAAAGATTTGCTGGAGAGGAAGGAATTAATTCTGCCTTAACACTTTAGAAATTCTGCTGGAGTTGAAATCTGGTTGGCTAACTATAAATTTCAGACTGGAGCCAGAAATGCCAGCTCTTACTTGAATTTGCAGGCTGCTGGCCTGCCCTACCTATTTCAGGTCTGCCAGCCTATAGCCACATCCAGAAAGAATGGCTTTCTCCCAGAACCATTTGCCTGATTTACCTTGTACTTGACCATTCTGCCTGACCTTCTCAGCTTTTGCCTTGTTTTTATAAACTCACCCCTCAGCTCTATACCTCCAGCTTCAGCCTTGTGTTTTTCTCATGGATGACCATAATTTAAACTTTCTTTTTGGCCCTGGGTGCTGCTTATTTTCCCTAAGAAAGCTTTCTGTGCTGTGCTCTAGCAGCCAGAGGGACACATGGGCCTGGTGGGCTTCGCACAAGCACAGATGTCCACATGCTCAGTGCCTCTGCCTTTTTGTTTTCCAATCACTTAGAGCATTCTTGCCCCACATACCTGAGCACAGAAACTACATTCTTTACACGGTGTCCTCCTATTTTCATAAAGAGTTAAAAATAGCTGAACTGATAACTATCTCCTGGATGTTAAATTTCTCATTTTTGTCTCAGGGGACATTTGGTTACAGGTTTGTTAATTAAAAGGGAGTGTGTGTAGTCACTTTGTTGTTGTTGCTTATTCAGAGGGCAATCTTTAAATGTAAACGTAGGTGTGTGTGTGTCTGCCAGGAGGTGGGGCTTGGAGCTATTTCACAGCAAGTGTTTGCAAAGATCTTAGAGATTCATGAAAGGAAGGTGCTTGGCTAATGCCAACAATTATTAGAAACACAGGCATTACTATTGTTGGCCCCGCTCTAAAGACTCTTATCATGGAATGAGTGTTTGCCTTTATAAGGGGCACCTCACAGGAAGTCGAGAGCACACAGGCCTTCAATGCTTTGCCTGTCTGTCGAAATCTAAAGGGTTCTATATATGGCCTCCCAGTCTGCGGTGTGTTTAAGCTATTTGGGTATTTTCCTCTCTCTTGCATTCTGGTGGAGTCAGGCTGAGCCTGGGTTATATAACGCCACCAGCTCCTGCAGTAATGAGCGACTTCTAAGGAGGAGGGAGCAGGGGAACAAAGCCGCCTGGCCCCTGCCAGCCCCTCCAGCCTCTGCCAGTACACCTGCAGAGAGCTCCCAGGGCTTGGCCTAGAAGAGAGACTGCATATTATGTTTCATTGCGTGAGATGACAGTGCCTTTCCAGGACAGACTGGACTGAAAAATCTCTGCCTTTGTTTCCTTGCCAAGTTTTATCCAAGGTCTCCTGGGGCTTAGGGATCACCAAGCAGCTGCCTCGCTGAACCTGTGTCTCTTACTCTCGCCTCACCTGCTTTGGGAAATCTGATCAACTCAGACAGAGACATGAAATATTCAGAGGCAACTCTCAGCCATCCGGGTCTCAAAAAGCTTGCAGGGTTAGCTTAGGCAAGGGTCACGTGTTGGTTGCCTGCCTCTGTAGACTTGGCTATGGTTCATGTCAGATCCATTGGGATAGTGAATCAAACTGGTTTCATCTCTATGTCTTAATTATGAGGAGATTCTGTTTCTTACATTGCCTGCTGTTGCTAGAGAAGTAGGGGCTGTCATGTAGAGCCCTTTGGGATGAGGTGGGAAACTCATTTAGTTTAAACAGAGAAGGCCAACTGACAAGCTTGAGGCTAGCTGGCTGCAGGTTCAAATGAGGTCATCAGGACTTGGTTTCTCTTCATCTCTTTGATTTCCCTTCTGTTAGGTTGGCTTTATTTTTAGCCTCCAGGTGGTGGGCCCTAGCGTGGTACAGGACTGCTGCAGAAGATCCAGACTCCACAGGGAAGGGCAGGTCTGGTTGGCAGCTTTCTGTGAGTGCAAGAAAAACCTGTAATGAAACCATTTTTAATAAGAGAAGGTTGGCTTTGGCTCATGGTTGTAGAGGTTTCAATCCTTGGTCTCTTGGCTGTTGTGGGGGACTGATATGGCTCAGGTACATCCTAGTGGAAGCACATGGCAGCGAAGAGGAAGGGCCAGGCTCTCAGCATCTCCCTCAAGGTTCCCGGTGTAACTTCCTCCCACTGGCCCCATCTCTTAAGAGTGGCAGTACCTCCCAACAGCTCCAGGGCCTTGTTCCTGTAACGCACAGGCCTTTGGAGGACACAGCCAGGAGGTTGACAATTTTTTGTTTTGCATAAAGGTGCCAAGTAGGAAATAGTTTAGGATTTGAGGATCATATGGCTCCTGTTGCAACTGCTCAGTTCCACTGTAATAGTGTAAAAGCAGCCATAGATCATACATAAGTGAATGAGCATGGCTACACTCCAAGACATTTTTATTTACAAAAACAGGCAGTGGGCCAGATACAGCCTGATCTCTGGAACTACAGAATTGTTGTTGGAAAAAGTGTGCTCAGTCAGGGACTAATTTTCTGGCTTCTCTTATAATTGGGAAAGATCACATGACTGAGTTAATGCCAGTGGACCATGAGTTGAAGTTACATGGGCATTTTCTGGGCCAGAAGCTATATTCAGTAAATGTCCTTACCTTCTGAAGATGGGAGTATAGAACAATGGACTTTTCACAGTGAAGAAAGGCCCTTGCATTACACTGTTAGGCCAATAGATTTCCATTGTGTCTGAGTGGCATGGATTAGGGGATCATATCTATCTTGAGTAATACAGAAATCAGCATAAGAAAGGGAGTGAGAATGTGTAAAGTGCCCCCAAAGGGGCACTCAGTAATTGTATAGAGGAAGAAAAAAAGAAAGAATAAACAAACAAACAAAAACTCAAAACAGAGTAGGCTATAAAAATGGCGCCTCATGTTATCAGTTGCAAAAACAGTCTTAAAATTTTCGACTACCAAAATCTGCAAGTACAGCCAAACATTTACTAGGGCTATAGCTCTAGGAAAAGCCCTTTAAAAAAAGACTTTTTTTGTTTTGTTTTAAAGAATGTTTGTGTGTGTTTCAGTTGAGCCTCTCACTGCTTATAACAGACTACAAGAAAAACATGATCCAGAGAAATGACTGGCAAGATGAAAGGAAAGAGAATCTCCCAGTCTGAAAAATCTTGTTGATTTTGGACCTCAAGTTTGGAATAAGACCAAAAAATAAACACACACACACAGGGAGAGAGAGACAGAGAGAGAGAGAGAGAGAGAGAGAGAGAGAGAGAGAGAGAGAGAGAGAGAGAGAGAGACAGAGAGAGAGAGAGAGACAGAGAGAGACAGAGACAGAGACAGACACAGAGACAGACACAGAGAGAGGTACTCAGCCCTGCAATGGTCAGATTAAGGGTGGAGTCTTTCTACCCAAACCAATTGTTCTGACATTCTAAAGATGAATCCAGAGAAAGATATTGATATAAAGAAGCAGATACTTGAGACTTCAGAACTAGCTCTAGGAAAGGGCTTTGGGCATGGTCACTGGCATTTGGAATTTACTAGAAGCAGAGAAATGGTAAGGTTATTGTTACTGAGGGGATTGTATTACAAAGATCCCAAACTCAGACGAATAATCTCTGATTGCTCAAGCAATCTGTCCTAAATCTATCTGAGCAAGAAATGGGCTATGAAGGCTGGACAGTCTTCATTAGGGCCACTCCAGAAATGACCCACACAATAACTTACCTTTCTTTCCATATGCTTCAAATGGAAGGCTTGCAGTGTTACACTGTTGTTAAATGTGTGTGCAGGTAAAATGCGTGTTTACACACATATGCACATTTGCGTGTGGAATCCAGAGGACAAACTCCAGGTATCATTCCTCTGGCTCTGTCCACCTTTTCTTTTTGAGACATGATGTCTCATTGACCTAGAACTTCCTAGGTAGATTAGGCTGGGCAACTGGACTTGGCCATGTACCTGTCCCAGCCTCCCTGATGCTAAGGTTACGGATGCACTTCCCCAGGCTTGGCTTTTAAATGTTTTTATGTGGGTTCTCGAATTGAACTCATGTTCACTTGCCAGCTGAGCTATCCCTGCAGCTCCCTGTACTGCTATCCTTCATAAGCTCTTGTGCCTAGTCTCTCTGATATGGCCCAGGAAATCCATGTCTATGAAACTCTGATTTCATTCAATACGTTCACAGGTACTTTTTTTTTATTAGCATGTCATTATTCATCATTCTGTGCCCTATAACTGCTCCAATGAAATGGTGACTATTCTCCATTAGTTGTATGTATCCATAAGTTATCTACATACATAGACAGGGCCATAGGGTTCTGTCTTAGCACTTGAATTCAAAATGAAGCATCTCAGCAAACTGATACACTGGAACACGTTAGGTGTAATTCTGTTGCTCTCTGTATGAAATGGTGAGCACAGTTTGCTTTATACAGTTGGGTGTGGCCATATGAGTGAGCTTTAGCTAGGAAACTTTGAGTGGCTTTGCTACAAGACATTTTCAGAGCAAGAAGTTGGTGCGTTCTCTCTTGTGCTCAGCCTTCTACTGGTTGAGTGAGTATCAATAATGATGAAGCTCTGGGTCCTGGGGGACAGTGTGGCCCCTACATGGAGGGACTCTGGGCTCTGAGTCATCCCTCAGAGGAAGATTGTCTTCTGACTGTTGTGTGAGGAAAACACAGATTCTTACCAGCTGATTTATATAAACTCTTCTTTATATAAAATTATTAATTCTTTAAGAGTTTCACACAATACATGTCTATCACACTCACCCTTTCTCCTCTTACTCCTCACAGATCCACCCCCACTTCCCTACTCACCCAATTTTATATCTTCTCCGTTTAAAAGTATTTTAAAAACTGTATTATATGTGCATTGGTGTTTTGCGTGCACTTATGTCTGTGTACCACGTGCATGCCTAGTGCTCCTGGAGGCCAGAGGAAGTACCGTTGGGACTGGAGTCACAGATGGTTGTGAGCCACCATCTGGGCTGGAGTCCTCTGGAAGAGCAACCAGAGCTCTTAGCTGCTGAGCCATCACTCCAGCCCTTATCCCATCTCCTTTTAAACCTATCAAGTCCAGTTTGTACTCATCAGTAGCCATGGGCTTCTTTTCTTTTCTTTTCTTTCTTTCTTTCTTTTTTTTTTTTTTTTTTTGGTTTTTCAAGACAGGATTTCTCTGTGTAACAGCCCTGGTTGTCCTGGAACTGTCTTTGTAGACCAGGCTGGCCTTGAACTCACAGAGATCTGCCTGTCTCTGTCTACCTGAGTGCTGGGATTTAAAAGTGTGAGCCACACCCAGCAAGCCTTGATTTCTAATAGCTCCTCAGCTACAGGTAGGACTTCATGTGTCTTGAGTGTGCACAGGTCCAGAGTATGCTGTCATAACTGCTGAGTTTGTATGTGAAGCTGCCCTGTTGTGTCTGGAAAACACTGTTATTTTGAAGTCACCCACCACCTCTTAAACTCTTAATTTTGAGCAATTGTAACAGTATATGTGTTGACACAGCCCAGTCTATTAAATACAACATGGCAGGTCTCTATTTCAGCTTTGCTTTCCCTTGTTAGAGTTTACATTTAAATCTTCAGACTGGGCTGGAGAGATGGCTCAGCAATTTGTAACAAACACTGCACTTGCAGAGGAGCCAAGTTCGTCCCAAGCACCCACATAGGGCAGCTCACAACAGCCTATAACTCCAGCTCCAAGGGATCTAGCACTCCCTTCTGGCCTCTATAGGAACTGCATTCATGTGCACAAACATGT
Organism: Pachyuromys duprasi; assembly: GCA_028658305.1. Lineage (NCBI taxonomy): Eukaryota > Metazoa > Chordata > Mammalia > Rodentia > Muridae > Pachyuromys > Pachyuromys duprasi. The sequence continues at coordinate 62,801,727 of CM053762.1, read as the reverse complement.
CCACACCCACGCCCGTACCCACTCTCATACTCATAATTAAAAAAAAAAATCTTCAACCAGAGGTACAGGGGTCTACCTTCATGTGTGTGCATATAGACAGTCAATTTCCCCAACATCGTATATTGAAGAGTTTGCACTTTTTTCTAACATGTATTTTTAGTGCTTTGTTGAAAATCAGTTGGCTTTAGATCTATGGGTTTACTCTAGGCTGTGCTCCGTTCCGTCAGGAGGGTCTGCTGAAGCTGTTAACTCACAAACAGCTATCTGTTTTTATGCATCCATGTCCCTCAGGGCTTATCTGAATGCAGTGTGGCTTATCGGAGTATTTCTTACAAATATCTAGTTCTTTGTCTGAGGCGTTTTGGAAACCTGATATTTTCCATTTCTTTCTCATTTTCAGTGACATTTTTTATTACTCGCAAGAGCTTTCTCTCCTGCTTAAAGACCCATAATCTAGATAGAGAACTTACAGCCTACACCTAAAACAGTGTCATTCAAGTATTTTTCTCCCTGTTTCAGGAGAAAATTTTAAAAATTGAAAACTTTTCCTTTTACTCAAGTAGAGTAGTTCCCCTGTTTCTGGTGTCATGGTACCAATTCACATTTGCTTCTGAAGAGCTCTCTGGGTACATTATCAAGGTAGTTTTCCTCACAAAGAAAACTCCTTCCCTCACATGAATTCTGGTTCAAGCTGTTAATATCATACTTTTATAAAAATATATATTATATAAAGCATACATATTTTTACAAGTACACAGTCTAATGTTGGCCATTTTGCCTTATAGCTCCAATAGGGCTGTTCATCATTTGTCTAGATTGTGTGTTATGTGACTCTAGAAGTCACATTTACATTACAGACTGTGTATCTGGAAATCCCTAAAGTTATATGGTCCATAATCTACGTGAACATATGTTCCGGGACTTCCTCAAGGACCACCCACCATCTCACTAATTATCTCTCACTGGCCCAATTCCACATTCCTGGGGGGGAACATTTGGTCATCTGTTTTGGGTCAGTTGTCCACTCCTGTCCAATAAGATTTGCTCAAGTTGGAAACATCTTATTATATACACGTGGATCCAGAGTCCTATTTTTCTTGGGGAGCCCCCAGGGAGAGGGAAACAGAAACTAGTTCTCTGAGAGACCGAAGCACTTGAGCTGCTCCTCAAGGTTTCTGCTCTGTGGTTGCTGCCAGAATCTAGTTGTCTGCCTACATTTGAAAAGGCCAAGTTTCCTGTGTCCCAGACATCACCCCTCTTACCTCCCCTTTCCTGTTGTCAGACATTGGTCAAGTGTCTTGGGTGTATAATCATGAAGAAATGTGGGCTTCCAGGGTTCCCTCCCATCCACTCCCCTGTTTCTATGGAGATCACTTAAAAACTAGGTAAGAGAACAGCTTTCTGTGTCCATGGGTTTATCTGGAGTCCTGGGCTGCTAGTCTCTGGCATCATGTCTAGCCTTTTGTTTTTGTGGCAGTTTGGGGTGTTCTTTGAACAGATAGAAGGTGTTAGCCCTCTTACATTCCCCTCTCCTTTGTACCAGCCAGGCCTCGGGTGGTGTAAAACCAGACACTCTAATAGCCCCCTCCCCAAATTCTCTCCAAACGTGGTTGCCATATTTAACAGGCAAGACCATGAAGTACTCGGTTTCAGAGGGCTGGGAAAAGGAGTCTTATTCCTGAATTACTATGTGGAACAGAGCGACTGCCTGCCAGTTATGCAAGTGAAAAACAGATTTCTATTGTTTGAGTCATAATCTAGCACGGATCTCTTTTAACATCAGATTCTGTACCCTAAGTAGTACAGAAACTGCTCTCTCAACAGGAATGAAAATGTGTGAAGATGGAAAATAAGTGAAAAGCCCCAAACAGGTGGTACTTGCCAGTTACAAAACGGGAGAGAGAAAAACTAAGTAGGCTGAAAAGTTGGGGTGTCGTAGTAAGCGATGGCAAGGTCTGTCTGCAATTGGCTCTCTGCCATCACAAGGGTATCTGCCTCTCCAGAGGACGCCCTGATAAAGAGACAGGATTTCAGAACTTTCTTGCATTTGAGTTCAGCCCTTTGCTGCTTATGAAAAATTATTACTACAATATGATCATTTTTGGCAATAAGTTACTAGTACAAACTATAAAAGAAGATAAATAGAGAATAAGGAGTCCCAAGATTTAGAAAAGCTTGTTGATACTGGATACCAAATTAGGATCAAAATGAAAATGTGTAACACACACACACACACACACACACACACACACACACACACACACACACACACACGGAGAAAATAGACCATTAAGAATTAGCTATTGAAGCTCAACCCCGAAGGAAAGCTCAAATTAAGGGTGGACCTTTCCACCCAAAGCAGTTGTTTAGATGGCCTAAAGGTATCTGCTGCTGGGTCCAAAGAAAGGTACTGAAACAAGAAAGCAAATAATTCAGGCTTCAGAACCAGCTCTAGGAAAGGACTTTGGGTGTGGTCACTGGCATTTGGAATTTACTGGAAGCAGAGAAATGGGAAGGTTGTTGTTACCAAGGGGATTGGATTACAAAGATCCTAAGCCCAGACCAATAATTTCTGATTGGTCAAGCCTTCTCTTCTCGCACTAAATTTTTCTGAGCAGGAAGTGGCCTCTGGAGGCTCGACAGTCTTCTTGAGGGTCACTCCAAAAGTGGCCCCATTGATAATGACTGAGGAGGAATATCTTAGAGAGTAGTGTAGGAGACACCAAAGAAAACTACATAGGGAATCCCTCCCAGAGGGTAGGTCAAGGGGTAACAAGGGGCTTAACCTGCCAGAGAGAGAATCTTTACACTGCTCACTGCTAAGATTATGTATTTCCTGTTTCTTTTTTCTTTGTGCAGAAAGTGTCTTAATAGCTGTTATCAAGTTCCTGTTTCACCCATGGATAGTGGATATGATAGAGCAGAACTTCTCAACCTGTGGGTCATGACCCCTTTGTGGGTCAACCATCGGAAAACATAGATATTTTTACCATATGATTCATAACAGGAGCAAAACCGCAGTTATGAAATGGAACAAAGGTAATTTTGAGCTTGGGTCACCACATCATGAGGAGCTGCATTGAAGGGCGGCAACGTTAGGAAGGCTGAGAAGCACTGTGATAGAGGGACAGATAACTGGTCTAGTAGCCAAGACATTGCTGAACCACGAGGAGAAAGAGCTTGCACCCTCTTGGTCTAGTATCCTGGGCTTTGAGTTTGAGCAGGGGTACTGTGGGTTGTCTTCATGAATGCAGTGTCCCTCTGATAGAGTGAAGGGTGGTAAGGACTCTTAGTGTCCAGAAGAGCTATAATAGACCTACAATTATTTACTTAGACTCCATTTGCTAAAGATCCACTGTATCGTCTGTGAATACACAGCATCCTGAGCTATGAAGGCCATTACTGTCATAACCAAGTTATGCCGTTGACAGAGACCAACATGCCCGAGTCCTTCCACAGATTAGAATTTATTTCCTGTTCATAGAGCCACAAGCTTCATCAGGTTCATCATAGTTTGACTTAGTAGTTGTTATTATGCTATCCAAATTTCTTATCATTTTCTCCTGTGTGTGTGTTTCTATTTCTCTGTGTGTGCATTTCTCTGTGTGTTTCTGTTTATCTCTGTGTGTCTCTCTGTGTGTGTGTGTGTCTGTGTGTGTTTCTCTGTGTGTGTGTCTGTGTGTGTATTTTTCCATGCATGTGTTTCTCTGTGTGTGTTGCAGTCAGTGGTTGATGCTGGACACTTTCCTCAATTGCTTTCCACCTTATCTTTTGAGACAAGGTTTTTCAATGACCTCTAGCTCGCGCACTAGCTCACTGATTGGCTAGACTGGCTGCCCACTACAGTCCCGTACCTGCCTTCTACTCCCCTCATGCTAAGGTTACAGATGCAAACCATTGTTCATGGTGCTGGGAACCAAACTCAGGACCTCAAAAAGTGCCTGTGTGTTAGACACTTAACAGACTAAGCCATCTCCCAGCCCTTCATTCTTAATCTTTAGCATCTGCAGTACCTAGGCCATATACCACACTTGCAATAGTTGTGTTTGGTAGCAGAGATTTAGAAAACAGTAGAGGCCATATACCCAAAGCAAAGAGTGAGCCAGCACAAATGTCAGAGACTCTGCTGGTGACGGAACTAGGAATGTCCCGCTGCAGGCTGTCGAGCTGGAAGGCCAGTCTGCAATTTTGAAGTGGGTGACATGCTGGTGTCAAAACAGGGACTATCAGTCTGATCATTCAGATCAGTTTAATAAGGATAAGCTGAAGCCCAGGGACAAACATAAATTCTTTGACAATTTCTGTGATCATGAAGGATGTTGGGAGATGCCCATGACAAAATAGCCAGCTGCCATTAATTTGTCACAGCCTCTCTTTCTGTTTCAGGTAAGGGATTACATCAGTCTTTTTAAACATTTATTTTATATAAGAGTTTGTTTACTACTATCATGCATGTATGTGGGTGTGTGTGTGAGAGAGAAAATTGGCATATGTGTGTTATGGCAGACCTGTGTCACAGAGCTTCTGCAGAGGTCAGAGGTTAACTTTCAGGTGTCTGTCCTCTCTTTCCACTTGGAGAGGAAGTGTCGCTCTGTTTCTGTCTCTCTGCACTCCTGGCTAGTTGGATGCTTCTGTCTCTGCCTCCCATCTGGCCACCAGAATGCTGGGATTACAGATGTGTATCACTACATCTGGCTTTTTTATGTGTGTTCCTAGGATCAGATTCAGATCACCAGGTTTATGTGGCAAGCACTTTGGCTGGCTGAGTCACTCGGTAATCCCTGGCATTCAAGGAGCTGTGTTTTTCTAAACTGAGGTACTTAGTGTGTCATTCTAAGAACCTTCCCTCGCTCCCTTCATATAGCATTGCCATATTTAACAGGTCAATATGGGGCATGCCATAAACTTTTAGATAAACAATAAATAATATTTGCATGCCCCATGCACTATTTTGGCACACACTGCTATTAGAATATTTATGCCCTTTATCAGAAATTCAGATTTAGGGGCTTGAGAGGTGATTCACTGGTTAAGAGCACTGGCTCCTCTTCCAGAGGACCCAGGTTCAGTTCCCAGCATGGCAGCTCACAACTATCTGTAACTCCAGTTTCAGGGGGACCCTCTGATACCCTCACACACTCAAACATGCAAGCAAAACACCAATGCACACAAAATTTAAAAAAAAAAAAGAAATTCAGATTTAACTGAGGATCTTGAATTTTATCTAACGATGCTATGCTTACTGTTCCGTGATAAAAGAATGGATGTAAGGGCTGGGCAGAGTGGCATGTTTATAATCTGAGCACCTGGGAACCAGAGGCAAGAAGATGCTCTGAAGTTTGAGGTCAGTCTGGTCTATGTAGAGAGTTCTAGGCCAGTCACAGTTTCAGGTCAGGGGTGGGTGGTGGGGTGGGCCTGGACTTAAGCTTTTGACGTCACTGGGTCTTGTGGAAGCTTGGGAAGCACTCTGCCACAGAGCTCCAGCTTATTACACTTCTCTCCGTGCACACATAGGTGTGCTCATGCTCTCTCCCATAGGACCCTACTCATCTCCACCTCCAAAGTTCCAGTCATTCGACCTTGGAACACAGACCGGGTAGCGCACAGGTCAGCTCACAGCCTGTCAGGGTGCAAAAGTTTTGCATGAAAAAGAAGCAGTGATGATATCAACCAAACAGATGGGTTGTCTCAAGGATCTGAACCGCTCACATGAGAGAGTTAGTCACAGGAATAGAAGCCAAAAGACACACAGAGCAAGAAGCAGAAAGGTGAGCTCATGGCTCAGCGGAGGACCTGAGAAGTACTTCTGGTGGGGTGGGAGGTGGGGGAAGGTGTCGAGGGCTGCTCAGCAGCAACAGGAGCATTCTGGGGGAGGGGGATAATGAAATTGCGATTCCTGGCAATGGCAGAACACTGGAGACCTGTGAGCCTTAGTTCTGGGAGTCCAGAGTTAGCCTGCTGCTGGGAATGAGCCATAACAGTCCTGTTCCCAGACCAAGACCCAAGCTCTTTATGGCCCAGCTGGACCAGTCTGGTGTTTAGTTTTCTTTGGTTCACAGAGAGAGCTGTCTCCTTGGCTGACCTTTCTTATTTCTGTTTCTGTCCTTACAGTCAGCCACCATCATTGCTGGGATGGAGTTCACCCCACCGAGAACGACAGGCCTTCCAGCCTGCATGTGCTGTTCAGTCCCCACCAGGGGAAGAGATTGTCACATCCTCCACCTCCATATTTCAGCATCAAGGAAATCTTCAAATGCCAACACCTTCTGGTTTCAACTTGGAGCTTTGGATGTGTGCCGTGTACCACTGCCTACCTTTGAAAAAAGTCTCTGTTAAGGCATCTTTCTGTGCCCATCAAATTAGCACTTGGCATGGGGCCTGGTACTTGCCTGTGAATACCTACAGACCAACGAACACATGCAGGAATAGCCTCTGCCCACGTCATGTAGGACACCTGTGGTGTTGGTGGAACATCCTGGGTCCTAACTCCAAAACCACCTGTTTAGTGAGCATGGGCAAGCAATTCAATCCTCTAGGCCTCCATTTTCTCCCCTGTAAATGAGGGCGTGAGAGTCACTGCTCTGTTTGGGCCCTTGTGGGGTTTAAAATAGCAGATGTGTGAAAGTCTGTATGTGACAAGCCCCCTGGGGTGTGAACTGCATTGAGTAGGAGGAGGTTGTGCTTGTGTGAGTTGCACACTTCAAGCTCTCAGGACACAAGGCTCTGTCTGACAGAAAGGCAGACTTTTAGGAGCTGGGGAAATGGCTCAGTGGGTAACAACACTTTTTGTGTAATTATGAGGACCTGAGTTCAGATCCCCATATATTTTATATTTATATATTATATATAATATTATATTTAATATTATATATTAAAAATATAAAATCAGATGTGGTCACACTCGAGTGTAACTCTCCTGCTGGTGTGGAGTGAGGCAGGGGGATTGCTGGGGATTGTTGGTCACCCGACTAACAAAAATAAAATAAAATAAAAAGCATGAGCTCCAGACTCAGACAGAATGAGGAACTGTTTCAAGGGAATAAGATAGAAGTGACATGATAGAGGAGAACAAAAATATTCTTCTCTTCTGGCTTCTGCTTGCACACATATGTATATATACACACATACATACACGCATGCATGTATGCATATACCAGTCTCTTGAGTGAGAGCACACACATACATGCACACACAGCAGGCATTTATATTTGCCAGCTGGCGTGACTTTAGTTTGTTAGGCTTTGAGCTTAAGTTTTGCAATTTTGGAATTTAAAACCAAATAGAGTTATTTGCAGTATTTAAAGAGCCTCAAAAAGGAGTATCATTATTGTCATAATAATTTGTTTTAAACATAAGTCAAACAAACTTTTATGAAACACTCCTTTAACAAACTCCATGACTCAACAGAGAGGAAAATGAGAAAGTGCAGCTCACGTTATGGAATGGATGGTTCTCTGTGGCCCTGCACAGCTGCTGAGGACTACTCCTGCTTCCGCTCAGCGCTGACTCTGGAATTTCCAAAATGTCATAACAGCATGCCTTCAAAATAATGCGCCCAGGCCCCTGCACCCCCATGTGTGTAATATTGTCAGGATGTTTTATCTGCTGCCATAGATTGTGCACATGACAAATCCATTTCCCCCAACAAACCATCACATATGTCCACACTGTCTATAAATTTTGAATTCTGACAGCTCTGCAATTATCCTCTGATGTTTGGATTGGCCTGGGTTGGATGTAATCGGAGGGCGATGTTCTTAAAGAATAAAGGAGATGTCACTCTTTTCTTCCTGATGGGTCCCTTCTGGAGAGGGTGATGTCAGACACATGCAAGACTTAACCTTGCTGGAGAGAGCCCCACCTACTTTCCCCAGGGTAGATGAGATTGAGCAGGACTTAAAGACCCCACCTCTGCGGGTGATTACAAGGTCACCATGTACTTAGGTTTGGCTTTGTGATAATACATCTGGCATCAATAGACTTTCCTTCTTTCCAAAGCGCTTTCCTATTGGTGATCCTGGTTTGCCCTCACAGAAGGAGAATGAGGAGCTGGTTTCTCTACTCTGGTTCAGGGCAGGCTTGAATGTTTTGTAAAACAGTGCTATAATCACCTCTGGCTGCTCAGGGTTGTGTGAATGCAACTGTGGCAGGGGAGGGCTTTGAAAAAGACAAAAAGTTATGAATAGAAACAGGCTGTGATGGGAACAGTCATGTACATACTCTAGAAGATGCAGAGATGGAAGGAATGTAAGTAATAGCACAGTAAAGAGATTTTCATTTAAGCTGGGTATAGTGGTGGATGGCTAAAATCCCAGCAAAGGGCAGATCAGAAGTTCAAAGTCATTTTCTCTCCATAGATGAGGCAAACCTGGACTACATGAAATCCTGTGTTAGTAAAAACCTTTTTTTTCCTTGTGTGTGTGTGTGTGTGTGTGTGTGTGTAGACAGATGAGTGGTGGACATGGGCAGCACACATTAATTTAGTAGGCTCTGATAGTTTAGTTTCTCACCTCTTGAGATACCTAAAATATAGATCAAGCCTTTGATCAAGCTGGTGTTGGCTCATTCTCCACGTTCACTCACAAAAGGATATCACATGCAAGGGAGAACAATGTAATCATCAGGGAGACTTTGTTTCCAACTTATATTTCATGCAAATACAAACTGTGAGTTCACACATGTAACAAAATGCTGACTTGACACTGGCTCAAGCATGAAATTCACTGACTTGTGGGACAAACGGACATGGAGCAGTGAAGGGCTTTTGTTGGGGACTGATCCAGGGACTCAAACGGATTCCTCAGGACTTAGACTCCCTATCCATCTCTAGGATCTGCTCTTTTTTTGTACTGGCACTGTGGAGTCTCTTGGTGAGTGACAAATGTCCCCTGGCAGCCTTAGGCTTGTGTTTTCAAATCTTAGCACTTTCCATGAGAATGGTGATCTGTCCCTAGTGACTTTAGCATAGGTCCCTATGACTAAGACTCCTCGGACTGACCTGGAATCCCCGCTGGAGAGACCCCCTTTTTCCAGACAATGATTCGTGATGAGCTAGGGCTGTATCTTTTATCTATTTCTTTCTCTAGGTTAGGGACAGGGTGTGCAGTGAGCTCAGCCTCATTTGAACCATGTGAATGGAGGTGTGGGTGTTCCCCAGAGGAGAATGGAAAGAATGCTAAGAAAAAATAGGGGGGCTGGAGAGATGGCCCTGGTAGTTAAGAGCGTAGTATGTATTACTATTCCAGAGAACCTGAGGTCAGTTCCCAGCACCTGTGTTGGTTGGCTCACAACACAGCTCCAGGAAGGTGTGATGACCCCGGCTTCAGAGGGCACCTGCACCCCATGCTCATATCCTCTCCACACTCTGATATACACACATTTAAAAAAATCTTTAAAAAAGACAGCGAGTAGAATGGAGCCCAAGACTTATTTTTTTCTTTAACTTTCATATTCCTTGCTTCTTTGGTCTAGACCCTCTCATTGATCTTTGAGACCCAATTCTTTCCTTTTGCTTGATTCATTCTACATGCAAGGCTTTTCTTTGGGCTTTCTGGTGGGGTTGTTCAGCTTGAGTCCTCTGCAGTGTTTGTTTCTCTTTGCAGAACCCCATTTCTAAGTTGTGGATTGTCTTCGCCATCTCCGTCAGCCTTGTCTGTTTTCCTGAGCTTCGCTCAGGCGTTTATTCTCCTTTCTCCCTAATTTCATTTCACTGTTTCCTTGTGTCTTCCTCATACTCCTTGAATCCTTTGATGAAGTTGATGATTGCTTCTTTAAATTCTGTTTCCTAGGGTTCATCTAGGTCATTCTCATTGGCACACATTTCTACAGGACTGGGAGGGTTTGGAGGGGAGATACTGGTTTGATCTTTCTATTTGGTTTTGTTTGTTTTCCCAATGAAATCTGCATGTGTGGATTTCTGCTCTGAGCCAGTTATGAACAGAGCAGCTTGGGGCAGAAGAGAGGCTGTGTGGGTGGGTTGAGGCTAGAGCTCAGAAATGGCTTAGGTGGAATGAAGTCTGTCGGACTGGGTTGGTGTAGAAGATGCGAGTCCTGGTATGAGCCTGGTGTGTAGGCTAGATCTTGCTGGGTGGAGAAGTCGGATGTGATATGGTAGGCGTTATCAGGCTGGGGGTCAGGTAGAGTGGAGCTTGGCAGAATCCTTGAGGTAAGTTGGGTGGAATGCAGGCAGGGGTGGGTAGCTGAGTGCTGCCCCGGCTTGTGGTGTGGGTATGTGGGTACCTGTGAAGGTCAGAAGAGGGCTTTAGACTAGCTGCAGCTGGAGATACAGGCAGTTACAGGCCTCCTGTGAGCCTCTTGACACTGGTACTAGGAATCAAGCTCAGGTCTGAGGAGCTGCAGATATGCTTAGGCACTGTTTTTTCCAGGGCTAGAGTGTAATCGAAGTAGACGAAAGTGACAGTCATCATAGTAAACAAGGTGCCTGGGTGACCAGTAAGCACATGACACACGTTCCCAATGGGCTGAGCTTTGCCGATCTGTTAGAACTACGTGGCTGAAAGTCACTGATCAAATTCAAAGCTCTCATTTTCAAGGTCATACTGTTGCCTAGCAAGTTTGTTCTGGGAATGATGAACAGAAGTTTGACCTCGGATTCTGACTTCTCAATAGAGATTTTCTCAGTGTTAAGAGCCAACACAGGGACTTTTCCTGAGTTTCTCACGAGATGTTGCCCTTCCAAAGGTGAGGGGGTTTGTTTATTTTTTATTTACATATTTATATATTTATTTAGTGTTAATAGGGACCCAACCCAAGCCTTCATGTATACTGGACAGGTGGTCTGTCACTAAACTACACCCTAGCCCTTCTCCCAAAGAATTCATTAAGAACCACAATGGTCATATGTCTGTCAGGCAAGGCTTGATCTAATAGTTCAACAATGTCGCCAAAGATTCAGGTTCTCTCGTCTTTTCAGATTTCCAGATGCCTTCTTTATCTTGTCTTATCTGCTGCCCATTGATCATAGGATAGCTTCTAGAGTGATCCTTGATGTCTTCCAGAATTCCCTCATCCTGTTTACACACAAGGCAAGAAAGTAGCTTCCCAGGAGTTAATACAAGTGAAGTGGTTTTTTTTCTCAGTGAGCATCACCTCTCATGGGATATGGCAGGGACAGTGGTGTGTGTGTGTGTGTGTGTGTGTGAATGACTACCTACTGTAAAACAAACTAGGTCAAGAAGAGAGTGGTATGCTGATAACGATGCCTGGCGCATTCTTCAGGGGTACATGGTGTGTGTGTGCGTGTATGTAAGAAGGCAGAGAGAGACATCTTTTTTTTTTAAATTTTTTTATTTTTTGTTATCAATCACAGGTTAGGTGAGAGACATCTTTTTAGGAGTGTGTCTTTGTTAGTGAGTAGACTGATACCAAATATTTGAAAATACAACAAGGGAATGGCATTTGAAAGGAAGAGGAGAGAATCTGAATTTTGGATCTATTGTATCTATTGAATCGCCTGCAGAATGTTTGGACAATGCTGTTGAGGAGAAAGAGGAAATCAGGACTCAGAAAATCAGATTTGGATTGGAGATATAGACATGGAAGTTGAAAATGGTGGAGGTGAGTGGGTGCAAGGTGAGAGCCTAGTGAGTGGACTGAGTGAGGAGGAAACCTGATACCTACAAAGACAGGAGAAAGGAGACTTGCAGGAGTCCAAAAGTGTCCCTGGGAAGTTTCATGAGAAAGTCCCTGAGAAAGAGGAATGTCACAGAGATCAGATGGGCCTTTAGTGGATTCAGTGCAGTTCAGCATCTAAGGGTCTTTAGCATCTGTGGAGCAATAGATGAGGTTGAGGGGTCAGTGGGGACTCAGTGTGGAGCCATGGGGCTGAGGCAGAACCTGGAGGTGAAGGAGGAGAGAGCACAAGTGAGGAAAGAGGGAGGGTCCTGCCTGTTTCCTGAAAGGGCTTTACAGAGAGATGGCAAAAAGTGCCTTTTATGTTAGAACATTTCACTTCAGAATGTTCCTCTCTTTGGTTAGGGGTGTGTGTTTGTGTGTGTGTGTGTGTCTGATGTGGGGTCTACTTTACATACTAGATGCAACTTCCTCTTCCTAGACCAGGTAGGGCAGACTTTGTGTCAGGGTGTTCCCTGTAACGTGCTCAGGCAGCCAGTGAAGTTCCTGCTTTTCCTGTACACTCTGACCCAGCCTAGGGACATCTTCCAGTGCAGACCAGACATCCTGTGTGATAGAAGCTATCTCGTTTTATCTCCATCTCTCACCTCACCCTAAAGAAAGAGCCAGAGCCTTTCCAGTCCCCTCCCCCCATACAAGTATCTCCTGGACTGCCTTATGTGTAGACAGATCACTGAGCATAATGCCCAGACCCCTCAATCTCCAGTTTATTCCTCTGTTCATCTTGCAACCTGACTGTCTACAATTCATTATTAGATCTGGAATTTGAGAGGATCTGACAGCCATTCTCTCATGGTCCTCTTAGCCCTTTACTGCTGTGTCTTCCTGTCAGGAACCCACAGCCTTTTTTTTGCCTGTTGCTGATATTGTCCCAGTTGACACTTTCTCTTCCCTGAATGCTATCTCATGGAAATAGCCGAGACTTCTGTACAGGCCCTAAGGGACAAGCTTTGGAGACAGGGCTTATGTGAGAGGTATTCCCAGCTCAGCTTCTTCCCTTTCACCTTCTGTTAGACTGTCATTACTTCCAAGGAAACCTCAGCAACTGTGCTGGTGGGCACAAGAAAAGCAGAGTTCAAGTCCCCCCGGAATGCCATCCTTAGCACCTACAGTTAGTGCTCCAGGCATACTGTCTTCGGCTGGTGGCAAATGTCACCCCTCCAGACTCAGCTTGGGACCTGCACTGTAGAACCTTGAGCCACCACTGAGCTGCAGCAGGCTCCAAAGGAACGGCAGAGAGGCCTCAGATGGCTTTGGATACTTGGCCAGGTCTAACATCTGCCCTTAGCTGGGTCCTAGCTCCTGACTTGTGTCAAAATAAAGTGATTATCTTCTTCCTGGAATCCATATTCTACCTGGACCATGAAACTGGAACATCTGCTACTTAGGGTTCCAAGTGCCCCAGGCTGTATTTTCTACTTCTGTTATTTTGAACCAGAAACTGTTGTTAATAGGAATTCATTGTGATGATTCTCTTCTGGCCAAAGCACTCATCTGTAGGGCCACACAAGCAGACTTTCCTTGTTTTTAATTCTTTTCTTATGCCAATGGAGCCCATCCAAAGACGACTCACACAGCTGAAAAGAAAACCAACCAACCACTGTATTCAGCTCTAGAAGAAACTTAAAACAACAGTGCCAGTGTAGCCTGAAGCTGTACTGTCCGATGTAGCTGCTGGTCACAGGCAGACGTCTCTTTTAGTCATGCTTGTCACTGCAGGTATTGAATAGTCACATGTGACTCAGTTGCCACCACGTTGGACAGGGCAAAATGAACAGTCACTCTGGGGAAAGTTTCATGGGACAGCCTAGACTAGCACGTGGTACTTTAGACTGTATGTTCTACCCTGGTATGGTATGGTGTAGAACAGGTATGGTTCTACCCTGGGCCAAATTAAGGAAGGGGGAGGGAATTCTTGGGGGAGGGTAGGAGTTGTGCTCAGGGGTTGGAATGGGCCTTGTGTGTTGGGCACACCTCCCAGAGAACAGGGCTAGTCAGAGTGCAGAGCAACTTTAGAGCTGCTGTGAAGGCCATCAGACTGAGAATAACAGGCACAGAGAACAGAGCAGAGAGGTATTCTGCCCTCTCAATTCTTGGTCTCCATTTTACTCACTCACTCTAGCCTAACAGGAGGAGAGAGTTCTAACCATAGCCCTGTTACCCATCTATCTGAAAACGCTGTGGGGTAGGGAATCTGGACCATGGCCAGCAACCCACTCTTACCTCTCAGTTCAGACTTCTGACCTCCTGTGTACCTGTTTATTGATGAGCGCCTTACAGGACAGATTGAGTTCAACCACTTCTTGAACTTGACTCTTACTTCCCCCAGTGAGATGTATGTAGGCAAGAAACTAAATTTCTTCAAATATTAGTTTGTCCACCTGCAAAATAGGGGGCTCATAGCATTGCTCTCGTGGGGTAGTTACAAGGATCCACAGACTAGGATTTACAAAGGATTGGCCTAGATCCTGGTGACAGTAATGTGCTGATTTCATGATGTTATTTCTTACACTGTTTACAGCTTTTTTGCTGCTGTTGTTTCTATTTCCTTCTTAATTTAAAATATTTTTGTGCAATTGAATTTATTAATCACTTGTTTAAGAATATGTGTTTTGACTAGGCATGGTAGTGCAGAGGCAGATGGATCTTTGTAAGTTCAAGGCCACTCTGATTTACAAAGCAAGTTCCAGGACAGCCAGGCTGTTACACCGAGAAGCTCTGTCTCATAAAAACAAAACAAAACAAAAAAACATATTTTATATAAGAAAAAAGAAAAAAATCTTTTTTTGCCTGACTTCTCAAGTGCTAAGATTATAGACATGTGTTACCATACCTGGTTTGTTGGGACTTCGAATCAAACCCGGGGCTTTGCGCACACCATGCATACTTCTACCTATAGCTCAAGCCCAGAGCCAATCATCTTTTAAATGGGCCCAGTTGTGGAACTGTAACCCAGTTAGTCAGGAAGTTAAGGCAGGATGATTCCAAGTTCAAGGCAGCATGGGCAACTTAGTGAGACCCTGTCTCAGAAATAAAAATGAAAATAATCATTTGAGGATGGAGTTCAATGGTAGAACTCTTGGTTATTATATGTAAGACCCAATTTTCTGTGGTCTCCTTCTGTATTTTCTTCCTGAAGCATTTTCCTCTTGAACTATGTCTACAGAAAAGTACACAGTTTTTACCCAGTTGATACATCCATGTAACAGGGCTAGGTCAAGAAAGAATGCTATTAGAAGCTCAGGAACCTACATGGACTGGTAGGATTAACAGTAAAAATGGTCATCCTACCAAAAGCAATCTACAGATTCAATACAGTCCTATCAAAATTCCAACACAACTTATCATAGAAATTGAAAGGATAATTTTCACTGTCATATAGAAACACAAACCATGCAGAATAGATAAAACATTCCTGAATGATAAAATAACTTCCAGAGATGTCACCATTCTTGACCTCAAATTGTGCTACAGAGCTATAGTAATAAAAACAGCATGGAACTGGTACAAAAACAGACAAGGATCAGTGGAATCGAATTGAAGGCCCATAGATGAATCCACCTACCTATGGACACCTGAATTTTGATAAAGAAGTCAATACTATGATTTGGAAAAAAAGACAGCATCTCCAACAAATGGTACAGTCAAATTAGATGGCTGCCCCATCTCAGAAGAATGCAAATAGTTCCATACTTACCACTCTGCACAACTCCAAATGGGTCACAGATCTCAACATAAAACTAGATACAATAAACCTGAAAAAAGAAAAAATGAGGAATATCCTTGAACTCATTGGCACAGGAAAAGGCACAGAAACTTATTAGCACAGAATGCCAATAACGTGGTACTAAAGACAACAATTAATAAATGGAACCTCACGAAACAAGAGCATTTGTATGGCAAAGGACACCACTGTTAGGACAAAGCAACAGGCTACAGAATGGGCTTTTTTTTTTTTTTACCAGCTAATAGCTAAATATTAGAGAATATCCAAAATATATATTTTTTTAAAATTGGATATCAAGAAAGCAAATAGCCCAATTTAAAAACGGGGCACAGATCTTAAAAAAAAAAAAAGAATTCACAGTAGAGGAATCTCAAATGTCCGAGAAGCACTTAAAGAAATGTTCAACATCCTTAGTCATCTGGGAAGTGCAAATCAAAACTACTTTGAGATTTCATCTTACACCCATCAGAACAACCAAGATCAATAAAGTAAATGACAGCTCATGCTGCCGAGGATGTGAAATAAAGGAGCACTCCTCCATTGCTGGTGGGAGTGCAAAGTTGCACAGTCACCATGGAAAGTAATGTGGTGCTTCCTCGGGAAGATGAGAATCTATCTATCTCAAGTTCCTGCTCTACCACTCTTGAGCATATACCCAAAGGATGCTTCTTCCTACCACAGAGACACTTGATCAGCCGGCTTCATTGCTGCTCTATTCATAATAGCCAGAAATTGAAAACAAGCAAGATGTCCATCAATGAATAAATGGATAAAGAAAAAATGGTACATTTACACAATGGAGTATTACTCAGTCACTAAAAACATGAAATCATGAAATTTGCAAGTAAATGGATGGAACTAGAAAAAAATCATCCCAAGTAAGGATCCTAGACATTAGGTATTCAGAATGACAGGCATAGAATGTATTATCTTGTATGTGGATGTTAGCTGTTAAGTCATTGATGAACAAGCTACAATCTGTATAACCACAGAGAAGAAAGGTAGAAAGTTTGGGATTTCAGAGTGACAGGAGATAGATCTCCTGAGGAAGGGGAAATAGAATAGACAGGGGAGAGGCTGAGGACTGAGATGATAGGATCAAACGGGAAGGGGAAGTGAAGAGGGGGCTAAGGGAGGAAATCTGGATGGAGGGACAGCTAAAACTAAGGGCCATTTGAGGGCTTGTATGGAAACCTCGTACAGTGGAAGCTTCCTATAATATGTGCGTACATCAAGGGGATCTAAATAAAATTGCCAAACAACAGAGACAGAGGCCCAACTGGACATCCCTTGTTGCCAAATGAAGCTTTCAGTACTTGGAAAGGGTTACATATAATTGAGTTTCTGGCTAAAGGGGTTCCATGGGAACCCCTAAACAGCCCAGTGTATTGTCAAGGCTATCGGTTGCTTCCTGTAAACTGACAGCAAGGCCCTATTTCTGACAACACACACACAACTCAATGAACACAGAGGGGTCGAGCTGGTGCCTACAGAGAACATAACAATTAATGACTCCTAAGAACATTCTACTACGCTCATAGGTCTGTGCCTTGCTCAGCCATCTATCAGAGAAGCCTTGTCCTGCAGCAGATAGGAAAAAATACAGAGATCCACTCCAGACAATATGCAGAGTAAGAGAACTTGGAAGACTCAGGCCTAAAAGTGATGTTTCCATCTAATCCCTCCCTTCAGGGCTCAGGGAACTCTGCAGATGAGGTAGAAAGCATAAGAGCTAGAGGGATGGAGGACACTAAGGAATCAAGACCTTCTAGACACAATTGAGCTCAGAGAGACTGAGGCAGCATGCACAGGACCAGCATGAGTCTGCAGATGAGACCCTAGAGCTGAAAGGAGACATGGGCACATGCCCCAATCCCAAACCTAGATGCCACCAATTCATAGCCACTGCAAATGAAAGATTAGTTTTCTCCAAGAGAACTTCACGGGGAGACAAACCATTCTTAAGGGCAGTCCTCATGCCTAGCAATAGATGGCCAACACAAAATGAACTCAACATCTTTGGTGGCTCTTTGTCTCATAATGTTAAGTTATATATATATATATGTATATATATATACATACATATATAAACTTTGCTGGTGTTGCTGGTATATTATGACTTTGGTTTTGCTCTTTTATGTTTGTGTGTACAAATATGTGTGTCTCCGTCTCTATATGTTTCTTGTGCTTTTTCTTTGGCTCTTTTTCTCGTTTGTTTTGTCATATTTTTCTTTCTAAAGATTTATTTATTTATTTATTTATTTATTTATTTATGCCATCTTCTGCCTGCATTTGTACCTGCACACCAGAAGAGGACACCAGATCTCATTAGAGATGGTTGTGAGCCACTATGTGGTTGCTGGGAATTAAATTTAGGACCCTTGGAAGAACAGCCAGTGCTCTTACCCTCTGAGCCCTCTCTCCAGCCCCCATTTGTTTGTTTTCTAAAGGGAGACTGAAAAGGTGTGGATCCAAAGGGAGAGAAGGTGGGGAGAGACTTGGAGGAGTTGAAGGACGGGAAAACAATCAGAATATATTGTATGAAAAATATTTTTAATGAGAGAGAAAGGGAGAGAGAGAGAGAGAGCTATTTGGGAGCTCAGGCCCTCTTTATTCAGTCCAGGCCCTCTTTAGTCATGGGGCCTTTTTTTCAGATTCATCTACAGTGTCCAGGAGTGAGGATGTATTTGCTCATTCTTAAGGATTTCCGTTATTCAGCCCTGTGGATCCACAGCAGTGTACTTACCCCTTCTACTGTCAAGGTTGGCATAGGAAATGCCCACCACAAGCCTGTGTGTTGAAGCCTCGCTCGCTGGTTAGTGGTACTATTTTGGGGACATTCTGGAGACTTCAGGAGCTAGGCTCTCAGTAGGAGGAGGTCATTGGGGGTGTATTCTTGGGTGAGCCATCCTGATTTTCTCTCCATTGTCTACCACAAGGTGAAGATGAGTCTAGGCCGTCTGATTTCACTACCACGAAGTAATTCTTCATAACCAAGAATCACAGAGCCAGCATTCACAAACCTAGTCTTCCAAAACCACCAGCTGAAAGAAATCCTTCCCCACTAAAGTTTTTGCAGGGTATTTTGGTCACAAGGCAAAGGTAAGTAACCTGTACCTCTTAGGAGAAGTAGGGTAGGTTTTTTACATTTTCTTTGGCTGCAGAAATGGCACAGGAGTGGGAACACACGTGCTTATGTTTCTGTTGAGTGTGCAGACCCAGCAGAGGAAGCACCAGGCCATTGCTCAGGTGCTGCTAGAGTCACTGAAGATCAGAGAAGGCTCTTTGGTGTATCCAGTCTGATCTGTCATAGATAAGGACACTGCACCCTGGGGAGGGCTGTGACCTGCCTGAGGTCACATAGATCATTTGTGACAGAGTGAGGTGCCTCTGGAAGGACCCCTGGCAACTGTGTTGTGCCGGTGAATGCAGAACAAGGGCTGTAACAGAGCCTTCTACCTGAGAACTTGCAGTTAGGGGGTGTTGGCACAAAAAGCAATGTGGCAGGGGTTGGGGAGGGCAGGAATAGTTTTCCTAAATGCTAAAGATGAGAAATTATGTGAGAGTTGAGATGGAAGTGATAGTGTACATTCATTATGAGGAGCATGTGCAAAGGCCCTAAGGCACAAATGAAAGTGAAGCTAGAGCCTAGGGAGGGTGCATGGATTAGGTGGAAGGTTAGACACACCCTGCCCAGAATAGCAATCTAAGATCAGTTTATGGTTAGATGAGTATTCCCCAAAGGTCTATGTAAAAGGGCTTTGTCCCTAAGTTGGTAGAATTGGTGTGTGTGTATGTGTGTGTGCACATCTGTACTGTGTGCTTTTCAGATGTACTTGTAGAATAGAGGCCTTCAGCATTCCATCGTGGACGGGGCAGGAGCTCATAAGTCTCCCAGCATAGCTGAGCAGTTGTTGGCATTAGTGGCTCCTGGGAGAGAGGTGGTTATTTTTCTTTGGTGCAGTAGCCACTGATAAAGTGCCCAAACTTCTGTAAATAATCACACACTCATACAAGCAACCCTAATTAAAGCAGGTGGGCCACAGAAACCTCCAAACAGGTGTTTTGGGTGCTTTCACCATGAAGCGCTGCCCTAATACAGTTCCAAATCTACAGGGACACACAATTTTGAACTTGAACCTCTGGAACCAGATCCAAAATAAGTCTTTTTTTTTAATTTATTTTTTTATTAAATACAATTTATTTACTTTGTATCCTAGGTGTAGCCCACTCCTTTATCTCCTCCCAATCTTGCCCTCCCTCCCTCTTCTCCTCTCATGGCCCTTCCCCAGTCCACTGATAGAGGAGGTCCTCCTCCTCTTCCATCTGACCCTACTCTATTAGGTAATAAGCCTCTTTTTATTTCCTAAACAGCTTGTAACAAGTAGTTTTTTGCAGTGGTAGAAAGTCGACTAAAACAAGGTTTAAGACCCTCAAGTCCTTTCTCTAGTTTTAGTTAATTGTATATATTTGAAGTAACTAAGTGAAGCCAGGAATGACAGCGCTTGCCTGAAACCTCAGCACCAGAGGAGGCAGAGACAGGTGAATCTGAGGATAGCCTGGTCTACAGAGTGAGTCCAGTACAGACAGAAACAGAGGCTACACAGAGAAACCCTGTCTCGGAACCCCCTCCCTTCCAAAAAAATAATTGAATCTAAAATGTACTATTATTACTATTATTATGAGTGTAATTGTGGGGGCTTGATGTGTGTGTGTGGTCATCAGTGCGATGGTACAAATCTCAGTTCATGCGTGGAGCTCAGAGGGCAACACTGTGAAGGCAGCTTTTTCCATCTAGCCTTTTCTGGGTTCCAATGATAAAGTGCAGACTTCTAGGCTTCTGAGCTAAGTACCTTTTGCCACTGAGCCATTGTCTCCCATGGTGAGAAAAAAGTTATATGTGTGAGAGGTTTGCTGACATGTGTGTCTGTATAGCACATGTATGTTTGCTGCCCATGGAGACCAGAAGAGACTGTCAGGTCCCTGGAACTGGATTTACAAATGCTTGTGAGTGCCATGTGGGTGCTGGGACTCAAACCTGGGTCCTCTGGAAGAACAGCAAGGTCTCTGAGCCACTGTTCTATCTCTCTGGTGTCACTCCCAATGATGTCCTCATATGGTTGAACAAATAGCACCTAACTACCTTTTATTTTGTATTTGGTTTAAATATATATATATATATATATATATATATGAATGCATTCACTTAGCATATTTATAGTATATAATACATTGTATACAAGTACACAAGTATCACCCTTCTGGTGGTCTAAATAAAAATTCCTGCGTAGTCTGAGCATTTGGATACCTGGTCCCAGTTGGTGGCTTTTTGGGGAGGCTTAGGAGGTGCGACCTTGCTGGCGGAAGTATGTTAGTGGGGGGTGGGCTTTGAAATGTCAAAGCCTCAAGCAGTTCTTGAGTGCTCTCCGGCTTCTTGCTTGCAGTTGGAGGTGTGAGTACTCGGCTGTTCCTGATGCAACACCTACTGCTTCTTGGCTGTGACAGTTATAAACTCTCATTCCTTTGGATCTGAGAGCCCCAAAGGAACCCTTCCTTCCATAAGCTGCCTTGGTCATGATATTTTATTACAGCAATAGAAATAAGACAGTCCTCAGGCTGAGCGGGCATCTTCTGATTTCCTCGCCTGAAAGACCTGCCTTGTAATATCATTGACATACCCTTCCCCATTTTATTTCCCACGTCCTAGTCACCCCCACCAACCACCATTTTATCCTATTTCTATGGTTTTATTTTTTGAATTTCAGATTCTGGATATTATTGAGTGTGTAAGTTTTTTTTTTCCATGTCTGGTTTATCTCAGTTAACATCATGTCCTCTGAATTCGTGTATATTGTTGCAAATGGAAAGATGTCTTTTTGAGAGAGTAAATGATATAACACTGTATCTGCACAGAGTGCCAGGATTTCTTTTTCCATTTGTCAGTATATCCTTAGCTTATTTCTAGAGGTTAAGCCCATTTTCAATTGCCAGGTATATGAGAAAATACTTCTTTCATGTGTATGTGTCATTTACGTGTGCAGTTTCATGTGTCAATGCACCTGTGTGGGGGAGCGGAGCCTGACATGGAGAGCCTTCTTTGGGCACCCTCCATTGTATTTATTGAGTCAGGAGCTCTCACTGGGACCCAGAACACACCTATGACTAGTCTAGCTTGCTCCAGGGTTCCCTTGTCTCTGTCTTTAGAACATTGGAATTACAGGTGTGCCACCATCTGCCCCCCTCGATTTCATGTAGTTCTGGGGATCTGAACTCTGGTCCTCAGGTTTTCATGGCAGATGCTTTATCCACTGAGCCATCACCCCTCCCCCCAAATCTTTAGAGTTGTTTTTTTTTCAATCTGTCACTCCCCCACCCCATTAATTTACACCCACATGATTTCAATGGCACTTAACTTCGAAGGAAGGAGGGGTGACCTGTTATGCTGAGGTCACACAACAGCAGTTTTTTGTTTTGCTGTCTCTATTGAGGCTGGGAGCTCCTCCCTGTCTCGGAGCTGCTGGCGCTTCTTTGTGCTGGAGCCTGGGACAGGCTGTTTTCACCGCTGTGCTGCACTCTGACCCCTGAGCAGCCCGTCCCTCTCCGCACACGCTCAGCTTGCTGTCGGAAAGGGGAAGAGTACAGAGTGTAGATCCTGCTCTTCTGCCGCGTTCTGAGCTGGAACCTCCCCATCTCAGCCCAGGGGCCTCCGAAGCTGGTTTGAATAGTGAGCCAACAGTCCAGGAAAGGTGACTGTTTAGCGTAACAGCAAGGTCTCCCATTCCCCGGGGTGAGGGGCAAAAGGACTGTGGTGTGTGCAGGTGTGCCTGGCTTCTTACAATGAGGGCACTGACAGCACCTCAGACTGATGGGACCACACGCTGATTAGGGCCATTGCCTCGTGTCATGGGAGAGCAAACTGCTCAGTGAAATAGATGGTCTCCAAAGATGACTCCAGCTGTGACAGCATATGATTTACCAAGGTGTAGAGACTTGAGATTTTTTAAATGTCCTGTGGGAAGAGTTCTTCCTGTATACCAGAGAGTGCAAAGTGCTTTTCTTTGTTCTTTAGAGTAGCCTTTGGAGTTGGACATTCGTTCCCTCGCTCCACAGAGACAGGAGCCGCCGCTTACCAAAGCATGCACAGCTCTTAAGCAGTCAGGCCAGGCATCTGGCACTCAGAAGCTCTCAGTGCCGGCGACCCCACAGAAGGCTGAGCTTTGGTCACTTCCTAGGAGCGACAGAGATCTGATGAAGGGCAGTACGCCCTTCACACCCCCGACGTGATCGTGAGGGACTACCTCTGGTTTGCACGCTGCTGCCCTGCACAGGATATGCAGTCTGCAGGCTGGGGGTTACCCCGGCCTTGGCCACCGATTAGTGATAGTGAGGGAGCCGGTGAGCCACAGAACACTTTCTGGAAACAGAGCCAGCTTCTCACAGGGGAGGAGGTGAAGGGTTCCGGTTCAAAGAACGCTAGCTGTTCCCAGATCTTCCCTTGAGGAAACTTGGGCAACATGCTGTCTTTATTTCTCTGCAGAGGTCTTGCTGGGTCTGCTGCTCATTTGATGAATGTAGGCCAAAGGGAGGCCCCACAAAGCCCGCTTTTACGCTGCTGTTCCTGACAAGCCGGCAAGCAGGCAAAGATCTGTTCCTGTGCTGTTCATTTGTCTGATACCTCTTCCCTGCCTCTCTCTCTCCTACTTTCCTTTCTTCTGTTTCCTCCTCTCTCCCAGAGCTCTGTATAGTCAGAGTACTGAAGTCAACAAATGTACCGACACCTCACATATGTCCAGTTATCAGGGGTGTCCTAAATTTAGATCCTTCCAGGAAATATGTGGGCATGGAGGACGATACATAGCCAAATGGGTAAACACTGGACCGGAGGACTCTACTTTAGCTGATTTTATTGATTTATTTTATTTCATGTTTTTAAAAAGTTTTTCTTTTTGAAAGAGTCTCACATAGCTCAGATTAGCCTCAAACTCACTGTATAGCTGATGACAACCTTGGATTCCTGACCCTTCTCCCTTCAACCTCTAAGTGATATGAGTACAGAAATGAGTACCACCACATCTAGCTGATGTGAAATGTAAACAGTAGCCATAGGCCTGATGTCAATGGAGGTTTTGGATATTCATTTGACATGAGGTCCATGAAATCTGTTTTATGAATTGTCAAGCTGTATTAGTCAAATTCCTATTTTTATAACAAAATACGTAAAGCTGTATTTTTAAAGGAGATTTGTTTTTCTTATAATTACAAGGTTCAATACATGCTGACCTTTGCTTACCTAGCCTGAAGGCCTGCAGGGAGAAATATCACATGGGCAGAAGGGTGTTACAAGACAGGATCATGTGGTGAGATGGGAAGCAAAAAATTAGGGAGAGTCAGGTCCTCTCTTCTAGCCACTGGTTCTTGTGAGAACTTCCCAGGGTCCCAGGAGCCTTAATTTCTATCAACACTAGTGTACCAAATGACCTATCTAATTTCTATTAGGTTTTCTCTTTTAAAGGTCACACAATCTCTTAGCATTTATGAATCTCTAAAGAAACAAATCATACCCAAACTATAGCAAGAACTATATAAGCAAAGTCCTTTTAAAGATTGATTTTTAAATTATCTGCGTGTGAGTATGTGTGTGTATCTGTGTGTATGTATATGTGAGTGTAGTACTTGAAGGTGCCAGAAGAGGGCAATGGTTCCTTAGGAGCTGATTTACAGACCCTGGTTTGCTGACACATACGAGCTGGAAATTGAACTCAGGTCCTCTGCAAGAGTGGTATGTGCTGCTAAACATTGAGCCAGCTCTCTATTCCCTAACCAAAATCTTAAAATTCCACATAATGCACAACTGGCTAGAATCAGCTTTCTGTTTCTGTTTTAGAATGCATTACGCCCGAATGTTTTTGAACCTTGTGTGTGTGTGTCTGAATGTTGCTCTTGTTCTCAAAAGTTTTACTGCTCCTAGTATGTGGAGCACAGCTGTTTGGGACTTCAGTGTGGACCAATAAGATTGGATCTCAGTCTTATTCTGTAATAAATAGCTGTGCAGTCTTACTCACATATTTCTTGCTTTGATTTAAAAATCCTTTTCTATGAAATGAAGCAGTTGGGGAATGAATCCTTAGGACTTCTTCCACTTCCAAAATTCCATATCCATGGCTCAATTTTGCTCTATTTTGTTTGTGTTTAAAGTATCCAGACTGAGTCCTTAGATTCTAGGCTTACTCTGTCTCATGGAAACATAATTGGTTGTAAGTTTTAAAGAAATCTTTGAAGGATGTTTTTGTTTGTTTTTGTTTTTGCTTTTGTTTTTTTCCAATAAGTTTCTTAGAAGGGGAGGCTAAATAACAGTTACCCTAAAATTGAATGTCACTATGGATCCCCAGTGGCAAATACCACCAGGAATTTCATATGAAATCCGGGGAGAGTGGATGGAAGGATAGAATTCCTATCAAAAAAGCATGACTAGAATAGCAATGGTGTGGAGGAGACTGAACCCTTAGCCATCAGCAAGGTGGTGCAGTCACTTTAAAAACCTTTGTCAGTTCTTCAGAATGTTAAGCACAGAATTATGACACGACCCAGCAGTTCTATCCCAAGTGAAATATGTGTTTTTAGAATGCATTGTGCCCAAAAAGCACTACTCATTGTGCCTCCAAAGCAGAAAAATCTCTGAGTTCTGTTTGAGTGAACAGATGAAATGTGGCTGGGTGTGGTGTGCATGTCTGTAATGTTAACACATGGGGCTGAGGCTGTATTATGAATTTGAGGAGGAGTGAGTCTGTGGCTAGCCTCAGCTACACAGCAAGACCCTGTTTAAAAAAAAAAAACTACAGCCAATTGAGGACTGCTGAGGTGGCTCAGTGGGTAAAAGCACTTGCTGCACATGTTGGAAGACCTAAGTTCAATACCCAGAAAGGAGAAATCTAATTCCAAAAATTGTCCTCCAACATCCATACATGTGTTCTGGCATAAACATGCCAGTGTATGTACACCTGTACACACAGCAAAAACAATAAGCACAGTAGAATGAAAAGAAACCTACAAAAAGGTGGCATGCCTATTTAATGGATTATTCTATAACAAAAGTAGCTCAGGCCCATGCTACATCATGGATCAACAATCCTGAGAACATCGAGCTGAGTGAAAGGAGCTGGCCACAGAGTGACATATTACATGATTCTGTTGATATGAAGTGGTCAAGGCAACAGTAAAGAAAGAGCAGAACGGGGGGATGTTGAAGGCTGGGAAGTGTGAGGGGAATGAGGCATTATGCTAAAGGATATGAAGTTTCTTTTTATAAAATTTTCAAGATGGACTGTGGCAAAGATTGCAATCCTGCAAACACACAAACCCCACTGAACTGCAGTCTTTTAGGGGATGCACTGCATGGCATCTAAACTATATCCCCACAAAGCTGTTTAAAAAGAAATACAAGGATGAAAAAGAATATCTAAAAGAGGCAAGAGATAAACAAGAAGATAATGGCTAGTGAGGAGGAGGAGGGAGTGCTATGGATGAGGAACCTGGGTGAGGGGTGGGCGGCGAGAGCAGCTGCAGCTTGAATCCCCAGCGCCCTCGTAGCGCGCCAGGCATGGCTGTATACTCACGGTGACCCCAGCGTTATGGAAGGCAGACAGCAGGACTTCTAGGCTTGCTAGCAGCCATTTTAGCTCTAGGTTCAGCGAGACTGTGCCTCTAGGGAATAAGGTGGACAGTGGTGGAACAGGACATCTGGCACCCCCTCTTTCCTTTGGTTTCCATGTATACGTATGGGTGCACCCCTCCCCACCTGTGCTCACCCCCCACGTGTTCACACACCACACACGCGACTATTTTGCTAATATATATTTTAGGGGTGCCCAGTTTATTTCAAGAGGGAGCTTTTATCGGGGAAATTGTGATCAGGGCAAGTGATGGTTAATCATGAGAAATGGTGATTTTCATTCTTGGATGTGGGCCTAAGCACTAAACAGTCTTATTTTTCTGGGTATTTTAATGCAGTGTTCCGAAGCTCAAGCAGCCCGTTGGTCTGTTTTTCAGCTCCATTTGTTTGTTTGGATGGTTTGAGTTAGTGATGAGAATTCATATGGCAAGGGACACTCATGACATCAGTACCAACACAACTGCCAAAGTTCTGCCAAGTCCCAGTGACTTGCCCCAGGACTTGAAAAACCAAAATTGCAAAATAGCAAGAGTGGAAGACTTGCTAGTTGGTGTTAAGTTGGGAGGAAGTTTGTTCAAGTGCCAAAGGTGACAACATTTTGGCAAGAAGTTGTTTAATTCAATTGCAAGGACAATTTCTGTGGAGTTGAAACCCAGGCCATGTTTTGTTAGATTCCCTGGGAGGAGAATAAATAATTGGGCAAAATGTGGGCAGGTAAAGAATGGCGGCGCACTTACCAGATGGAGGGTGGCCTGCCTCATCTTTGGGGGAGGGGTTGCTCCCGGCATGCGGCCTGATAGTGAACAGGGGAGGGCATTGCCAAGCCAACCTGAGTTTTCAAAGGAAGCTAAACATAAGCAGTTTTAGATATTGAAATCTTCCTTTTAAAGTGCTGCTGTTTAACCAGAATTTAAAGATTTATTTATTGATTTTGTGTATGTATGTATGTATGTATGTATGTGCTCCATGTGTCTGCTGGTGTCTGTGGGGGCCAGAAGGGGGCACTAGATGCTCTGAAACTGGAATCACAGGTAGTTGTGAGTCACCTCAGGTGGCACTATGAACCAAACTCAGGTTCTCCTCAAGAGTAGCAAGTGCTCTTAACTAATGAGTCATCTCCATCCCTCTAATCAGAATTGGAAATGCAATTACCTTTGGCAGTTTATGGGAGCAACAGACACAGCTTCCTGTGGGGATACACAAATGATGAATAAGCACATGAGAAAAATGCTAAATATCATTAGTGTCAGGAAAATAGAAATCAAACCCACTAGGATGGCTAGAAAAAGAGACAATGAGTATTGGTAAGGATAGAGGCTAGAACCCTCATGGTGATATTGGGAAGGTGAAACAACCCAGTCGTCCCTGAAGACAGGAGCCTCAAAGAGTTCCTCAAAGAGTTATATGGAATGGCCATGTGATTAACATTTACCTCCCAGCTATCTACTTAAAGCCATGAAAACATATGGGCAAGTAAAAAGCTGTAAGTGAATTTCAGTACCAGCTTTGTTACTTTTCCATTGCTATGATAAAATGCCATGACCAAGGCAACCTGTGAGAAGGAACGGTTTATTTAGGCAGAGGGCATCAATGGATTGGTGTCCATCATGGCAAAGAGGTGGCAGTCCTGGTGGCTGGAGAGCTGAGAGCTCACAGCAAGAACGGAGGAGGGCACTGGGAACTGTGTGAGGCTTACAACCTTGCAAACGCTCTTCTAGCGGCGAAAGACAATCTCCCATTATATGGGATGTTATTCAGCACATTTGAAAATTAAAAGGAATCAAATACTGGTACATGCTGCAACATGGATAAACTTTAAAATGCCAAGTTAGGGTGTTCACAGTCACCTGAAAGCCCAGCTCCAGGAGATCTAATGCCCTCTTCTGGCCTTTAGGGCACTTGCACTTATGTACACAGACCACAACACAGACAGTTAAAGTAAAAACCAAAATCTTAAAAGTGACATATTAAATTAAAAGGGCCAGTTAAAAAGTCTCATGTTATCCAAATTCATTTACATGCAATATACATACGAAGCAAATTTATACAGAAAGATTGGGATATGGGAGACCTAGGGTATAGAAGATGAGGGTGAGGGATGGAAAGTGAATAGAAAGAGTATGAATTTCTTTCTGAGATGAAGAAAATTGCCTAAAATTGACTGTGGTGATGGCTGTGAATACTCCAAACCCTCTGAGCTGCACAATGTAAACAGCCCAATTGTATGGTATGTGACTATTTCCTCAATAAAGCTGTTACACAGGAAAACCCACTAAGGGCCACACAGAACATAGCGCCCAGCTTCAGATTCTCCTCACAGGTCTTGACAGCTGCACAGGTCTAGAAGGAGTAAACCTCTCAGGGAATTGGGGGAGAGAAGTGCTGCTGCTTTAAAGCTAGCTCTCCAATCAGTGGCAGAAGCAGGGCTGGAGACTGTCTCCTGACCTCCCCTCCTCGGCACACTACCTCTGTCCATAGCCATGTGTTCAAGCCTGACCAGGAGGGACTGTGCAAAGTTGACATCATGAACAGCTGGATATGCTCTTTTCCCTTTCTCTAGTTTGGCAAAGGTTCTCCCTCCCTCCGCTCGAGGCTTCTCGAGAAGAGGATGAAGTATTGTAAAGAAGGATGCTCCCTAGAGGAAGAGACAATACCCTCCTCCCCAGCCCCCAGCAGTGTGGGAGGGTTGTGTGCTCCAGAAAACACTGTGTGTTTGGACCTCACTCACACTGAGCTCATCAATATGCTGTTTGCGCAACAGCCATTTGATGTCCAAGGAACCCTGTGGGCCTCATAAGGTTTAAAAAAAATTTTTTTTATTTGAACCAGAGAGCTTAAACTTTGCCAAAAGCAAATGGAACTCAGATATCAAAAGGTCTGAGTTCAGTTTTCACTGAAGACAAAGGGTGAGTAGATTGTGAACCAAGCCAAACGCAATCTCCCACCCTTAATTTACATTGTTTTGGCAGACTCTGCAATCCTGAAAGTTGGCTTTCTTTTCCCATTCCTCTTTAGGGTGTAACCATAAGCCTATCTTTTAGTTAAGTTTATGGAGAAAAAAAAGGTCATATTATATCAATTTGTGAAGCTCATCATAGCTCCTATAACTATCAATTTCACTAGAAAACAGAGAAATGTTTGGAAAACTTAAGAAACTCTCCTCAGAAGCTGTATTTTCATTTGCTTTACTGCAAACATTTCATTTTCAAAGTCTCTTCACATGGGGGTTTATTGAAGGGATTTTGTCATAGCCGGCATCTCAGTACATGTAGAATCACTATTTATTGGAATTTTTAGATTTGGTCTTCCAAATCTAAATTCTCCCAGTCTGCCTCCCAGAGAGGAAAGCAGAATGAGGGGTTTTTATCTCTTCTTTGACAGCAATGGAGATTGAACTCAGGGCCTTGTGCACACAAGGCAAATACTCTATCACTGAGCTAAATTCTCAACCCTTTTACTTACAAAAAATATGTCTAGGTATGTGTGAGCATGTGTTGCTGGGCGTGTGTGGAGGTCAGAGAACAACTTAGAAGGGTTCATTTTTTTCCTTCCATCAGGTTGGGCCCAGGGATCAAACTCAGGTCTTAAAGCTTTGAGGCAGATGTCTTCATGAACTATCTCTCCAGCCAGACTGCCAGACTGTCTCTCTCCTCCCCCTCCTCCTCCTTTTTCTTTGAGATAGAGTTTCTCTGTGTAGCTGTAGCTGTCCTAAACTCACTTTGCAGACCAGGCTGGTCTCAAACTCACAGCAGTCTTGCTTTTGCCTCCCTGAGTGCTGGGATTAAAAGCATGAGCCACCTTGCCCAGCAGTTAGGAGTCTTTTTGATGGCAAGTGACAGAAAACCCATGTCAAAATAACTTAAGAACAAAAGGTAATTTTTGGCTGGCATCTAAAAGATGTAATGGGAGATGTGGTCAAGGCCCAGCAGGATCACGGCTCAGGTTGTCGTGAGGTCTGTTTCTCTCCTCTGTCCTTGCCTCCCTTTGCTGCCTTGCTACCAGTGGAAGGTTGCTTGCAGAGCCAGCAGCTCAGGCTGGCAGACCGGAGCAAGATCTCATCCCGGCCTTATCAAGCGACCTGCCTGTGTGCACCAGGCCCTGCGCAGTCTCTGCACCATTATTGTGGGGTTGTGTGTGGGCCATACAGTCCTCACTGGAACTCAAATGTCTCACCTGGACAGACAGACAGAAAATGGAAAGAGGGAGGAGGGCAGGAGTGACATTGGGCTCCACGGATAGCGTGGTTATCAAAACAAATGGCGGGCAGCAAAACAACAGGCTGCAAAACACTCTCTCAGACTTTTTAGAACTTGCTCTATGTTAGTTTTCTAGAACTTTCAGAACTAACTGGCACAAACTGGTGGCTCAAAACCCAGAAACTTATTGTCTCAATGTGTTGGAATCTGGACTTGTAAGAGCAAGGAATCTACGAGGTCATTTTTTATTTTTTTCCTTGAGAGATACTCTGTTCTTACTTCTCTCTCAGCTCTGTGTGGCTTGCCTGCAATCTTTGTTCGTGGCTTGCAGACACATGACTCTGATTGCTCCTGTCACACTAGCATGGCATTTTCCCTGTTTGCACCATGTGTCCAGATTCCTTTTTTAAAAATAAGGACATTAGTCATGTCAGAGTAGGAAACTGTCTGTTCTGATATGATGCTGTTTTAGTTAATCATATGTCCAAGTAAGATCAGAGGAACTGGGAATAATCTATAATTTTTTGTGGGAGGTGGGCACAATTCAATTTAGAATGTTTTCACACACTTCTTGTTTCTACTTTTGTCTAAGACCCATCTGACCTGCATTCAAATGCTACAAACCTGTTGCCTTCCTCTTTCCATTGAGAAGGCTAGAAGTTTGGATGAGGCCACTTCAAGGGTCCCTTATCTGGAACCTGGTAGTTCTGTGTACAGGAGCAAAGAACATCCTAAGGTCAGAGTGCCTTACACTTTTCAACAACTTTGGGGAATGAACTTGACCTCTGAAAACCTCAGTCTTCAAAACCAGTAAAATGAGCACAAATAGTTGCTTGGTTATTGGGTTGTTGTGGGCCAGACAGTGTTCAGTCTGTGTCAATGTGTCTACCTACAAATACACGAGGTCTACACAAACAGAAAAATCATACTTAGCCTTCCTGATCTCAGCCTCTCACAATGTTCTCAGAGTCTCCTTCCTGGGATTTCTCAAAGACCATGAACCAGGCTTTATCGTCTTGCAAAGGGGAATTTAAGTATAGTTTAGGGACTAACTTGTGCTTCTTTCTCTCCCCTCTAAAGCCAGTGGCATACATTTTGAGCCAGTTCCTGCTTCTTGGCAATTACACTAAGAATTGCTTGCTGCCTTTTGGTTTCACTTACAACTCTTGTTGGTACTTTCAGCTTTTTCTCTTGTTATTCTTTCGGGCATGGGCAGAAGCCAGTCACTTTGTTTACAGTCTCTCTCTTTTGGCCCCATAAACTGGAGGAAATGAACAGACATGCTGTGTCACATACGTTCTTTTCTAGCTTGTCCAGGTGCTAACTCAACACTACCTGGGACTTTCAGGCCTCGAGGACAGCAGAACCTGACACAGGTGTATGGCAGACTTCACCAAGGTCAACACAGGAGGGGGCAAGGATCAGTGTTTAAAAACGTGGTCACTTTCATTTAGTGCCAGGTGTTGTTCTAAGTACTCTAGGGAACAACGAACAAACAAGAGCGCCACGGTCCCTGCTCTTGACAAGCGCGCAATCTGGGGACATTTCTGCAGCAAACGTGAGCAAACGTCAGCTCGCTTTTAAACAACAGAAACAACTCCTGCATTGGTGGCTATGGTATGTGTGTAGGGTGGAGAGACAAGGGGCAGGATAAACTCTAAAATGATAAACTCACGTGAAAGAACAGTAAAAGCTTTTGGGGAAATAGCAGGTGCAGGGAGACTGAATATGTCCGAGGTGGGCAACAGTTTCATTGAGGGGCGACACTGGAAGAAGGTCTTCAAGGCCAGCGAAGGCCAGCGAAGGCCAGTTTAGATGGAGTAAAGTGAGCTACGGTGTGGTCAAGAAGAATTTTCACCCTGAATAAAATCGTAAATAAAATCATTTCCACTGATTTATACAGATGAGGATCCTCTGCCCAGGGTGTGGTTCTGCCTACAAGTAAAATGGGCCTTCCCGTATTAATTAACACAGTCAGGACAACCCTCCCAGACAGGCTCAGGGGTCTTGCCTCCCAGGTGATTCTAGAGTGTGTCCAAGTCCACTACAGTAAACACCACAGGATAGGATAGGCTCGTTCTGGCTGCTGTGCAGGTGTCAGACAGGTGAAGTGTCACATAGGTGAAGTGTTGACATCAGACAGGTGACAGTAGAAATGATAAAAAGTGGGTGGGCTAGGGATCAGTTTTGAAGCCAGGACCAAACAGATTTTGGGCAGATGGGACATAGACTGGGAAAAAAGCAGAGATCATTTTAAGATTTTTGCCCTTAAGACATGGAATAGCCACTGACTGAGATGAAAAAGCCTTAGCTGGAGAGCGTTTTTCTTTGTGTACAGAGCTAAGTTTGGACGCTTTAACATTGAAGGGCCAAGGGCAGTGCGCAGCAGGTGTTGAAGCTGTTTGGAAAAATCAATTGGGGGACATCTTTAAGGTCTCAGCAAGTTATCTCCCGTCCCCAGTTATAGCAGTTTTACCAGTGTCTCCAGGACCCTAAAATAGGTTCTTACAGAGAACCGAGAGCTGACCTGGAGGCTGGAACAAACTCAAGAAGCGTGCAGCCTCTTTAGCTGGCAAAACTCTTCTCCTTCCTCTTATGGTGGGGGTGGGGGGAGGGAAGAGAAGTGCTGACGCGCACCAACACGACCCTGCCTCTTCCTTACAGGTTGCACAGGGCACCACCCTCTCCAGGCAACAGCTCCAGGAGGTTCGGAATTCTGAAACTCGGCCACGCCCCCTTCTGCAATGGGCGGGGCTCGGGACTGGGCGGAGTTTCTGCGTGACACGCCACAGAGGGGGGCGTGGCCTGCCAGGTGCGCGCGCCTTGCCGCGGGTGATCAGCTGGTCTGCGCTCCCCTGACGTGGGTTGGGGCACGTCACCGCCGAATGGCAGCCTCCAGAAAGCCACCGCGAGTAAGGTGAGGGGACTGTGCCGGCCGCCGGCCGGCGTCCGGGCGCGCGAGCTGCGCACCCGGGAGGGTAGGGAACAGAGGGCGAGGAGCGGCGGGCCCGCGGCCGTCGGGGGATGGCCACGGCTGCCGGGATCTTCCCGAGCGGGAGCCGGGGTCCGAGCGGTGCAGCCCGGCAGGACTCAGCTCGCTTCCGGCGGGGCCGCGGGCACCTCCGGGCGGCCGGAGCCCGTCCCGGCTCCAGTATGCCGGAGGAACTGCCGCGGCCGCCCTGGGTGGACGGCGATCTTCCATCAACCCCGACCCTGAGGGAAGGCCGTGCTGTTGCAGGAAGTTGGTCCCATCCTGGGTACCCAGAGGTGGTTGTGTCCCTGCCCTCACCCTTCCGCCACCGCGCTGATATAAAGTTATAGCCCTGACCATTCTGATGTCTGCATTTTACCTCTTGATTCAACCCCTCCACAGAGACACGCAGCCGTGCGGCCCTCCTCACCCAAATGTTCTTAGGTGCTGTATCAGGATATAGATTGACATAACCTTCCAGAAAACCCCACCAGGAGTCTGGGTTCTCCTTGGACACAGGAAGTGAGAAGATAATTCTCAGACTCACGTTGAAAGTATTTTAGTTTATTTTCCGCCAACAGCCAGGCACACTTAGTTTTTTTTTTTTTTTTTTCTAATGGGTGATGATAGGTACACAAAACCAGAATGGCAATCCACAGAGGGGCTCACCTCTAAGACCAGTTGAGACTTGAATGAACACGCGAGGCATTGCAGCCCGACTAGTTTGTGGAGATCCGACCATATTTTGCTTGTTTTAGCGAGTGGACAGATCTCAAGCCTACTTTGACCTGAACCTGGTCTTGTGATGGCGTATTAGGTGCACTGTGGAGGGGAGTAGGTAGCTGTGCTCGTGGATAGACCTTTGTGGAAGTTTTCTGCTGGGAATAAGGGCAGGCAAGTGGATAATGATGTGATGCCAAAGGCCAAGAGGAAGCTTTGAGGACATACCATATTCATTGCTGGATCCATAGAGTCACAGTATGGGGGGTGGAGGTTGAACATGGGTTGGTAACTCGAGAGAGGGAAGCCTTTTTTGTCCAGGGTGCATTCCTGAAGTGGTAGAATTTCAGTGCCATCCAGTGTACGTACACATGAGGACTCCCTTCAGTTTAGAAGGTAAAACTGAAGTCCTTGAAGGAGGTAAAATGGAGGTGGGTGTTGGTGAAGCTAGGGACAGAAGAACCAATCCTGGCATCAGACATGTCTTCCCTTTTCATTTCTGGCTCCAGTTTGTTTCACTCTTGCTTGGGCAGACTTTTCCCTCCTTGCAAGTGATGAGAGTTGTAGGCTGACAGTCTCATAGAAACAGCCCATGTCATGGTTGGAGCAGAAGTTAGATCTTATTCTCACTGGACTGACTTGTTTCTCAATGTTATCTGAACCAGTTATGACCAGAGGAGTGCATTAACGAAGCCTGCACCCACAAAGTGGTGCATCAGGGACAGGCACTCATCCTAAACCCCTGGACTGAAATGGATAAGGCGTTTCTCAGAGTGAATACCAAGGGTGGTCACCTGATCAAGAGGGGTGGGTTCTGGGTAGTGGAGGACAATGCTGCCTACTTTCCCACCTTCCTCATTTCACGGGCCATAGCTTAGCACTTGGTTCTTACTTGGCTTCAGTACTATAGATATGTGCTTTTTATCACAGACTGGGAATAGAGTTTTGACTGCAGACCTAGAATTCTGTTGGGATTTCTTTTTGAAAGGAGAGGAGAAGGAAGGCAAATGTGTATTTTAAGTAGTTCTGGCCATAACCCCCTTATGCAGGGAGTCTGTTCTGCACAACTCTTCCACTTACATATTTCTTGGCTCCTTATGATCTGGAGGAGTTCTAGGCTTCAGGAGTTCTTGGGAGGGTTAGAACACTGGGGAGAGAGAACTGAGGGCCCTGGACTCTGATTCTGTAATGCTTTTACTGAATAGTTGAAAGGCTTTAATAGTCATTGAGTTGTATGACTGTCACAGATATTTAAGAAATTTTTATCCCCAAGTAAAGTTTTTTAGAATTATTTAATTTTTATTTTGTGTATTTGCACGCTTGCATGAGTTTTATGTGCATCACATGCATGCAGGAGCCCTTGGAAGCTAGAATAGGGCGCTGGGTCCCCTGGAGCTGAAATTGCAGGCAGTTGTGAGCTGCCAGGTAGGTGCTGAGAACCAATCCAAGTCTCCTGCAGAGAACAGTAAATGCTTTTGACCCCTGAGCCAGGCCCTTTCCCTAACTCTGGCTTCCATTCTAATCTGGTGCTCATCAGTACTTACTCATTTCCCCCAGTTCTGCATTCCCTTCAGCACTTGGCAACTAAATGTTTACTTTGTCTCTGTAGGTTGCTCATTCTGGTCATTCATACAAATAGAATCATATGCTGTGTGGTTTTGTGTGCTAACAGTTTTTCCCTTAGCATAATTTTGTCTTTCCCCTTTTTCTTTTTACAGTGGTGAGGATTGAATCCAGTGCCTTATGCATACTGCATGCTAGGCAGGTGCTTTACCCCTGAGCTATACTCACAGATCTGTGAACAAGTTTTTATGAGGCTGTTTTCTGTTTTCTTGAGTATATTCCTAAGAGTGGCATTGCATGGGTTGGATGACTACATTTTTAAAGGAACTGTCACATCATTTTCCAAAGCCACAGCATCAGTTTACATGTCCGCTAGCTGATGGTTCTAACTTTCTACATTCATACTCATACTTGTTATCGTCTGTGTTTTTGGTTGTCTTCTTTTTTATTTTTTTAAATATAGACTAGGTGTGGTGGCCCATGCCTTTTAATCTCAGCACCAGGATGTAGAGACAGATCTACCTAGATCTCGTGAGTTCAAGGCCAGTCTGGTCTACATAGTGTGTTCTTGACCAGTCAGTTACATAGTGAAACCCTGTCTAGACAAACAAAAAACACATATTTTACGTGTATGTGTGTGTGTGCCTAAGTGTATGTATGTGCTGGAGTCCACAGAGACTACAAGAGGGTGCTGGCCCCCCTGGAACTAACTGGAGTTAGAGACAATGATGTGGGTGCTGGGACTGACCCTGGGTCCTCTGCTAGAGCAGTGAGTACTCTGCTGGGTCATCTCCAGCCCCTGTGGATCACCTTCCTGAAGGGTGAGAAGTGATATCCTTGTAGTCTTTTTTTTTTTTTTTTCTTTTTCTTTTTCCAGTGCTGGGGATGGAACCCAGGGCCTCAAGCCTTCTGGAGAGTCACTTGCTTTTCCTTGAGCTGCAGCCTCATCCATCATTGTTCTGCAGACCAATGATGCTGAATGGTTTGAACATCTTTTCCGACCTCTCCCCTAGTTTTTTGGGATAGAATTGCATACTTAAGTCTAGGTTGGAGTCAGATTCATGGCAGTCCCCTACCTCAGCCTCCTGAGTGTCTGGATTGCATGTGCAACCCACAGTGCTCGGCAGTGTTTAGCATCTTGGATGTCTTTGAACTTTGAAGAAACGTTTGTTCATATTCTTTTCCCATTTTCAAATAATGTTTTTTTATTGGTGAGTCAAAGTAGTGGGGACCCTTTTGGCTAATCTCAGTCCCTTATATTATTATGTTTTATGATCTGCTTGTCAATTTATGCATAGAAGCCAGCTGAGATTTTTATGTTTAATCTGCACATTAACACATTTCTTTCTTTCTTTCTGTCTTAATTTTTCCTTTCTGTCTGTCCGTCCTTCCGTCCTTCCTTTCTTTCTTACTTGTTTTTAAACAGGAATCCTCTGTGTAGCCCTGGCTGGCTTGGAACTTCTGGTCTCTAACTAGCAGAGATCAATTTTCCTCTGTTTCCAAGTGTTGGGATTAAAGTGTGTGCTACCACACTTGGCAAATATTATCTTAATGACAGATATTATCTTAATGACAAGTCCATGAACAAGAATTGTCATTCTATATATTCAGGTTTTATTTAATTCCCATCACAAATCTTTTGTATAATTCTACAGTATACATTTTACACTTCATTTGTTAAGTATATTAAGTATTTTATCTTTTTTGATGTTGTTAAATGTAGATTTTTAAAATTTAATTTTTTGTTATTGGGAGCAAGGATATAGAAGTATAAATAATTTTTATATACTATGTCTTTGGTGAATTCAGTTATTCTAGTTTTTTTCTGAATTCTTTAGGGTTTTGTCTATTCAAAGCAATGCCGTTACAAATAGAATTTTACTTTTTTTTTCTTTTCTTTATCATTTGTTTGTTTTCTTTTCAAGACAGAGTTTTCCTGTGTAGTTTTGTAGCTTTAACTGTCCTGGAACTCACTCTGTAGACCAGGTTGGCCTTGAACTCAGAGATCTGCCTGCCTCTGCCTCCCAAGTGCTGGAATTAAAAAGGTGTGTGCCACCACTGCCCAGTATTTTACTTGTTTTCTAATCTAAATGTTTCATTTTCTTGCCTAATTATCCCAGATAGAACCACAAATGCAGTATAGAGAGTAGTAGTTTCTGTTTTGCTCCTTCCTCATCATAGGAATTTGATTTCATAGTATTTGGTTTTCAAACATTTTATAGTTCTCTTTGTTAGGTTGGAGGATTAAAAAAATTACATTTATTTGTCCCTGTGTGTGGGACAACTTGGGTGAGTAATTTTTATGCTTCTACTATGTGGGCTTTGGAGATTGAACTCAGGTAATTAGGCATCGCTCCTTGACCTGCTGAGCCATGTCATGATCCTCAGGTTGAGAATTTCTCTTTCTAGTTTGCTGAGTACTTTTATCATCAATGGGTCAAATGAGTATCCCATGTCTTGAGATGTTGACTTTACTCTTTTTTTAAAAATTGATCTGTCTTACATTAAATTTCCTATATTGAACCAGTCTGTATTTCTGGCATAAAACAAATGTTTGCTCCTTTTTGTGCTGTTGCTGTGTGTGTTGTTGAAGTCATATGCTCTAACATCTATGAGATTACTTTGGACAGCAAACTCAAGGCCTCATTGTATCCTGTATTCTGGTAGAGGCTTCATGGCCCTTTTATTTGCTATATACCTTTTCTGGAATGTTCTTCCTCTAGAATTGAACCTGACTAGCTTCTTTTTTTTTGTTGTTGTTGTTGTTTTTTGTTTTTTTAATTTTTTTTTTTAAAGATCAGTCTTTGCTGAAATGGCAGGTATTATTAGAAAGATCACCCTTAGCTGTCTCACATGGAACCAGCCTTCCTCTGTTCTCCTGGGCACCCTTTCTCCTGTTTTCCTACCTTCGTAGACCAGTGTCTGTCGCTTTCTCTCCCCTGGTCTGCCTCCTCTGCCCCATCATAAACAAGTCAGACATCTCATCCACCTTTGTGTCTATACTAAGTTCTAGATACTGGAAGGTTCTCAGCCCATTCTTGTGTGAGCTTGATAGAGAATTCTCAGGTACCACACATTTAGATGGACTTAGAGTTTGCCTAGGATGCTGGCGAGCTTAGCCTGGGAAGGTACCAGATCACGTGGAGGCCTGTATGCCTGGGACCTAGGGTCCCATAGCGAGGACAAGAAGCTTGGGTGCAGATTTGCCCAAGAAGTTAGTATGAAAATTGAAACTGTGACAGTAATACTGGTATGAACTAGAACATAGCTTTTCAGAGACAATTTCTGGATAGATAAGCTTACGTCACCCTCTCCCCCCTTTTTGAGATAACTGTTCCACTTTGTAGCCCATGGGTGTGGTCTCATACTCCCCTGCTTCAAGGCTGTGTACCACATGTCTGGCTAAAGATTAGCTTCATTTCCCTGAGACAGGTTCTCAGGTATCCTAGGCTGACCTTGAGTAAGCAGTGTAGGATAACTTTGAACTCCAGACTTTACCTCTCAAGTGCTGGGATTTTAAACATGTACTACCTGCCTGGTTTAGGCAGTCCCGGGGGTTGAGCCCAAGGCTTCCTTTGTGCTGGGCAAGGGTTCTACCAACTGAGCTACATCCCCACTCCTTGAAGATAAACTCCCGATGAGCCACCAAGAGGGAAAAGCAGCAGATCCAACGAACACAAGCGTTGCTGTCTCAGGTGCAAAGTCTGATATAAGTGCCTGAAATGATCATGCTGCTAGGAGGAGAAACTGAAACCAGAAAGAAAGAATAGGACACCATGAAAAATGAAATAGGACTAAGTAGAACCTTGTACAAGTGAAAAAAATCTAGTCATTGAGAACATAGTTACTGAAAGTAAATCTTAGTCTAGTAATGGGATTAGATGTCATTGAAGAATATTTATGAATTGAGGGTGAGCAGAGGAGGTCTGGCTGCTGTGGAGATGTTTGACAATGGCAATCTAATGTGTCCCACAAGGAAGTGCTCCCTGCACAGAGTTGGGGGGTGGCTTATCGGAAACCTGTATGCCATCCCTGAGACCAGGGTGAGAGTTGTGACTCACACTGGAAGACTGCCCAGCCAAGGTGATGGCTTCTTTGACTATCCTCATCACGTTACCTGGAGACAAAGTCCTGCAGCATTCTGCTCTTTCTCTTTAAGGGCAAACCACCAGGATTTTCAGCTGAGAAATTTAAGAATAATTGAACCTAACGAGGTGACATCCTCAGGAGACAAGAGTGTGGAAACAGGTAACAGTAATTTTGCTTCTAAATTAGATGGAATATCACAAGAGTTCCTGTCTGGGCCTCAAATTGACTATAAGGAGGATAAGGGGTCCTTAATTGACTGCGGCTAAGATGAGGGTCTGGGAATTAAGAGTTACAGTATTCTTTGGGTGATCAGTTACTGTATTTCTGTATTTATCACTTAAATTTATTGTATTTGTTTATTATATATGAGTGTACATGTCATAGAACATGGAGGACAGGGGACAGCTTGTGGCATTTGGCTTTCTCCATCCACTGTGTGGGTCCTAGGACTGGAATACAAGTCAGGCTTGGTGGTAAGCACCTGCTGGGCCATCTTGCTGACCTTAGTGGTTTTTGTGTTTTTGTTTTTCTTGTTGTTAATAAACAGAAAATTACACTTCCTTTTTTTCATTTCTTTTTGTTTCGGGGATGGACTGTAATGGTGGTAGGTGAAGACTGTTGTTGAAATGTCTTCTGGTTCTTCTAATATCAACCTTTATCTCTAATATGGACTGTTGATTATCTTAGAAATTAGCTTTCAACCTTTTGTCAGATTCTTAAATGAGAAAATATATTACTATGCTGTATAAATTGAATATGCAATTAAGAATTTTTTTTTTTTAATTCTCAAGATCAGCTCTGTTTCTTAGAACTTGTTAGTTATTTATCCAGTGGTCGCTAGAAAGATGGCAAGGAACACATTGCTATATTCTTACCCTAGGGAAACCTTGCTTTGTGGTGGCTGCCCTAGGAGATTTCCATCCAGAAGTGGCTGTGTAACCACCACTGTCTAAGTTCCTGTAGGCAGACTAATGATATTGTGTGCGATTTTATGTCTAAAAGTACAGATTACGCAGCTCATTTTGAGCTATATTAGGAAAAAAAGGAATATAGAGGAATTTTAATTCAGGAATGTGGCTGCTTTGGCAAGGGGTCATTACTTCCAGAGACCTAGGTCTATGTGATCTGGCTGGAATACAGATATGCCCTTAAAATACACCTTTAATCCCAAACAGTGAAGGCAAGGTTAGTTTATAGAAGGAAGCAGCCATATTTGAAAGTGATGTTTAATTGAGGGGCAGCCAAGTGATGAATCAGAGAAAGAGTTGACAGAATAAGTCAGAGATAGGATATGCCCAATTCTTACAAAGAAGAGGATAGGAAAGAAAAGGCTACTTAAGAGCAGCAAAGGAGGGAGAGGGAAGTTTTTTACTGAGAGTTTCTTACTGGGACAGTTTTACAGAGACAGGTTATAGAGAGAACAAGCTAGACATAGGTGAAGACAGAATGAGTCGTAGAAGGAAAAGGAGCCGGAAGGTTAGAATATATTGCCAGAACTAGTTTTAGGCTAGGTGGAGCAATTCAGTTAGAAGCTAAGAGAAGCCAGATTGAATCAGCTTGGAGAGGAGTTTAGGCCAGAACAGTTGAGTTGAACTAGCCAGTGAGAGTTCAGAAAGAGCTAGAAAGGCTTGGGAATGGCTCTCATCTCATTCCCTCATCTGAGGAAAGAAAAACATTTATAGAAGAAAGAAGTAGAAAAAAGAGGGAGGAAGGAATAAAGGGCTCAAATACTCAAATTTGGAGTTGGAAGAAAACTTCCAACTATATAAAGGAAGTAGAGTTCCCCGGAGCTAAGGTGACAGGTGCGAGCTTGTAATCAGAGTCCAAGGACTGATTCTGCTGGTTGTAGGCTCTTTTATTAAGTCCCTTAGGAATGTTGGCAATGACTAGAGAATTTCATAGACCTTGGGTTCTTGCTCTTGATGGTTTAGCTGACTCAGTCAACTCCCTAAATCCTTCCAACCTCTGTTCATTTAAGTGGGAATAGTGAAATCTTCCTTGGAAGAATCGTGAGAATCAAGCACTAGTGTGTGTAAAGCCCTCAGCTTAGAGGGCAGAGACACAGTGCTGTCATAGACCAGTGGTTTTCAAGAGCATCTGGGCATGTTCTAGGATGCTTAAATTGGCGCTATCAGCCCTTCTGTTCTTATAATAAGATGGGTGGGAATCCCAGCCAGAGCTTCAGGCCCAGGGTCCCACATTTCTTGAGCTCCTTCATGTGTGCTTTCACACATATTATGTTTGGTGCTAACACCCAGTGAGGGAAATGAGCTATGCCTTCTGTGGTAGCAGGGAAAAGTTTTTGTGATAAAAGCTTAAGGTTTGAGAGCTTATTTCATATGCAAGAGACTTTTCAATGAGTCATTCTCTTTAAGGCATGATTTAAAATTACCTGGCAATGTAGGCTAATGTTACATCATGGACCGGTCTTTTGCTTTTGGCTTTCTACTTCCCTGCACACTGCTCAGCTCTTGGCTGCTGCTAACATTTCTAAAAAATAAAAGGATGTGGAGTGAGATGTTATATAGCATCTTCTAAGTTCCTAGCTTTTTAATCTTACTGTTCTGTAGCTTTTTCTGAAAAGATCATAGACACAACATTGTGATATTCAGCCATCTAGATCTGCATAGTTATGCACAGATATAGAAATGACATGTTCTCTGCTTTAGTGAAAAGCAGGATACACACTTGTTACACCATTTGGCCCACTGTATTTCTTCTTAGTTTATTCTGTATCAGACTCTAATAATTGCAGATACTCATAAAACACTTTTTATGTACTATGTGCTTGTAATGCTTCTCATAGAATAATTAGTTTTCATTAAAACTACCGTTTGAGGCTCACCTCCTTGCTGCCTTTCCTCAAGATTCCTCCCTAGTCCTGGGGTACATAATTGTGCTGGTTTTGACCGTCAGCTTTACCTCTTCAGCCTTCAGACACTTTCATAGACTGTTGATTTTCATGGATATGGCTGTTCAAGCATCTTTCCTTTTGTACTCTGGTAGTCTCTGGCCGAGCTGTTTCTGCTTCTACAAGCCCCTGACTTCAACCATTGTCTGATGTGTGTTCTTTACATTGCTGCCACTACCCCTTATCATATCTGTTTGATTATACTTTAGGCAGGTTTTTTTTGTTTTTTTTTTTGTTTTTTTGTTTTTCAATACAGGGTTTCTCTGTGTAGCCTTGGCTGTCCTGGACTCAATTTGTAGACCAGGCTGGCCTTGAACTCAGAGATCTGCCTGCCTCTGCCTCCTGAGTGCTGGGATTACAGGCGTGCACCACCACACCCGGCAAGGGAGTTTTTTCATCATGTATTGTTGTAAATAAAAATGATGTTGGGCTTTATGATGTTTGTTATTCTTAGCCTTATAATTATTATGGTGGTATTATTTAACTTGCTATCACAATCAAATGAAGACCAGACACCAGTAAATTTTATAATTGCCTTATTTACCTTGGGCTGGGCAGATATTTTACCTATGCTGTCTCAATTACCTCACCATCTACCTCCTAGACCCCATCCAATGCCATCTGCCTTAACCATCCTTATCTGGGCTACTTTCTATCCAAAATCTTATAAATACTTTCTTGTATTCTTCATCTGGGCCTTTCCACAACATTATTGGAGTCCTTCCTCCAGGCCCACGGGATTTCTTCTTCATGCTAACCTATCATGGTGTCTTCCTTCCTCCTCTCTTCCCATCTGTCTCTTTCCCATGATTCCCCTGTTCCCAAAGCCTGGGAACCTTAGCCATGCCTATCCCCTTCTGCCCTGCCCAGGTTTTAGTCCTTTCAATCAACCAATCAGGTATAATATCCTAGGAAGGTTTACACAACAAGAGTAGGGAAATCCAGCAGTAACCAGATCTTGGGGGCCAGTATTTAGCATCAAAATACAAGCATCAGACCAAATTCCAACAATCATGTTCAAGGATAAGATGACAAAGAACTTGCTACATTTAACCCCAAACAACAACCAGTGTGAGGATACTGAAGGATAAGAAGACAGGAACAGGGGAAATGTTGAGAATAGTAATGGGGTCCAAAGATATGGTGGATGGAAGTAAGTACACCATTGTAAGATGCTGATGATGCTCATGATTCTAATAAGGCCTGACATGCCAATCAAAGAGAGGGATAGAGTGATGAGGCCGGAAATAGTGATGAAGGCCAGGGGCTATGTGGGACTATGCACTTCTGTTGTGAACCTGTAGCTGCTCCCAAAGATAAAATGTCTATTAAAGAGTGTGTTGAGGTAGTGGTGCTTGCTGTAAAATATGATGACTTGAATCGGATCCTTGGGACCCACACTATTGAAGGAGAATTTTTCCTGCAAGTTGCCCTCTGACTTCCATGTGCACATGCACGCATACACACTCAAACAAATGTAATTTAGAAATTGAAAAAATACTTTGAGCTGGGCATGGTGGTGCATATGGTTCCCAGCACTCAGAAGGCTGAGCAGAATTGTGAGTTCTAGACCACATTCTTGATGAGATCCTGTCTCCAGCAACAACTGAAGTGATGATGACAACAACTCAAAACGAACAACAACCCTTCTTTAAACAAATCCCTTATTATGTTGCTAGTCATGTTTTATGCTAGTAATGCATGGGCTTGAGGACCTTGTGCTTGACCACAACTCTGTGCTGGCTTTTCGTGAAGTCGTTGGTGAGGTTGCTAGAGGACTGTGGCTAAATAAAGCCTCATGTGTTGGATATTGTTGGTGTCTATCGAGAAAAGTTTTTTTTTTTCTTCCCAATATACAACCACACATACACCTATGTAATATTTTCCTAGGGCTGCATAATTTTTAGTGGCTGATCTGTGTTATGCATTATAGTTTATTTAACCAATGATGTATCCTTCTGTTTCTTCCCCAGCTATAAACAAAGGTTGATACATATTTTTATATACCTGTTTAATTATCTACTTAGAATAATGTTCTAGAAGTGAAAGATAATCAGGAAAGGAGTCATAGTGACAAAATTTTTCTTGCTACCTGATGGCAGTTTGGAAGTAGCATTTAAAAACTGTAAACAGAAGTATCCCTGGCTGCTTTGGATTTGGTCTGGTAGTGGAGTGGTCAGTTTAAAGATGAAGCCATAAGAGGATGGACTCTGAAAGATGCCCTCCTTTAGCGTGCTGTGAATTACTAGTCATTGAATTGCAGGGGCCAGGCCACTTTTCTAACAAACTTTCCTGTTGTT
Organism: Pachyuromys duprasi; assembly: GCA_028658305.1. NCBI lineage: Eukaryota > Metazoa > Chordata > Mammalia > Rodentia > Muridae > Pachyuromys > Pachyuromys duprasi. The sequence continues at coordinate 62,756,929 of CM053762.1, read as the reverse complement.
GCAGACCACAGGATGGCTCCAAAGGTGACTTCAGAGCTGCTTCGGCAGCTGCGACAAGCTATGAGGAACTCTGAGTATGTGGCAGAACCAATCCAGGCCTATATCATCCCGTCAGGAGATGCCCACCAGGTACCAAAGGGGGATGTCAGTAGATAGGACCACAGTCCCTCTTTTCTTAGTCTTCCCTCAGCTCTGACATGTTTATAGACTTCTGTTGGAAACCCAAAAGTGAGTGTCTTTTGGGAATGGATGTAGGAGTGGTATCTGAGTAAGTCTCACTGAATGCTGGCTTCCTTGTTCCCAGTGAATTTACTAGCTTTCAGTAAATTGTGAAGAAATCAGTAAGCAAACTAAGGATATAAGTTCTGGAACTTTCCATTGCTGATGTCTTCTATCCCACTGCTCCAGCTAGGCTCTGACCCCAGTTCTCCTTTGCATCTCTCAGCTTAGGCAGATGGTCCCACACCTCTACATTGCTGGGAGATAGTTAGAAAGCCATCACGGAGCTCCATCTTAGCAGTAATTAATGGATTCTAGGGCCGACTTGATGTGGGTAAGTCAGTAGGCATGTGACTGCCCACCCTGTGCCATGTTACTAAAGGGCTACAGAGATAAATCTGGAAGGTTGGACTCCTGCTCTCACTGTGGTTCTAGTTGAGTGAGAGTAGAAAGGGTACAAAGTGCCTCCCTGAATAGAGACATCTGTGAGTTTATCTTTCCAGCCTTTGCTTATGTACAAGGCACTGCCGCAGCAGTTGTGTCTCATGCCAACAGGAGAGTTGATTTCTGCCTTAAGCATCAAACAGTTTAATAGTGGGCTTAAGATGTCTGTGTGTATGGAGCTGGCGGGATGGCTTAGTGGTTGAGAACAGTTGCTGCTCTTCCAGCAGAATGGAGTTTGATTCTTAGTGTCCATTATAGGCAGCTCACCACTGCCTGTAACTGTAGCTAGGTTATCTGATACCACCCCTTGCCTCTCTCCAGGCACCCTCATGGATGTGTGCGCAGTCATCCAGAGGCATGCACACATTTAAAAAGAAGTGCACACATGTATCTGCTGTAAGGGAGAATGCTATAACCACAGTGGAGGCAACCTGATCAGGCCTTGGAAGTGAGGACGGGAAAGGGTGATGGTGGGGGATTTGTGAGACAGGCCGACATCGGAACTGGAGCTTGAAGGGTAGACAGTGTGGGAAGTGGGAATGGGGGTGGAGAAGGGAAGGGGCTCCAGGTAGGAGGGTTAATAGCAACAAAACCAGAGAAGCAGAAAACTTCTTTGAAGTAGCGTGACCAGTTTCCCTGGCTAGGTATCAGGGAAGTGAAGCGCATTAGTGGGAGATAGGACTGGGTTTTAGGGTTCCTCAGTTGCCGGTGGCAGAAACTGCTCCTGAGGCTCAGTGGACAAGAGATATGCTTTGGGAGGGTTCAGACCAGTGGTTCTCAACAGGGGATGGAATGACCCTTTCATGGGGGTTGCCTAAGACCATCTGGAAACACAGATATTTACATTATGATTTATAACAGTAGCAAAATTATAATTATGAAGTTGCAAGGATAATAATTGTATGGCTGGGTGTCAGCACAACACCAAGCACTAATAAAGGGCCGCAGCGGTAGGAAGGCTGAGAACCACTGCTCTGAGGCAGAGACACTGCACTGGCAGTGCTCGGAGGTTCTCATGCTTCCTTCTGGAGTTCTGCTGGAGAGGAATGCTGCTGGCTGTGGGCAGGGGTGGGGGAGGGGCCAGGGAGGAGGGATTTTGGCTCTTAACCGATGTCATTTCTCCCCCCTGGGCCAACAGGCAGGTTCCGGAGCAGGTAGTATAATCTGGACAACTGCTGTGCTTTCATTTCCTTATCAAGACAATAGACTAGGTTCATCCCAGGCCCAGAGTCTCAAGTCTGGGTGTGATTGCCGTGGACTCTTGCTCTTCCTCTCTTGTGGACACCCGGGCCCCACGTGGAACAGACATGTTACTGGGACCCTGAGGGAGCAGGAGGCTAGCGAAGGTGTGACTATACAGTGCCAGATCTGACCTCTACAGTGGTAGAAGGCTCTCCACACACGTTCTGAGCTGTTCTTGCGTCTTGTCAGAAGTTGTACCAACTTATGTGATTTCAACAGTGAACTGAGCTGTAGTATCAGAGTCCCCCAGCATGGTCATTGCCATGTGTCTGTGTGCTTGGCTTCTGTCCCTGGAGCTCAGGGTTCGGCTCCACTCTGTACTATCTGTGTGTTCACTGGTAGACAACATAGCTAAGTCGAGCCAAGTTTATCTTGGTGTTCTTAGTTCTGGTTCTGTTCATGAGACGATTTTTTTCCCTTTATCACAATCTTTTTTCTGTGCCCCATTGAACTTTACATGCCTTCGCCTTTGCCATTAGGTGTGGCCCAATATACCCTTTGGGAGTGATGGTAAGGCTGGTCAGAGGACAGCTGGCGCAGTTTACTCAGCCCTCAGCGCTGATGACCCTGGAATAGCACTGTTGGACGCTTTTCCCTCAGTAAGGAGGCTCAGCCCCAAACCCCAGGGAAATGCACCATTTAGCAGCATCCTAAAAACAATAAATCAGGCTTAGTGCTAGTCACTAATTGCAGAAGTTGCTGTCTAGAGTTCACAAATTTATATATATATATATATATATATGTAAATTATATATATATGTCCTTTATTTTATTTTTTATTGAGACCAGGTCTCACTACATAGCCTTTGCTGGCCTGGAACTCACTATGGAGCCCAGGCTGGCCTTGAATTAATTTTTAATTATTTTTAAGTGTGTGTGTGTGAGAGAGACAGAGACAGAGACAGTGAGAGAGATGTGTGCATGAGTATGTGCGTACCCACAGAGGCCAGAGGCCACAGGTGATCCCCTGGAGCTCCAGTTACAAGCTTGTGGTTGTGAGCTACGCATTGTGGATTCTGGGAGTTGAACTCAGCTCCTTTGCAAGGAGTAGCAATCACTGTTAACTGCTGAGTGGTGTGGCTAATCCTGGTCCTTGATCCTCAGTCCTCTTGGCTTAACCTCTGGACTGCTGGGATGGCAGGGGTGTGGCACCACGCCCAGTGTACTCCTGTGCTTTCCTGTCCGTCCTCCCACCCCTCTGCTGCTGTAACTTAGCTGCTTGTCATGGATTTGTAGGGAAGCTGAGCTTTGTTCTTTGCCGTTTCTACCTGCCTGCTCAGGAGCAGACCTGGACAGATGCAGGGACAGGTAGCTCCCATGTGGGCCTGGGGGCTGGTCAAATGCTTGGATGCCAAATTTCCCACTTAACAGTCGCTCAGTTGTTATTGTTAGACTCTGAGTCTCATCTTACCTGGTCTAAGGGGACAGTGACATGGGAGTCACAGGGCTGCTGTCAGCAAGTACTTAAAGCAGTCCTGCCTTTTAGGTCTCATTGTCTGAGCTGCTTCTGTTGTTGTTATTATCAGCATTATAGAAGCTAATGAGAGTTCCCTTAAGAGTAAAAAGTAGACAAGCCACAATCAGAGATGTGAACACAAAAATTGCACATAATGTAAAGAAGGCTTTAGTCAGTACCATCTAGGAAAAATTTGTGAGGAGTGTGTAACTTTAAATCTTTAACCGTATTATAATAAGCTATACATACTTAATGAATTATTCACTATAGTGTATCAGAAGAATTAACATTTTCACATATCAATGTAAGGAGTATAGATTACTTTTTATAGGAATGTTTAAATATGGTACTTTATGTTTATAAAACATCTCAGTTTGAATATGTGGGTTTGAGTATTTGACCTGTATTTACCTTTCGTTAGATTCATAGTTGACAAAGTAGAGTTACATACCCAGGCTGTTCTAAGCATCTAGGTTTTCTAATGATTAAATCTTGACTATTTGTTTTAAAATTATATTGTACTGATTAAAGTAAAATAAAATTAAATACTTAAGATTTCAGTCTAATAAGTAGCTAATAGTAATAAGCTTTTTTTCAAGTAGTTCTATGTAGCTAGAAGCTCCTGTTATTCACAGTGTTAGTTTGTATAAGTATGGAATGCATTCCTATATGAGAGAGACTTTTGAGACAGCAGGATTAAGGAAGGCTTCCTTGAAGAAGCCCATTTTTAAAATTAAGTTTATTCATTTATTCATTTTACATCTCGATCACAGCCTCCTCCCTTCTTTCCTCCGGTCCTCCACCCTCCCACCCTTTTCCCCCTTTCCTCCCTCCTTTTCTCCTCAGAAAAGGAGAGCCTCCCCCCCTCCCCCGTTACAAACCCACCCTGGCCCATCAAGTCACATTACTACTTAGTACACCCTCTTCTGTTGAGGCCAGGCAAGGCAGCCCAGCTAGGGGAAAGTGATCCAAAAGTGGGCAGTTGAGTCCATGTGAGATATGACTCATGCTCCCCTTATTGCTAGGGAACCCACCTGAGAACCAAGCTGCCCATCAGTTACATATGTGTTGTGGGTCTAGGTTTAGCCCATTCATGCTCTTGGGTTGGTGCTTTAGTCTCTGTAAACCCTATGGGTCTATGTTAGTTGACATTGTTGGTCTTCTTGAGCGAGTCTTGTCCCCTCCAGGACCTTCTATCCTTGCTCACACCCCTCCACGACTCCCCTCGGTCCATCTGATGTTTGGCTGTGGGTCTCAACAGTTGTTGCCTTCCCGCTGCTGGGTGGAGCCTCTCTGAGGACAGTCATGCTAGGCTTCTGTCTGCAAGCATAGCAGGGTGGCATTGATAGTGTCGGAGGTTGGCTCTCTCTGGTGGGGTGGCTCTCAGGCTGGCCAGTCCTGGCTTGGCCGTTCCCCCGTTCTCTGCTCCATCTTTATCCCTGCACACCCTGTAGGCAGGGTGGATTTTGGGTCAAAGGTTTTGTGGGTGGATTGATGTCCCTCTTCCTCGAGCTCAGAGTCTCAACTAGAGTCACCCCCATGTCCTCCCAGGAGTCTGCTCTGCCGTAGGTCTCCGGCTCGTCTCTGAGGTGTCCTCCCCCGCTGGTTTCCTTCCTCTCACTGCCCTCTCGCCTCCCACCCCCGCTCTCCTCTCCTCACATCTGACCCCCAGACTTGTTCCCTTCTCCCTCTCCCACCCAGATCCTTCTCTTCATCCACTTTTGACACCCATTCTGTTTCTCCTTCTGAGTGGCTTCTTTGGGTCTGTGCATTGGAGCATGACTATCCTGTATTATATCCACTTCTAAGTGAATCCGTACCAGGCCTGTCTTTCTGAGTGTAGGTTACCTCACTCAGTATGATCTTTTCTCATTCCATCCATTTGCTTATAAATTGTATGGTTTCCTTGTTTTTAATAGCTAAGTAGTATTCCATTGTATAAATGTACCACGATTTCTCTATCCATGAAGAAGTACATTTAATTGGACTATGGGCTGTTAGATTTTGGGTGCATGGAGAGAGATAGAGAGGGAATGGGTGAGAGGGAGTAGGAGGGAGAGAGACTGACATTTATAAAAACCACACCATGGGCACATTTAGGCCAAGGCTAATTATCCGACATTCATTCCTGTTGACCCCCATAGTCAGGAGTTTTTGTTTTTTGAGACTCTTTGTTGTCCAGACTTGGTGCTGTAGTGGACGATAACTTGATGCCTGATCCTCCTGCCCCTGTTGGATTGCAGTGTACTACCATGTCTGGCTGAGCTGGGGGTTTCTTAGCAGGAACTCAGTAAGGATTTTGGAACAAGGAAGCAACATGACCAGTAAGGATGTTATTGGGTATGGATTGGAGGAGGAAGACACAGAAGTAGGAACCCTGCTGATAGACAGGGGATCCAGAGTCTGGGTAAAGAGGGTCTGACATTGAGCATTGGTCGGAAAAAACAAGGATTGGGAGGGGAAATAGCAGGTGCGCTTTATGTGTGAACCATGTAGACAGTCGAAGTGTGGGGTCTGTGTGTGATTACGATGACACCAGCAGAAATGTTCCTTGGGTCAGTTCCCGTGGAGAGGCACTGCACAGTGGGGTGATTCCATTAAATGGGGTTTTGGGTTCTTGCCAGGACTTCGAGAACTGGGAGGAAGGGTTTCTTTGTGTGTGACTTGTTCAGCAGCCTCCTCAGCAATAGAGAGGCTCTGTTCTCTGTGTCTTTCAGCCTAATTGTTTCATTTTAGCCTGATTCAAAGTTGTTGGAATTCCTCCTAGGGGTGGAGCAGAGAGGGGAAGGCATTGGAGAAGTGGAGGGGAATCTTGAATTTTGTCCTTTGTGTACTTTCCAAAATACATATACACCTACACACTGTTCACCAGTGGAGATGAAGCAGACAAGCTCCAAATGTACAGTTATGCAAGGACCTGGCACTTGAGTGGTCAGCCTTCACTGGCCTCTCTCGATTTAAGGGGCTCTTTTTTAATCCCAGAGCAAGGCCCAGGGGAACTTTTACAGTGGTAATCTGACAGACAGTGTGATTCCTGGGTATCACCAGCTTCAAGCCAGGACAGTTGCTAGACGGAGCCAGGGCTCATCCTTTTCATCTGAAAGACCCAAAGCTCTGTGGCTTGGTCAGTCAAAGGTCAAAGTGAATGGGCTAATGTGAGTCTTTGACTGTGTATAGTTCTCCTTCTAGAAGATATGAATCAGGCTTTCCTGAACTCTCTATTTTTTCCATGTTTCCTGAGGCCATCCTCCTTTTTTGTTTCTGGAATTAATCCTGGGACAGAGTAGTGATTTCACCCTCTGGTTCTTCAGAGCCGGTGCCTATAGTGTTAATGATGGTATAGCCTCAGGGGCCTGGTGCTCTGAAGTCTTGAGTCGTTCTCCTGTAGTACAGAGTTCTTGGTGGGTGAGGGGCTTGACCTGGATTCTTTTCTACCTAGCAGAAGGAGAAAGAGTATGGAGAGAACATACTTCAAACTCTTGACCCAGCCATTCCTTCCCCTTATGGGACTTACCCAGCTGCCTGGGAAGTGGAGTCCTGGCTGGGCAGCCACTGTGCCATAACCCATGTACATTCTGGCAGGACCTTTGGGTCGCCATGCACTTTCCTCACATATGTGGATTCTCTTCCCTTTAGGGAGGAGAAGTGCCAAAGCCTAGGCATCGATTATGTTAGCGTTTGGGGATAAGCAAGGAGCTATGTCTCTGTTCACGGTTTGCATGTGGTCTTTTCTGTATACAGACATCCAGCCATTCAGTTTCAGTTTTGTTGAGAACTTAATGTGTATGAAGCATGTTCCAGATACTTGGATTATGGGAGTGAAGGGTCAGGGAGGGGGCAGACATGCCTGCAGCGTGGCCTCTAGTAACTTTAGTCTTACTTGTCTCAGCATTTAGCGCTAATGGTCCTTGCCCTGTTCCATGTGCATGTGGCCATGTGACAGATCTTAAATCTCAGTACTAGCCACTGCCCTATCCTTAACCTTAGGATAGAATGCAAGCCTTTCAGAGTGGTGTTTTGGTCTCTGACTGTTTCTTCAGACTGTTCCCAGAATTCTCTGCTGCTGCTCTATAGGGCTCTGACTGTGTCTTCATACTGTTCCCAGAATTCTTTGCGGCTGCCTGTGGAGCTCTGCCCATGTCTTCAGACTGTTCCCAGAATTCTCTGCTGCAGCCTCTGTTGTCAGGCCATTTGGCTGGCAGCCTAGACCTTTTGTCTCTTGCTTCTGGCCTTCTCGAGCCTTCCCCTTTCTCTGGATTGTCCTCCCTCTTCTCATCTGTCCTTGGTGGCCCAGGTTAAACTGAGTGTGGCCTGATGGCTTTAAAAGCAGATCTAAGCAACCTTGAAGCTAGAGCAAGCTTCATACTGCATATTTGGCATACCTTAGGTGGCTTAGCTCATATTTCTCGGGATGCCTATCTCCTGGGTCTGGCCAGATTGCCTCCTCTGAGAAACCTGCTTAGGTTCCCTGAGTCTGGCTCACTGCCCAATGCAGAGGAGCTAGTGCTGCCCCTTGTTAGTGCTGAGTACCCCCTCATTCCCAGCCTTTAGTATGGGTATCATCTTCTCCCCATTTCACAAGTGAGCAAGTTGAGCCCAGGGTTTACCCAGCTAGTAAGTTGAGCGCCAGGCATGGTCATAGGCTTGCATTGTTAGTTGTGTGTTTATTGAAGGTTGAGGACTCTGGGGCATACTTTGTATTCCTTGTTCCTTGTGAGTTTAGAATCCATTTGTACTGTACGTATTATACACAGCTCAAGATGGGAAGTTGCTTGGCAGCGTAGCAAGGATGAGGGCTTTTAAAAGTGAGGCCTGAGTTCAAATTTCTCCTCTACTGTTTGTTGTGGTGGTACTATGGGTGGAAGGAAGTAATCGACTTCTGTGAGCTTCAGTTTTGTCTTTCCGCCCGTAGCTGGGGAGTGGTTACTTCTAGACCTGCTGTGGTATTAGCATTGGAAGAAATTAATATGGCTGTTGGCAATGAAAAGGATTAGAGCCTGACAGATGTGGGAGACATCTGAAAGCTGGGAAGCAGGATGTTAGAGGGGTGTTGGAGCTGGGGTTTGAGAGATGACAAAGGTTCTTTCTGTAGTTCATAGATGTGCTTTATTACATTGGTTGAGCTAGATGCCAACAGTTAAAAATTGAGTGGTTTCTCGAGAGCAGAGCACACACATGCTCTGCCCGAGTACTGAAGGCTGTGGGAGTGACGAACAGCTGCTGTCTGTAGAGGATGCCCCTTGTCCTACCTGCTGGCCTCCTGCCTTGATGCCAGGTGGTTGGGTTTGTAGCCTCAACTTCAAATGATAAATCTCTTCAGTCCCTTTGCTGTTTCCTGTCATGCTGACAAACAGCAGAAGTATTCCCTCCACAGCTCAAGAGGTCCCCAGGTCTGTGGGGGCCAGCAGGGAGGACCCTGGCTTTTGGCTGCTCTGGTGACCTTTGTTTCCTGGCTGGTGGTCTCTTCATTTTTATACAGATGGGGAAGGTTCCCTGGGTCAAGGGAGAAGGTCTTCCAGTTATTTGGCACATGTTGCTTGGGGACCTGTAGTGTGGCATCTGCTCTGTGCACAGGGACAGTTGTGACCACTCTGACCTCATGGGTTGCTCTGGGGGAGGCGTGAAGGACCAATGCAGGAAAAGTGTGAAATGCTCCCCAAGAAAAAAGCTGCTTCTGTACAGAGCGCCCAGAGTGGCTGGTGCCTGTGTTGTTCAGGTAGCTGAGGCAGTCTCTCTGTGGAGATGACATTCAGCCTGAAATGTCCTCATGAGAGGGTGCTGGTGGGGTTTGGAGTTGGGTATTTCAGAGGACAGCAGGGCCTGATGAGGTGGTAACTGCGGGACTGGGCCAAGATTTGCATTTGATCTTAAATATGACAGGTAGTCATGAGAGGGTTTGAAGGAGCATGGTAATAAGATGTGTTGATGTTAAGAATATATGTGTGTTTGAAATTCTCAGTGTGTATGCAGTGTGGATTTCAGGGCTGTGAGCAGGTGGAAATGATGAGGCTTGGCCTGAATCCTCTTATGAGAAATGCAGAGAATGGGAAATTTCGGAGAAAAAGCCAGTAGCTGTGTCTGTGTCTTTGTGCCTTTTCCTTAGGCTCTGGGAAGACTGTCCTTGGGCTCTGCCAGCTTCATGGCTGGGGAAGAGCATGGGCCAGCACTCAGTGCTTGTCTGGCCTTCAGTGTGGAGGGAATGATGCTGTCAGCCACTCTAGCAGTGTCTTTCTGGCTTGTTGACCACTGAGGTCATGTCTGGTTCTTGCCCCAGGCCTTGTCTGGGTCCCAGGCTAGACATGATCATCTGCTGCAGAAATCTGTCCCCTGCTTTTCTGGTGGGGACTGGATGAATCCTGTGCTCTCCTGTCCCCCACCCCCATGCCCAAGCTCGGCCACAGTGTAATGAGGTCATGGTGGAGACCTGTGTCATTAGCATTGTCTTGTCAGGGCATCATTGCCATGTCACAGGTAGGAGGGCCACATCCAGGGAGCCATGCTGTCAGTCGAGAGCATCCTTGCTGAGAGTTGTCTGTTGCCTTTGTTGCCCTAATCCCTCAGATGCTTTCTTAGGAAGATGGGTTAATGATCTCTTTTTCGTACAGTTTTTCTGGGCTTCTGCTGAGGTTAACACATTATCTGTACTTCCCAATAGTTCCAGAAGACAGATGTTGCTTCTCTCCAGCTCCTTTTAACAATTTTTTAAAAACTTTTGAGACCTTTTTTTATTTTTAATTAAAAATTTTTATTAAGGTGCGCCAGCTGTATTTGATCTTGTTTAAGGCAGGGCTTGAACTTAAGATCTTCCTGCCTTGACCTCCTGAGCAGCTGATGTTGGCCTGTGCCTCTAGGCCTGGTACTCCCCTGTCTTTCTTTTGAAAGTCTTGTACCAAGTAGTCACTGGGTTAACAGATAAGGGTTCTGGTGGTCGTTTCTTCTTGTCTCTGTAGGTCTAATGAATTGCCTTTATGTCTTATGTGCTCTGTGTGGGAGTGACACACTTTAGAGACGAGGAACTGGGGCTAGGCCCAGGTGTGGTCTGCAGCTCCTCTTGTTTCTCTTCGCCCAGCAGGTACTTTGAGCACTTTCCTGCGGTCCCCAGGGTTTTGGTGAGGTGGGTATATCTCCGTCACAGCAGGAATGGAACATTGGGTACTTTGTCCCTCAGTGCACTGACTGCCTCCGAATGTCCTGGGCTCTGGGGAGAGGTTCCTTCCCTCCCTTTAGGGTCTTGCCATGTAGACCTGGCTGTTTCTTGACTCATGATTCTCCTGCCACAGCCTCTTCAGTTCTGACATTGCAAGAGTGTGCTACCATGCCTAACATTCTTTACGCTGGGTCCTTCAGCTTGGGAAAGAAAAACCTAGTAAGAGTGGCAGTGGAAGGAGACTCAGTTCTGGACACAAGCAGAGCTGGCCTTGGATCGTGCTCCACTGTCGGCCTGATCATGGACAAGTTACCTACAGGGTTTCCTTTTGAACCTTAATGTATTAGTTATTTGTCTTGCTGCAAAAACATCTGACAAAAGCTGCGTAAGGAAGGAGGGGCTTGAGGGTACACTCCAACATAGCAGGAAAGGGGTCCCCACAGGAGCATGAGTGGCTGGCCATATTGCATCCATAGCTGGGAGGCAGAGAGATGAATGCTGGTGTCAGAATACTTTCTCCTTTTCATTCAATCTGGGACTCTAGCCTAAGGACCGGTATTGCCCACCCACAGTTAGAGGGCTTCTACCTCAATTAACCTAATCTGGAAAATCCCTTTAGGGTGGGCCATGCTACCATAATTAACCTAATCTTATTATTCCTCACAGACTTGCCCAGAAGCTTGTCTCCTAGGTGATTCTAGAGCCTGTCAAGTTGATAGGATTAGCCATCACACTCAGTTTCTAGAGTCCTGAGGATGAGAGGTACCATGTGCTAGAAGGCAGCCTGGCATAGGCATCAGACTTGAGGGTCTGGGGCTGACTGCTCAGGTTCGAATCCTGCCTCTGCTATTTGTGCACATTACATGAACACTGCTTCTCTGGCTGCTACATAGTGGTTTCTCACATCCCACTGCCCCTCCACCTTCACCACGAGAACCTCTTTCCTGCACAGAGGCAGGGGGATCTCAGTGGGAAGAACCTGGTTTTGCTGGAGCCCCCTGGATTGGAGGATGCATTTCCTTCAATTGCCTGACAGAAAAGGACAAGCCTGTGTGGGAAACTGATGCTACCGTGGAGGGGACTCAGACAGGACATTCAGAAAGAAGCCAATGTCTAAAGAGATTTCACTTAAAACAGAAATGCAGCTCCACTTTTCAGAAAAATAACAGATGCCCAAATGTCAGGCAAGGGAGGGAGAAAGGCACCAGTGTTTGTAAGATCTTACTGAGGAAGCAGTTTCTCTGGGTTGCTTTGTTCTCCAAATGGGCTGTGGAGCTAAAGGGCGTTAGCGTGTAGCCTTTAACTAGAGCTGTTCACAGTGTGTGCTAATTCTTTGTTGTTGTTTTGCTTTTTTTTGAGGCAGGATGTTGCTGGTAGTCCAGGCTGGCATCAAACTTGAGATCTTTTTGTCTCAGTGCTAGCATTACAGATGAATGCTACCATGTGTGGCTATTTAAAAAAAAAAAAAGCTGGTTTCCTTTCTATCTGTTCCTTTGGCTTGACCAGCGAAGGTACCAGGAACCCTCCAGCCTTTGTAATGCCCGTAGGCTTCAGCACAGGGTGTGAACAGTTGAGGTCCAACTCTCATCTTTGTTTTCCAGAGTGAGTACATTGCACCCTGTGACTGTCGAAGGGCTTTTGTCTCTGGGTTCGATGGCTCTGCAGGTGAGTCACTAAATTGTGTGTTTTCACTTTGTCTTTGTTCCCCTCCCAAGATAACTGAATTATGTTTCAGCCTATGCTGTAGAACCAAAAGTAAATGCAAACTCGACATACCCCAGATGAGCCTTGCAGGGTGGTGTGGGATCTCATTTCCCAGCTCATCAATGGTACCTTTTAGTGACTCTGTTCTTTTCCAGGGTTTTGCTGTTTTAGACAAAGCAGAACAACCTTGGATTAGAAAGAACAGTCTTGAGCTTTATATTGCTTATGGCATACACATAGGAAGTAGTGTTATTGAAACTGAGCATGGTTTACTGGCTAGTACTCTAAACATGAAATGGGCTTTTAATAGCTTATCTGTTCTCCCATTTTAGTTTTCTGAGGACTTGACTTTTTGGTTCTGTTTTCAATGGTGTCAGATACTAACAGATAATGTTGGGTTCTTGGTGTTATACCCTACCTTTTCCAAAACTGTTACACCCTTGACTTTTTGGGTGGTTTCCCCTTTGGGTCACCATCCCTTGAACAAACTAGATGAGGTAGGAGCCCCTCTTTACTTGTGGTTCACCTCTGCTTCCTTTGGCATAAGTGCTTGTGTTGGTTGGCACATTTGGGTTGGTTTTGGCTACCACCTCTGCTGAGAGCCCCAAGGTCTGCCAGAGCTGTGGGAACTAAAGGCGAATAGAGGTGGGAGGCACAGACTCCTGCTGGTGCCTGCTGAGTCGTGATGGTCTGGGTTGCCTGCTTCTTGGGGAGGTGGAACAGCTCTTTGAGGGTGTCTATTAGAGCAGAAGAACCTTCTCCACCCTGTCTTTTTGGTTATGCTATTTGGCCATATGGTCCTTGGTTCTGTCCCTAACTGAGGCTGCATGTATGCAGAAACCAACATCCTGGTAGTCTGGGCTTCAAGACTGCTTCCTATAGTCTGACTTGCAGCCACTGTGACATTGTTTCCTGAAGGTGTCCTTGAAGTCTAAGACCACTGGGAGCAGGTGTTCCTCACTGCCCTGGCCTGCCTACTACCATTTCTTGTACAGATTCTCAGTGGTGGTCAGAAACCTCTTTTCTTGCTGTTTTGCTCTAGGCACAGCCATCATCACAGAAGAGCATGCAGCCATGTGGACCGATGGACGCTACTTTCTCCAAGCTGCCAAGCAGATGGACAACAACTGGACCCTCATGAAGATGGGTGGGTAGAAGCATAGACCAGCCACCTAATGTCATTGGCCTGCTCTGGGCAGGGGTGGTGGAATACTTCAGGGATCTAGGATCTTAATGCTTTTCCTGACATCTTGGATCCTTTGAAAAGCCAAGGAAAACCAAAAAGTGGTATGCCTCTGTGTACATACCATTGCACACTCACTTTTGGAAGATCCGAGGTTCAAAAATCCTAGGTTTATTTTGCTGAGAGAAATGGACTTTGGAGCCCACAAGCAGAAGCTGTCAGGTCTGATAACACTATAGGGTCAGAGCAGTAAAGCATGAGTCCCATCTCCTGTTAAAGCAGGAATGTCAGCTCGATGACATGGAGTGGATCCTTATCCCTTCTGAGTGCTGCTCTCATGTTTTGTTCGCCTTTTCTCAGGTGTGCCACTATAGGGAGGTTCTGGGGACTTCTCACTGCCCATGAGCGACTCAGTCCTGTGCTTTTGCCAAAGATCTGTTTGCTAGGAAGTGATATGACTTCATCCTACAGAAGTTACAGCAGGAGTTCCAAGAAAAACTTTGTTAAGAAAGTGGCTTATTTAGTGGTTTGTTAAAAAAAAAAGGTGGAAAGAATCAAATAGCAAAATAAAGCTTCATGCCAGCCTGTGGTTTTTGAGGACCTGGAGTCTTGAGCTTATAAACTTTTGAGCTTCCTGTCTGTCAGAAGTCAGCAGAGAAAACTGTCAGAATGCATGAGTTTTTACTCGGAATAGGCACACATGGTGCCAGGATGTTAATTGTTCAGCAAAAATCTCATTGGTTTAAAAACTATGTCATTAAAATACTGGCTTGATTAAAGAAAAACTGACCTATAGACATGATTCTAGTTCATTTTGGAGGTTGTTTAGTGCCTTATCATAGTATTGAAGAAGTAAGAGGCTGTCCGCTCCAGGGTTACAGTAGGCTCCTGTGTACACCACTAGGAATCCCCAGAAAGACTTTTTTGTGGCCAAGACCTAGGTTCAGTCCTCTGGTCAGAGGCTGACTGTGAGCAGGGGCTTTGCTCTGTGATCTTAGCCTTGTACTTAGCAGTCCTCTTCTAGGTCTGAAGGACACACCAACTCAGGAGGACTGGCTGGTGAGTGTGCTTCCGGAAGGATCCAGGGTTGGTGTGGACCCTCTCATCATTCCCACAGGTGAGTGACTCGGTTCTTTCCAGCCTTCTAGACACCTCTGTATCCTCCTTGTTTACTATTGGGATCTGGGGCATTTGGGGCTCAGTATGACTTGATGTCTTGATAGAGGCTCAGCTAATGAAGACATTTCTGGGACAGAGGCAAGGAAGGCCATGTGGTGAAGTTCTTTATTCTCCATGCGTGGTACTGAGGAATGCCTTTCAGAAGGGCCTGGCCCAAGTCCTGCTATTTGCCTTAGATGAAATGAGTGTTCATTTCATGGCTGGCCATGTGGTTTTCTTTAGATTACTGGAAGAAGATGGCCAAGGTACTTCGAAGTGCTGGTCACCACCTCGTGCCTGTGAAGGAAAACCTCGTGGACAAAATCTGGACAGACCGGCCAGAGCGTCCCTGCAAGCCCCTTCTCACACTGGGCCTGGATTATACAGGTCAGAGCCATAGTGGTGACTCTAGAGTTCTGCCAACCCATCCTGTCAAAGGTCATATCAAAGACCCTGTCATGGAGTTGGTAGTCACACTGTGTGTAGCCTTGTCTCTAGCACCAGCCTTTGATGCCTCTGTGCCTTACCTGGCATAGAGGGGCATTTGACAAAGCAGGGCTTTACTGCCTTCCGCTTTTGCCACCTGCTTGCCACTTACTTAGGCTTAGTCTGTTGTTGCAGAGCTCTTCTGGTGGCATTGTGGGTGCTGGTAGGGAAGACTGAAGCTTTTCCCTGGCCGCCAACTGCCCCTTCTCTGGGTCTGGTGGTGGGCGCAGCATCTCGTGACACTAGCTTCGTTTCCTTGATGCAGGTACTTGTAGGGTTGCCTTCCAGGCCTCACTCTCTTAAACCTTACCCTGTGCAAGTTTAGATGTGGTTGTTTCCTTGGCCTGTGAGCTGCATGTGTTAACCCTTTTGTGGGAGAAGGAAGTGTGGATTGATAAAGACAGTGAAGGGTGGGGAGGAGACAGGAGGTGAGGCTGCTGGGGAGGGGGCTGTAGAGACAGGGAGGTAGATGGGGGCCTTGCTGTAGAGACAGGGAGGTAGATGGGGGCCTTGCTGTAGAGACAGGGAGGTGGATGGGGGGCCTTGCTGTGGAGACAGGGAGGTAGATGGGGGCCTTGCTGTAGAGACAGGGAGGTGGATGGGGGGCCTTGCTGTGGAGACAGGGAGGTAGATGGAGACACCTGGAATGTAGGCGGATTGCCAGAGGGGTCCTGGGAAGCAAGTATCACAGCTCAGATACCCAGCCAAGTTTTAAACAGCGTTCCTGGGCTGATCTTCAAAGCAGTCTGTAGTGGACAGCCCCAGGCTTGCTCTCCTGTGTGACACCCTCATTGGACGGTGTGGTTGATTGGGGAGGATGGGTACAGCCAGTGGCTAAGGCTCAGCTTAGTATTTTCCATCAGCGTGGTTGAAATTGTTCTTTAACTGAAACAGAGCCTCTGACCTGTTACTGTAGAAGAGATCTCAGATATTGCTGCCTAAGTTTCTGTTTTGAAAGCAGTTGCATGCTTGTGATGGGCAGGACAATGGTAGGAGCTAGGTACACCATACAGGTGGGTCTGCCCTGGTCATAGGTAGCTAGTGATAAGCTAAGTTACAGATGTACTGCGGTGAGGTGACTTCTTTTGGCGCCATGTTGCATTCTGGGGAGCAGCAGGGAGGTCTTGGCTGTTCCTGGCAGGCCAAGTGTGAGTTGGAAGTGATGCTCGCAGTGAGTCAGTCTGCAGGGGACTCTTTGGTCTTAGCACTAAGTCTCAGGGCCCAGGAACTGTAAAGTAAGTTTCATGGGTGAGGTCTTCTGTTTGAGAGCCTATTCATATGGCTCGTTCAGTTTCCTCAGTCACACCAACCTTTATATAGTAGTGCACTTATTTGCAGATATAATCATGTGCGTTGTCTTGTAGATTGTGGGTCCAAAGAGGGAAGGACTGGGTCTGTTCAGAGCCATAACTGCTCTGAGCAGCTGGACCTGGCAAGCCTAGATGCTTCGTAGGCATTTGTGGATAGACATTTTATTGGTGAGGCGGTCAGGACTCATGGCAGTCAAGTGACTTTGCAGAGCCAGTCCTCTTTAGTAGGGCTTGACTCAGCTGCCTGCCTGTGCAGGCTGCATGCTTGCTGTGAGAACTGGTTCTGTGTAAGAGTGTTTGGCATAGGCCTTTTCACTTGGCTTCTGCTTCACGGGATCACAGCTGAAGTCAGAAGCCTATTGTTTCTTGCAGGCATCTCCTGGAAGGAGAAGGTCGCAGACCTTCGGATGAAAATGGCAGAGAGGAGCATCGTATGGTTTGTGGTCACTGCCCTTGATGAAATTGCGTGTGAGTACTCTGGTGTCATTGTGTGGACATTACCTGTTCTTCTCCTTGGGCCTCTGCGAACCTGTGTGTTCCAGCCATTCAGCTTTCTGAATGGTGAGGGAATTTGAAACAGACAGTGTCTCAAAATAAGAGAGCAAATGCCAGTTAGTACAAAGGAGAAAGCATTACCATGAGTTGGGAGGGGATGATAGACTTGCCAGAACAGTTTACAGTGAGGGGCTCACGGTGAGTCCCTGTGTGAGGCCTGCCTTTGGCCCATCTCTTATAGTTGTGACTTATCTGAGGAAGAATATTTCTTGTAAACATTTCCTATGTCACTTTCTTTATACTTACATAGTTTTCTAAGATCTTCACAGAGAGAACATTCTGGTACAGTTTTTATCTCAGGAAACGTAAGAACTGAAACTTCTTCTCTAGGCCCTTTCCTTTAACCTTTGACCTCCCCCTACCTATGCCCCATGCAGTTGTTCAATCTTTTGTCATCTTCCAGAATCTGAAGGAATCCTACAAAGTGCTCCCTCCTATCTTGTTCTGACTGGATTTGATTTAGGGAAGTTTTTACCTCCCTGCTGGAGGAAGAAAGCCTATTCTGTAATGTCCTGCCTCTTCAGTCTTCCAGACTTTGGTCAGACCTCAGTGACTGCTGTCTCTAATTAACCCCAGCATCAGAGGAAAAACACACACACAAAAGTGGCTTCTCCCTTTGAATATAAGACAACATGTTCCCATTTTGGAAAACCTGTGAAGTGCAGAGGGAGTAGAAAACAACAACAAAAACAACAAACCAAAACCCAAGATCACCTACAATCCTGTTACCTAGCAACAAGCATTGTTGACATTTCTGTGTATCTGTCATCTGCCTGGTTTTCTAAACCTGTCAGCGTTCTGGGAGCAACTTAAGCATTAAAAATTCTGTCTAATGGTTATCCTGCAGTGTACCCAACAGTTTCCACTCAGAGGGCCTTTGGGCTAGTTCCAGTTTCTCCATACTTAATATGATCCTTCCATCAAGATCATGGCTTATACACTTATATCTTAGTTTCTGATCATTTTCCTCTTCCTATATCTGCTTGACTTTGGGGTTAGTCTTGTGAGTTTGTGTGTGTGCGGTCGGACTTTTGACCCAGCCATCTTTTCATGCCTCACCAGCTTTCACGTACCTTCATTTTGAAAGGAGGTGGTAAGCCTGATCTGGGGTCAGCACTTGGGAGGCAGAGGCAGGTGAATCTCGATGTGAGTTTGAGGCCAGTGTAGCTTACATAGCAAGTTCCAGGCCATCTAGGGCTATAAAATAAGACCTTGTCTCCAAAATAAAATAAAATAAAATAAAATAAAATAAAATAAAATAAAATAAAAAGGAGTCAGTATGAGAGTTTAAACCTTTCTACTTTGTTTTGAGGAACCATTATTTTAAAATAGAGGCAGCGAGTTTTTTTACTTGGCCATTTTGCTCTCTTATCTTTCTGAAAGCAAGCATTAGAGCTGGCAGCTAGGACCATAGCTGTACTGTGTGCTTGTCCATCACGCTTCTCAGATGTTCGGTGACCTTATCAGACTCTAGCCCTTGGTCGAGGCAGATCCTTCACACACAGCCTGTAACAGCCCAGTTTGTGAGCCATAGGCTTGTGACTCACTGCTTTTTTTCTGCCTCTGATGAGAAGCTCTGTGTCCTCTGGGCTGAGCAGGGTACTTATGCCCCTCCCCCAGTTCAGTTTTTCCATCCTAGGTGGTTTGTCTTGGATTAGAGAGAATGCTTCTATCCTCCTTATACCAGAAGGTGCTAGGGGTTTGTATACAGCAGAGCTGAGCTTTGAAGGTCCCCACAACTAGGATAGCTATTTCAACTCTTTGGGGGACACTGCTCATTTTTTTTTTGATTCCATTCCCTTCTCAGCTTGCCTCATGGCCAGCTAGGGAACAGTTTTGGTGCCATCAGGTGGTGGACACCAGCAGTTGCAGCTGAGTCGTGTAACCCTACAGAAGGTCCCTTACCTTTCTTGAGACATGGGAATCCTTTGAATAGGACCTTAGTTCTAAGCAGAAACTCTTCCATCCCCCAGAAGCTACCTGTTAAGCTTGACCTGGGAGCCAGGCAGCTGACAGAAACTGTTTTAAGAGAATGCTTTCCTTTTTAGGGCTGTTCAACCTGCGAGGGTCGGATGTGGAGCACAACCCGGTGTTTTTCTCCTATGCAATCGTAGGACTGGAGACGATCGTGTAAGTGCTCACTCCTGCTTACATGCCTTCTCTGCCCAGCTCCAAGGGCCCCAAGCTCCTCTTTTTAGGCCTCACCCTACCGTCATGGTAGTGTGCTTCCTCTCTCTGGAACTTCCTTCGTTGTTCCTTTGTCCTTGCCTGCCTTAACAGGTGTTTATTTTTATCCTGCACCCCCTCTAAACCTCTCAATGTCTTGAAATCTTCAAAAATATTTATAGTAACATGATAGATATAAGTAGATGAGACCTTCAGAACAGAGCTGGTATGAGGTTCTTCATGAGGTTCCTGCTGTGAGACCATGCTCAGGCCACGTATTCGCTTTCCAGCTCTCTAGAGGCTCCGCTGTGTGGTTCTGGACCATCATCTTAGAGGTCAGCAGTGAGAGGGGAAACCCCTGCACTTTGCTCTGTTGCTTTGTCAGTTTTATCACTTCGAGCATTGCTCACAGGCTTCCTGTCATTGTTTTTCTATCGGATGAGGTCCAGTTTTTTCTCTTGTGATAAATGAAACACTCCGACTAAAAGTAACTAAGAGGAAGAAGCGACACACTGACTTACGCTTCCATGCCTCAGTCCACTGGGAGGGGAACCAGGCGGGAACTCAGACAGGAGCTGGAAGCAGGCTCTTGCTTCCCTGGCTTTCTTATGCAGCACAGGCCCGCCTTGCCTAGGGAGTGGGCAGCCTGCAGTGGGCTGGGAACTCCTGTGTCAACTGAAAACCAACACAATCCCCCAAGGGATTGCTCACTGGCCAATCTTTTTGCACACTCTATCAGCTTAGATGCACTTCTCAGCTGGTGTAGTCTGTGTGAAGTTGACAGTTAAAACTAATTAGGACAGGGGCCAGGCATGCTGGTACACATCTTTTAGTCCAGTTCTCAGGAGGCACTAGGATCTCTGTGAGCTTGAGGTCAACATGGTCTGTATAGTTCCAGGACAGTCAGTGTTACAAAGTGAGACCCTAAACAAAATACCCCCCCCCCAAACCAACCTAACCCAGTCCCTCCCAATCCCCCCCAAAACCAAACCAAACCAAACAAAAAAACCAACTAACCAGTTAACCAGTCGACAGCAGCAGCAACAAAACCATACTTACTTTCTTTTTTACTTAACATCTAAAATAGTTGGTTTTATTATAACATTTTTACACATATTTTTCACTGTACTTTGCTCATGTTTCATGTCCCATTTGTTAAGTGCAAACTGTGTTAGAGGTGGGTATTAGGTGCTAGTGTGAATGGCAGAGTCCTGGGTTGTAGTTGAGAAGTTGAGCGCTCCTTTCTCTGAAGGATTTAGGCATATAAGTAGGCCCATAAGCCTTTTCAGAGTGGATATATGTGCACAGGAAGGGCTAGCCTAGACTTGTAAGAGGAGATAGTTGGAAAAAATCAAATTGAATAAAAATGAAGGATTGTGAGTGGGGGTGGGGTAAGGAGGAGTGGACACCACAATGCACACAGAGGGAGTGGTATGTTCAGAGGTCGTGGGAGAAGCGCAGTGTGTGGGGCCAGAGTAGGTCAGTTGGTCCCAGCATAAAGTCAGGCCAGAAGGTGAGCAGGAAACACAGAATGAAAGGCCCACAGGGCAAACTTAGGACAATGGGAAGTTACTCAGTGACCTGTTCAGAAGGGACCACACAGTCCTTAAACTAAATCATAAAAAAGGTGGTAGCTGAAAAATAGGATGAAGGAGAAAGGAATTTAGAGGCCGAGAGGTGGTGTCTGGGTGGTGATGGGCAAGGTGGCAGACAGCTGAGCAGATGTGATGGAGATAGGACTGCAAGTCTCAGACTGTTAAGTGGGGGTAGGGTGAGGGGCCATCAGAGATAATGTGCCAGTTTCTGGCCTACAGAATTGGATGGCTGTTGACAGCATTTACAGGGTCAGGAAATGTAGTTGGGAGGGCAGGGTTTGGGCAGGCAGTGGGGAATGAGGAAAAGCTGCTTGGTTTTGAGAGCCAGAAGATGTGAGCCTGTTATGTGTTCTCCTGCTCATGGGCCCTCCTTTTCCGTGGTCCACCCTGGCCCCTGCAGGCTCTTCATTGATGGGGACCGCATCGACGCGCCTAGTGTGAAGCAGCACCTGCTCCTTGACTTGGGCCTGGAGGCAGAGTATAAAATCCAGGTGCTTCCATACGAGTCCATCCTGAGTGAGCTCAAGACCCTGTGTGCTGACCTCTCCCCGAGGGAGAAAGTGTGGGTCAGTGACAAAGCCAGCTATGCTGTGAGCGAGGCCATCCCCAAGGTGAGCGGCCTCACTCTGTTCTGTCTGAACATTCCTTGCGCCCTTGTGGTTCCGATGTCATACAGAGCTGACGTCATACAGGCATAGCTCTGAGCTGTGGTCTCTGGATCAGCCCAGAGCAGGAGCCTAGAGTGGAGTATCTCAGGCTCTTTAAACTCGTTAGGTCCCTGTCTTCCAGGGTGGGGTGTGAAAGATAATCTTAGGCAGCATACAGCAGTACTTTGCCTTATTTAAATAGGTGTTTTAACAGCAGTTAGTGTGACTCAGAAAAAAAGCTGTCAGTAGTGTCTGAGTGCTGCTGTGAACTTTCTTTCAGATAAAGTACAGAAGGAGTAAGGTTCATGCAGGTGCTAAGCAACCAGGGTGAAGGCATACAGGAACCTGGATTTTGGAATACGTTTCCCAGCACACATCTGATTTCTTTCTCTACATTTGAGAGACTGAGATTTGAGGCCCAGAGAAGCTGGGGAGTGGAGGATTTGTCTTTAGATCACATGGTAGTGACAGCCTTGCCCTTCAAGAGTCCTTGCTGGGCCAGGGTAAGTAGCTGACACCAGTTGTTGAGCTTCAGCTAGAATCTATGGCAGGACTGGAGCCCAGACCCCTTCAGCGGGGTTTCCTACTGTCAAGCCCCAGACCCTGGGTTGGCAAGTGGTCTTTGGCAAGCTTAGCAGTGGGCTCTCTAGGCAGGAGCCCAGACCGGGCTCATCAGCAACCCTGCCCCAGTGACACTGTGTCTGCTCCACAGCTCAGCTTCTCAGAGCACTCCTGTTTCCTCTTGTTATGTGAGGGGTGTGTATGAGGAGCATGCTGGGGGAGCAGGGAAAATGCGCACAGTTGGAGAATCGTCAGGTGTGTGGAACCCTTTCCCAGTCACACATGGCTGGGCTCTGACTTACTCTGCAGTCGGAAGCGTCAGCCCTTTAGTCTCTAAGATGTGGCAGGAGCTGAAGGTGATCACAGGGAGAAGAGGGGAGACAGCAGGAGTCCTTTTGAAGGTCACCTGCCCCCTCTCATGGGAGATGAGGTTCCTTTTTGCAGCAAGAAAGTTGTTTTGGTTAACTCTGAGAGGCTAGTGAACCCCAGCCAGGGCTGTAAGGTGGAAAGCAATCCTCTGCTGTGACAGACGCAGCGTCAAAGAGCGACGCCTAGAGGAGGGCGCCTCATTTGACGTATGTATCTTATTTTGGGGGAGCTCAAGCTCTGTTGAACATGCCCTGGGCGTCATCTGAAATGACAGGACTCCAGGCCACAGGGGACAGCTCTTGAGTCCTTCCTGGGAATTCTTCAAATAATGCCTCAAAGTGTGTGTTTTTCTAGCCATTGAGCAGGCTGTTTCTCATCTTCCTGTGCCTTGCCCCAGGATCATCGCTGTTGTATGCCTTATACACCCATCTGCATTGCCAAAGCTGTGAAGAACCCAGCTGAGTCGGAAGGCATGAGGCGGGCTCATGTGAGTAGAGCAGCTGGTGTACGAAATGGGATGGGAGGTGGTCAGGGGGGTCCAGCTCTGTCCTCTTCTGTGTGGTCCTAGGCCTGGCACAAGTTGAGAATCTCACTGAGCCTAAGTCCTTCAGGCTTCCAGAGTCAGTGGGAGAATGATGTCACTGTTATGTGGGGCAATTAACTGTTATGCAGGCCTGCAGCCTCAGTTGCTTGTGAGGCTGGGGCAGGGGGATTGTGAATTGGAGGCTAATTTCAGGCATATAGTGGGACTTGTCTCAAAGAAGAAAGACAGTAAAATTGGATATATCAAATTTTTGTGAATTATAACACAAATACAAAGGGGGCTGAAGAGATGGCTCAGTGGTTTATAAGCATTTGCTGCTCTTCTGAGGACCCAGTACCTACATGCCATCTCTCAACCATCTAATTCTAGTCCCAGGGGATCTGATACTTTCTTCTCACCTCCATGGGCATCAGGCATACATGGTGCATAGCCACCCATGGGAGTAAAACACCCACAAATGTCTCGCATACACACACGCACAGAGGCATTGATGATGATGGTGTAAGAAACAGATTGTGCTTTAAGGCAGAAGGTGAGGCCTGCAAGATCTGAGGTTGACAGAGGCTGACCATAGCCCACTGTTCCTCGCCTCTTTGGGTGGGGATTCACTGCTGAGAGCAGCTGCCATGTGCTCAGGTGTCGGAGAGCCCTGACTGTGCCTCAGTCGATGACTAGCTGGCCAGCCTTCTTCTCTCCCAGCAATGGCAAGTGCTACACAGAAGCTGAGTGCTGCTGGTGGTTGTGGGCACAGGACTGGGATCTGAAGCTGATCACCTGACTCTGTTGTTTGTGCAGATTAAAGATGCTGTTGCCCTCTGTGAACTCTTCAACTGGCTGGAGAAAGAGGTTGGTTGTTACCCTCATTGAATATGTGACTGTTGAAGACTGAGTTGTTACCACTCCTTGAAACTGGCCTCCTTGGGTTCTAGTAGCCAAAAGCTTTAGTTGAATTTTGGTATTCTCTATGGCACGTGCTCTGTAACTTTGTGCATACATGCGTTGATAAATCTGTGAGGAAGAAAGAAAGTCCATCATGGTTGCTTCTCTGTGGTAGAGAGTGATATTGAAGTGGAGTGCCATGAGAAGTGGCCCTTCCTGAGCTGCAGGCCATCTGGGTGCATGGGTAGGAAGCTATCTTGGTGTGTGTGTTTTGAACTTTAAGCCTTGAAACTTTTTATATTAAATTGACTCTTGGCCATTAATTTTTCGCCCATCCGTACCTGGAGTTGACAAGAAGTTAGTTTCTTTGTGCTGCTATTAAATAGAATCACTCTCCCTTTAAAGAACTAGAAACAACAATTGGAAAAGGGATTATACTCATTTTTTCTACATGCTTCCAGCTATTCATCTTTGTAAATCATTTTGTTTTCCTTGTCGTATACAGATAGGCTTTTGTGTTCTGTTTTACTCTTAGGATCATGTAGGGTGAACACTGTCCATGAACTTTGCTGTCTTAAGAAAAAATACGCTTGGTGACTGCACTGCATCCAATGGCCAGATGGTCTTACGTATTCTTCCTGTTTTTGATTTCCTTGTCTTTCTTTCCCCACTGTTACAGCCCTATAATAACTTTGCACTTACCTTTTTTGTTCCAGGATAATTGGCTTTAGGTTGCTTAGTAGGAGATGCTTTTGAAATTTTAAACTTAGATGCATTACATTTTGGAAAGTTTGGGGACATAGTACTGTGACAAAATAGTCCAGTGAAAATAGTCTTTCTACTTCAGATAGCTGTGTTGAGAGTCTGCCAGAGTTCCCTTCCTATTAAAGAGGAGACACAATGCACCCTGAAAAGTGGGCCTTTGGGGTGTGGGAATTGAGGACAAGTCATGTGTCTAATGTACTCCCCTAAATCTGTCGGAAGCACATGTGAGTATCTGATGACTTCCAGGCGCTCTTTGCTTGTAGGTTCCCAAAGGTGGCGTAACAGAGATCTCAGCTGCTGACAAAGCCGAGGAATTTCGAAGGTGAGTGTTTGCTGAGGAGACCTGGGAACCTTGTGCCGATGTCTTGGCGAGCTGAGTGGGCTGGGAGGGCCCTGATCCCCAGCTCAGTGAAAACCTTTCAGTGACTCTGCTCGTCTCTGTTGCAGGCAACAGGCTGACTTTGTGGACCTGAGCTTCCCAACAATTTCCAGTACGGGACCCAACGGCGCCATCATTCACTACGCGTAAGGCATGCGGACAGAGGAGCATGGGCCTGGCTCTGCATCCGCTTCTGCACAGGAGCCTGAGCAGGGGAGACACAGTTTCCCAGAGGCCTCCTGCCTACCTGTGTGTGTTTGGAGACTGAAGTAGGGGGCATAATATCCCAGAGGCCTCAGTTCCTCTGAATCCTCAAGCCTCTGCCTTTTAGAAGTTTCCTCTTGTTTGTTGTGATTATTATTAATAGTTTTTTGAGATATATTCTATTCTCATTCTGTAGCTCAGGCTGGTCCAGAACTTACTACATGGCCTAGGCTAGCATCAGTCTCATGGTGATCCTCCTGCCTTGGCCTGGATTACAGGGATGGGCTACCACACCTGGCCATATTTCCTTTCGGAGGCTCAGATACTCAGAACCCTTGTATCTTGACTGGAATTCTGGAGTGCTTTCTTTTCTTGTAGCAGCAGACTTCTCGATGTCCTGGTCTTGCCAGTGTGAGCACCAATGCCAACATTCAAAAAGTGTACTGCTAGTTGGGGCAGCTTGTTTTGGGTAGAGAGATGCTGGGTAGTAGATGTAGTTAGGTCAGGCATCAGCTCACCCAGCTCAGCATTTGTGTTGTTTAGGGCATTTTGTACTCGTGCATCTCTGTCTTCCATGTGTTGTAAAGAAAAGGGTACTCAGTCTGTCTCTTTAGGCTACAGTTGGGATAAGTTTTCTCCCTATTAAATAATTGCTTTTAGAACTGTTAGTCTGGGGCAGATTCAGAGCTGTGTGGACAATAGTCACAGATGTGCTGGTCCCACTCACTGATGCTCCTGTTCAACACACAGACACCAAAGGGATTTCACTCACACTCATATGATAAATTTCATGGTGGATTTTTTTCATATGATTAGAGCAATAAAGATTTCAAAGCCCTTTGTTCCTCTTTTGGTGTTTCGTATTGAAGACTGTCAGAAGTCTGCTTAGAGACCTGGTCAGTGTATGATAGTCTCGATATTGCTAGAGAGGGATTGGTACCTGCAGAGTGTGAACTTAGGATGCTATCATCCCTTTAGGCATTTCCCAGCACAGTGGTACTCTCTAGAATCTATATAGGATGGGGAAGGTGGGTCACTTTTCACAAAGGGCCTCCTGTTCTTTGAAGAATGCTTCACCTAGAAGAAGTTGCCCCATCCTGCAGGGGAAGGAAGGCAGGGTCTCTTAGCACAGAGGTAGATGCTTGGGTAGAGTTTGCAAACCTGAGACCACTGAGACTTTGGCTGTTTGCATCCTGTCCCTGGAACCCAAGCTTAGACTGATTGATGCTTCTGTCAGGTTTTTTATGTTGTCTGTCTGTTGTTTGAGACAGGGTCTCACTGTGTAGCTCAGGCCTGTAATCCTCCTGCCTCAGCCTCCTGAGGATTACAGCCACATTGGGCTCTGTTGATTCTTAATTTTGTTGCTTTTACAGTCATCTCTCAAACACTCTGTTCTAGATGCAAGCACAGTTACTCCTGTTCCCCTGTCTCAGTTGGGAAGCTAGGTTTCAGAATCTTTGAATAGTATGAGGGCAATGCTTATAGCTTCTTGGATAATTTTTTCTTTCCATAATAATTTCAGGCAAATATGTCTTAGGAATAATACACAGGGCTGGACATAGTGATGCATACCTGTAACCCCAGCATTTTGGGAGGCAGAGACAGTTGGACTTCTGAGTTTGAGGCCGGTCTGGCCCACAAAGCAAGTTCTAGGTCAGATAGGTCTATACAGAGGAACCATGTCTTGAAACACCAAAACAAAAAAGAAAAAAAAGAAAGAATACTATACAATATTCATACCCTCTCAGATTTACCAACTGATTATATCTTTGGGATAACTTTTTTATTTCCTTTGTTAGGCCAGTCCCTGAGACAAACAGGACACTGTCCCTGGATGAGGTGTACCTCATTGACTCGGGTGCTCAGTACAAGTAAGTGAACCAGGGCTGCTGCAGGACTTGAGGCTGAACTCAAGGCCCAAGGTTGAGGAGGAGAACAAATTGCCCTAGCTGAGTGCACCCAGCTGCTAACCCATCCCTTGCTGGCTGTTAACGGATGGTTTCTGTCTTGTCTGCTTTTTGACATCTCATTGAAAAAGCCCAGTTGTGACTGTTCCTATGAGGGATGATGGAGCTGTGTAGTCCTGGTAAAGTATGAAATAAGCAACTGAAGGAAAGTAGCTTTGGGAACCCTGTAGAGCTTTCTTCTCCATCCCAGAAAGCTTTCTGGCCTTGGGGCCTGAGGATGAAGGGTTAACTTGGAATGTATGGTCTGAAATGAGGACCATCCTTGGCCTCTCCTTTCCTGAGCTTGTCTTGCCACTTTAATAGCTTTCCACATCAACAGTTTTTCCTCAGGAGAAAGGCTGAAGTTTGCTAGGGTCTCATTGCCGAACCTTGAGAAGGAGCCAGAGTAGAGACTGCAGTGTGTGCAGAGCCCCATCCCCGCAGTTGGGAGCCAGTTACAGGAGCTCACTAGTTACCAGGTGACGCAGCCTGGCCTTGGGATATGTATAGTATAAATTTCTGTCTCTTCTGATTTTTATAGGAAGGCTCTGGAAGTTATATTTGGTGTGAACTGGTGTGTGTTGAGAGGTACCTCTGGGTAGTTTTAGGGTCTGTGTTCAATAATCCCTTTGTTCTCCAGCAGCAGGAAGAGGATTTTGGTTTTCTTGTTACAGCTGCTCACTACAGGCCTCATGGCATAGCCCTCACTGTATGGACAAGGGTAGTATATGTTAGGGCTGAATCCATTCCTGCTCTATCAAGCCAATTTTGCATTTAAACCTAGCCTTATTTTTTATAACAAGTTTATTGAGTTATAGTTTACCCACTCAAAGTAGAAGATCAGGTTATGTATATGCAGAGTTGTACGGCCATGCCACAGTTAATTCATGTATGGGTGTTTGGTCAGACACACCTCTTCTAGGACGTATCTAGGAGTTGGGCTCTGGCTCCTATGGTAGCCTTCTAGGGAAAGCTGTTCTCCTGTGCTGTTCCCAGCAGGCTGTGTGTATAGTTTCTCCAGGTACCCTGTTTCATGGCTAAGAAAAGGTCACTGTTTTCTCTACCTTTGGAAGGGATGGAACCACAGATGTCACCCGGACCATGCACTTTGGGACCCCTACAGCCTATGAGAAGGTAATGTGAAGCAGAGTCTGAGGCCGCATCTGCCTTCTTAAAAAGAACATTGCTTCTATCAAGGGATTGCATAAATAAATAAAAATTATAAGCAGGGTAGTAAAACACTCATTTTTGTGGAGTCAGGCTTATCGGTTTTATGAGATCTGTGTAATTAATTATTGGAGGGTAAGACATTTGGAGAAAATTTAAAAGCATGCTGTTAAGGTCAGAGCAGCTCAAGTTCAACTTCAAATAGCTTTGGCCTACTCTTGCAGGGGGAGGGGGTAGTAAAATGTATGCGTTATCAGCAGCGCCTAGATTGGATTCTGAGAACTACCCTCCTATTTTTCAAGGTCAGCATTCCTTTTTACAGCTCCCCTCTCAAGGAACTTTGTGGAATGATAGACACTGTTCAGTTTCTGCTTTGACCTGTTAGAAAGGTAGCATAGAGCTGTGAGGTAGAGAGATATCTGCCAGGGGTCTGGAACCCTGCCTGGATCTCTGCTGTTGCTGACTCTGGCCTTGAACAAGGTGGAGATGTGTGTAGACATGGGCACAGCAGTGGCCACCTCCCTAGCCCCGTGAGGCTATAAGCTGGGAACCTCGAGATCAGTCTGCTCAGCTGGCATGGGCTGAGGCTCTGAGTGCTCTGTGTCTGAGGGAGAGGGTTTTACAAGATGTAATGGTACCTTTCTTGGTCCTGTGCTTTGACTTTGCCATTTGCAGCCACTCCTACCTAGAAGGTTTTGGGCCTTGGATACAGCATCCATTTGCTGTGATCAGATGGAGGAGGCTTGGGTGTCCTTCCTTGGCCCTCTGGCAAGCCCTTGGCCTTGTCTGGGTAGTAAGCTGACCCTGAGGACAGCATGGTGGTGAGGACACCAGATGCTGAGATCTGGCTGCCAGGCCAAATATTGCCACCGGTGAACAGTGGCTGGCGTGGTGCTCAAGTGCCCCTGTCGTGAAGGTTGATACAGGGTGTGTTGTGTTTCCTGGTCTCCCCATCTTTCTAACAGCCTGTGGCAGAAGCATCAAGGAAAGGCCTGGTGGGTCACCTTTCTGCTATTGCTTTAAGTTCAAGATTTCTGTGGCAGTTGATAAGTGGCTAGACCGTGAAAGTGTTTTTCTTGTTTTATTTTGTTTTTATACTTCACTGTGATATTCTCTGTAGTATTATCAGACACTTTAATAGGCAGGCTGTTCTGAAGTGCTAGGAGATTGTGTAGGGTTAAAATACCTGTCTCCTGCAACCACATTCTGGGTTTTCTTTGGCAGGAATGCTTCACATATGTCCTCAAAGGCCACATAGCTGTGAGCGCAGCCGTTTTCCCGACAGGAACCAAAGGTAGGTGGTTCATTCTGTCAGGTGGCAGGCTCATGGCTCAGAGTGCAAACAAGTCTTAAGTGGGGGTAGAAAAAAATGTGTCCTTCATTTTGTTTTGTCAGTCTTGGTTCAATTCTGGCCCAGCTAGGATATTCAGGATACTCCATGGAGTGAGACCCCTCTACCCAGACCCCCAACTCCCATGCAACCAAGAACCAGACTTAGGTTGGTTTCCAATGTCAGTTCTGACCGCTGACAGAAGTACTTGACACATGTTGGGGCAAATTGGGCACAAAAGCTTCAGGGCTGGAGTGAAAGTTAGGGTAGCCTCCTGTGTGTCTTCAGCATGGGGCCAGCACCTCCTTTGATGACCACTGTTGGATTTTTGTTACTGGGACCCTGACTTGGGCTGTATTCTGCTCTGAGCATTGGATGAGGCATTAGATTACAGGTTGCAAGACTCAGACCTTGACTCTGGCAGATGGGCATGTGTTCATGTCCCTTAGACTTGGTTTTATTTTTCATGCCTATCAATCTGCTTGTAGTCTGGTGAGAATCTCATGCTTATAATTCTGAAATTCTGAAACCTTAGGGTCCCAGATCTGGGAAGGGAATGTCTTAATCTGCAGCCTTAATCTGTAAGTAGATGTCCGTCCCCTAAACTGCTACTGAGAATGACCCCCTGGCTTTAGACTGAGCTCTGACTGGCTTCTCATATTTTCTGTTGTTAGAATGTTCTTCCTTGTGCTGAGCTTAAATCTGAATTCTTCAGTAACATTGACTGTTTGCTTTGTTTCGCCTTCTGAAGCCAAACCTAATATACCTAATCTCTAAAGTGCTGGTGGAATACCAAGTGGCCGTTTGTTTTTCAGGCCACCTTCTAGACTCCTTTGCACGGTCAGCTTTGTGGGATTCTGGCCTAGATTACCTGCATGGAACAGGACATGGCGTTGGGTCTTTTTTGAATGTTCACGAGGGTCCTTGTGGCATCAGTTATAAAACATTCTCCGATGAGCCCTTGGAAGCTGGCATGATCGTCACTGATGGTAGGTATCTGTCATGCAGAAGGCATGTAGTTTCTTATTTTTCAGTTATTTTAAAGGAAATTGGTAATAAATTCCTCTGTCATCTTGAATTGACAACAACCTTTTTCAGTTATCAGAGTGATTTGGGCTCATTTTAGAACAAGTAATATATGGATAAAAGTGTAAACAATGGTTTTTCTGTATGTAGACATTTTGTTCGTGTACAGGTCATGCTGGCCATGCTGTGCTCTGGTATCTTCTATTGCTCAGTGTTTGTAAATAGGTCTCAGTGCTACCTCACTGTGTCCTGTGGGTATACAATGTGTCTCATGTGGCAGATCCCCATCATCGCACTCTGCCTTGTGGTCTGTTTTCGGAACCTTAGAGCCCGTCTTGTACCTCAAATGCTTTTACGACTGGGACTAAGTGGGAGAACATGGATAGAGCAGCCCTTCTGTTTTTGGTGTGTGGCCGACCTGGCTGGAGGCATCGTTGGTGGAGGCTTCCTTGTGGGCTGCCCCTAATTTGGAGTTCCTTGTTCTAGAGCCAGGCTATTACGAAGATGGGGCTTTTGGGATCCGCATTGAGAATGTTGTTCTGGTGGTCCCTGCGAAGACCAAGGTACGTGTTCATGTATTTGCTTACAAGTTTCCTTTCCTTATCGTGTGTGTATGTGTGTGTGTGTGGGAGGATGAATGCTTTTGTCTTTGGAGCCAAAAATGTTCCATAGTGGGGCCAAAATGGGGATTCCTTCCCCTTTTACAGGGTTTACTGTGTGCTTCTTCCCTTTGTAAAACTGTAAAGGGACAGAGGATGTAGCTCAGTGGTAGAGTCCTGGCCAGATACAAGCCAGGGCCTAAGTTCCACTCACAGCACTATCAAAAAAAAAAAAAAATTCAGGGCTGGAGAGATGGCTCCGTGGTTAAGAACACTGGCTGCTCTTCCAGACCACTTGAGTTCTTTTCCCAGCACCCACATGGCAGCTCACACTGTCTGTAACTCCACTTCCAGGCGACCTGAGAAAACACCAATAAAATAAAAATAAATTAAAAAAATTCCAGTGAGTGGATGAGCTTGAGATTTGAGCTGGGTGGGTAGAGGCACCTGAGTGTGATCCCTGGGACCCACGTGGTAGAGGGTTGTCCTCCTACACATACACAGAATTTTTAAAAAAGCCTAGTAAACATGCCCACATAGGCCACATGGTTAATAGATTTGGATGGCTTCTACCCCTGTAGAATCTTAGGACCCAAACCAGAGTCCCCAAGTGCAGACGCTCTCATGTCCTATCCCCACCTCTCAGTCACAGTAAACATTAGCTTTGTGGAGCTGACAATGGGTGTGCTGAGCACCACCGTTTCTGCTAACTCCGTGTGCCCTCAGTAATGCTTGGGAAATGGGGTCTGTTGTGCTGTGCTCCTTGTCTGAATATGAATACCTGGTGGCCGCTGCTCAGCTCCCTGAGGGGTTGCCAGGCTTGGGGAGGGACGGCAGAACTCATTGTAGTCTGCTGTTTCCTTTCTTCTGCAGTATAACTTCAATAACCGAGGAAGCCTCACCTTTGAACCTCTAACTTTGGTTCCCATCCAGACCAAAATGATAGATGTGGATTCTCTTACGGATAAAGAGGTAACTGGGAATCATGGGGTGGAAGTCTGGAGGAATGGTAGTAAGAATGATAGTAGTTCCCACGTTCCATTAGAGGTCTGAAGTCTCCTGTGGGACTAGTAGCTGCTCTTACATATGCTGGGCCTTAGCAGAGCTAGCACAGTTCTGTAGGCTGCAGGGTAGGCACAGTAGGCCATTGCTTTTCAAGAGAAACAGGGTGCACTGAGAAAATGTATCAGTTACTTTTGTGTCCACAAGAGCTGGCAGAAATAGCGTGTGGGGAAGGTTTGCTTTCGCTCAGTTTCAGATTTTACCCATCCTTGTGGGGAGGGCATGGAGGAACAACAACTCCATGAGTTTGAGGAGTGTGAAGCGAGTTCATGACAGCTGAGTGTGTGGTAGAGGTTTTCATGTCACAGGGCACTGGGAAGCAGCGAGAGGGAGTAGAACCAGGGACCAGTCTGTGACCTTTGAAGATCTGCCCTTAGATCCACTCCTGCCAGTTAGTAGGCCCCACCAAAAGGGGTAGCCGCTGAAAGGAACACCACCTACTGGGAAAAAACACTCAAAGCAGAAGCCTGTGGGCTGCATTTCAGAATGGAAATGTACTAGGCCTCGTTAGCAGCCATGGATCCACTTGTCTTTCTTACAAGAAGCCAGGCTGGTGTGGCCTCTTGGCCACTGCACATACCAGATTGCTTAGAAGCCTTGTGTCCCAAAGGGACCTCTGCCTCTTGTAGCATCCTTTGCCTACACACCAGGTCCCTATCAAGGGGCTCTGAAGCCAAAAGCTATAGTTTTTGACCAGTAAGTAGGTTACAGTCACCCTGACTGCATATGAATCAGGAGGTGTTTGTCCCAGGTGGTGTCACTTTATTCAGGGAGTGTAATGCATGAGGAGAAATTAAGCAGGGCTGTTTTTTTTTCTTGAAGTAGTTTTGCTAACAAAGCTCACAACCTAGCCCGTGACACTGGACACAGACCACAGGGATCTGCCATGTTCAGTGGCTATTATGACACCTTGCTGGGCCAAGTCACTGGAGAGTTATTTGGGACAACTGCTCTTTCTTTGGGTCAGAAGCAAGTTCCCATTGGCTGTAGTGCCGCGTGTGACACCCCAGGCAGTACTGTCTCAGTGTTTTAGTAAAGGTCCCTCATAAAGCACTTCATAGGCCAGGACACCATAGTTTTCTGAAGGAATGGTAAAGCACACAAGGTTTCTCCACTGTGCTTCTTAAATACCTGCTGATTGTCCTTTCATATCAATCTATTCTTAACAGCACCTTTAGGGGCTGTTTGGGGTGAGTCCACCTTTTGTCACCAGATGGCAGCAGATGATCGCCGTCTGAGGTGCCATCAGGGCTATGGGGTATTGCCTTGGCTGTGTTTAGTCAGTTTGCACTGTCCTCTCTCATCTCAACCAAAAGGGCTTTGGGAATGTCCCCTTGGCCCCAGGGTTACAACAGGCCACCACCTTCACTGCTGAGCTCTTTCCACTGCGGGCAGCCTTTCACTCTGTGTGGTTTTGCTGCAAACACAGACACACAGCGCCTCACCAGCTTTGACACTGCCTCAGCTGTCACTTCCTATTTTGTAGCAGGGCTAGTTTGCTTTTGCCAGTGGGCATTGGGTCCCTGGCTCTGTCAGAGCCTGTTGATAATACCCCACCCTCTGCCTTTGGATTATATGCCCTTCTTGTTCTCTCAGGTGGGCTTTGGTTCCTATTGCAGATATTCCTTTGAAATAACACAGCCTCCCTGTGCTACAGCCAGACCAAAGGCAGCGTCTGTCTCC
The DNA here is from genome assembly GCA_028658305.1 of Pachyuromys duprasi. Taxonomy (NCBI): domain Eukaryota; kingdom Metazoa; phylum Chordata; class Mammalia; order Rodentia; family Muridae; genus Pachyuromys; species Pachyuromys duprasi. The sequence goes on along the minus strand of CM053762.1, from coordinate 62,723,103 downwards.
TCGGCCTTGGTCCTGTTAGGAGTATGGTCAGACCCACCCTGTGGACATTGTCCTCACACCACCTCATTTCCTTTTCCCACCACTGCCAAAGGCTACAGACCAGAGCCACCGGGCTTGGTGGAACCTAATTTATTCAGCTTAAGGGCCATAGGACAGGAAGCTGAAGAGTGTCAGGTCTCAGCAGATGTCCTTACTGCTCTCAGGCCTTGGTTAGGTCGGCACTGTCCTAAGGTAGTTCAGGGTTTAGGGAATGAGTTCACATGGCCTGGAAGAAGCTTTCAGCTTAGTGATCTCATGCCTGATAATGATCAGGGTGTGGCTTCCAGGTATCCTGAGGGAATACCTGCACTCAGGGAAGCCCAGTGCCTGGGCTTGCTACCACATTATGTTTGGTTCCCTCATAGCCATTGCTAGTTCAGGTTGTCATGTTGTGCTCTTCAGGGATCATTTCATCAGAAGCAATGCAGCCTGCCTGTTCTCAGGGAAGCAGACAGGGAATCTAGGGGCAAAAGGACAAGGTTTTGTGTCTTTCGTTTCAGCTGTGACGGTAGTGCCTGGGCTCCGTGCTGTTGGCCCGTGTAGCCTTCCTGAAACCACATGGTGTCCTTCTTTCTTTCCCTGTAGTGCGACTGGCTCAACAGCTACCACCAGACCTGCAGGGATGTGATTGGGAAGGAGCTGCAGACACAGGGCCGCCAGGAAGCTCTCGAGTGGCTCCTCAGGGAGACAGAGCCTATCTCCAAGCAGCACTGATATCGTCCTGCACTTGTTTTTAGGATGCTCTGGGGAAGGAGGAAGCCTGGCAGATCCCTCACTTCTTTCTCCTTACTCTTCCTCCCAACTCCCCTTTTTAATTTTAGACACTAAGAAGAACTGAAACTCTTCTTACCCACTTTGATATTTTCTTGCAAACAGTCTTTTATGAATTTTTAATTGTTGAGAATGAGCCAAGAATAAATAGCTACACCAGAAGGAGGGTCCCCACAAAGCTGAAGACTTGACAAGGGGGAGACACCCTGAGCCCTCTGGCCAGTGACGAACACTGACTGCTCCATGATGGTCTCGTTCCAGGTGCTAGTCCATCAGTCACGGTCACCATGATGCTCATGAGACCCTCCTACCATCAGAGAATAAAAACATCAAAACTCTGCTTTGTGTTGGCCGTCTCTTTTCCCAAGGTGCTGTCTCCAACTAAGTCAGGCAAGGTGATCTCCATGGCTGCTGGCCAAGAAATACACACACACAACACAAGTCCGCTCAACCTCCCCAAACATGGAAATTAAACAAACAAAAGACCAGATAATCACAAAATGCCCTAGACAAAGCAAAATGACACAGAAAGTCAACAGAACACCATTGAGTTCATTTTGTGTTGGCTGGTGACTCTTGGACATGTGACCTGCCCTGAAGTATGGTCACTATACCTAAGACTCAGCTGGAGAAAGCTGATTTTTCCTTTCCCAGCTTGGCATCAATTACAGATAACTTTCTTGTTGGACTGTGTGTGTGTGTGTAAGCCCACCATTCTTCCTCCTCTTGGTTCTGGGACCTCATCTGGCTTGCCCCTGTTCAGGCATTGTGCATGCTGCCACAGTCTCTGAGTTCATTTTTCAGATTCATTAAAAAAAAAAAAACAAAGATTAATGTAGAAAAAAATGAAGTCAAACTGCTGTTAGAGTGACCCAGCTTTCACAGTTGCCTGTGTACTTCACCGAGTTCATTAGCCTTTCACATGCCATCCATTTGCTGTCTTGTTCTTTTATTGTCAGGATCCCTTAGGCATTTCTTGCGAGTTAGGTCTAGTCTGTCTTTAAACCTGGAAATGCTGTAATTTCTCCCTTACTTTTGAAGAACAGCTTTGCTGGATGTCAGTTTCATGGTTGACTCATTTTTCTTTTAGCACTTAGGATATGCTGGCCTACTTGTCTTCTGGCTTCCAAGTTTCTCATGAAAAATGTACAGATAATCTTACTCATAAGTCAGTTTTCCACTGATTTCAGCTATCTTTGGGAAGTCTGATAATGTGTCTTAGTGAGAGTCTCTGAGTTACCCTACTCCAATTCATTGGCTTCTTAGATTATAATGACTTATATTAATGTCTTTCATTGAATTTGGGGATTTTCGAGACACCATTCTTCAGATATTTCCTCCACTTCCATCTTCTGGGATGGATCAGAGTGCATGTTGGTCTCTTTGAAGGCGTCATGTAGGTTTTTCTTGGTGATTTCCATTGTCCTCTTTGTTATTTCCTTGTCTGCTTGCTCAGATACAGCTTCAAATAACACTGGTCAAGTCTCTGTAATTTTCACCTCCTGAATTTTTTGGTTTCTTTAGGTTTTCTGTGTTGCCGTTTGCATTTCGTTCAAGCAACCTTTTCACTTTCTACACATTTTGCTCTTAGCATCTTAAGGCATTAGTTTTAAAGGCATCTTGTAGACCTGCCATTTTTGTTTTTTTTTGTTTGGATTTGTTAATTTTGTGTATTTTTTTCCTTTGACAGTATCACACTTTCCATTTTCTTTTTATGTCTTGTGACCTTTTTGTTGGAAGTCCAGTTTGGAATCTCCCCCTTGGGGCTTCCTTCCTTTTCTTACTGCTGATTTATGTTTACCTTTGCTTCGGGCTTTAGCCCAGAATCATCTTGTGAAGAAAATTTAAAGTCTTGAGTCTGTGAAGGAACCTGGGCTTCTTCCTGGTCATATGAATTTGCCTTCATATTTTCCCCATATTGCTGTTGTTTCTAATTTCTGCTTTTGAGAAAAACATATTTCTATTATTTGAAAATCTCATACATGCAAATACATGTCTTTGATCATATTTACCCTCTGCTTCTCCCAGAGTCCACCTCCTCCCTCAGGATGGTTCCCAAAAGGGAAAAGGGAAAACGGAGGAAGGGAAAAAGATCACTGGCCCTTTAAATCTCTTAGGAATTACTTTGAAGGAGGAGGTCTTTTTTGCTTTCCGGGAGATGTTATATAGCTGCCCACAGCTGCATTTTTTTTCTTTCTTCCTAGAAGCAGCAATTATCCACCAGAGCACACGCCTTCATCTAAATCAAGTTCTCTGTTGCTCACTGTAGCGCCCCCAAGCTCTGCAGTTTTCTCCAGGAACATCTATGCACAGCTGTCTGCCGGTGGGAAGAGACATTTGTGTATGAGGGGCCAGGTAACTGCTACAGGGCTAAAGGCTAAAATTGACTAAAGTTAATTTCAATTTGCTGTCAAGCCCTCTGCAATTGCAAGCTTTGCATAGACTCTCTAGTTCCCAAATGGCCACATCAGATGACTGTGCCAGTGTAGGTGTTGTGTAGGGGAGACGACAGACTCTCAGGGTTCCCTGCTTTGTCATCATCCCACAGTTCTCTCTCGCTGTTAAACTATATCTTTAATTTGAGTGGCGTTGACAGACAGATGAATGTGTACTTGCCATTCATCAAAGCATGGGGACCAGCGTCCCATTATTTTGTCTAAGGGAGTAGAAAATAAAAGAGCTAATCAATATTACCATTTAGAGCTAAGGTGTTTGCAAGGACAAGTTTTCCTAGAAGAGTGAGCCTAGAGTACCCATGAGCTACCCAGCATGGTTGGCTTTCTTTTCTGAAGACTTCTTGGTTCCAATCAGCCTTTTGGTGGGAGCAAGATCTCCTCAGGTCATTTTGTAACAAGGTCAGGAAAGTATAGGCATGATGCCAACGAGTAGCAGCATGCATTTTTTGATCCCAGAAGATGACTTAACTGTCTCTTTCCCATACTTGATCATATTTCTAATATGTACCATAAAGTGAGGCTTCTCCCCAAAGGATAGAAGATTAGGTGTGTTTCTCATCCGTCATCCCTCTGGAAGGCAGGAAGCATACCCTTAGGACTCTGTCTGTTGTCTCCTGATACCCTGAAAAGCTTCCTTATCCGTAGAAATGGGAACTGCGAATCACAGTTGGTTTCAAGCTTAAACAGACCATAACTCAAGTGTGACGGCAGCTCCACCACTGCATCAGGCTGTTGAGCCTGTTGCTCCAGAGGCAGCCTCAGAGCAGTGTGGCTTAATTGGCCCCAGCTACACTGACAGGTGCCGGGTGCCTGGAGCTTTCTGCTTGCCCTGTATTGTCTTAGCATTAAGTCTGTGAGACTAAACTAGGTGAGACAGTTCCATAAAGACAGGACCGGGATACAGCTCTGATGTGTCAGGGCTGGAGGGAAAATGGTGAGAGAAAACTGTAGAACAAAAGAACCAGTTTAAGTAAGTGGCAGATGCTGAGTGGAGAAACAGCACTAACGCTACATTCTAAACTCCAAGGAGCCAGTCTCATTTCTCTGTTTTGCCTGCTCTGTTCCTTAGTAAAGGTTTATGTACAAGGTAGTGAAGATTTGGGAATGGTGCACATGCAGGGCTACTGTATCCAACACCCCAGGGACTGGCCTCTGGGGTGCTTTTCAGTCTCTGGTGCTTTTGTGATGCTTGCACCTGGGAGACAGTCCCCCTCCCCCACTCCTGTGATCTCTAGTCTAGGAGCTTGGCTGGTGTCTAACTGCCAAGCAACAACCTTCAGTTGTTTCTCATCATTCCAGCTTTGGCTGTGTAAGTGATTTGGAGGCAGGTGTTGCTTTGGGGCTTTCAGCTGCTGAATGTATAACACTACTAGTGACCTAGAGACTCAACATAAAGTGTCTTGCTTTTCTCTGTGTCAGGACACTTTGCTTCTGGGCAGATAGTACTGGTTCTGGAAGAGCTCAGGAGAGGAGTAGCTTTGTGGCAATTTGTATTTTGTGTGTGTTATGTATTCAGATGTATATGTAGTTGTGGTATATGGAGGCCAGAGGTCAACATCCGATGTCTTCCTTTATTGCTGTTCACAGTAGTCTTGGAGACAGGGTCTCTCTGAGCCTAGAACTCCCAGCTTCAGCTAGACCGGTTGGCCAGGCAGCCCTCGTGACCTCCCGTCTCTGCCTCCCAGTACAGGGGTAGAGGCATGTGCTGCCTCACCTGGCTTTTGACATGGGTCTTGGAAATCCAAACTCAGTTCCTCATGCTTCTAACAGCAAAGTCTTCAACAGCTGGACTATGTCCTCAGCTCCTGCTTGGCAGTTTTAAAGCCCAGGCAGTGGTCACTAGCTAGTCAGACTACAGACATTAAGACATTCACAGGAAAGTGCGGCATGGTGGCACATGCCTTTAATCTCAGCTCTGGGAGGCAGAGGTAGGTGATCTTTGTGAGTTCACAGCCAGCCTGGTCTACATAATGAGTTCTAGGACAACCAGGACTGTGCTGAAGATTCTGTCTCAGAACACTCAAAACTAAACAAAATCACCCTCAAACAAACAAACAAACAACAACAATAGCAAATAACCAAACAAACACAAAACCCAAAGAAACAGATTCACAGGATCTCAAGTTAAAAATGCAGGTTCTGACTTTTGCTATAGTTTTGAATCTTTCCAAATCACTGTAAAAATAAGAGAAGCTGGGATAGTAAAACAGAAATGCAGGGATGAGATTTACAACAAACTGAGTGACACTCAACAGGAACAGGAAGCTGTTCTCTCCACTTCTGTGTTGGAGGAAGATGAAGGAAGTGGCCAGGTGCTCAACCAGCCTGTGAACAGACCAGGATCTCAAGTTTCCAAGAGAGGTGTGATCAAAACAAGGAACAGTTGCACATTACTGTGGTGTGTGGGTTTTGTGGAAGTGAGGCAGGAGCTGCCACAGCCAGCATCCCATCAACCAGCCCGGCAAAGGCCTGCAGCAAACAGACACTGCTGGGGATGGACCCAAACAGGAGACATGGCTGAGGCTAGACCCAAACAGGAGACACTGCTGAGGCTAGACCCAAGCAGGAGACACTGCTGAGGCTAGACCCAAGCAGGAGACACTGCTGTAGGTGAGAAGTTAGAAACATTTGAAAAACTTGCAGAATGGAGATGCAGTGAAAACGGAAAATATTTCAGAGCCACAAGCTCACAAGAATACAAGAATGAAGAAGCAAAGCGGATAGTATCTTAAGCAAACAGAAAAGGAACGAGGAAAGTGCAATAAGGGGTGGGCAATGGCTGTCTATAGAGCCTGAGGAGTTGCATCTGGAGTTCCAGAGTTCACCAGGTCAGGCAGGATGTGCCTGCAGTTCAGCCTGGGAGGCAGAGAGTGGATGATCCTGAAAGCTGATGACCAGTGAGAGACCCTGCCTGAAAAAAAAAAAAAAACTGAGGCAGAGAGCAATTGAGGAAGATACCTGATACCAACCTATGGCCTCCATGTGTGTGCACATGCACTGACATATAAAAAACATGCAAAGATCACACACAAAGAAAAAAGCATTGAGAGAATGTGACACAGATGGACAACAGATTAAACATTTGTACAGGTTTCTCCAAAGAAGAACACGAAAGCAAAGGAACAGAACGAATATTTGAAAATGTTCTGAAATGACACATTGAAAAGGTACACCTCACAGCTTATTAATAAGACAATGATGTCCAACAGTATATAATATAGTCCTGCTGGAATTATACAACAGAATTGTACAGTCTGTGCAACAAACAACTGTTGGACCTAAAAAGAAGAAGAAATAAGTCATTTAGTGTTTAAACAGAATACCCATAGAGCATATACAGGGGGAAAGGTACCAAACTTCTGTCTTAGGCTTGGTATCTGAGCTAAAAATATATATTTTTTAAAAGTAGCACTGGTATTAACCAGGTTGTCAAGATAGCTGCGTTAGTGTTGGTGGGATTGGTGTGGGGTGGGGGAAGGGACAGGTGTCCAACATAAAGTTGAGAGGAGTATTGTCTCCAGCCGGTTTGCCATGAGGGGTAAGAGGAAGAGAGAAAATACAATTTTAAGTATGAGCTGAAGCAGTGTGTGTGAGCATATATGAATGTGTGGTGCTCATGTGACATTCTAGTTTTTAAGCATTTTGTGTGTGTGTGTGCAAGCGTGTCCATGTGGAGGCTAGAGGTTGATTTCAGTCTTTTCCCCTTTGGCTCTGCCCACCTTATGTACTGAAGCAGGGACTCTTGGTTTGTGTTTATGACTAGAACGACTAGCCAGTTTGCTCTGGGAATGTCCTGTCCTGGCTTTCCGAAGGCTGCCACGCCACCTAGCATTTATGTGGATTTCTGGCTTTCAGGTTTGTAGATCAAACTGTTTAATCTCTGGTTCGCCACTTTCCCAGGCCCTAGTTTTTAAGCATTTCTATCACTCCAAAAGAAGCTGCAAAAGATACTAGAACCCTTGGTTAGGGGTCTGTCAACTTAAAATGTTCTGTGCCTTAATCCTTACAGGGGAATCTAAAGAATTTTTGTTGTTTCTGACGAAGGAAGGCTATATGAGGCCCCGATTGATGGCTGAGATCCACACCGCAGCAGTCCAGGTGGGACCTCAGGTCAAGGGCTCACCAGGGAGTGCTACCTACCAACCCAGCACTTGTCCCGTATAGATGCCACAAGCTTCAGCCTCCCTTCCTGGATTTCCCTCCATAGCTTCATCCTTCTACTCCCTTTCTTTTTCGAGAGCCTAGCTCAAATTCCACTTGTCTCTCCACAGGAGTCCCTGTGCCAACCTTCAATAGCATTCAAACACTGAAAGAAATTTCCTTTTCAAAGTTGAACTTTCCCAATGTCTCTCCCGCTAGACTTATGGTTTCCTGAGACTCAATGCAATCTGTGGCCACAACTAGGAATGTAATCACTAAAAGTAATTATTTATTGGCATGACGGGTGGAGATATTTCAAACAGGCTTGCAGAGGACAGGATAATGGGAGGACGATAGGAGTCTCCCCACTGCCTCCAGATTTGGGCAACTTATCGGTTTTCTCTGACCTCCAGTATTGTCATTTATAAAACAGAAGCAGTAATGACATCCTTGATAGCTTATTTGTATGGATGAAGTGAACTAATGGTCGCAAATCATAGCCTGCTGTAGGACATTGCAGCGTTACCCAATAAAGTAGTCAAGGAGAGGCATGCATTCTGTATTGAATTCTCTTGCTATTGTTCTGTACTCCTTTCTCTTCATTCCTATATCTTTATTTTTAAAAACCAAATGTTCTTGGGGGCTGCATGGATGGCTCAGTAATTAAGAGTGCTCCCTGCTTTTTCAGAGGACCTGAGTTTGGTCCTCAGCACCCATGCTTGGTGGTTCACAACTACTTGTGACTCCAGTGCCAAAGGGATCAACGCTCCTTTCTGGCCTCTGCAAGCACCTGAACCTGTGCGCACATGTTGCAGGGTCCATGCACATAAATTAAAAATATACCTTAAAGAAACCAAACGTTTTAAAAAACACTCCTAGATGTACTGTGAAAACAGTACAGAAATTTCTTTCTACATGGGGATCACATTTAGCTGTGGTTCTATTTGTTTTCTGTTGCTCTGATCCCAGGTTGCAGTTCATTGAGGGAAGCCGAGGCAGGAGCTTGAAGGCAGGAACCAAAGCAGAAGATGTAGGAATGTGCTTGCCCTTCCTGGCTTGCTCAGTTTGCTGTCCTACATACCCCAGGACCACCTGTACAGGGATGGCACCACCCGTATCGTGTTAGGGCTCTACATATCACAAACTAAGAAAACATCCCACGGGGCAATCTGTTGGAGACAGCTCCTCAACCGAGTTCCCCTTCATCCCAGATGACTCCATCTTGGATCAAGTTGACCAAAAACTAACCATCACAGTTCTCATGTGTCTCCCTTTAGGTCATGGCAGTTTTTCACTTTGTTTTTGATGCTGCTGACAGTGTGGAAGAAAACAGATCAGCTTTCTGTGGACTGTCCTACCTTGAGACTTTTCACATGATTAACCTGTGGTTCTACATTTTCAAGGGGAAGACCACGGAGGGAATATACCATTTTCACAACATGAGATCAAGGCAACACACCAGGGTAGCTTGCCACTTTCCATGTAGACCTTGGCTGTGTGACTGAGGAGATTTTGCTCACATTTCTTCACTGTATAGGTACTCCCCTCCCTGCTTGCTACTCTACGTTCACCACCTGTGACTACCTGTAAGTCACTACCTGTGACCACATTTGAGGATTGGCAAGTTTCGCTTTGTCTTCTGGGAGAGCAACTATCTATGAACTTGCTTGAAAATATTCTGCCTGGGAGATTTACCTCTCTTCTTACCTCTGTTTGTTTGTTTTTCATATCCACAAAGACCTGCTGATATTTATTTTGCATTTCAGATAGCAATTTATATTACTTTTGTTTCTCAAATTGTTCAATCTTTGGTCATTAGGCTCTCCTTTCATTGGCTTTTGTGTCCCTTTGGCAAATCCTCCCCACCCCTGTCTCATTCTTGGTATTAAAACATGCTTCAGAGTTGTTTGTTTAATATATTCTTGACCAGTCCTTGAATCAACCATTTCTCCAATGAGTCAAATTCCTTTGAAAGAAGTTCTCTAAAGCTAAGCTCTTCTATTGGGTGGATTTTTGTCTATTGGCTTTTGGATTATCATTGCTTTTAGACCCTTTTGCTCGTGCAAGGAAGTATGTGCATACCTAAAGCCATGTAACATGTTTCTACAATATTTGTACAAATGCTTCTCTATATAAGTGGCTGTTATGTGTCTTGTGTTAGGCCAAACATGCTTCAAACTGATGTCTCCAAAATCCATGAGCAAGGTCTATGTTCTTGTTCACCTGCAACCTTGCTCATTGGTGAGAAGCTTTGCTCACTATCACCTACCATGTATGCAACTCAACTGTTCAGTTCTAGTATCTGTGTTGTGATTGGTAAGCTGAGGGGGACTGTTGTCATTGTTTAATGTGGTTTTTTTTTTTTGGCTTATAAACTCCATTTCTTCATTTAAAAGTGACTTAGATCCAGCCTCTCCCCTTCTCATTTGAATGTGACTCTTTCATTCCTTTGAAGGCTATTAGGTCCCACTCAGCATCCCATCTTAGATTCCCTTGACTTCTTATTTACCCAGATTTTCACACAGTAAGGTTCAGCCTGTTCTGTAAAGTTCAATGGGTTTTTGATAGGTACTTAGTGTCATAAATGTATAATGAAAATATCTTACAAATATAGTCTTACCACCTGAAAATAATCCCCTGAACTCCGTTTACTCAAGCCTCCTTTCTTTCCGGTAAGCTCCTAGCAACCACTGGTCTTTTCCCTCTCTCTAAAGTCTTGTCTTTTCCAGATGGCACATAATTGGAGTCGTATAGCACATAGATTATTCAGATGGGACTCTCTCATTAGCAACATGTATTTAAGGTTCAACATGTCTTTCTGTGACTCGTTAGAGTTTTCTCTGTGTCTCTGCATCTCTGTGTGTCTGTGTATCTATCTGTCTGTCTCTCTTGATGAGGATTGTACTTAGGGTTTTGTACGTAATAGGCAAATGCTCAATAGCTTCATTTTCAATCACTGAAAACATCCCAGTGTATAGATATATCCATTTTATGCCAATTACTAATTGAAAGGAATTTTGGTTGCTTTCTATCATACTATCTCGGCACCCCTGTACCTACCTATATACTTTCTATTTATTATATATCATCATTAATGTACTTACCTGTCATGTGTATATATATTTTTTCATTTCTGGACAGTCCCAGGGCCTTTCATACACTGTGTGAATGTGTTTTACCCCCCTAAACCCTCTGTTCTACTATATATTTTTGATTAAAAATTTTCCATTATTTTAAGTGTATGAGTATCTTGTTAGCATGTAAGTATACCGCATGCATGCCTGGTACCTGATGAGATCAGAAGAGGGTTCCAGATCCCTGGATTGGAGTTATAGATGGTTGTGGGTCTCCAATTGGGTGCTAAAACCAGAATTCTCTGCAAGAGCAACAAGTGTTCCTTTTTTTTAGTTGCTTTTTTATTAATAATTTTTATTTTTTATATTAATCACAGGTTATTTACTTTGTATCCCAGCAGTAGCACCCTCCCTCATTCCCTCCAAATCCTACCATCCCTCCCTCATCTCCTCCTTGCCCCTTTCCAAGTCCACTGATAGGGGGAGGGCCTCCTCTCCTTCCATTTGACTCTAGTTTATCAGGTCTCATCAGGACTGGCTGCCATGTCCTCCTCTGTGGCTTAGCAAGGCTGCTCCTTCCTGGAGGGGGGGGGTGTCAAAGAGCCAGCCATTGAGTTCATGTCAGAAATAGTCCCTGTTCCCCTTACTAGGGAAACCCACTTGGATACTGAGCTACCATGGGCTACATCTGAGCAGTGGTTCTAGGTTATCTCCATACATGGTCCTTGGCTGGAGAAACAGTCTCATAAAAGACCCCTGTGCCCTGATCTATTTGGTCCTTGTGGAGCTCCTTTCCTCTCCAAATCATACTAACTCCCCCTTCTTTCATATGATTCCCTGTACTCTGCCCAAGGTTTGGTTATGTTTCTTAATATCTGCTTTGATACACTGCTAGGTAGAGTCTTTCAGAGGCCCTCTGTGGTAGGCTCCTGTTCTGTTACTTGTTTTCTCCTACTTCCAATGTCTATCCCATTTGTCTTTCTAAGTGAGGATTGATCATCTTACCCCAGGTCCTCTTTCTTGTTTATCTTCTTTAGGTGTACAGATTTTAGTATGTTTATCATAACTTATAGGTCTAGTACTTACTTAAAAGTGAGTATATACCATATGTGTCTTTCTGCTTCTGGGATACGTCACTCAAAATGATCTTTTCTAGATCCCACCATTTGCCTGCAAATGTCATGATTTCCTCGTTTTTAATTGCTGAGTAGTATTCCATTGTGTAAAAGTACCACAATTTCTTTATCCATTCTTCCGTTGATGGACATCTGTGTTGTTTCCAGGTTCTGGCTATTACGAATAAAGCTGCTACAAACATGGTTGAGCAAATGTCCTTGTTGTGTACTTGAGCATCTTTTGGATATATACCTAGGAGTGGTATACCTGGATCTTGAGGAAGCGCTATTCCTAGTTGTCTGAGGAAGCGTCAGATTGATTTCCAGAGTGGTTGTACCAGTTTGCATTCCCACCAGCAGTGGAGGAGGGTTCCCCTTTCTCCACATTCTCTCCAGCGTCCCACCAGCAGTGGAGGAGGGTTCCCTTCCTCCACATCCTCTCCAGCATCCCACCAGCAGTGGAGGAGGGTTCCCTTCCTCCACATCCTCTCCAGCATCCCACCAGCAGTGGAGGAGGGTTCCCTTCCTCCACATCCTCTCCAGCATCCCACCAGCAGTGGAGGAGGGTCCCCTTCCTCCACATCCTCTCCAGCGTGGGCAACAAGTGCTCTTTATTGCTGAGACAACTCTCCAGCTCTCAGTCCCAAGACTTCTTTGAACTCAAAAGAGAAAGTTTTGTTTATTTTTTACTAGAGAACATTTGATCATCGTTTTTCATTATAGATGTAACATAAGAATCGAGAATCACAGCGATTGGGAACACACATTCCAGGGTAGATCTCACTGTGTGTGAGCCCTGTCATTGGGCAGCACAAGCCTTTGCGTCCCTATTCCTTCTGGAAATTACTGGTTCCACCTGGTTTGATTGTGAGGACCCAGTGAGAAAGCGCCTGTAGATCAGGTTGCAGATATTAGAGCTTTATGTACACCCATATCTTGCAACCTAACCTGAGACATTAAAAAAAAGCGATCGCGGCATTACTGAGATGTAATCCAGACACTATGCCATCCACCTAGTGACCACCGACTGGTGCCATTCCCAGATGTCAAAAGTTTTCATCCGTCGTAATCATGACTGAACTAACTAACATGTGATCCTGACTAACATGTGAAACAGATGCACAAACCCTCACAGCAGAGGACCTGAGTAAGCCTGCCCTTGCCTGCTGTGACCTGGTGTTAAGCTGTGTAATGAATCTCCTCGGAGAAGGAATGAGTTGGATGTGTAGGACGAAGGCTCTTTCCACCATCATGCTCTCTGAGCCTAGGCGGGGTGGCGGAGGACACATCTTTCTCAACAAGAGAAGAAAAAGGGCGCCAGCCCAGGGGTTGCCGGGGGTGGGGAGTGGGGGGGTCGGGGAGCCATAGCGAACAGAGCGGTGTTTTCCCCGCAGTGGACTGGTGGTGGATGCTGTAGACCTTCGCGGTCAGTAAGTCATCCCCAGACAGGCCCCAGGGATTTCCAGTACATCATCCTAGCATCCCAGGCACACCTGCGTGTTCTGCCAGCAGGTGGCAGTGTGGTTCTTTGGCGCGAGCAGACACCAGGTGCTCTCTTGGAAAGAGAGACAAATTACAAATACTCAGCGGGACCCCAGGAGGACCTCAGGAAATCTCTGACACGGGGGCTGCGACATGGCTGCCACTCAGTGTCCCTTGAAAGCTCACGCACGCAGCCTGTGACTGTAGGTAGAAGGAGAGGGAGAGTTCATTGAATTCGCTGCACTGAAGTGCGGAGTTCTGATGGGCTGCTCAGCTAATGCGATGGGAATAGAGACGTGCACCGCGTCTGGACTGTTTCAGTGTGTCAGCTGTGGCGCAGGGCTTATGATGCAAGCTGTTACTGTAGAAACTCTCTAGTGTGCCCTGGCTGGGTCTGGGTGCTCTATCGCCTGATATATTCTGCACCTGGCTTAGGCTTGCCCCAGTAGCAGGGGAGTCTGCTTAGCACCGTTGGCTCTGTGCACAAAGGTCGCCGTAATGGAAAGCAGGGCAGCATAGCTCCCTGCCCTTTCCATTGTCACCATCAACAACATCACAGTTCTTTTCTCCCCTGAGACTCCTTTGTCGCATTTGGTCGGAAATGGGACACCTGGGGTAGACTCCATTCCCTTTAATGAGAAAAAGAGGGATGAGGGCTCTTTTTTCTTTTTTCTTTTCTTTTCTGTTGCACCCTCTCTCCTTTCATAAGGGGCAGCTGCCGCTGGGAGCCAGAGAGGGCGTTGGGTCCTCTGGAGCTGGAGGTACAGGCATCTGTGAGCTGGCGAATGGACTCTGGACTTCTGGAAGAGCAGCAAGGGTTCCTAGTCACTAAGACATTTCTCCAGCCCCCAAATCATTTTCTGTGTTTTAACTGTGTGCTTTTTACTCCGTAGCTTTGGGTACTCTGGTTAGGTTAGCTGGCTTGGGTTCAGAACCAACAAAATCATACTCCTTTGCTGAGACCTCAGCGACCCAGCGTTGGCCTTTGTTCAGTGATGGGCCACAGTCTTTAATCTTGGCCTTGATGCCACTTCTCCCCACTCCCGCCCTCAGCCTCATTCCCACCTCTTTAGTTCCCAAATGAGTTTCCTTAGCTGTCTATCTTTAGAACTGTTCCCACGTAGGCCCTAGGACCATGCACATCCTTTGTCAAGCTGACCACCGAGCTGATTCTGAGCCGTTCTCTGGCTCTCCCGATGTGGTGCCATTCTGAGAAAGAGCCTAGACATCTGAATTCTCTTTCCTGTCCAAGAGCAGCTTTGGCCTCCTGCTCTGTCCTCCTCAGGTGACTGAGGGGTTCCCAGAGGGCAGAGGTACCTGGATTGTGGGTGTCAAGCTTCCTCACCCTTATCCACCACGGGGCCTCGTGTGTACATATGAGGGCAGAACATCACAATCACTTATTTTGCTGAACACCTCCTAAGTATCCAGGCCCTTTAACAACACAACGGTCTCATTTGTTCATTTAAAAACTCCTATTAAAAGGCAAGAGCCAATCACCATCCAATTTCACATAACGAGAAGCTAAAGCCAAGAGAAGAGGAATGACATGTTGGAGGATGCACAGCCAGGAAATGATGAAGCCAGGAATTTCAGCTGGCAATCTGACCCTGGAGACTGAGCTGGAATCCATGAAGCAATGTACACCCCTTGCCTCATATCATGGATGCCAGGCTCATGCAGGCTACTGCCATTTTCTGACTTGGCTGCGAGCCCTAGTGAGTGGAGGTGGCACTGTGGGCGATCCTGTTGTGAAGGAAATTGTATTTGCTGTGACTGGGTCAGGGGAGAGCGGCTGTTGATATGCTAGCTGCCCTTAACAGTGAGATGGCAAAAAGCGAGTACACGGAAGAGTCAAAATCCATATGAATCATCTGAGAAAAGAGGTCACATTCAGCCACCTGCAGTACAAGTATAGATTTAAAGCATGCGCACACGCACATGTACACACACACACACACACACATGGGTGACCTGATGCTAATTGGCAGAAATGCTTCTCATCGCCTTGCAAAACACAGCTCATTAATTAAAATGTAAAGTTCCCAGTGACTTTAAAATTAAAGAGCTAAGACATGATATCTTATGAGGCAGATGTGCAGGGAAGTTATTTTTACTTCTGGGTGACTCTGACTTATGCTTGTTAACTGGAAGGCAGCAAGAGGGGCTTTTGGGTTACTAGCCTTGCTTCCTGCCACTGTGTATTCAGTTTGCAGAAACCCAGACCACACTGTTATCTAACCAGGGAGTTTACTCTGTCACAGAAGAGGCTGAGCTGCTGAGAGGGGAACGGCCCCTTTCTAAGTCAACCTGGAGCTAGGTATTCCTTCTGTGGCTTAGCTCAAGGACTCCTGGTCTTTGAGTTGCCACACTTCTGGATGCTGCTCTGCTAGGTGGATTCTCTCCTGGATGCCTTGGGAGACCTGAGCATGGCAAGCCACTTGGTAAATTTGAGGTGGATGTTGCTGACACTGTGCCCTCAGCCTGAGGCTCCTGGCTCTCTCCACCTCCCGTCTGTAAGCTCTTTTCTTACGGTTGCTTCACTTCCACCATTTCTTTAGTAGAAGAGACTTCTGCTTTTCAAGGAAAACCCTCCCGCCCTTCGCCTTCTTGAGGCTTTCCAACCTTTCTTATTCTATGGATTCCTCTGGTGTTTGCATCTTTAACTATCTTTCCCTCTAGGAGAAAGATAGTTTTGTCTCACTACAAAAGTGCTTCACATCTTTCTTCTAAAAAAAACCATAACAAAACAAAACTAATGCCCTCCTCTGGCCCCAGCGAACGAGTCAGCAGATATTTGTGAAGAGGTGCACTGGACTGGTGCCCTGCACCTTGTTCACAGTCCAGCAGTCTCAGCCCTCCGAGCTGGCTGACAGGCTTTTTTCATGAAGCTGAGTCTATTTTCACCTCCTCCCGACCCTTCTTGCTTTGTTTCTATGTCATTTGCTATCACCTAGCTCTCTTTATATCATCTCAGGATTTAATATTTTCAGTAGAGTTAAAATACTACTTAGGCAGGTTGGGTGGTCCCATCCTTCCACCAGGACAACCAGAACAGTGTTTTTCAATCTGGGGGTTTCGGCCTCTTTGAGGGTTGAATGGCTCTTTTGCATATCAGATATCCTGAATATCAGATATTTACATTACATTTGTTCATAACAGCAACAAAATTGCAGTTATAAAGTAGCAACACAAATAATTTTATGGTTGCAGGGTTACCAAAACACAAGGAACTGTATAAAAGGCCGACAGCATTAGAAAGGTTGAGAACAACTGTTCTAAAAGAATTAGTGTCTTAGTCACTGTTCCATTGCTATGAAGAGACACCATGACCAAGTTGACTCTTATAAAATAAGGCTAAATTTAAATTAAATATTGCTTGCTTGCCTACAGTTTCAGAGGCTTAGTCCATTGTCTTCATGGGTAGTGGTCATGCTGCTGGCAGCTGTGGTGCTGGAGAAGTAGCTAAGAACTACATTCTGATCTGCTAGCAGAGATAGATGGGTAGATAGATAGATCAATCAGCAGATAGACACACACACACAGAGAAAGAGAGAGCACCAGAGAGAGGCAGAGAAACAGAGTGAGAGCTTACCAGCTTGTGCCTGGCACACTTCCTTCAACAAGACCACACCTCCTGATCTTTCTAATCCTTTCGAATAGTGCCACTCTGTCATGACTAAGCATTCAATTATGTGAGCCTATGGGGGGCATTCTCATTGAAACCATCATAGTTAGTAACAGCCACCATTTTTATCTTCTCAAGCGTTCTGATTTGGATTTTAGCCTTTCATTCTTTTCCAAGTAGGCACACACAGGATCTCTCTCTCTCTCTCTGTCTCTCTCTCTGTCTCTCTCTCTCTCTCTTTATTTGTGCTGATTTTACAGACCAGACTCTGGCAACAAGTAGACATGTGAGTTCAAATCCTTATCTACTATAAGCTTGAATCTCAGTTTCTTTATCTGGAAACAAAGGGACAACACTGTAGCTACGTGCTAGGTTGCCTTCAGGGTTCTGGGGAAGCGTTTAAACTTCTTGCCAAGACTCCAGACACAGACAGAGTACTTGGTAAATAGGGGGGCCCCACCATTACTCCCTTCTTGACCTTGGTGATTCCCATAGATTTTACCTTGCTCTTGAATCCTTCTAAGTG
Organism: Pachyuromys duprasi; assembly: GCA_028658305.1. Lineage (NCBI taxonomy): Eukaryota > Metazoa > Chordata > Mammalia > Rodentia > Muridae > Pachyuromys > Pachyuromys duprasi. The sequence continues at coordinate 62,705,872 of CM053762.1, read as the reverse complement.
CCTTCTCTCTCTGTCTCTTCCTGTCTCTGTCTCTCTCTCTGTGTACCTATGTGTGATCTGAGTGCACATATGTGAATGTGGAGGCTAGGGGTCAATAGTCTTCTTCAATCACTTTTTACTTTAATTTTTTGAGATAGGGTGCTCCACTTTACCGAGATTTTTCACATGGGTCCTAGGGAACCGAATGCAAGTCCTTATTCTTTACTGAGTCCTTTCTGTACCAGGTTAGGCCCCTTCTTCATCTTATCAGCCTTCTGCCAGCTAAACTTAAAAGGTCTCTTGGAGTTTTGGTCTTGGAGATTTATCTTTGCTTTATAATGAAGGGGGTGGTCTGTGTGACAGGTGCCCTAGCTCCAAGCACCATGGTGGCAGGTGCTGGCCTTATCAGTGTACTTGGGCATGCTGTGTAGCCTCTTGAAGTCTTTGTATAGTACAATTGGCACCTTTGTAACTACATTGGAAGAGGAAGACTGATGTCATAGGGTGCTTCTGAGGATTGCATGAGCTAAGACAGTGTCCGGTGCTCTGCGTGGTCTGTATAGCTCAGTTCACACCCAGTCCTTGTTACTGCTCCCATGTCTTAGCTCTCCTGCACTGATGCCTGCCTCTTCTATACCCCTTTGGGAGAATTTGGAGTTCATTTTGTCTGTGGGTCTCCCACACCCTCTCTCCTTGTCCTCTGCAGCTGTCCCAGTTGTTTTATGCTTTTGCTTCTTTCCCGTGGAAGAGAGCCAATCCCTGACACCATATACGAAACTCTGCCATGCCTGCAGACAGGAACCTACCAGAGTTTTCTGTGAGAGAATCCATCCAGCAGTTCAAAACAGATGATGAGTCTCACAGCCAAACATTGGGAAAAGCATAAAGAGTCTAGTGGCAAAGTGGGAGGAAAGATGAAAGGTCCTGGAGGGAACAGGAGCTCCACAGGAAGAACAACAGAGCCAACTAACCAGGGTCCAGAGGGTGCTGTGGAGTGCGAAGCACCAACCAGGGACCATGCATGGACTGGACCTAGGTCCTCTACATATATGTTAGCCAACAGGCAGCTTATGTGGGTCCACTAGTAAAGGGATCAGAGGTTGTCTCTGGCACAGACTATGTTGCCTGCTGTTGATCACTTCCCCTTGACAGGACTGCCTTACCAGGCCACAGGGGAAGAGGATGAACTCAGTCCTCATGTGACTTGATGAGCTGGGGCAGATGGGAGGGCCCCCCCCCCTTTTCTGAGGAATAGGAGATTGGGGAAGGAGGCAGCTACGACTGGGATATATAATGAACGAATAAATTAAAAAAGCTGAGGGGCATCTGGAAATAAAATTCATTTATTAAACTTCAAAAAAATTTAGATCTACTGAAATGAACTTACACCAGCATCTCTGCTAAGAGCCTCTTCCCCTTTGACTCCATTTTCTTATATTTGTGGTTGTGAGCCTAGCCTTTAATGGCTGAGCCATCTCTCCAGCCTTTGACTCCATTTGCTATGTTCAAAGCAACTAGATTTTTGTGAAGCATAGTTTGGATCATGCTTCGCCCTTGCTCTGAAATACACTGTAGTTCCCCATTGCCCGTAGACTAGAGAGCAAATCCTTAGTCATGCCTTTTAAGTTCTCTGAATCTGGATCCTACCAATATAACCGATTTTATTCTGCTTTGCATCTCTCTGCACCTAGTGGTCCAGCTTCCGTGGAATTGTTCCTTCCTTCCCCAATGCTCCCCGTTCATCTTATCATTGTGATCAGCCCTGCTTGAACCTGAGGAATGCATTTTCCGAGGCTGGAGCAGGTGATCTTTCTCTCACTGTCTTTTTAAGATAGTACCTCTGCCTGCCCAAAGGCTGGTCCAGGAGGTGGGCTGCCAAACACCTTTTGCAGATGATTTTAAATGTGCTGTTCCCTTAGAAACTGATGCGCCAGTGTAGCAGTGAGAGGGAAATATAGAAGGAGCCCAAGAATGAAAGCACGTTGCCGTTAACCTGGCTGTTTCCTCCTCTCCCCAGGCAGCTCCGGCCACTCTTGTTTGGCTCTATTAGTAATTTTCCACACCGGTTTTGAAACCCCAATCCAATTATGTGAATTCTCTGCTTAAAATCCTACAATGTTTTTGAGGCTCTCAAATTGATGTTCTTAAGTAGGGATCTTGAGGTGTGTGTGATCCGAAGCTGGTTCTCTTTTCTAGACTTCCCTCTATCTGTGCACTGACTCTCTGCCCAGCTTTTAAAATATTTATTTACTTTGAGTTTTATTTTGTTGAGAATTTCCTTCATGAGCACTGTATCTATATCACTTCCAGTCCTTTCCCCCTCAAACTCTTTTGTCTCCCTCCCAAATCCATAGTGTCTTCTTTAATTATTATTGTTTCATGCCTATACATGTGTGCACATGCACACATATATATACATATGAGTACACAAATATACAACTTACTGAGTCTATTAATCATTGTTTGTGTGTTCATGTATCTAGGGTTGATCACTTGGAACTGGATAAGTCAAGTAGGAACCTGTCCCTAAATTAAACTGACTGTCCCTCTCTCCCCAGCCACTGGCCACTTGTACCTCTTCCTCTAGTGGTAGAACCATGTGGCATTTTCCATATTCATATTGATGTGTCAACTCCTTGTTCAAGCAACCATAATATTGAGATTTCATGGTTGTATTTTCCCCATCATGCTGAGGAGACACTATTTATTAACAGTAAGTGTCCTGGGCTTCTGGCTCTTAGAATCTTTCCACCCCGCTTCCACAATTATCTCCGAGCCCCAGGCTTACATCCATCTTTTAATATATAGTAATTCCTGGGTTCCTTTCCATAGTCATCTTCTTGTGCCACTTACTCTGCCTGGTGTGCTCTTCTCTGTCTCCTGTCACCTCAGACTCACAACTAAAACCAGAGCTGAAGCTTCACTTTCTCAAGGAAGCACCTTTTCTGGCCAGCGTAGAACTCCATTCAGAGTCCTGCCCACTACTGTGAGCTTAGCACTTAGCGGATCCCACACCAGCACTGGCTCTGTGGTGACTTCACTGATGCTTCATCTTCTTCCTTAGACCTATGACCTCACCAGGTCAGAGGTCATGTTTGCTTTCCTTACTTTTAAATCTCTTAACACATGGCCTGACACATAGTAGCAACATTTCACACACTATTTTCTGTATTGGGCATCTGTTGTATTCATGCAGAGTGAGAAAGAAAAGCCACACAAAAGGTAATGGTGGACTCATGGGAAGAAAAAACATTGTAGAGGTGACATGATTTAAAGGGGCAAGTGAATACTAAATAACTAAATAAATGAAAACCTACAAAAGTTAGTCCCAGTCTCTGACAAGGGAAGGCTTTGGTCCCACTTCAAATCCTATGCACCACCAAGCACTCCTGGCTTCCCAAGGCATCCAAACTTACTAACATTGCTGGTGCTTCCTAGAGACATCAAAACAGCAGCAAGGAGCTGTTCAGAACCCCAGGGAATCTGACTGAGAATTTTTATTTCATTTAGCAAATATGTACTTAGACCCGGCCTTTTATAGGATAATTCTAAGATGTTAGGAGCAGTGAGAATAGTCACACACGTTAGAAGTGAAACAGCTACAAGCCAGACTGTGCTTTGATGTCTGGGGAAGGAGTGAGAGCCTTGATTTATTTATGTCATCTAAGATACACCTAGAGATATTATCTTTCAGAATGGAAGTCAAATTCTGGAGACGAACTGTTTTTAAGGAAAATTTGTTTGCACTGGCATGGTAATTTAAAAGCGTCAGTTTGAGTCACTGTACCCAGACTTCTCTGAATTGTACACTCAATATATAGTAAGCCATCTCTCAGACATAGTATCATAAATATTTCACGGCCTTAAATATGTGCCATGATTAGGCATGTGTTTTAGTAGTCAACTGAATAAAGATTTGATGCATCAACATGAAAAACACTCTTTTCAGTTTAGCATATTTTCATTCAGGGCTTAAAAATATAACCACAGTGGAAATTCCATAGAGCACAGAGAATTTCTGTTTCTGAGATCAAAGCTTTCTACAGATTTCACAACTGAGCAATGGGATACTGGGTCTCAGTCTTCAGTACCCATTTGTTAGAAGAAAATCTCCTAAATATTCTTACGAGTCCCTAGCCTTTTCACTAATTTGTTTTGATATTGATAATAGCACTCCACAGTGAATAAAGTATGGAAATGAGCTTTAGTGCAGAAATGAAAATAAAGAAAGGCCTGAACAGGGGCTAAGAGACGCCGGTGGTTAAGAAGGCTTGCTTTTCTTCCAGAGGACCTGATCTAGGCTCTCAGCCCCATGTGGGTGGCTGGTAATTGCCTGTAAGTCCAGCCCCAGGGGAACCTGAGCCTCTGCTGGCACCCTCACACACACACACACACACACACACACACACACACAAACACACACCACCACCACCACCACCACCACAACAACAACAACAAGTCACCTTTTTAAAAAATAACTTGTCTCAAAAAGCCTAAATAATTCAACAAACATTGTTGTGCATTGTATATTGTTATTTAACATCCAATTTGAGATACCCTGAAGATCTTGGCAAGATAAAGATGCAGTCTGTTTGGATCTTTACATCTATGTTATGTGAAAGTCCACATTTGAAAACCCTGAAAGAAGGTATCAATGAAGAGGGAAGGTAAGGGTCCAGTGAGTGGGTCAGCATGTTCTGGCTGGGCACGAAGTACATGAGAGAGTGTGGTGAACATTAGACAGCGGGCAAGAAAAGGCAGATGGGTGGGCATCTGAGAAAATTTGATCCTTTTTGTCTGTAGTCCATGGAGAAATGATCCAAATGTCTATCAACATCAAAACTTGTTCTGATCTCAGACACTAATGGATGACATTTGTGCCAGTGGCTTCTTTTGGAACTTGTTTATTTGAATACTTATTAAAATTTTTGTTTCATTTGTTTGTTTGTTTGTCTTTGTGTGTCTATGTGCACACAACACAGTGCATGTGTAGAGGTCAGAGGACAACTGTGAGAGGCAGTTTTCTCCTTTGAGCCTGTGGGTCCCAGGAGTCAAACTCCAGTCTCCAGTCTTGGCCAGTGTCCACCTGAGCCACCTTGTCAGCCCTTAAGTTTCTGAATTAACATGAAGAACAATGGATTTCTTTATGGCATCGTATGTATTCTTGACTCATATTTGTCAGTCTGTCACTATTCCTTGTTACCCCTACCCTTTCCTTTTGATCCCTTTTTCTCTTCCTTAGTTATTCCCATCTACTTTCATTTTCACATATATAAACCTAAGTTCCACACATGAGAAAGAATGTGCAATATTTGTCTGTCGTTTTTCATTCCCATTATCCTCTCTTGGTCTCCTCTTCTAATACTGGGGATTGACAGTAAGGCCTTTGCCACACAGAGAAGCACTCTCCCACTATATTCTCAACTCTCTTGTTCGTTTTTTTGTTATGAGTCAGGGCCTCACTAAGTTTTCTAGGCTGGCCTTGAATTCACTTTATAACCCAGGAAAGCCTTGAACTTGTCATCTGATTCCCCTGCTTTGTCCTTCCGAGTTGTTGGGTTTCAGGCTAACATGACCAGTTCAGTTATCCGACTCTGGCTTTTTTTCACTTAGCATGATGATTTCTGGTTCCATACATTTTCCTGCAAACAAATAATTTGATTCTTCTTTTACAAATGTGTTTGTGTATGTGTTTGCCTGCATGTCTGTATGTGTGTCATGCGTATGTGGATGCCTGTGTATCTGGATGAGGGGGTCAGAGCCCCTAGAACTGGAGTTACAGGTAGGCGTATAGCGTGGGTGCTGGGAGCCAAACCTGGGTCTGCTGCAAGAGTAGTGACGCTCCTAACCACCGAGCCATCTCTCTAGTCTCTTTCATCCTTTTTCATAGCAGAATAAAATTCCATTGCATATGCACACCAAATGTTCTTACTCCACTCATCTGTTGGTAGACACATAGACTGGTTTTCTGTATCTTGATAGTGACTGTGAACAATGTTGAGATCAACACGGATATGCACCGTGTCTGAGGTGTGCTGCTGACAGGTTCCTTTTGGTATTCAGGCTGGAGTGGCTAACCTGGATCATCTGGGAGGTCTCCTTTTAGTCCATGGAGGAACCTCTAGGCTGATTCCACAGAGGCTGCACTAGAGTCCACCCCCACAGCAGTGTACAGGAATTCCTTTTCTCCCACATGCTCAGCAGTGTTTGTGGTCATTTCCCCTTTGCCATACAATTAAAAGCCTGAAGACAAGCAGACAAGATCATCTACTTGGTTCTGACTGCTTTCTTCAGCACAGACATACCTCAGTATACTTAACTGCACTCCATTGTCCTCTCAAGATTGTGATTGGTTCTAGGACAACTGTGTTTTGGAGAACATTTTTTAATTATTGGTGTTTGTTCCTGGTAGGTATGTTCTCAGACCTTACAATTCTAAGCCAGAGTGACTTTATTTAAGAGATTAACTGTTGCAAAATATGGATACATTTAACCGCACTGCTATCAGAGTTTGTCCTTCTGCTCAGACAAATCATTTGTCCTTTCTCCCTCTAGTTGAAGAAAGCAGCTAAAATTCCTCGAGTCAGCTGAGCTCAGATGCATCTTCATGTCTGGTGGCTTTGTGAACTCTTTTGTGTTGGATTCCCTGGGCATGGGAGGGACAGCGGTTTTTAGCTCCACTGCTCATTGTCACTGGAAATTCTCTATGTGTTCCTGTCCTTACATTGGTTAATGCACCCAAGCCTTCATTTAAAGTAATAACCAGCCTGAGGTTTATGAAATAAAAGATTGATATCAGCTTCATGAGACTCAGGCAAAAGCAATATCTTTTCTGTATCTCACTGTGCTCTTAACTCTGGGAACCTTCATATACAGCAGCCACTAAAAATGAAATAACAACAACAGTAATGATAATAATAAAAGGGAAATATCTTCCCAAAACCACAGCTTGAGTAAGGGCGCTTTTAATTTCTTCATTGATTTAACGGCAACTGATAATTATACTTATTTTTCTTCACTTTAAAAATATTTTTATTTTTTAAAGAAAAGATTCATAGACTATAGTTCAAAGAACATATTTTTGTATGCTGCCTGGCTTATTTATATATTGGGAACCTGGACAGCCAAAATACTTGGCCATAGCTGTTTTATTCATTATAAGGGAGATAAGTATCACAAGGTGGGAGAAGGATCTGCTTTTTTGATAGCATGAAACATTCTGCAAAGTAAATCAGCTTTGTACCTGTATTTGAGCACTCATCCAGCCCCAGGGGCCAGGCTATTTATCTGCACATAGAAGACGTGAGTACTCGTAATAAGTACAGGGTTTGACAGCATGACCCAACATTATTTGGCTCCAGACAAAAGTTACAGTTTTTCTCCCAGTACTTACCTTTTCTTACGAGGTATATTCGTCAAATTAGATACTTGCCCTGTAATATATAATTATTTTCAATTTAATTTCTATGCTGCCAGGCAACTTCCACCATTTAGTTAGAGTATTTATTCCAGTTGCCTTTGAGTTTGAGTCTACTCTCTTGTTACTAGCCTTTATCTGACCATCAGTTCTTTTTCCTTCTCCCTTTATCCTTCTTTCTCTCCTCCACACCCCCTTACCTTCCTTCCTCTCTTCTTTCCTCCTTCCCTTCCTCTGTCCCTCCCTTCTTTCCTTCCAATTTATACAGTTAACTGAGGTATTTGCAGTGTTTTCTCTCTGACAATAGCTGTTTTTAAAGCTTTTACTAAATTCACCATCCTTTTCATCCCTGTATCTATTGTTACTGGGAAGTTTCTCTTTTTGTTCTGTGTTACTGTGTCATTTTAGAAAATGGGTATATCTTGATTGCTGCTGTGTTCCCTAGTATTAACTCCCCAGGTTTCATTGTCTTTCTCAGTTGATCCTAACAGACCATACTAATATTCAGAGAGCTAATTGCTCATACTGCATAAGGGCAGAAAAGCCCGCAATCAAGATACTTTTCTAAATCACCCAGAGAAAGCAAGAAAATAGTTATTCCCTAAGGGCCCCAAAGCACAGCAAGATATCGAAGTTTCTCTAATCATCTCAGGTGGCTGGAATGTTTGGCCTAGCATTTTCATCTTCTGGAAGCCTCACTGTGGAGGGACTAGGCTCTGGTTTAAAGTTTCTCTTTCCAGTGCAATTTGCCTTTCCCAGTGATGTTACACTATCTGTCACAGGCAAATGTGTCAGAAGTCAATCAAACCTCTCACTTGACTTGAGAGAAAGGATCTGTGCCTCAGTTACACTGCACAGTGCTGTCCCCTGAGGGGTTTATACTGTAAAACTGACTCAGCACAGGAAACTCTCTGCTGTTAGCCTTATACAGCCTTGTGACTTCTGCACAAGCGTGGACATACAGGCATTCCCTAAGTTTGCTGTACATGCCCTGATTCCAAGAGAATCTCATGTTGCGCCCTTGCTCAGCACCAGTGAGCTGTGGCCAGTGGCTGGCACCACACAGGAGGAACAGGGCTGCCAAGAGCAAAATTAATCTCAAGTGAGTGGCACCCAATTGGTGGCACTGAGAGATGGGCTGGGAAAGTTCTCCTTGCAAGTGCTCTTGGAAGACATTAAAATTCCTTCAGGGTCAGGGCTTCTTGTAATCAAAATATATGTTCAAATTTTGAAATTGCACTGCCCTGTATTATTTAATCATGTAAGATTGGGAGGCCAGGCTCTGCCCACTCAGAGTGAGGAACAGGACCCCTTTGAGATAGAATCAGAACTCAGCAGGAACCCTGCTGTGCATGCTTATTTGCTAGCTTAAGCACTGTCATATACTCTTAGGCAGAAGTGAAACGACTTGCCTTGTCAAAATTGTTTAGATTGTGTAGTGATTTTCTTAAGACTTTAGACATAAATGACCATCCTGCCTGTTCTTTCGCTGTGAAGAGACACCGCGACCATGACAACGCTTATAAAAGAAAGCACTTAATTGCAGGCTTGCTTACGGTTTTAGAAGGTAACTCCATGATCATCATGGTGGGAAGTGGGCATCCATGGCACTGGAACAGTAGCTGAGAGCTTCACATTCAGATCTGCAGCCAGCAGGCAGAGGAGTGAGAGTGAGAGTGAGCGTGTGAGCGAGAGACAGAGATAGAGACAGAGACAGAGACACACACAAAGATATAGAGACATAAAGATAAAACAGAGAGAAACAGAGAGACAGACAGACAGACACACACACACACAGAGACAGAGAGAGACAGAGAGAGAGAGAGAGAGAGAGAGAGAGAGAGAGAGAGAGAGAGAGAGAGAGAGGAGAGACACACACAGAGAGAGACCTAAAGAGAGACTTGGCCAGGCATGGGCTTCTGAAACTCAGAGCCCACCCCCAGTGACATACCTCCTCCAACAAGAACATGCCTCCTCCAACAAGGTCATATCTTCTAATTTTTCCACAGCGATTTCTCTAAATGTAAACCAAACATTTTGATACATAAGCCTATTCTCATTCACACCACCACACTACCCAAAGCAATGTATAGATTCGATGCAATCCCAATCAACAATACTATTCTTCACAGAAATAGAAAAATAAATCCTAAAATTTATATGGAAACAATGGCCAAATAAATTATGGGTGTGGACGTTAGGGTCTGAGAATCACTGAGGAAAGACTCCAGACTCAAGTAGTATGCAAAATCAAAGAATATTTATTCTGCAGAGATTCCGCATGCAGGGATCAACACTTTTTTTTTCAAAATGGTGAACACATAGTGAGCACAAAGGCTTAATTTAAAGGCAGTTAGGTGGATTTCCAGAAGGAGTGAAATAACCTCTCATTTGATTGGTTAACAGTGACTCAGGAGATATGGGGGATTTAGGATTGGCTAAATATTAAAGAACTTTCTGGAGTTCATAAGGACTTTTCTTCAGGTTTGCTGAATCATTGTACTTGGCTCAAGCCCATGTGTTAACTTTTAAGCTGACTGGCCACCTATGAGCTGCAGTTCTTCCAGGAATTGTTTTTCTATGTTCAAGAGACAGAAATTCAGGCCTAGTCAGGCAAAGCTGAAAATGAAGCCTGTCATAGAGTCAGATTAGCCAAACAGATGGAGATTTTCTGGGGGTCTCTGGGGAGCTTTGGAGGCATTAGACCTCTCAGGGGAAAATGTTGGAGGTATGACTGTGCTGTATTTTAATATATGTATCACGGAGCTATAGTAATCAAACCAGCATGGCACTATCACGAAAATAGATGTGTAGATCAATGGAACAAAATAGAAGAGCCAAACATTAGTGCACCTAATTTCAGCCATCCGATATTTGAAAAAGACACCAAAAACACACACTGGGGAGAAACAGAATCTTTAACAAATGGTGCTAGGAAAACTGAGTAGTCACATGTAGAAGAATGAAATTTGACACATGTATGTCACCCTGCACAAATGTACCAATGACCCAATCGTGAGATGAGCAGCGTGGAAACGGCTTGAAGAAAATATAAGCTGTGCCTGTAAGAGATAGGCGTGGGGAAGGACTTTCTCAGTAGGATTGCATTCACTTTGGAACTAAAGCCAACCATCAACAAACAAAACTCATAAAACTAAAGAGCTTCTGTGCAGAGAAAGAAACAAGTGAGTCAATGGCTTCTTTAGAAAAAATAGTCTGTGACCAGACACTATTTCCCTTCAAGAATCTGAAAATTGCCAGAGTGACAAGATTGAGGCCAGCTGACATCAGAGAAGGGAAGGCAGCATGCAGCCGACTTCCGGAAGCTGATAAAGGGGCAGAGCTGCTGAACTGACTTCTGTGTGCAGATTGTTTATGAAAGCCAATCTGGTTTTGCCAGCAAAGAATGGACCAGATGGAATTGTCAATTAGCACATCATGACTTAGCTCTTAGTTTGCTTATGCTCAGATTGAAACAAGTGTACTGTTCCCTCCCTTCCAGACAGAGGATAGAAAATGGCAGAAAAATTGCTAAACAAAACCAGATTGTAGAGGCCAGTCTATTATAGCTGCCGAGGAACCATAAAGGGCCACGAACTTTACCATAAATCATAAATGTGCATAAACTCAAATGTACATCATGGGAGCTGAAACCTGGATTAAATTGGAGCATTTTTGTTTCAATAGCATTTGATTATTCTTGTGATGTTATTATGATGATCATAACTACTGCAATTTGCTATTGTGTAGAGATGGTTTGTCCAAAGAAATGCTGTTCAAAATCAAGAATAAGAGAGGTGCTTTGCTGTAAGCTTCCATTTGGAAGGTCAGGCAGTGTTGCATTCAGGAAGCTCAGCATGTTTGGGAAAGCCTGACCACTTCCCACCAGGGAGAATCATATGATGGAAGGAGAATCACCCTGCACACCTCACCTTGCTGTGAAAAAGCAGGGGAGCCTTGGACAGGCGTTCCCACTGTAAATGTACCCTTCTACTAGCTAACAGTGGCAGATTTTACAGGCTGTGTTCTTCGCTGTGGAAAGTGCTCTCCTCTCTCCCCTCTTAAAGTCCACTTGGTCAGCTGTCTTCCTTCGAGTTCCTGGTACAGATCTGGGATCTGTAGACAGAGAGAAAGATGCTATTTCCTCTGTAAAGATTGAGGACAGTGTGAATGCATTGAAAACAGCACGATCATCATAGGGGTCACTTGTCTCACGCTGTTGACATAGCCTGATATCAGACTTCAAAAAGTACTTGTGGAAGGGTCCCAAGTCCATTTGTTCCCATATGAGAAATCATGCAGAGGCAATTTATTAAGAGATAGTGTATTTCCAAGGATGGGGAAGTGGGCCCAGCAAAGAGAATGTTTGTAAGTTCAGTAGTCCCCTGTACAAAGAGTTGGAGTTTTTATGTCCTATAACACAGGTTCTTTGGATCATTTGCAAAACATTGGCTTTTTAATTCATTTGCATAGTGCAGGCCTTTCTGAGCATGCTCTGCTACAAGCAGTTCTGTGTACAGTTTAACGCAACCCATGTCTCATTAGCATTTTAAGTCTCTAGCCAGGGGTGCTGCACCTTCCTATTATAGTGAGCTATAAATCACTCTCAGCCTCCCCGGCTCTGGACCCCCTCTGTCCTGTGAGAGCAGCTAAGTTCTCCTCAGCCACCTGACTGATTTTGTAAGGCTTTGTAAGTCTTCCAGATCTCACTTTGCCTTGTTCTCATGCTTTAGTGTTATGATTATTTCCTTAGCTGCTTCCCCTTATAAGACTGAATGGTTTAAAAACAGGCTTCAGCTTTCTAGGCTCAGCATAATGATGGCTCTTGGAATAGTAAATACTGGCTTGACCGCTGTTCCTCCAACCCAGAAGAAACGCCTTGGAGCTGTTGCAAAGAGAGGAAATGATAAACAGTAAAGTACCTGGTATGAGCTTAAACATATGAAATTCATAATTCTGACCTACTCATTCACAATTCACAATTAATAAAGCTGACAGAGACTACATAGGTAAGGAACCACAAAAACCCTTCTTACACATGCAGCTTGTGTCTTTTCATCCACGTTTCTGAGACTTCCTGTCTCCCATCTGCTTATGTGGAAAAATCCATCTTATTTTGAGTCAAAAAGGAGCAGTCATTGCCATTTAAATGACAGAATACAGAGAGAGGTAAATGAGAAGAGAGTGATGCTTTGAAATAAAAATCTACCTTTCAAATTTTTTCTTTCATTTGTAAGTGTTGGTTCTTCCACATGCATACTTTAGACTAGACTACAGATGAGCACTGAACAGTATAGAAGGTCCTCTGAGTGTCTAGGACCTTCTGTGTGGAGCTTCTTCTTCACCAGGATATAGGGAAGCCCAGGAGGACCAGGGGAAGAGGTTCTGTTCATGAGGGTATTAAGGATTCTCCCTAGTAAGGTTACACTCTGTGTGCTCTCCTTCTCTGCTGGTCATCATGGTTATTCAGCATGAATGGACTTAACCTCTACCTAGCACTTTGCACAGACATAGGGAGGCAAGATTCTGAACAAGCTGTGAAGAAACAAGGGCCACAGGGTCTCAGGACACACCTTTGGAATCTCAGCGCTAGATGACTCCAGCATCCATTCTGACTCCAAAAGTCATTGAAATTGGTTCTTGCCATTCTCCACTTGTCATATAGACTTAAATACCTTCTCTTTGTTCTGTAGTAGTTTGATCAGAATCATGCTCTTTGATGAGAGTTATGGGCACAGCTAAGTTCTATGTAGCTCTTTAGTAATAAAATGTCTTTTTATTACACACACTCTTTCTTGGCCACCCTGCTTTTCAACTGTGATAAATTTAAGTATAAAATGTTCAGAAAAAATTTTCTTTTTTAGCACAATATAATCTCTTAGTAGATGGTGGCTAAGCTATTTACTTCGATAAGAAGTTAGTGAAAAAAGCTGCAGGGAGAATATTTATTCTGTATTTCCTTTTTGATCTTAGTAATTGGTTTTATAATTGCTAGACCTATGTTGACACCCATGAACAACTACCTGCCATTTAGAAGCAAGGTGGGTTTCTAGCAGTTTAATGAATGCTGACAAGTGCTAGGCTTATGCGGCAGCAACCTGCATAACACCTCTGGTGATGCAGTGTGCAATTTCCTAGAAATTTCCCATATCGCTCTAGCAAATTCAGTGAAGGTTGCCTCCTCACACGATGCCAGGAGGCAGACCTCTCTGGTTGCAGCCACCAGGAAAAAAATACTGGTTATGTTGGCAAGGAAACTGCTTAGGCCTTGAAATCAGCATACCGACTAGCTTCCATGAGGTAGGAGGGGAAGACCTCCCATTCTCCCACGAAGGACCTGAGGCTCTGCTGAAGGACTTCTCTCAGGTGTTGCTCATGGTGGTTGCCTGTTCCCAGCTGCAAATCACAGGGTCAGAACATAGGCTAATCAACACATTGTCTTTGAAAAAAGGTTTTTTTTTTTTTTTGAGATAATATAATCACATCATTTCTGCCTTCCCCTTCTTCCCTTCAAACCCTCTCATATACCTCCTCCACACTCTCTTTCAAATTTGTAGCTGTTTTTAAAAAATTATTTTTATTAATTACAGTTTATTCACTTTGTATCCCCCCTGTACCTCCCTCCCTCCTCCCCTCCCAACCCCACCTCCCCACTTTCCCATCCATATCCCTCTCCCAGTCCACTGATAAGGGAGGTCCTCCTCCCCTTCCCTCTGATCCTAGTCTATCAGGTCTTATCAGGACTGGCTGCATTTGTAGCTCTTTTTGTATTGTTACATATATATGTATGCATGCATGTAACTGTCACTTTTATTCCTCAGAGAATGGGATCAAATGAGACCCATATCCAAGCTTTACTAATACATGACTTGGGCTGAGCTCAGAACATTTCTATCTCTGTTCTATCTATTCCTAGGCCTAGGCCTGGAAGCGTCCAGCCTCCCTATGATCTAATATTCTGCATGCTCAGACCCTGAAGGCTTCAGCTTCTACCCTCCATCTGCTAACCTAGGCCTAGAATGTTTCAGCTTCTGAGGGTTACTGCTGAATAAACTCATCCTTTCTAGTTTTTTAATCCAGCCATGTTGCTACATTAAAATTCCTCTACATCTATGTATGTGTGTGTACGTATGTATTCCTAAATGTAACATCCTCAGTCTGTATAATGTTACTCATCTGTATGTTTTCAGGGCTGAACATTTGGTATTGGTTAACCAATTGGTGTGCTCTTTCCTGGAGAAGCCAATTCCTCCCTCTTTCAGCATTCCTTAGTGGTACACAATTCTTTGTGCCTGGGTGAGGTCTCATGGTCTTTCCACTTTGGCATGTCTATTGTTTTAGCTCAAGGTTTAGTCATGTTGCTGAAAGTTCATGGGTAAAACACATTGTCTTTCAGAAGGACAAATACCACAGGGATTAGGAATTCCTACACCACAGGAAGAAGAATCAATCTGAAGATCAGACTAGTCATGGTGGTGCATGCCTGTGATTCTAGCACTAAGCAGGCTGGGGCAGGAGGGTTTCTACAAATTCAATGCCAGCAGAAGCTATACTGTGAAGCCCTGTCTTTAAAAACAAAACAGATAAATAAAAAAGTATTTCTTTGGAAAAGAGAACATTGCCCTGGAAGCTGATCCTTCATTCATGTGTTCTTGGAATACATTCCATCTGTATATTTATAATGAAATATAGACATCTTAAATGTACAGCTTGCTGTTTAATAAACCTAGGCACCCATGATGCTATCAGCATAAGACAGATGCAGACTACAAGCTGCTTTGCACTGTATCTCCTCACTCCAGCTCCAGCAAGCCCGGCTTTTTGTCACTGTAGAGTAGTTTTCACAATTCAAGAATTATAAATGAGCGAATGATGTAGTATATTACATACTTCCTCGTTGCTGAGGCAACATACTGACAAAGGCAACTCACAGAAGGAAGCTTTATTCTGCCTCATCATTTGAGAGCACATCATGGTGGAAGGGACATCAACAGGAAGGAGTGTGAGGTGGCTGGTCCCACTGCACCAGGAAGCAGAGAGAGACAGGCACTGGCACTGGAGAGCTTTCCGCTTTCTTCAGAATCCCCCTTGTGGGATGGTGACCCACACACCCAGAGCGAGTCCTCCCTTTTCACTCCACCCTTTCTGGGCGCACTCCCAGACACGCCCAGAGCTATGTTTTCATGGCGATTCAAATCCCATCAAGGCGACAAAAGTAGCTGCTATATGTGATTTGTGCTCTTTTGTTCTGGCTTTGTTTACTTAGCACATGCTTTTCTGACATGTTAAAATTAATCTTTACTTGGCACGTTTTTCTGCATGCAGAAGTCTTTGTAGGTGTCTTTCCATTTTTCACAGATGAATGAATACCTACGCGCAGAAATGATCAGCAAGAAATGGTCAGCAAGAGCCTGAATTTTGAAAAACCGGTCAAATGATCCTCTAAGCAATCATTCTATTTTTTTATTCTTTCGCAATTCATAAATGTACACAATGTGTTTCAGTCTTTTCTACCTCCTTTCTCATTTTTAATACAGTCCATTCCCGCTTGAACCCCTTCTTTGTCCTAATAAATCCCCTCCCACTTTCATGTTTTTAAAAAATGTTTCATTTTTTCTTTCTTTTACTAAAAATAGATTCTCTTCTCAAACAATATATCTTGATTATAGCTTCCCTTCCCTCTACTCATTCCAACTGCTCTTCAGCTCCCCTTCCCTCTGGATCAACCCCCTATCTGTCTCTCATTAGAAAAGAACAACCAAGCACGAAAAAAATAAGCAATAGGATAAAACAAAATCCATCGCATTGAAGTTGGACAAGGCAAACCAAGAAGGAAAAGACCCTCTAGGGGAGGCACAAGAATCAGAGATCTACTTGTTTTACATACTTGGGAGTTCCATAAAAATACTAAGCTGAAAGCTGTTATATACAATTGAGACCTGGTGCAGAGCTGGGTGTAAAAATCCTTTATTTGCCTCTCTAATTGTTGTCTTGGAAATGTAGTCATCTCTGCTAACCTAAACCTACTTGTGGAAGCTTTTATCATCCATACAATATAACTTAGTCCTAGAATGTTTTCAGTCTCTGTGACTTACTGATGAATAAGCTCACCCTTTCTTGTTCTTTCTGAACTCAGGCTGGTTCAACTCAGCTGTTCTGGCTCAAACTCCTCTCCAAGCTGACTGATTCAATCTGGCTTTTCTCAGCTTCTTCTTGCTCTGCTTGGCCTCAGACTAACTCTAGCAATCTGTTCTAATCTTCTGGCTCCTTCTCATTCTCTGGCTCATCTGCCTTCACCTGTGTCTAGCTTGTTCTCTCCTCAACCTGTTTCTATAAAACTGTCCTGGTAAAACTGCCTCTGAATTGCACAAACTGAACTACCATGAACTCAACTCCATTGTGCTGCCTCTCAACTCACTGACCCAACTGAACTGCCTCCACAGCACTGACTAAAACTCAGAGTCCTGTAGGCTCTGTCTCCTGACTGCTGGGATTAAAGGCATGTACACACACCTGGGGCTTAACTTTTATTTACCTGAAACTTGCTCTATGCCAGGCTGGCCTTGAATTTAGAGATCTGCTTGTCTCTGTTTCCTGGCACTAAAGGCATGTCTGTATTCCAGCTGGATCATACCTTGAAGGTCTTTGGATGTGATCTCTTGCCAGAGGAGACATGTTCTGAGTTAAAATTCTTCTACACCTGGGTCAGCCCTGTGCTTGCTTCTTCAACTTCTGAGTTCATATGAGCCTGTTCTCCTGGTGGCCCCCACCCCACCTGGCTCTCATACTCTTTTTCTTCCTCTCCAAAGGGGTTCCTTGAACTCTGAGGGGAACGATTTGATGAAGACATCCCATTTAGACTACCTAATATCTGGCTGTGGGTTTCTGCATCTGTTCCCATCTGCTCCTAAGGTGGGAGAGAGCTTCTTTGATGATGACCGAATAAGGCACTGATCTGTGAGTAGAGCAGAATATCATTACAAGTCATTTTATTTTACTTTATTTTTTAAACCAGTAGTATTTGGTTTTATCCTAGAGCTCTGGGCTATCTAGTCTCTGGTTCATGGTTGTTAAAGTAACTTTTATTCACCTGTTTCAATTGTTGTATCTGCTAACCTAGGCCTAGTCCTGGAAGCTTCTAGCCTCCATACAATCTAACCTATGCTTAGAATGTTTTCAGCCTCTTAGGCTTACTGTTTAGTAAGCTCACCCTTTCTTCTTCTTACTGAGCTCTGGGCTGGCTGGTTCAACTCAGCTGTTCTGGCTCAAATTCCTCTCCCAGCTAACTTATACAATCTAGCTTTTCTCTTGGCCCCTGAATTGCTCTGCTTGGCCTCAAACTAACTCCAGCAATCTGTTGTAATCTTCTGGCTCCCCTTCATTCTCTGGTTTACTTGATCTTCACTTGAGTCCTTTCTCTGCAACCTGTTTCTGTCACTGCCTCTTTTCCTCTCAGCATTGCCCATTAAGTAGCTTCCCTTGCTTCTCTCTTTTCATGAGAGTTGGGTGCATCCTACTCTGTCAAGTCTTTCTTTGATCTGTCACTGTTTCTGCCACTCAGTTACACATCACTTTCAAACATGGGCGCTTCTTCTAGAAATTATCCTTACCTTCATTGTTTGGGATTAAAGGCATGCACCACCATGCCTGGACCTAAGCTTTTCTTTACTTGAAACTTGTTCTATACCAGACTGACCTTGAATTCAGATCTGCTTGCCTCTGTCTCCTGGATTAAAGGCATGTTTGTATTCCAGCTGGATCACACAGACCTAGAAGGTCTTTGGATGCGATCTCCTGCCAGAACATTCATCTTCTGAATTAACATTCTTCTATACTTGGTCTCTCAAGCAGTGTTGGGTATGGGTTCCATCTTGTGGAACCCTTCTGCTTATGTCAAAGCAGAGGCAGGTTGGTTACTCCTCTAACTTGTACCACCATTACCCTAGTATATTTTGCAGACAGGAAAGAGTGTAGATAAAAGATTTTGTGACCGGGTTGGTGTTTACATTTCTCTTTTGGTAGTCTGAATAAGGCACTGGAACAGGCATTAGAACATAGCAGTGAAGGTTCCATGTAGGCACCAGCTGAGTCTCTCCATGCTCAGTGAATTGTGTAGGTGTTGTCCTTATCAGTGGGGCCCAATGGTCAGTTTGCAGAGAGCAACCCATTGTCCTGGCAACAGCCTGGGTTGTTTGGTGATTTCCATGGGACTCTTTGGCCACCTGCTCAGTTGAATGTTACCCAGTCCCAGCACTGGAAGCTTTGTTTGGTGACAAGAGATGTCACGTTGGGTCTCTGTCTCCCTGATTATCAGAGACTTCACTAGGATCCTCTTCATGTATTTTAGGAAGTTTCCATTGGACTAGATTTCCACACCATCCCTCAAATTCCCCTCAATTTTTTCTCTCCCTTAACCCCATATTCTACTAGCATTTCACAAGTGTCCCATAACAATAGATTTGTAGCATCACTAATGGATGATATTTTGTCTTTTAAAATTTTATTCATTTTGATGTAGGTGTGAAGTGATATCTCATTTTTAATTACTTTGCATTTTCCTAGTCACTAATAATATTGAAGCATCTTTTCATGTACCTTTTGGTTATGTCAACTTTATCTTCAAATGCTTGATGGGAATGATTTAGAGAAAGAAAGAGTTGTTTTTAATCATTGTTCCAAAAGCTCAGTCAAAGGATTTTTGCCCATACGTGCTTCAACAAAACATCATTCTGTAGGAATGTAAGGCTGCAGGGACTGTTCAGCTCATGGTGGACCAGAAGGAGAGCCAAAAAGAGATGGAGAGGGGAAATTCTGGGGATCAGGTATCTGGTATAATGTAAGCCATGCCCAACTGACCCACCTCCAGCTAGGCCCTACCTTTAACAGTCTCTCCAGAACTAGCAGCAACAAGTGACAAAGGGGTCGTTTCACATCACACAGCAACACTGGCATTAACGCACCTTCTGTGAAATGGCTTCACAAAGATGTGATCACTTTGAATGGTCTCTTATAACTTTTGGTTTTTCTTTAGATGTCAGATACAAGTTCTTTGTCAGATGTGTGCTGTGTAGTAGATTTTTCTTCCAAAACACCGTTTGTATTTTATCTTCAGTTGGGCCTTTCAATAAGCAGCAGTTTTACATTCTTTTTCTCTCCTCACTCCAGGGTCTCAAGCGTAGCAAGCACACGATTTTTTCTACTATTGAGCTATGACCTTAACTCTAGAAGTTTTAAATTTGAATTAATTCTGATTTCCCCCTTTTCATTTTATGACGCATACTTTTGTATTGTAGATGAGAAATCACTGTCTCACACAGCTACATGTTTTTCTTATTGGTTTTATTTCTGTAAAAGTTTTTGAGTTGTTGCCATACCATGAAAGTCTCTGCTCCATTTCAAGATAATTTAAAATTTTACTTTTAATTAAAAGTTCCTTTTAAACATGAGTCCTGTTTTCTTCACAGGCACAGTAAGTGTGCAGTTGGGTATTGCTGACTATAAATCTAATGTGTAGCCAAACTCTGGTATTTACCTTGCTTATTGACACTTTAGCCTCTCGGTTAGTAGCTCCATCTTGCCTTCCCAGTAACCCATAGAACTGCCATTCTATGTTTTGATTCTTCAAATTTGAGTCTTTTAGACACTTTCTATAAATGCAACTATGTAAGATTTGTCTTCTCTGGCAGGATTGTTTCACTTAACACAATGCCTTCAAAGTTTATTTATACTGCTGTACACTGAAGAAATTCCTTTTAATTTAGAATAATTATATTTGTAAATATACATACCTCCCTCTTTTTAATTTTATTTATCATGAGGGGAGGGAACTTGCTTATTTTTTTTACATTAACCGGAAACTTTGAAAATTGAGTTTTATACCTTTATTTTAAAAGTGAATGTAGAAATTTAAAGTTATAATGTTTCTTATAGACATAAGTGTGTGTGTGTCTGTGTGTGTGGTGTCTGGGACTGAATCTAGGGCATCACATATGCTGGGCAAGTATTTTTACCACTGAGCTATATCTCCAGTACAATGCTGTATATATTTTGATAAAGTTGTATTTCTATCTCTGTTCAGTTTATCGTATCTCCTAATTTTTCTTGTGATTTCACTTTTGAGACAGGTTATTTAAAGTTTATCACTTAATTTTTAGTTATTTGGAGATGTTCAAGGCATCTGTTATTAGTTTAGTTCCATCGTGGCTGGAGAATATACTTGGAATATACTGATGCCTGTTTGTGTGCCTAGTATCCAGGCTGCTGTGGTGAATTTTGTATGCAAAACTGAAGGTGTATTCTGAAGTTTTGGAAGGAAGGTTTTAGCAATATCTATTAGGTCAAGTTGGTTATGGAATAAAATAAGTGGGATCAGCTACAGCTATTCTACTGTGGCTGGAAGAAAAATTACATTCATTTGCATCTGACACACATAATTAAATGAGATTGAAACAGGTTTCAATGCTAGCTTGAATCAAATGTTACTGATCTATATTAGAGAGTACTTCTCATCCAGTACTTTCTTTATTTAATTTTTTAAATTAAAATTTTATTTTTTTATATTAATTACAGTTTATTTACTTATGTCCCAGCTGAAGACTTCTCCCTCATTCCCTCCCAATCCCACCCTCCCTCCCTCATCTCCTTCCTGCCCCTTTCCAAGTCCACTGATAGGGGAGGTCCTCCTCCCCTTCCATCTGACCCTAGCTTCTCAGGCCTCATCAGGACTGGCTGCATTGTCCTCCTCTGTGGCCTAGCAAGGCATTTAATTTTTAAATTTTATTTTTCTCTCATATATTACATCCTGACTGAAGTTTTTCATCCCTTTTCTCCTCCCAGTCCCCATACCCTTCTTTCCCCCTGATCCACCCCTCCCCCAGTTCCCTTTAGAAAAGCACAAGGTTGATATACCCTTGATATGACACAACATGACATATCAAGTTGTACCTTCTCTCAAATTGAGGCTGGACTAGGTATCCCAGTAGGAGGAAAAGGGTCCCCAAAGCAGGCTTCTGCCATCACTGTCATCACCTCCATGGCTACTCTCTCCGCCACAGACACAGTCAGCTCTCTGAAGTGGAAGCTTCTGGGTTTTTTGAAGATTCTATTGAGTCATGTGATGTTTTGCTGGCGAATGGATTTGTGAGAGGGCACATGATATTTTGCTGTGAGTCGTCTTGTATGAGGGGTGTGACTTTGGCCAGCTGGGAACATCCATGGGTAGACTGAGGAGAGGAGATATATAGAAGCCCATGGACAGTGAGACATTGCTTTTTGGATGGACATCGCTGTGCTGATCTTTGTGCTTTGTCAGTTGTCTTCACAGAGGGAAACATTCCAGAGAACTTCTCGGGGCAATCCAACTGAGTCTTGCAGCTTTTGCTGACTTGCCCCAATCTTCTGAATTATGCTAATTTACGTTGCTACTTGTTGTTAGCCTTTGGACTGGACTGTTGGTATCCTGACAACAAAGAGTGGCCTCATCCCAGGAAACTTCTTCTAAAAAGGTCTACAATCTCCTTTACCTAATAAACCTCTTTCTCCCCTACATCTGGTCAGTGGGAGGAAGGGAGGTAGAGTGTTTAAGAGCCCTAAATAAATAGGGTTTGGTGAAAAATCTAAGCCTGCAGCTCTCCTTTATTATACTATCCTAGTCCACTTTCCCAGTGCTAAAGAGTACAAGGAGGCAACAGAATACCATTTGAGAGAAGCCTTTTGTTAGAATGAATATAACCTCAGCAGCAGCATGGGAAGCTATGTCCTTGTTGATTTGAAAATGAGCTGAGAATATGGTCATACCATCCCCAAATGTGCACGTTCTCATTTGAAAATGAGCTGAGTGTCCTACGTGGCATGTTGTGGCATGCAACACCAACACCACAAACCAAACAAATGAAAAAAACAAAAGAAAAAGGATTTTATTTGTGTTGGTAACACCACAGCGCCTAATTCCACTAAACACAGGTCTTGCATAAAGGATCCTCACAGTCTGACATCTTCCCAATCATTGGCTTCTTGGTGAGTTAGCGAGGAGGTGACCCCTCTCATTCTGAGTGAGGATAATGAATGTGGTATGTAATACATACTATATACTATATGATATATATAGTTGTTACATGTGTATGTAACAAATCACTTTATTCAGTCTACTATTGATGGGCATTTAGGTAGAATAAAATAAAAAGTATGTTCTGTAAATATTTTTAAATTACAAAATTAAAAGTTACAACTGATGTCAGAGCTGGGCAGTGGTGGCGCACATCTTTAATCCCACCACTTGGGAGGCAGAGTCAGGCAGATCTCTATAAATTTGAGGCCAGCCTGGTATCACACAGACTGGACCCCAGGACAGCCAGGGCTACACAGAGAAACCCTGTCTCCACAACCAAACCAACCAACCAAACCAAAACAAAAAGTTGATGCTATATAAGATGTGTCTGCACATCTGTCTGTATGTAAGGGTATATTGAATACGGATGTTTCATAGTCTCTGCATAAGAGTAGGAAATATTTCAAATACTATTCCTTAATACTACCTCAAACTGATTTAAAAAATTTCCTGTGTCCCAGGGGTTTTGAACAAAACAACGACAACAGATGCTGTTTGCTTGGGAGGAAGAAGGAGTGGGAGGTGTTAGAGAAAGTTTGGGGAAGCACTGGCGGAGGGAGATGATTAATAAAGATTTTATTAATCTATCAACTTTCAAAGAATAAAAATTATTTAAAAAGTGGCCTTTTATGTATAATTCTAACTTTCTCCCATATCTATTTTTTCAGTAGTCAAACAAGAAAACACATTCATAAAATAAAGGGTGACAAACTAAACTGACAGAAATTGTTGGCTCTTGCAGATACGTGACAATTTACTAGGTCATACCGTGACACACTGCAGGCTTCCCCACAGAGACGTATGTCAGTAAGCAAACGACATGAGCTGGCCCATGTAAATAAAATTTTACTGATCAGCCTGAGCTGAGTTTGCCAGAGAAATTGGACAACCAGTCCTAGGATCGTCCCATCTACTTCTTACTGAAAGGAAAGTCTGCTACTTACTCTTCGTAGAGCAGGCTGTGGAGCGAGTGAGGAGATGCAGCACACAGATCAAAACAGCTTCTGTTCTAAGCGGCAGAAGTTTTGCTTTCTGAACATCACTGTCATATATTTGCTTTGCTTAAGAAATGGTACCAGAAACTTACTTGGCTTAAGTTCTCCAAAGCATCCTTTTTTTAAAAAAATGTGATTATTTATTTTTATATTAATCACAGGTTATGTACTTTGTATCCCACTCGTAGCTCCCTTCCTCATTCCCTCCCACTCTCCCCATCCCTCCCTCATCTCCTCCCTGGCCCCCCTCCAAGTCCACTGATAGGGGAGGACCTCCTCCCCTTCCATCTGACCCTAGCTTATCATGTCTCTTCAGGGCTGGCTGCAAAAGCATCCTTTTTTAACTAAGTTAAATTATTTATGAAATAACAGAAGATGATTTTTTTATCCCTGTCATAAAAGACAATTTTGCCACCTTGCTTCATTCCTGGTTATCTATTTACTTGAAGCCATTAGTTGAGAACATGTCCACACTGTGGACAGGGATCACAATATTTGCTTCATCATATGAACCCCTTCTTCTTATGAACCCATAGGTTCTTATTTTTATATTTTTATTGAAAATATTTTCATATAATATATTCTGATCATGGTTTCTTCTCTCCCAACTGATCCTAGATCCTTCTCATATCCCTACCCACCCGCTCCATGCCCTTTCTTTCTTTTTCCTTTTTAAGAAAGTAAAGAGGCAAACAAACCAACCATAATAAAAAAACAAAAAAAAAACAAACATAAGAAACACATACACATACGCACACAAACACAATATCAGAAAACAAAACAGTATGAGACAAAAGCTCTACAAAAACATCACTGAGATTTTTTTGTGTTGACCATCTGCTGCTGATCATGGGCTTACCATTAATATACGCAATGAGACAACATTGGAGAAAACTAATTTTCCCTTTTCAAGTATGTGTCAGTTGCAGGTAGCTTCTTGGTTAGGTGTGGGAGCTCTTGTCTACTTCCCCCTCTGAGTGTTGGGACCCCATTTGGCTTGAATTTGCGTGTGTCCTGTGTGTGCTGCCACAGTTCTCTGTGAGTTCACATGTGCATCCGTCTTGGTGTGTCTGGAAGACACTTTTCTTGGTGTCATCCATCTCCTCTGGTCCTTACAGTCTTCACTCTCCCTTTTTCCCATGGCCCCCTGAGCCCTGAAAATAGGTGTTTGATGAAGACGTTTTATTTAGGACCATGTGTTCCAAAGTCTCTTACTCTCTGTATTGTCCGGTTATGGGTCTCCAGTGTTAGTTCCCAAATACTGCAGTCTCTGATGTATGGGTACAGTGGGGCTTTCTTGGATCTGCCAGCAGCATAAATAAGACACAAAGACTTTTTATATAGTTTAAAGCTTAGGCCTTTCGCTGGGGCAGCCTTCCAGAAACTTAACCTGACTATTCTACCTACAATCTGCCATGTGTCTACCTCTCTGCTCCTCTTCACATCCATCTGTTCCCTTCTGTGTCTGCTTCCGAATCCCCCTCATTAGCTTTCTCATTAGGATTTCTCTCTCTTGGAAGTTCCACCCTCCACTTTCTGTCCCAAATATTGGCCATCAGATCTTTATTACAACCAATCAGCAGAAAATCATTTAGATTGCCTCAAGGCAATTGAGGAAGGATGAACATTTACAAAGAGGAACATCCAGTGCTGAGTCATAGAAATGACAATACCAATATACTGCCAGCACTTAACTCTATGACAGTATAGAATTAACAATTGAAAACACAGAGATGTACTTTCACACAGTGTGAAGGAAAGTTACCCCAACATATAGGGAAAGCAGAATGCTGTTAGGAGTCATTTTATTGCTGTGTTCCTTTAGCAGAACGATAGTACTTGATTTTCCCCTGGGCTCATGTTTTTTCCAGTCTCAAGTTCATGGCCACCTTGAGCAGAGACATGGGCTGCATCTTGTGGCGTGAGCCTTAAATCCAATAGTAGAATGGCTGGTTATCCCTATAATGTTTGTTCCACTAGTGCACCAGCAAATCCCGCAGGATTTGTAGGTGAATTGATAATTACCTTTCTCAGGGAGCATGCAGAGTACCTTCAAATAGCACAAGTTCTTTAAAATCTAGTCTGGTAATTCTCATCTGTTTTCAAAATCACTCAGATAGATAGTGTCACCAGGTCTTTGAAGAAAAATTTTTTTTTCCAGTCAAGTATATTTGGGCAACATTGAATTAAAACAGTTTGAACATGTTTCTTTCTTGTTGTGTTTCTAGGATCATAAATGAATTCTGATTTTCTAAGCGGCAGAGGATTTACCATGACCCATTTCTTAAAGCATATGACCATGGAGAGACTGCCTGAGTGTTCGTGTCTGTGTGTATGAAATATGTTAGTATATTCTGAAAGTAGTGACTCCTAAGAGTATCTTTGTTAACTGTTTGAGTTCTTGAACTTTGAGTCCTGAAGAACCTAGACAAGAATCTTACTAAATAGGGCTGGTGACATAGCTAGGCGCTGGGCTGGCCTCTTGGATAGGGCTGGTGACATAGCTAGGCGCTGGGCTGGTGACATGGCTAGGCGCTGGGCTGGCCTCTCGGAACTGGCCAGATTTTACCCATTTTCAGCTGATTGCTGCCTTTCTGAGATGCAACCCACTGCACTGTCAGATCCTCTGGCTTGTAAAAAAAATAAATACAGATTTTCACATAAAGTACCCAAGATTTAAAGTTTTAGAAGTTCATTAGGATGTCTCAGAAAACATTGTTTTGGACCATACAAACCATGCTTTCAAGTAGAGTTAACCCACAGGCTAACAACTGCAAACCCCAAAGTCTGTAATTCAGCTTTTTGCACTCCTGGATGTCTATTGACCATACACTGCTTTGTTGTAACCAAAATATTTCAAGATACTAAGCATATACATATATCATCATATATAGTGATAACAACATTAATTCACTGAATAATAATGATCAGATATAGTAGTATGTGTCAAAAAATCAAAAGACAACAGTTTTTCTTTAACTCAGCTAGCTCCCAAACTAATGGCACAGAAAGACTATGGCTTATTTGATAAGCTTTGACGCATCAGAGCTAGGCAGATATTAACCCTCCATTCTATTTTTCTATTCTCAGCTGCATACCCCACGTTACTTGCCAATAAGTCATCTTGTCTGGACTGGATCTGCTCCGTCAGGCCACGCCCTCTTTCTCCATCTTCTTCCTTCCTCCATCTCCCCTCTTCTCCTGCCTTGTGGTCCCTCCTGAGACCCCTAGCCCAGGAACTGAAGCTCCTCCTACCTTTATTCTGCCCAGCTACAGGCTCCAGCCTTTCTTTATTTTAACCAATCAGAGAATGTTGGGAATCAAAGTTTACACAACAAGGCTGGTGTGTGAGAAAGAAGATCGTGGGGGCTGGTATTTAGCATTTGATTACACAGCATGAGACCAACTCCCAACGTTAGTAAGTTCTAAGGGACTTAACTAAAACGTTTCCATATGAAGACATACATCAACTGAAGTTTAAAGTGAAAAAACAAACAAAAAACAAAAATGAGGATACTAAGATCATTCTTGAATGCTCACACTAAGGACCTCATGTATTAGTCAAATAGTAGTAGATAGGAGAGGGAAGATATAAATCTAACCTGACTGCTGGACTGTGGTTTCCAACTAATCCCAGACCCCCCTTCTCTGTTTTCACTTGGGAATCTGGATATTCAATAGATGCCTTTGCACTTGTGCTATTGAATGTAAACTCTTTGAGAATGGGAACAATACCTTCTACTCCTATCTTACAATTTCTTCCACATACAAAGACACAAATGACAAAGAGTATATCAATAAAGTATAGATAAATAATTGAATAGCTGATATTTATTGACAGATTTATCTACAAGAAAGAGCCCATAACTCTGACCACATAGTTGTTTCTCAAAAAATCACTATAGATTAATATATTATTGAATAAAATGGAACAGTGCAAAAAATTACTCAGACTTCAAATCAATAAATATGATCTAAAAAAAAAGAAATGTGACCTTCTTTGCCACTGATTAGTGTGTCCTTTTCCAATCCACTGCAGATGCTGTTATCAAATCTATAAACTAAGTATGTGGGACTAGGAATTCAATGAGCTCTTTTCCAGCATTTAAAAATCCATAGCTCTGATTGATCTGTGTTGCTGTGGAGATCAAACTAGTTAAAACCAGACTTATGATCTGAATATGCCTGTGGCAGTGTATTAGTTACAGAAATTACTGTTGAAAATATAGTGGAAAATAAAAGACAACTCTACTACTACTTATCCTAAGCTAAAAGAATGTAGTGGCTCATAGACCTTAAAGCCACGGTTAGTGCTGACACCGTGAGTAATGTCAAAATTTATCTTACTTCCTCCTTTGAAATAAATACATTTAAGAATCCTAGGTAACCATACTGTGAAGTCCAAAGGCAAAACCATTGGACAAACACATCAATGCAATCTAAATGATTGCTTTAGAGATAGGATCTCAGCATAGCCTGGGCTAAAGAAAGGCTGGTAAGCAACATTCCTCTATTGTCTTGGCTTCAGTTCCTGCCTTGGGCACCTGCTTTGACTTTCCTCAGTGACACGATGCAAGTTACAGGGTGAAATATACCCTTTTCTCCCCAAGGTGCTTTTGGTGATTCTGTTATCACAGCACTAGAAACAACCAAAATATTCTCTAATAGACACACCAGAAACGATAACGTTGGGGACATGTCTGAAACTCTTTTTATTGAAACTTTGATCTCATTCAGGACCCTAAACATGTACTTGGTGGGTTCCCAATGTGACCATGTTGGAAAATATCTCCGCTCCCCTGAAGCACTGAATGAGTAGCTAGATCCCCAAATTAAAGGTGAGGTGAGGAGAGGATCTTGAAAAACGGATCCTCTGGTCAGTTCTGGTCCTCTGACCCCATGACTATTGATCACTGTCTATGTAGCACTGGGGAAGAGAGACTCAGCCTAAGAGCAATGTGGGAAAGCACCTTTATCGTGATCTAGCCGGTGTGGTCTTTGATGGAGGCTGCAGCCGGTCGCATCTCAGGCCTAGTGGTTGCAGATCCTAAGATCTGCCTTTTCCAAGATTAGAGAAAATGGAAGTGCCATGAAGCATAGTGGGAAGAGGACACTTTGGTTCACTTAAAAATTTAAGTCTGCATTTTAAATAAGAACAGAAACCAGTGTGTCTCCAAACCTAACCTAACTAGGCGGCTGATACATAATAGAGAATCATCCGGCAATAGGTATATGATATAGATTCTTGTCATAAAGATAGTAAAGTTGGTACAATAATAATGGCTAAATGAAAGTACTTAAAGTTAATGAAAATTGATAAAATAATATGCCTAAATGAAGTAGAGTACTTACCAATATTGATTGAAAATTTGGGTTACACCCTGCCTGTCTTGGCTGCATCCCAAGGTGAATGGCATGACTGATGTCTTTCTGCTCCTTCTTCTTTTCTGAGTAAAGGCCTTTATAGCTAGCTTCTAGTCAAAAGAGCATGGCAAAAATGATAGGGTTTCTTTTGAGACAGATATTTCTACAGTGACAAGACTGTTCAAGCTGATATTCCTTCTTCCTTAGGCTTCTGAGGACTGAGATCACACCACCGTGCTTAGCTTAGTATGATGGAATTTTTTGAAGATGTAATTAACACTCCAATATCTAATCAAAAGGAATATCGAGGCTATGTTGGTAGAGTGCTTGCCTAGCATGCATGAGGCTCTGGGTTTGGTCTGTAGGAATGCATAACTGAGGGGCCTGCTGTCTAATATGCTGTACAACTGTCCCAGGTCTATATTCAGAAGGCAGGGCAGAAGGATCAGGAGTTCCAGATGTCCATACAGAGAAGGAGGCCAGGCTGGGTTCCAAGAGACTCCTCTAAAAGGGAGGTTATTAACAGGGAACCCCACTTTACAGTTAAAAGCCCTAAGGGAGGGAGAGGAGGCTTGCCCAGATGACAGTCTGTCTCCTGTTTACTTCAAAGAAGCAAGTGCCCATGAATTCTTTATCTGCAAATGGATCACCTCAGTAAGCTAAGTAGCTTGGAAAAATTCCCCCAGTGTGGCTAGCACCTGGACTGTGCTCTTGTGAGATTCTGAGTGGAGGATTACCCCACATTCCTCCCAGACGGGAAGACAAGACTGTAAACGGGTGCAATCTGGAAGCAGCTGGCACCCAGTAGCAGACAATCCGCACACCTTGCCAACACCCAGCAAGGATGTGTGGGGTAAAGGTCAAGGATTGCTTTAGTCTGGTTTTGTGTGTAGGTGGATATTTTATGGTGCTGATATTTTATGGTGCTTTCATATTTCTGGTCTCTGAAGCACAAAGGTTGGAAGACCATTCAGCTTAAGCTTAATTATCAGGGATAAACACTTGGCTATCCTTATGGTATCCTTATGGACCTTTTGGGGGCATAGTTCTCTTGAAATCCTAAAGAAATAAATCTTGGTTGCCGGCTTACTAAATCACAGAGTACTCCAGTGTGGAATTAACTCCACTTAAGGATGAAATTGTGGGCTGGGGAGATGGCTCAGAGGTTAAGAGCACTAGCCATTCTTCCAGAGGACCTGGGTTCAATTCCCATCAATCTCATGGTGGCTCACCAGTTTTCTGCATGTAGGTATACGTGCAGGCAGAACATTGCATACATAAATAAATCTTTAAAAAAGGATAAAATTGCAAAGGCACAGAGAAGCAAAGCTAAGAAAACTTATTTTAAAATAATAAAAAGCGTATGTGTGTGTGTCTGTGCACGTTTGGGGTTGCTTTTGAGTGTGCATGCGTGCACATGTCTTTGTGACTGGCATGTGCATGCCTGTGCATACATGTAAACATGTACTTTTTCTTCATTCTCTGTTTCTCTGAGGCAAGGTCTCTTCCTGAACTCAGTGCTCATGTCTTGGGTAGGTTGAAAGCCAGCAAGTCCTGGCATTTCTCCTGTCTTTGTCTCTGAGCTGGGATTATAGACACCTGAAGGGAAAACTTGGCTTGTGATGTTGCTGGTTGAGGACATCTGGTCCTCTTGATTATGAAACATGTATTGATAGGCTCTTTTCTTTCTTCTCTCTCTGATACAGTATCTCATTGTAGCCAAGGATGGCCTTGAACTTCTGATCTGACCTCAGTCTCCTCACTGCTGGCATTACAGGCTTGCAGCACCAACTCTGTTCATGTGGCACTGACGATGCAGGGCTTTGTGCATGTTAAGCAGACATTCTATCAACTGAGCTACATCCCAGGCTCTTGAGATACAACCCAGGCTGGTTGTATCTTTGTATACTGATATAATTTTCTACTATATGTGACCAGGGGTCAAATCTTCTTTATGGCTATTGGCTGGACATTGCTTTCAGTTGCTGGAGGTTTTCTAGTTCCCCAAAAGTCACTCAAAATTCACATGTTAACTTCGGTTTTCATTGAGAAAAAAAGAATATTAGTCTTCTAGGATGAAACTTGATCTTAGGGATGATGGCCTACCACCTGTGTTGAATTTGATTGGTTAGAGGCAGGTACCAGGTACCTCCAAACCTGTATGTGTCACCAACAGCCTGCTGACGTTTTTCATCTGGCTAGAAGTCACAGAAAGAGTCCTTAGTTGTCTTCCAGAGGCTGTCAGGCTGGGCTCCCAAATCAGAAGATTTTCAACCTGAGAACAAAAGGCTTACAGATCCAAGCTTTTAGAGTTGGGTGATTATAGCTCCAGATAGTCAAGAGCAGAATTCTACTGCCCCGCGTAGAGTAGACCACCCTCTGGAATTCCAGTTCTTGCATGGTAGGAATATTTTGCTTTAACCTTTGGCACTTTTTGAAGTTCTTTCAGTGACAGGGGCTCCAAGCCCCGCATTCTCAGCTTCTACCTTTGCTTCTTGGTAACTCTCATCATCTGCGCTCTTAGCTTACTGTATGTTCTGTCCTTAGCACTGCTCAGTGGCTTCCCCATGGTCACAGCTTAGTCTCTCAGGAGATGGGGTCCCTGCCTTTGGTGACTTTCTGACCTTACTTGTGCTCTAGCAGCCACTGTTGAGTCTCCAAATCCCAGGAGCTTGGGTGGTTTTGTGTGACTAGTCTAAACCTACTCTGCCCTTGGTAGGACCACAAGTGGGTGTGGCATGCTTGTGTTTTAGCTTCTAGTCCACCAATCAAAGCCGTGTATATTCTCAGCTTTCAATTCTACCAATCATAGGCTTTGCATAAATCACAAAGCCTAGAATAGGTACAGTCTAATTTGTGTCAACTACAAACTTTGTGTTGTATTGAGTCATAGGGAGGTGTTTTTCTCCCTCTCAAACCTGTTGAAACCTGTTATAAGAGTAGATGTAGTGTGTTGTGGTGTGTGTGTGTGCGTGTGTAAGAGAGAGAGAGAGAGAGAGAGAGAGAGAGAGAGAGAGAGAGAGAGAGAGAGAGAGAGAGAGAGAGAGAGAGAGAGAGAGGCACACACACAGAGAGACAGACAGAGACAGAAACAGAGACAGAAAGAGGTTGAAGGAGAGGTAAGAGGGAGACGGAGAGATGAAGAGGGAGGCTGAGGGGGAGAGAGAGAGGTAGATGTTCACTTGGAACAGCTTCCAAAAGGGCCATTGGAAGGGCCAAGCTGAAGTAAAGTTTTCTGATACTGGTTCAGACTGAAATGGTTGACTGGAGCCAGGTCTCACAAACTAGGAATTAATGATATATGCAGCAGCCGTGATTGCAGTTGGAGTACAGCTTCCTCAAAGAGTTTGTGAACTGTTCTGGTGGGATACCATAATGATATCCTGGTTAGTTGCCAAACCAGTGGGTTTCTTGGCTGACAGAAAGCTGCTTAAGGCACACGGATACAACGGAAGGTCTGGGAGTTGTCAATTAAAGGTCAAACCAGGTTGTGTACACAGTTAATTTATTTGAAGAAAAATAAGCATTAGAGGATGTCTGTAATAAAGTTACCATTTTAATGTTATTTAGCAGTGCTTAATTCCTAGCAATTAGGGAAGGTTGGGTCCTTCTACCTGTCTCAAAGGGGTGGTGATGGGTCTTGTTATTGAGGCCTCCTATATGAGATCATTGATTCTGTAACATTCAGAGTTGGATCTTATACTCCTTGTCACACCTAAGGTAATTTTCCTTCAATTTTTGATGGTGCTCTGGGACTAGCAATGAAAGCTTGTTATCTGTGCTTCAAGAGTTTTCCTGCTTTCTCTTTCTGTAAGTAAAGCAAAAGTGAGATAAGGACGCTCTGAGGCATGGCCTTCTGCAAGTGCAGGGAAGTGCAGGGAAGTGCAGGGAAGTGCCCACAGAGCTTTGGCCTGATGGAGCGGACAGAGCCAGGTACTGAGGCGGAGGAAGAACATTCTGCAGGAAAAAGCAGGAAGAATGGACTCAGGTTTGGGTGATAAAGTGAAGGCTTAATTCCTCCAACCCACGGTCATAAAGTCCAAATCAATTTTCTTGATTGCTTCTTGTGAATGAAAGAGGCTTGGCAGTAGACATGCAGCTGTTTCACCTGGGCTGAGTAAAGGACTGTTTTTATGAATCCATTGTCTTTCCTTGAGGGTGTAGATTTTTTCCCCTGTGACATTTTAGACATGCATTAAGCATCATGCAAAACTTAAAAGCCCCAACGAGGGAAGGTGTTAGAAACGAAGAATTCAGGGGTTTGGAAGAGATCCTGGATTGTATCCTCGCCTGCTACCTGACCAATTTTGTGCCACTGAGAAAATGCTTTTCCCACCCTCGAGCTTCAGAATTTCTGTAAAATGCACTTAGCCATCCCCTAGCTGAAGAGCAAAACCATGGATAACTGTGAAAGAGCTTATACAGTAAAGTACTCCACGGATGACATACAACAGGCAGGTTTGTACTGACATTTTGGGTAAAGTTAGGTATAGGTCAATTTGACAGTGTCAGTGTAGAATACCACAAGGCAATTCCTGAGACCCTGTAGTGCGTGGTAGTAAAGATAGAGACTTGCTTTCATGTGACAGTGCTTATGTGTTAGGAGTTTTGAGTCTGAGGAGACTTCTGCAATAATCTTTAAGGCTGTGCATAAAAATATAATAAATAGACATAAGAAAACTGACAACAAAATTATAATGGGAAGACAGGTGTTGTTTGGGGGGGCTAAACATTTAGTTGTTGTTGGGTAAAAGTATATGCAATCACTGTAGGAATCTGTGTATAAAATGACTTAAAATACCCATGGAGTATTAGTAGAACGTCTTCCTTACTTCCAGAGAATCTCCCCTGTGATGAACAATATGCCTAGAATAGAAGGTGAGAGATGGGCACTGTGGTGGTTTGAATAGGTTTGGCCTCCATAGACTCTTTGTGTTTGAATATTTGGCCCATAGCAAGTGGCACTATTAGGAAGTGTAGCCTCGTTGGGGTGCGTGTGGCCTTGTTGGATTAAGTATGTCAACATGGGGGTGGCTTTGAGGTCTCCTAAGCTCAAGAGACATCCAGTGTGACAGTATCCTCCTGGCTGCTTTCAGATCAAGATGTAGAACTCCAGCACCGTGTCTACCTGCACTCTGCCATGCTTCCTACCATAATGATAATGAACTAAACCCTTGAAACTGTGAGCCAGCCCCAGTTAAATGTTTTAGTTTATAACAGTTGCCTTGGTCATGATGTCTCTTCACTGCAATGGAAACCCTAAGACAGAAACAATTTTTTTTTTTTTGAGACAGGGTCTTACAAGATAGCCCAGGCTGGTCAAGTACTATGTGCATCAGGCTGGCCTCGAACTCATAGACATCTACATGCTTCTGCCTCCCAAGTGTTGACCTTAAAGTCATGTGTCACCATGGTATCTGAAAGAAATATACTACAATAACCCTTTCTTGTAGTTCTATTTTCTTATTGATTTAGACATAGAAAAGCGATAAATCTCTTTGAGTAGATATTGCTGATTTCATAACAAGTTAAAGAATCCGGCTTAACCTAGAGAGGATATACAAGAAGGAGGACCTAGATTGGTATGATCAATGCTTGTTTGAATGAACAAATGGGATGGACATTGAGTGGAGGAGAAAACAAGCAACAGAACAGGAGCATGCCAAAGAGGACCTCTGGGGGGGGGGGTGTCA